>CM042219.1:20790803-21390803 GCA_023566465.1 Cottus gobio
CCTTTTCACACAGCCTCGGGACAAAGTGGGTCTCCCAGCTCACCCTGGAGCAACACCCCACCACCGCTCTCCCTCCACATGGCCCCTCCCCCCCCCTCCTCGCCACCTTCAGATACCCAGGACCCGATGGTGCTGCTGGCATAGGCCGGAGCCCCTCAGTACCCTCCGTCAGAGGTGTGTCTGGAGCCCCCATGCTCAGGGAGTCGGCCCAGGCCTCATTAGGAGCTCCATGATGAAATGAGCTGAAAGGCCCCAGCCTCAGCCAGCACCATCCAGCAATCACAGCAGCCTGAACTGGCGAGGCTCATCTCGCGGCCCCACAGGCGTTAAATCATGGATAACCTTCTCGTTTCTCTCGCTATCTAACTATCCCGCTCTAACTCGCTCTCTGTCTCACTCAGACTATGTATGGTTCTTTCTGCTGCTCCGACAATGCCTCCTCCTCCACCCTCCCAACCTCCCCCCCGTCTCCTTTCCCCGGGCAGACCACACTGTAATTTACTCCTTCGCTCGCTGGAGGCATCAAAGTTTAACACCTACAACTTACAGCTGTCAATCACATCTCATCTCTCACTTTCTACATTTCCATGTTTCTCTCCCAAATTGTTTCTCCGATCTTTTCATCATGCGCTGTAAGCGCCAGCCCTCTCGCTTTGAAGCGCCTCCGACTCTTTTCTTCCACTCTTTTGCCTCGGCTCTTTTTGTCTATACTTCGTCGATCTCTCCCATCAACAACGGAGGAATGATCCGTTACAAGTGAACCAGTCCTATCTGTCTTTCTGTCTGTCCGTCTGGCCCTCAACATCCTGTTCCCGCTTTGAAATTATAATCCTAATTCCCTCAGCTGAACTGTACCGGTGACATGCAGGCGTAAGTGCCTGAAGGTATGCAGGTACGCGGCGCAGTCTGCTCTGCATGCACCGCTGAAAGAATCAAAGCGGCGGCTCTCTGGGAACCAGTGTTTGAGGACCTATCAGAGTAAAGGGGAATTCATTTTTAGAGGACTAAAGAGGAAAGTGGAGACACCAGCGACAGAGATATTAGTGAAAATCTCAGCGAGCTTTGACTCTGCTGTGAGCGGTGAGGCATCCAATGCAAGCTGAAACGCAGGATCTAGCGGGCATTATACAGCCTTTCTTGAATATATGTGTGAATAATTGAAAGCCACTTAGTCCCATTTGAATGGTTGAGTGTTGTGGATCAACTACACCTATGGAGGGACGAGGTCAGTGTGGCTGGCAGGGACAGGCATTTATGCTAAGGCATCTAATGTATTCATGAAATGTGAGCGTATGAATTTTTCTCGGGTCCCCACGTAAGTCACAACACACACAGAGCAACGGGTAATTAAGGATTGTCGCAATGCTTTATTTCTGCAGGCTAAACATCTCTCCCCCACCCGCTTCTCCACACCTTGTATTAAAAGCACACTTCTATGATAACGCTAGTTTAGGGAAACCTAATGTTATATTAAAGCAGAATTAATCTATGCAAGGGGCACCTTCTTACCATACATTATTATGCGCTGCAGAATGCTTTAATGTGCAAAAAAGACCCTTTTTGTTGGCCAAGAGTAGACATTATATTACTACAGGTTAATAAAACTTTGGGTTTCTTAATTTTTCATAGTGGTTAGTGCATATGTAAATATTTAATAGGGTCTTTATGCTCCAGATATTCCAACAAAAAGGTTAATAAGCTCTAAGATGGAGGATAGGGTATATAATCGCTGGCCTGTCCTACGGAGAGAGGAGGAATGGCGAAGCAGTAATACAGAGGAAAGTCAGCGGTAGAGGAACGACTCAAACAACGTTACGAAGTAATGTCAGTTTTATTAATACATGAATCATTTACACTATAAGAAGTTAAAAACATACTGAAAAATAACGCATTACACTTTTTTATGTTCCAATACATTTCTGTCCAAACAGCCCGTCAAGCGAAATTTTTAAATTTTTTATAATGACATAACATTTGCAACACCTCACATTCAACAAACAGAACATGTTTGACATTTACGCTTCATAAACAACTCAGTCATTTATTTTCAAGTTGACTTTTGATCCTACGTCAGTATATGCAAGCTTCTTATTATAGTCCTCCATTAACGGACAAATCTGCTGTTAACCAAAAACGCAACTGAATTACTTACATCAGTAATAGATAGCAGGGTAACACATTGAATATGATAAAGACCGAAGCTGTCATTGGCTGCTCTCTTTGTAAGTTTGCTATTAGAGTTTTACTTTACTCACATACAAGCACCGTATAAAATATAATCTACATATCGGCACCAGCCTTGAGCTGGGAAACCCAAACGTCACTTCCATTTAACTCATCTTCCACCATTATGGTGTGTTGAAAGCCCTGTCCCATCCAAAGCATATAGCTCTTTCCTTAATTAACACACACACACACACACTGTGGTGTGTTGTAATATCAAATTAATATTTCAGTGCCTGCTTCGTTTTATGGCCGCCACCATTTGAACGGGCCTTAATAGAGTGACAAGACATTCCCACCGACCACTGTCCCATGAAAAATGCACAAGCCACTTAAAACCAATGGCCAGTCACAAGAAGACACTTGGCCCCTGAAGACAAACCATGACTTCTTTTCTGATGAGGGGAAAGCAGGCGTATTTTCAGCGCCTGCTGTGGAAACTAATGCCTTGCCCTGCACACACATCTGTTACGAAGATTGGATGAAATGGTTTGATAGTGAAACATTAGCTTCTTTTAAATCTCACGCCTGGTGAGCATTCTTCAAATGTAACGCAGGGTTAATAATTGAAGTGCCCCATTCGCCATAATATAAATCTTCAGAGCCATCTGATAGTCTTCTTACCGAAAAAGTGAGAAAAAAAAAGCCTTTGACTCGGGCGTTGCTTTAACATATTTGAAGTGAGGATTTGGCGGCGGATCAATTCATTATGAACGGAGATACAGTATATGGGATGGACAAGGGGATTAAAGTACTCTATAGATCTGAAAGAAAGCAGGGTTAAAAGGTCAAACAAGTTAATCTGAGGCAGCTGAAGGTCAGTTTATTCACATATTAGTGTATGATGAGCGCTACTGAATGCTGTTGACCTAATTGAGTTGAATCTAAAGTGCCTCATAATATTTAAAGGTCCCAAGACACTCATGTAATCAGCATTAAAGAAACATGTGTCTGACTTATGCACCTTTACCCTCTCTTTGACCTTTTCAGTGCTGCAGCACACTGCTTTTACAGTATAAGTATATTACAGTATAAGGCATTATACGCATCTGATCACTTTGTTACCGCCCCTCTTCATCTCTCTTTGTCTCTTTGATTAGCAGCATCACCTCTGTGTGATTATGAGACGTCAGTGAATAGAAAAATGTTTTTACGTTATGAAGGCATGCAGAAAAACGGCTCTTCTAACTGTGCAAACTGGTGACATGGTAAAACAAGAGGCAAATACCATCTGGGGAGGTCTGCAAAGACACAGACAGGAAGAGAGAGAGAGAAAGAGAGAGAGAGCAATTTATCCCTAAATATGAAGCAAAACGTTGTTTCTGTTTTTTTTTAACTCCTAATAACCTCTATTAAAAATGAGAAGACATAAAAACACATGCAACAGTGTTATTTGCTTGAGAGATCACGTATTAAAGACACATTAAAAGGGGTTTTGTTTAAAATAATGATACTTAAGTTACTTATAGTAACAAATGGAACTGAAATATGTGCAAAAACCGAGAACAACCAACACGAATGAAAGGGTTCTTGAAAGCAGATCGGGGTTGAGCCAAAGAGGATCTGTTGCTCAAAGATCTTTTTGCATCAGAATTCATTCAAAGAAAGATCTGCACTGCTGTCTCTCTCTGAGAGAACCGAGTGTCAAGACACTTCCTGCACCATTACGTTGAACTTTCTGATAGAGTGCATCAAGGCAAAAGTTTAGGAAAAGCAAACGAGGAACCATCTTCGTTGCAGCCAATCCTCATCAGCAGTCACTGTGAGATCAGATTGGTTGAATGCATGCTTTGTTTGACACAAAATGAACTTCAATCTTTCAAATTTCAACATATAAATAGAGAATACCAGAGTATGTTAAGAGAAAAATAATAGAAAAAATAATGACAATTTATTTTAGCACTGAATCAGAAACCTACTGGTATTTTTATAGTATATAAATATAATATATATGTGTTATAGTGGTATATACAAAGGTTTAGTGAATCTAAATGCATCTTTTATATGTATACAGGTAAAAAAATTCATCTATACGATTAAAAGCACAGTTATGTCAACACTTTCTGACCAGAAATAAAGTGCTAACATGTTACATGGGGATAAAAAAGACATATAAAAAACAAGATTTTCCCAGATCAATGCATCAGCATAATTGATACTGTGCAGCAATGTATCCGATTGTGCATATAATATATATTGTGCATATAATATATGCACAAACAAACTGTATATAATTGTGCAGCACCCCTGACATGAAGGAGATTTTAAGCATGAAATGTTGATGATGATGAATTGAGGGATTGCTGCAGGAACAGAGGAAGAGATGAAAGGAATTTTGAATGACAGCATGAGACAGGAGAAGGACAGGACCCCACGCGACGGGGGGCTTGAGAGGCCGTCTGCAGCGCCGCCTGACTGACACACAATCGCAGCGCTACTGCCAGGGCTCCGCCCAGAGTTTGGAGACACGGAGCACAATGCGCTCCGACTGTGAGCCGGCAGATACACCTGTTCAGAGGCACGAAATGACAGGTAGGAATACACAGGAAGACATAAACACACACAGGCACGCGGTGAAGAAGAAACGCATTCAATGGCATGTCATGTGAGAGCTATTTCTGAATCAAAGGTAGAGGGGAGGTATTTATCTATCTATGGATCTGCAACAGGAAAGAAGAGCTGAAGCTATAGCTTCAATGCATAAAGCAATACATAAACGTCTGGTGGAGAAGAATAAATGCTGGTTTATAATTAGCCGGTTGGCCCACAGCTAGGATCACTAGTACATCTTTGCCACTGGTGATAGAGTGTGTGTGTCACAGGGTTGACCGGGGGAAGGATTGAGCAACCTGTCACCCATAATTCACACATAAACTGTACAGTGAGCTCCCACAGTCTCTGTCCCAGTGTTTCACCTGCAAAAACACACACACACTGTCTGGCTGTTACACACACAGATCATTTTGGGCAAACAAAGATCTTTTTTAAATGCATTGAAGTCACTTTTGGCCTGACTGCTTTTCTGTAACTTAATGCAATATCTCATTTACGTTTAGAAAAAAACATTTTCTTGGAATTTATGCTAAAAATGTTAATGCTTTGTGATTTAATGTAACATAACAGATATGGCTGCTGACATTCTATGTTTTTTACAATGATCAAAAACCAAGCATTTGTTCATGTAGTCATAATCCCAAAACTGTTCACCACATCAATGAGCCACAGTGTTGCTTCATTAATCAATCTCACATACATGGTGCTGAAGATACTCACCAGAGCAACACAGAAGAATCAAACCACAGCTGAAAACAGTCCCCAATAAATATATATTTACTCATTTTTTTATCAATCAATCTTAATTGCATAGGTGTAAAATGCCTAGTTTTGGAGATATCGGCTCCAGAGAGGTCCGGTTTCTCTTGTGGTGCTCAATGTACTAAAAAGATACATTTTAAAAAACTCTCCAGCAATTTCTTTCCAGAAACTGTGACCCGGTTACTCAAGGTAACCCATAGACCTCGAAGGCAGATATTTCCAAAACTAGATAAAAAAAAAGACAAAAAGCATTACAAGAAAGATGAAATATATGTAATTTGGATTTTGGGGTAAACTGTCCCTTTAAACGCTAGTTTACCACGCTACCATGACGTATCTACTCTGCTGCTATAATCCTGCAAATTAATAGTGGATCATCTTATTTTATTCATGATATCAACCCACAATCTATTTTACGGTAATGTCATCTTTACGGTGTTTTAATCGTAATCTGTGCTGCAGTGGAAATGTCTCTGTCATCTGCGTTACACCCTGCACTATGAGACTGACATGTCCATTAAGCAGCCACTTCACTGGGTCTGTCAACACAGTGGCATTTAACCAGTGACAGGCTTGGGCTTGTGGGAGATGGTGTTTTTAAAATATATATATTCTGTAATCATACCTCGCTGTCCCACTTTGCTCAGCAATATGACAAAACTGTGTTATTTGGTCAAATACGTTTTTGCTGATATTCTACATAAAATAATAATTTATGTACACTGGCCTCAGGTTTTATATTATGTATGGCTTCTAACTTTGACTGATGGTAATTTTTGTGCACTTGGTAATGCGCTGCACAATTTATATAGATATATTACTTTATATCTTTTAAATAACATTTTTTTTGGTCTTTTTTTGTACACCAAATGTCAACATTTTGTTGTGTTTTTTTATCTGAAAAGCTGCTAAAAACAGTGATATTAAACAAACACAATATTCTTTTTTACAGTTTACTATCCGTATTCAGACAAATGGAGGGAACTGCATGACATACTGGAGTCTGATGTTATATGTCATGTTGTAGAGATTAATTCATGCCTGATTTTGAATGAGGTTTTTCTTACTTTTAATTTAGTCTCTATGCAGTAACACACACATTAATACAAACATGAACTACAAGCCAACAGGTTGCATCCTTTGCATTCAGGAGACAAAAGGAGTTGCACAACAGGCCTCAACATGGCGACAGGAAGTCATTGTCACACCCCGCTCCTTGTTTCCCGACAGTCAGCGGGGACGCCTAATGTCATCGTCTTCCCATCCAGACCCGATGACGACCTCTCTCTCTCTACATTCCTATCAGGTCAGCTCTGCGCTGACACACTCACGCACCCATTAAGGTTCCCAAAGGCCCGCGACGACTCCTTTGTCTCTAATGGAGGAGTCGACAAACAATCTGCGAGCGCGGGTAGCTCAGAAAACACTGATGGAAATACAAGAAAGCCGGCGAGAGTGAGAAGAGCGAGAGAGAGGGAGACAGAAAGACAACAACTGACATCTCAGGGAATTTCACAGGGATGGCTAATCCAATGTGATCAGCGGAAGATTTTAATATTTAAATAGCTAGCAACGCACCAGAAGTTTCTAATTAAATTATAACTCATGCTTGAAAAGCAAAAGTGCATGTGTTGTGGGAGCTTAAATAATTCAGCCCGCCCTATATCTCGTCTTTCTGCTAACCCGGAGACAAATGGCACTTGCTAGGGCTTTTAGACAGGGGGCTGGCACTGTCAGAAACATGAACAACATCAGCTTGTAAAGGGCCTCACCCATCAGGGCCCAAATCCAAACCGACTGGCCTCACTACTGAACAACATTTCTAACCTAGGAATTAATTTGGTTAATTAATTCATTATTAATTACCTTAAAGGCCACACAACATTGGCACATTGTGAAAAGATGACAGGAAAGAAGCCTCTTCCTAATGAACCAGGGATGTTAATGAGGCACCAGACAACTATGTTCTGGCTCCTCTCACTATATCATCCTACCTGCTTGCTCTTATTACAAGTTCCCAGCGAGAAAGAAAAAAAAAAAGTATCAAAAAGGAGTTTATTAATTAATACACTCTTGAAGGATCTATGAGACGCTCACAATATCCACGAGAAGCGTAAAATATTTAGGCTGGTAACATTCATATTAATGGCAAAATTACACATACATCTCAGAAATTAAATTAGAATTCGACCCAACATTGATGGCGGAGTCATGTCAAGCATATAAATGTACTTATGGCTCGAGGTTAGAATATCTCTGTTCATTCATTATTTTTTTTTTTTCTTCCCCGTCCACCAGGTATCTTCGCTTTTGGCTACTCGGCCCTCGCGGCGTAATTCCAGAAAAGAATTACATTTTTGATGGGAACTAATTAGGCAGGCCTTTTACCTGAAATTCGTCCAGACTGTTGCGTGTTCCGGAGTTTGGGATGATGGTGCTATAACTTATTGAGGGGCACCAACTGCTCTAACTTCTGCTCGGGAACGGAGGGAGAGCTGAGAGCGCAGAGGTCTGTTTCACCGAGCTTGTACTTTGGCACGACGCGATCGAAGAGAGTCTTAAAAAAAAAAAAAGAAAAACTCCAAAGAGACAGAAAGTCAATCACTCCACACACAGGCCTTTCAGTCTTTTGACAAATAATAAACCCTGGTGTCAGAGTCTCTTGCTCTGGCCTGCGAGGGAAAGTCAGCGCTCATATATACGTCGCTTATGAGACCGGCACAGAATGACAACACAGATGCTGAAGCACATTTCTGAGAGAATAACAGTCCCTGCTGTGATTACTGCATTTGATGGCGAGTTTTGCTGAGTACTCGGTATTTTTTTTGCTTTACCTGTTCCTTTTTTTTTTGTGCTCTTTATTACCATGCGAGTGCACACGCAAACACCGACACAACTGGTTGTTAAAGCGAGTGCGGGTGAGGAAGGCAGTATCGTGATCTGAGATGATGAAATAAAACAGTCGGGCTGCTCGCGTCTCTTCTCTCGCTGGCAGTTGTAGAAAAGCCGCAGAGGATTTTCAGGTAGGAGGCGAGACGCAGACATGAAAGACGTGTCAGCTACGATACAGTTCGACACAAAGGAGACCAAACACCACAAAACTACCAACACAAATTTGTGTCTTGTCCTCAACAACAAGAGCGGAAATGGAGGGTTGATTTCCAGATTTGGCTGCAGGAAGGGAGGGGTTGGCGGCGGTGGAGGGGTGAGCTAAACTTGGGGGATGTTTATTCTACAACTTGGAGCGCACTACTTTGAGAACATGGAACAAAGATGTGTGGTTCTGCTCTTTTGTGCGCACAGTTCACACAGCCTATGGCCCCAGTCTTCTCAAGTCCCCAGTCATGACTGATGTGAGCCAGTCAAGACGGATAATTCAGATGGCAACTACAAGAAAGCAGCCGAGTCCACCCCAGGGTTCTCTCTCTGTCTCTGACACTGACACACACACACACACACACACACACACACACACACACACACACACACACACACACACACACAGAGACAGTATATATGTATGCATGACTTTGTGAGCAGCCCTTTATGGTTGCCGCTAAGTTTGTAATTGTTCCGATCATAAAGAAATACCTTTCAAGAAGCTTCTGTTTCAGACTCGCAGCCTGATTAAAGAATGCATGATACTTCAGTGACAAGACTGTATTATTAATTCATCGCAAACAGAGGAATTTGGGTGTGTTACTTTGAAAAATGTTCAAAACTGGCGGCCTGTAATAAAAGCACTGAGAGAAATTCCAACTCATTAACATTTAATCACAAAATTCTCTTTCATATGAAATACCCAATATAGGCTGTCAGAATCAATCAGGTGTCCAGAAAAAGGGAGATGACATGCCAAAAGGATGGGGAATATGTCAATTGTGGCACTCACTGTTTCTTCTGGCTGTCATATTGCCAGTACTGCCTTTAAGCAGACACTGTTAGGAAATGTGGCTCCGCAGCGGAGGGAAAAAAATAAAACCGGCTTTTGTTGCAGAACCTTTGGCTGACAGGAGCCAGCACTGGAGGTTGTGTCATCTCTTGGTGTGGGAGAGGTGTTCAAAGCCAAGGCTTCTGGGTAATGGGGTTCTCTGGGGCGATAGAGGATCTAGAGGAACTCTTCACTCATAATTTTATAATTGGCCTGCTGTCCTGGGGATCCGTGCCAGTACTCTTGCCAACACCTTCAACTTAACTTTTTGAAAGCCTGAGGTTCACGCCCCTCGAGTAAAGACGGATGTAGGGATGCAGAACAAGTGATGGGGATGATGCAGATTTCCCATGATGCTTTTGGAGCAAGGTGGAGCGTAGTTCGGAGAATGTTTTAAGTTTTGGACATTGTTTAATTATCATTCACTGTTGTGACATTTTAATGAGAAAAACATAGAGTAAAGGATGGACACGCTACGTCCTGAAGAACAATGGAAAAACATTTTTAAATGCATTTGAATTCACTGTGTATTTGTTTCACTATGTTTGTTCATACATTTTTAAGTCTGTATCATGCCAAACGTGGTCAATCCAACATCACAAATATAGCAGGACATTTTCAACTAATTTATCAATCCTAATATAATTCATCACTCATAACATAAACATACAGCTGCATCATTTCAAGTAATTTATTTAATTGTATAATAGAAGTAGAAAGAAAGAAAAAACACACTTGAGCAACAGCCCTATCATTATATTGGCTTTTTGGAATTTGTTCTGAAATACACAGTGTTGCTCACGATTGTCATTTGACGACAACGTTTTGAACCCATTGACTTCTGTCTGGCGTCTCTCAGCATATGAAAATATTCTTTTGCAGATGAATCATCTACACATTTGTATTTAGAGGTCAAACTGCCAGATGTAAAATTACCCCAAGTTGCTACATTATGGCAAGATTGTTGCATCATTCTATTGCAAAATATCAAAATATTAGTTGGTTTAAGAAACAATATTTTCAAGTCCACAACATGATTGCCACCATGACAAGTGGAAAATTAAACGGAGACCCACTGGCTTCAGCATTAGGAGGAAGCTCAGCAGCATTTGTGCTTTTGTCATTACTTTTTCACTTTTCCAAGCATCTTGGAAATGCTGTGGCATGTTGGCCCAGACAACATTCAAAGAGACAACACTTTTATATGTGTGTCTATACAAATAAATGGCAGCAAAACAGTATTTGGCTGTAAATGAAATCTGTGAGCGAGATGAGATTCTTCCTGCCTCACTGAACAAAAAAGGTCCTCTGTGTATATCCAGATAGGGTCGGTGATCAGGACAAGGTGGTGGGAATCAGGGTTCCTGTCATAATTAGAGGCTTTCTAAATGAATTCCCAAAGGGACCTTATTGCAAAGCGAGCGAGCAACAAGCAAGGCATTTTATTCTCAAGAAGAAAAAATAAAAACTGTTTATGAATCGTTTATGAAAATGTGATTAGGCCTTCGGATGGACAGGAGAGGCCTGTGCCAAAGACCTTTTCGTGATTGCAGATTTATCTGTTTACCGATAGATGTTGCCAGAGGTCACGCGTGATTTCATGATTTGCGTCAGAATCAAGTTCGGGGGAAAAGAAGCGGGGGAAACATCTGGAGTCTGAAGTGATACTTTCAGCAAACGTGACGATTGACGGGGAAATATTTGCTGCCTTATGCATCCGTCCCCGTGGTGTTGTCACCTCCTGTGATTTTGTGTTTTGACTCTGTGTCATTCTGACAAGACACGCCACTGACTCTGGAGGGCGCGATAAGTAGTGTGTCTGTGACACCACCAGCATGGAAACGGGAGATTCAAGCTGGAGGGTCTAGAGGGACAAAAGAGCAAAATTTCCTGAG
This sequence comes from Cottus gobio, assembly GCA_023566465.1. NCBI lineage: Eukaryota > Metazoa > Chordata > Actinopteri > Perciformes > Cottidae > Cottus > Cottus gobio. Next base: position 20,802,168 of record CM042219.1, read on the forward strand.
ATAGTGCCAATTTGTGTCTTCCTGTCCGACTGCAGCTGTGTTTGAGTTGACAATGCGTTTCTGTGTCAGTCGAAAGTGATTCTCTCCCATGTTGAGTTTTGCAGAGCTTTTACCCAAAGATCCAGGATGGATTTAAACACATTAGGGAACAGTTAAATATTGAAATGACAAAGTCGGGGAAGTTGTGTAATCCCTCCCCACTTTGGCTCAGTCCTGTTTACATATAACGGATCTCTTCTAAGTTTGTGTTGAGCAAATAATCAAGTGTTTTCTCATGTTCACCGAGTCATTTAAAACAGGCCTTGAAGCTTTACTTCTTCTGAACATCCATCCAGACCTGCCTGTCCTTGTCACGGGATACTTGAGCCATAATATTTCAAAGTTTAATTCTTTAAATCCCTATTTCTTCTGTCATACTGTTTATGTATTTACATTTACCAAAGCTATAAGCTATTCCATGGATTTAAGATTCAAGATTCAAGATATTTTTGTATTGTCGTATGCACAGATAACAGACAGTTACTCCGTACAATAAAGAGCTTATTTTGCTAGGTCCTCCTTACACACAGAATTATATAATAAATTAAGGTAAAAAAACATTGCTTTAAATGCTAAAATATATAAAATAACAGTGTGCTAGAAGTCATTGTTGTTATTTTGTTTGACTATATCTGTTCTCCTTTACTCTTTTCTGGCCTCTAATGTCCAATTAAAGAAAGAAAAACCCGATTTAATACAATGTTATCAAGAATTCCTGTAGAGCCAACAATTTCCTGAGCTAAGATGTGTTAACTGTAAATCCTGCACAGAAACTAAAATAAATGGCTTAAAGCCTCGTGCCGACGATCATCAACTATGCTGAGGTGCCCTTCAGCAAGACAGTTACATAAATGCAACACTGGCTCCACCGCTGTGTAGCTGACCGCACACTTTGAAATCTCTTTGTGAAGAACAAACAATTTCCCCACGGAGATCAATAAAGCATCATCATTGATATTATTATTATTATTATTTAACCAGAGAGCTCGGACAGATTGTGAGCCCGGCTGTAACACTGACCGGACTCTGTAGCCCAAACACAGCGCTAACCTACTTGACCTCGGTGAGAACCTCAGCAGCGGGATCATGCCGCACAGAGGTGCATGATCTGTTAGTAGGTTAGTAGACCCCAGAGCTATGTGAGGGCGCTATTACATCTGTATGGGCTGTTGATCTCTAATGGCTGTGTGCTGGGCTCTAATGGTGCTTGGAGAGAGTGGAAAAGAGAAAATAAGACGAGGTAATCTTAGAAAATGCTGACCTCTGAGCCACAGAAACTAGGTGGGAAGTGTTAACGGCTGCTTGGCACTACTCCGAGGTTTCCGTTATGACCTTTGGCCTTTTCTCTGTGTGTCGACTCCAGAGAGCAGAGCTCCTCTTATCCGCCTCCTGTAGTTGCTGCGGCCTTTTCGCTGCCCTTATATCGGGGTTAAATGAAACCCAAGATAAAGCTTTTTCAGACACGCTCTCTGTTTTCCTCCGACCGGGCGCTTCATTTTTGGGCTGGTCGTCTGGTTTTGTATGTGTGAGACACAGCACGGGGAAAGAGCTGAAATGTTAAAATACAGAGGATTTCAAATCTCTGATATCTGGAGATAGGCCAAATATATCTTAAATTCTGACCTGAATGATCAAATATTGAATAATAATGAAGAAACAAGAGTTTACATGTTTTTCATGAACAAAAGCAGCAGTGCAATATGAGAACGCACAATTTTAACTAAAAGTCTTGTAATCAGGTAGATAGGTATCAGCAGTGATGACAGTACTCTAGCATGCCTCGGCCTGTTTATTTCTCACACATCTGCCATTCACTCCTCACACCTGCTCTTTCATAATTTCATGGCTGTCATTCATGACATCAGCTGTTCTCCTCTATCCAATAGCACAACGACACAATTACATCGTTAGCCTGTCACCTGACTGCAGTCTCTATTAAATATGTCTCACTACCTTCAGGACGTTCATGTTGCTGCTATACGCACCCCTCCACCTCCCCATCTCCGCCCAGTCTTCTCAGATCCATCAGCTTCATCAACTCATCCTTCTATCAGCCTCATCATCATCACCAGGTCTGGACTCCACGGGGGGATTTATCTTGCTGCTGCTCGGGGCCAAGGGCCAAAGACTTTGTCAAGACCTTATCATCACACATCATCTGTTAATAATAATCAATTATCTGACTTGTCTCTCCAGATTTAACTGTATTTAAGTATGAAATGTTACTATTACAAAGAAAAGTCTCATTCTGAGTGTTGAAGATTAACATATAAACTATACTTTATTGCTTGTGGTCCCAGTGAATACTGTCGGGTAATTGAATTAATAGAAATATATCAGATTTCATGATTTTCTCATATGCTTTGCCAGCAAAAGTCTAATATTAAGCTGCAGCTGTTAAGTAGTAAAACAAAATACTGTAGTGAAGTAATGTAATGAGATAAAAAGTAACACAAAACTGAAAATCACACTCAGCATTTCACTGAATATATCTTCTTAAAGTCGACATCTGGCCTAGAAATGACAAAATAAGTATAGAAGTAAATGTGGATAAATATAAAGCATAGGTAACATTGGCGTAAAGGTTACGCCCCACAACAATGAGATGGACTAATAAAATAACAAGAAGAGATGGGTTAAATAATAATATCATGTATATAAAGGTCTTATTTTTGTTAAATCAGGAAAGACTCAACGTGTCAGTGGGCTGTTTGACTGAAGAGGACAAACGACAGATGTCGTCTCTAAAGTTGGTGTTACCTTGTCACCAATATGTCGTGACCCACTCCCTCCCCTCCACACCTCCATCACACTCCTCCAGCCATTAACGCGGCTCGGGCTCGGCCAGGGGAATACGCCTGCATTAGTACAGACAAGTCTGCTGGTGTGATATTGATGGTTGTCACTGCCATCGGCCGTTTGGACCGTGACAGGACGGTCACAGGAGCGTTTCCAGAGCCGTGGCATCACTGCCACGACACTACTGTACCAACGCTTTGCCTCCGACCGCCGTTATAGCCAAATAAACTCTTTAACAGCAGCAAAGCAGGGACAAAATGGAGATATCCACATGCACAAACCAAACAGGACCACACACACACACACATGCACCAACACACGCGCTCTCGCAGATCTCCTGATTAAGACTGACTCGGTGCTTGCACACCTCATCAACCCTCAGCGACAACTCCCCGGAGGAAACAGGCCTCATTATGCCAGAAAAAAAGAAACAATGACACTCGGTGGTAGCCGTGACTCTTTTGCTAATGGACGAGCCGAGCCGGGGAAGAAGGAGGCAGATCTGGATCTGTGGGCAAAGGCTCGCACCGGGACCGCGCGGCTATGAAACCTGATGTGATAGCGTGCCTCGTGGGCAAGTATTATTCCAACTGTATATCATTAGCAGGGTGCGTTTTCTAATTAGCAATAGGGCAGAATAATGAATACAGCTCCATTAATCAAAAGGTAATATATGTAAAAGTACTGTTTTATGGCCGTAGGGAAGAGCGTGAAAGGTGGGAGAGAAAACACCAAAATGAGATGGAATGTGAAAACAGCTATCATTGCCTCGCTGAAAAGAACATTGCTTTTCATATTCATTTACACACATCCTTTTATGATATTTATGGTGCTTGCTCTTTGGATCCCCAAATATAGCGGATTGGAGGTAGGGAGAGTCAAACGAGAAGGGAAATTTGAGTCAGCACAAGCCCTTCTGCTCTATTCAAATGACTGTGTAGCACCAGTTTGTGTTACAGTGTAATTCAGCAGCTGCAGTGCATCATTCGGCGGTAGGCCGGGTGTCTTTACCGGTTTAGAAGTCGCCAAATGGTCAAAGAAAAGAGATTTTGATTGAACCAACATGAACCATGGTGAGGACCTGATCATGGTATACACATTATATTCAAATGTTCGGTCCAATCAGAAGTCCTTCTTAATCTCAGGCTCAGCTGTGTGACTTAAAATATAAGGCTGGTGCTAATTTATAGTTTTCTTATAGTTGAAAAAGACAATACACATTTAAAAAAAAGTAAATCAACAAGTAACTTTTTCTTTTTTCTAGTGTTAATTTTAGATTTCATAAATAAGACACACAAATGGAAATCTCTTGCATTCACAATACAACAAAGTACATTAAAAGTCTTATATTCAAGTAAATGCATATTGCCAATTAAATGTATTACATTTTGCCCATTGTGTTAAATTGTAAATTGCTTAACATACATGTGTTGCAAAGGAGGACAAAGAGGTCAATATGAAACCTCTTCTTATCTCACGTACATCAGGCTCAGAGCTGTCTGGTCTCCTTTTCTTCAACCAGATGCCAATTAGTTTCCACTGAAGGTGGAAAAACAGCTGGGCACTAGTTTTCAGCAAACATTACTCAGTTAGGAGTAAATGGAGCATTTGCTGGAGCATTAAATGTATTACATTTTGCCCATTGTGTTAAATTGTAAATTGCTTAACATACATGTGTTGCAAAGGAGGACAAAGAGGTCAATATGAAACCTCTTCTTATCTCACGTACATCAGGCTCAGAGCTGTCTGGTCTCCTTTTCTTCAACCAGATGCCAATTAGTTTCCACTGAAGGTGGAAAAACAGCTGGGCACTAGTTTTCAGCAAACATTACTCAGTTAGGAGTAAATGGAGCATTTGCTGGCGACTGTTTTCAGTTGTGGATTAATGTGCAATTGTTGTTTGAGTCAGGATTTACAGCAGAATAATGATTTATGTGGGATTGAGTCAAAATAGCATGCAGTACTCAGCAATGGAGGTCGATGGCGCAGAGGAATAGGATATGTCAAGGTTTGATGTTTGACAATTTATTGTTTGTTTTTATGGACTTTGTTGAGTGTAAGAAAAAGAATATCAGCAGAATGATCCTTTTTTTCAACTATTTTAAAAATGGCATTTTCATACTTCATTTCAAATCAAAATAAATAAAAAATTAAGATGTGACTGTCAAATTACACTGTACATTCCTGATCACTGTTAGAAAATACAATGACATTATCAATCTAATCACAATGGTACTATTTATCTGTTGGTCTCTCAGGCGAGTGCAGAGGGAAATCTTTGCAGATGCACTGCAATTGAGGTGTTGTTTTTTTAGGGAAGAGAGGGAGGAGAGAGAGAGAGAGCATTCAGACACAAGGATAAAAGAAGGAGGAAAGGATGGAGAGAAAAATAACTGGATGAAAGATGATCTTGGTGGCTCTTCAAGAAATATTTGAGAAAGCATTTAAGTGATCTGATATTTCTGCTGCCACAACACTCCCGGCTACTTTGCGCTGAATCTCCAACTCCAGCCTTTTTTCATACATTTGCACCTCGCAATCCAAAGTGAGCAAAGCCATCTCCTCGTGACAGCAGCCCGGGCTTTTAAATGCATCCTAAGATATAAATAAACTTTGCTGAGCGGAAGCTGCAAATGCATTTATACACCCCCTACAAAAAGAAAAATATATAAAAAAGAATCCTGAAGTCTTTCTGAGAGGATAAAATAGAAATATAGATCACTTTTCACAGGAAGAGACACTTGGCACGCTGGAAGTCAAGTTCATTCATCTCAACTTGGGACCGAAATAATTTGATAAAGTTCTCTTGTGGGATTTTAGATTTTGATGCTGAATCTGTTACTACTGAGATTTAAGTAAATGTAAGATTTTAATATTCATATAAAAGCTTGCAATTAAGACACATTTCAAATACAAACAAATATAAATAAAATATAAATATATACTAATATTTCTCATTATTTACATGTTATGAATGTCTCTATTATTGTCTTGTAGCGATTTTAATTTGCAAAAATGGGCTTAAAAGTAAAAAAAAAAATACATTTTCAAGGCTGCAAATCGCTAAAATCAAGAAGAAATAAAAATGATAAAAAAGTGTAAAATGCTGGAAAAGAACTTTGTTCACGTTTGTCGTCTTCGAGGAACAGAGAAGGAATTCAAATTTAAATAAGAAGAAAAAAAGAAAAGAGAGTTTGTTCCTGACATGCGTAGGATTCTCTGTGATTTGACATGTTGTCTCAACCATCATTTGTTGCCACTCCCCAGAGAGCGGAGTTAAAAGACTCAGAGAGACTCGAGGAAGACGTACACTTTAATCACGTTAGCGAAGTTTCATGAAAATTTCAGCTCAAGATGCCAACATCTGCTTTCCATTATTAATCACTGTTGTCACCACAAAGAAGAGCCGAGCAACATAATACACTTGACTTCTGAAGTTACTTACTTTTGACTTTAACACAGGTATTACTGTTACACACACACACACACACACACACAGAAAGGCAGGCACACAAATTATGCATTCACACTTTTTCATGCACACACACACACACACACACACACACACACACATACAGGAGCCTGGCTGGTAAAGACACTTACAATTAAGTGAAAGATATATGAAAAATGTTTGAAAACGGAATATAAAGGAAGTAAATTTCTTAGAGAGGCTGACGAGTTAGTGAGACAGACACAGTAAAAGAGAAAGAGATCAGCTTGCTTTTTTTTTTTTTTTTTTTGCATTCCTCTCTTCACTTAAACATCATGCTCCTCCCTGCACTTAAAAGGCCTTCCATGTCTATTTCCCTATTCTATCTTATCAGTGGCATTTACCTCCTAACGAGGGTGGTGATATCAGCAGTATCAAAGTAGCACTTTTGTCATGTTGCATTAGAGTCCCTCCCCCTCTACCTGCTTACACACCTCTGATCAGCGATTGTTTGCGGAGATAGCGAGTGAAAGACAACTATTTATGTATAAAAGGGAGCGCAGCCTGTCGTCTAGCTGGCAGCGGATCATTCTTAAGCAGCTCATCACCTCCTAACCACCTGGCTGTCGCTCACTCCTCTCTTCATGTGGACTGGGTTATCCGATCAGACTGTGAAACAAGCCGGCAAAGGGACGCCTGACAGCGCCAATTAGAGAGGACAGAACAGCGAGCCCTTTCTACATGCATTACTCCAAATAAGCTTTTTTGTGTACAAAGTAATTGAGGTAAAATAAATAAAAAGAAATGTGTGGACAGGCTTCACTGGCTATTTTGCAAACAAATGAGCCTCGGCGCTTGTTGTGATGCCCAAACATGACAGATTTGCTTTTTGCTCGTCGCATGAGGGATTTATCCTGAAGATGATTAAAATTTAAAAAAAGAAGAATATCAAGTGTGCGATGTAGGCACACAGATATGAATCAGTGTGCGAGACATCAAAAATGAACATGCAAAATAGTGGACAAAATTATTTTCTCGGTTTCATGCAGCCAAAGTTCAGCTCTGTTTCTTTTTTTTTTTTACTTGATGTAAAGTACTGTTCAAGAGCCACTTCAAATACATTTAAAGTTCAATTTGTTATGTTTTTTTCTGCCATATGCCAAACAATATAATATTGTTGACCTAAAATGACCTTTAAAAAAGATTTCTGTGGGACAAATATGCTACACTTTCACTCTCGAAGCACCTGAACAAGTGTTTGGACAAACAACTGCTGTTTGTGTAACTGTGTAACCCAAAAGTTTCCGTAGTAAAGTTTCAGCGCTCTGCAGTTACATCTTCACCTGGTGAAGGATCATCAATGTGTGGATGGATGATCATTTCAGCCAGCACAATGCTGCATCACCACCAGATGGCGCTTTAGCCCTTCAGATCTCTCTTACGGTCTCATGCAAAGGACACACGCACACACACGCACACACACGCACACACACACACACACACGCACACACACACACACACACGCACGCACACACACACACACACACACACACACACACACACACACACACACACACACACAGCATGTATGAATGAATAGACTAGGCCCCATGTAAACAGGCTGCATCTGGAATAGCATTATATTTATATGAGATGCTCTGGTATGATGTTACTGGACCTCCCATTCACTTATTTATAAGGATGCCTGTAGTTGCTAATGCATGCATATTACAATTATTAGCATTCTGTCAAATATTTAGCATTTAGTTTATTTATTGAGTTTGCTGTAGACTTCAATGCATTTCTATGTTTGGCATAACATTATACATACGTCTGCCTTAATGTCTCTCCGTGCTGCAACATTAACACATTATTTAATGTAAAATATATTTTTGTTACAATATAAATGTAAAGATGTTCCATGTTCATAAATAATATAAAATCATCTTATTTTTAAGATTATTTGGTACAGATGTAAAACAAAAAAAATGGTTTATGACATTTGATTTCATAGTATTTCTTCTTGCTTTGGAGTGTACAGATACATTAAAAACAAGCTTAGTATATGTAAGACAACACACACACACACACACACACACACACACACACACACACACACACACACAGGAACACCTCACGTGCAGCTTTTCATGACAGCACGTTAGACTACAGCAAACTGAGATGCGGTGCAGCGAGAGCACAGCGTACGCCGAGGCAGTCGGGTTCAAGGAAACAATATGAGATCGATATGCAAGCGCCGCTCTGCTCCTCCAAGGTGTGCGGGGCCTGAATGCCCGGCGGTGCTGCTCTTCTAACACAGGCTTCATTACCACACTGCAACACACGGCCTCTTATCAGATACAATAAAGGAGGGAATGAAGTGAGACAACAAGGAGAAACGCTGGGCAAGGCCACCGCAAGGCAAGGCTGATCCTGATCAACGTCCACACACGGAGGATCATGTTTTATATTCATCAAAATGATGTCAGAGCAGTCGGGGGCTCACATGAAGACTGACACAAAAAAAAAAGAAAGACTCACATGAAGGTAAAAGGCATGCATGCAGAGAAAGCACATCACCATAATGCCTTTATTAGAAAACGGACTCAAAGAAAGATACAACAAAAGTGCATAAAAAGGGAATTCTTCCATAAGTGTCTGTCTGATTATAGTTTGTGCTTCAGCATTGCAGCACTGACTGAAGGACTGATGGTCTGTGGGCAAGACCCTTCACGCTCCCCTGCTCATCGCTCAGCCACCCAGGGAGCCGTGTCCTTCATGGGACCTCCACCTCACACTGCCCTGATGGCGCCTCTCTACCTTTCTGCCTCTCCGAACTCCCACCTCCGCATTTGCACACGGAAAAGGGACCGCGGCCTCGCTAATTGGTGATCAGGGGATGGGTGTCGCACCAGGGGGTGGCCTCTTGATGATGGGGGTGGGGGGTGGGCAAGGGGTTGGGGTAAATGTGAGGGGAGCAGGCAGTTGCTGAAAGGTTGAAGCTAAATGTGAATGATAAGTCGAGGGGAGGAGGTTCAGACCCGACGCTCGCAGCACATCACACATGGGTGCACGCACCTTTAGACGGCTGCAGACACGGGGAAATTCACATATTTAGTTAAATGCTTTTCCTGATGTTGATTGATGTACGCTGACCAATTGCTGCAGTCTTTCAGAACGACTGATCAAAAACACAAACACTACATCCGACTCCCTGCGCTTCCTCGATCATTTGGCTTGCCTTTGCCCCGTCCTGCAGGTGGGATGAACATTAGAATGGGCGTCGGACGGCGGAGCAATGAAAACCCTCCTGTGTCCACACTTCAAACGAACAAACAGCTGTGTTGCTGCTGGAGCTGAATGGAGGCATCGAGCCGTGTGGCCAGCCCCCTGCCCTTTCTCTGCTGCCTCGGCTGGCTGTAAACAGACTGAGAAGCAGGGAGGTCGAGGCACGCTGCCTGGGAGCCCGGGCTCCATCGAGGCACCCTAATTACAACAATAATGGAGCCTGATCGCAGGTCCTCGCAGGCCATGTCTCCCAGTAAACGACCTCTATGTATACTAGGTACCGATGTTGCTTTTTCCTGTTGTTTGAGATTAGCACGTAGCTGTTCTCTGCACCCCACTAGGGGGATGCCTGGGCTGGTTAGAGCATGTTAAAAAGGCCCCCAGCTCCGGCGCAGGCAGCAGGCGCTGGCCTAGCATAGTTAGTTCTAATGAGCAGGCGTTAGCGTAAACACGCGCTAATGCTGTGGGGAAACAGGCAGGGTCGGGTCAGGGAAGTGATGTTACCGGTAGGGTGGCTAGCACACCAGAGCTGGGATCCTGATTAGTGCTCATAAATAATGCAGCAGGCGAGGCTGGATGCAGTACGGGATTGGCTGCAGCCGGGCGAAGCTGCATAACGATGACAGGGAACCTGTGTGAGGTCGCAGTGAGTCAACTTCGCTGGCAAAGCTCGTGATTCAACCGGAACCGTGCCGGCTGGGAAATAAGTTCCCGTTTTACTTTGCGTCATTGTGGAGATGGTATTAACCTCACGGGCGATCCCGTTGGCCGAGGCGACATATGCCACTTCAGAGCTGATGGTTAAACCTTCTGCAGGATGTGGAGAGCAACATGGAGGACATGGCTGCAGGCTACAGCCAGTAGGGCTGCACGCTTGCCCATGTGTCAGTTTTGAGAGGCAGAGGTCAGAGGTCAAATCCATTACGGAGGATTGAGAGGGAGTTTCTGTTTGAGGGTGACATGTCATATGTTGCTATGGGGTATGAACTCTGCCCTCTCTGAACTTCAGCTGAGACCAGAGGAGAGAGTGAGACTCAGGGGCAACCACACAAGTCCATTAAACCACCGAATCAATTGGGATGCGGGGAGGAGTGACACTCATTCAAATGGAGGCTCAAGTGGATCATTACTCATCTACTGGGCTAAAATTAAGTGTTTAAATTCATTAGAAATACATTAAAAAAACTGCTACGGTGTCCAATAACACATCCCCAAATCACCTTATAGCTCAGTTGGAAAAGTCAGCCCAGTTCACAGCTGAGTATCAGTGCATCACTTATAGCTTAGTGACACTACATTTCACATTGCTGCTGATTCATTTTGCCATTAAATACTAACAAATAAGGTCGAACACATCTTTCTCAACAAAAAAAGACAGGAACCAAACTAAAGACGTTGCTGCATGTTACAATTCGTCATTTTTGAAGTTGAAAATGTTTGTTGCCATCCTTTTCTTCTGTGATTTGTTGAGGAATATGTCCCCCAGTATTCATTCATACCTGAACACTCCACATTTCACCGTAACAGCACTGCCTGCTAGAGGTGTCATTGTGTTTCTGTGCTCATACGCTCATTTGTTTTGCTAAAACAGGAGTTTTAAATCTAAAATAGTTGCTCATCTGAGAGTCCAGAAGCAGAAATGTGTGTTGTGTTAAATCCCAGAGAGCTAAAAACAATGAACATGATTTTTAAAAATGTTTTTAAAGGGACACAAACAAGGGAGACGCGCTGCAGTTCACTATTCCTGTGATGGAGCGCAACGGACATGATAATAATAATAATAATAATTATGTGTTTCTGTGTTGAACACTAAAGTTGCATTTAGGTCTTTCTGGTAGTTAGCTCGGCCTCAGTGGGCGGATTCGGTCCTCATACTGTGACGGTGAGGGGTGCTGCAACCCCATGACCTCTATTTGCTCTCTCTTGTCAATATGTGAGCAGTTTAAAGTCTACAACTCAAGCTAAAAAGCAAACATTAAGACTTAAACTGTCTCAGTCTATCAATGACCAGGAAATGATTTTAAATCTCCTTTATGTCACTCTTAAAAAACACGACTAGCAACAAGAAAACCTCAGGACCAAAACATGCAGCAAAGCTAAGAACATGTAAAAATTGCTCAGGCATTCCCTTTCTTGGTGATTAATGTACCTGTTTAGCAAACCCAAATATAGCAGTATCTTTACCTGCATGTATTACACCATTGTTGATGGCAAAGGCAGCTGCACACAGGACCATTGTCCGTTATCGACAGGTACAGCTTAGCCTGACCTGCGACGCTGAAAAGCCTGCAAGCCGGACATTTATCCTCATCTCCCTTATGAATTTAGCGCTGTGGAAACATTACATATGGTAAGACTCACAGATTAGTGGATCACATCCCACGCAAGGCCAAACAAATCACCAGGGATTTGATGAAACAAGATGTGCTCAAACGAAGCTTCACGGAAATCTGGGAAAAGCAGTAAAGTGAGACCACACGGACACCGCAGGACTCGGATACCTGATCAATTAGTCCCCGGGAATCCGCGAAGGTAGCAGCTAACCCACTGTGCTTCTATTTGTTGCGAATGTTCACAAATAATTTTAGAACAAAGAAATGAAATTAATATTTAAAAAAAACAGAAAATTGGAAAACCACACCAGGAATTAGCAGTCAACAACAGGAGCCAAACTGGGGCTGGAAAACACAAGGTCGTTACATTTCTTTGGCCGCGGCAACCGTATCATACACACGCAATCACATGCACATATTTGCACATACAGACACACTCTCACATACAGCATCCCCTCTCCGTTCCCCCCCCTCCACACACACAATGATGGCTCAGAGTCAAGTCCAGACGAGGGCATGCATCTGAAACCAAGAGTGAATCCATATTACATGTGTAGTGTGCTGTCTGTCTGGGTCCAGGTCATCAATTATGAATAGAAATATACAGCCTCCACAGCCCAGGCCCTGGTGTCTCACCACTTGTAAAGGATTTCTTAAAAGGGGGACAGACACACAGGTTTGTCATTCAGATGCATGCCCAGGACTTAAGAGACAGATACAGGCAAGGTTTCCTTTTCTCTTACACTTCCCGCCGGGGGAGCTTTATTCTGCTTTCATTTAGGCCATTCCCTGTTGCGCTGAACTTAAGTGAGGCATCAGGAACTTGTACTGTAAAATACTAACAGCTTCAGTATTGAGAGTGAAGCCGGACATACATAATGATGTCATGATACAGCCCTGCGTGGCTTACAGGCCTCAATCCTGCCCGGTTACATTTATTTCTATCACAGCCGGCAGAAAAAAGAAAGAAAATCATGACCATCCTCTTTGTGCAGCGTCTAATGTCACGGACATGAAACACAAACACCCGGTATCTATGTTCCTGTTTGCTCTGTAGCTGTTCAGAGGGAAAACAACAACACAACAATACAGCACATCACATCTACTGTCTGCATAATGCAGTTCCCGTGAAGAAGTCATTAATCACAACTAAACATCGCAAATCTTCTAAGAATTAAACGAAACATCCCACCTTTGTGTGTGTTTTATGTGCAAATCCGACACACTCTGCTACAATGCAGCCGGCATGGCATTACAGAGCACATGTAGCTGGCAAAACAAATTTGCAATTCTGCTTGTCTATTCCCAAACCCCCAGTGTGCGGCTCGTGCCCTCTAGAGACAGAACAAACAGCGGTTAAGATGTTTAAAAGGCTTTGCTTTCTTAGATACCTGTGCAGCTGAATACCAATAGACTGCTCTTACATTAAGGGGGTGTGGTGACAAGGTACTACATTCAGAGCTAGCGGGGAAATGCTAACTCCTCTGGTTTTTCCTCAAGGGCAAAAAAAAAATGTGCTTAATGCCTTTGCGTGATGTCGTGAGGAGGCGTGTCATTTGCATGCGCGGCTTATTCTGTCAGCCGGTTAGTCTCCGAGCCGGTGGGATGAGCGGCGAGGCCCCACAAGTGTGCGATGCCGTGTGCAGGAGTCCTTTTTTCGACCGGTGGGACGCATCCCACTGATTTCTGAAAGGTCACTGTCATTATTGTTGCTTAGCAACATCGTACGGTGAGCCATAGGTGTTCACCGTACAGTAATTGTGGGTGTGTGTGTGTGTGTGTGCTGAGACGCAAAGGATCATGGGACAATGAGATGAACGACATGGACGAGGTTGATCTATTATGTTAAACACGCTGCTGGGAGTGTTGTGTGTCTCAGTGTGTTTATATCTGCCTCGTTTTGTGCGCTGAAAGGAACATCTCACGGAAAAAAAGGAAGATTAAAAAACTCGAAATTTAAACAGACAAAAAGAAGTTATAAAAATGAGTGAGAGAAAAAAAAATGTTTCAAATAAATAATGATGTTGCAGAAGGCTTCTGCTTCACAGAGGGTTGTTTTTAGGCCCTAGTGTGTAGATGTAGTGTCAGTGAATTATTGCTTTTACACCAACAAGCCCCACAAAGAAAGAAAAGAAAAATGCATGAAATGTGTGGACGGAGGAAACATATTGTGAGAGTAAATTCATGGCGGTAACACAACTGCTGCACAAGCCTTACCGAAGCGCTCTATAGATAAAGTACACACTTTCATTATATCAAGCCATCCTTTTGATTCTGTTTCTGGTCTACATTTTTGAATCATAGGCTACGCAATTTAATTGCATTCTGTAATTACCGCTCTCTATGGCAGTTTGCGTTGGCCGTAGTAATTATGACGGATTACGAGCAAAGGAGGAAGTCAAAGCGACAAAAGGGAGGCGGCCGTGATGGATGGATGAGACAGACACACACAAGGCTTTGCTTTGTGAAAGTTAACTTGTATGACGTAACTTAATGAACTTCATGTAACAAATTGTACGTAAAAAACGTACGTATTTCATCCCAAATAATGCTCTTTTTTCCAATAACCTATCAGAGTAACACATGTTTTGAACAGAGGCCGTTTGTCCGTCTGAAACTAGAATAACAACTTATAACGTCCGATAGGTTGATAACATTAAAAATGGGTGATCAAATTGAACTTAGTCCTTGGGTTTTGTAGACTCTTCCAATACTGCCATTCGTGTCTTATATTAGGGGTCAAAGTCAAGCCATAGCACACATTTCCTATAATGTAATAATATTTGATCATGAGTTCAATAATAGTCAAATCAGTCAAACAATATTGTTGTCCGTCTTCTTTTTCATTAACAAAATGTGATGAGATGAATCCTCTTATCACGGTTTGTTTGGGGTCGAGACTCACTCGAGATTATAAATCAAACCTACAGACATATTTTTTTAGGTAATTCATTCAACATTTGCATATTTGGAAAGAAATAATAAAAATAGAGCCAATGTAAAATTACAGGTTTTATCCTATGCACTGTACAAACACAAGTGTTCTTTGCTAAGGACATGTCATTTTTATGACATGTTTTTGCATCTTCCACGATGATGTCCACCTGAGCCTTGGTGGGAGTTGGCCAGAGTTATTATACAATGATACAGCCAGCGTAAGGTATGTACAGAGCACAGTATAGAGGCAGAGTGATCTCTGAGTCATGTCCCATTTGTGGAGGTTGATGGATTTCCCCCTTGCTCGGCTCCCTCAGCTCAGTGGGGAGAAGGCAGGGCTGATAAGGTGATTTATCTGCACCTTTCCACCTCCTGTAATGGATGGCACATCCACCTTTCCCTGAAACTTCATCATCTCACAGCTGCACCCCCTCTCTCTCACGGAGAAGTGTGAGAGAGAAATGAAACAGACATGCTCCACGAAAAAAAAAGAGAAAGAAAACAGACTAACCAGAAAGCGACTTCTTTTCCACACTTTCTCATTAAGGATGGGCGAGTGTTTGAACATGACACTTAGCACTCTGCAGCCACTAAATCACTCTGCGACGTCAAGCCCAACCAAAATATTGGATAGGCCTCAACTTGAGTTCATTGCTACCGGTGCTTTGATTGATTCTTTAATTCCTTCATCTGGCCCTTTGGGCTCCTGCTCTGTTTTCACTGCATAGCTACACGGGCTGGTGAGTTTTCATAACGCCTAAACCACAAAATAGGGTGTTTGCCAGCGTCTCTGGGAAAAAAATAGTCACATGACTTATGCAAAAATGACGGTTGATGTTTTCTGATCTGCCACAAGATTTACGTTAAACTTATTTATCTTGCTCTGAGGCTATGAGGAGGCCATAGAGCTGCACAGAAGTCGTGTATTTAGCTATGAAGGTATGTCTGCAGGGTGATTTATCCTTGACAGATTGTTTATTTGACTACATTAGTGGGGTTTAAATGTGTAACATTATAATCTGATTTTCAGGCCAAAAGTTGCAGATTGATTGAAGGATGGATGTCATGAAATTATTGGTCGGTACTATCTTACGTAAGCTAGCTTATGATGACATTTGTTTTTTTGTTTTTTTTAAATAAAAAGCATACATTATCAAATAGGTGCAGCAGTGGGATCTAAAGCAGTTGAAAAAGGAATGAATGAAAGATGGTTTTCATAGTTTTATGGTCAGACAGGAATCTCGTTGGACACTTACTTCGGTCTCCGTTGGGATGCGCTTCATTCGTCCATCCTCTGATCTCCTGTAACTGTACAACAACTTAATTCTACTGCATGCTACTTACTTAATGTAGCAGACTCCTTTCATGTACAATGTACCTACACATGTATCTACAGTATGTTTAATGTATAAGTTTACACTATAAAATAACAATAAAGGGCCCTTTCGGAGCCCTAGCCTTTTAACATCAGTCTGGAGGCATCATGGTATCACAGGGGACTAAAGCCAACGATCCCCTGCTGATATCCAACCTGAAGAAGCCATGTGGAGGAATTGGAAAACTTTTCAACTTTTCCAACTCTCCAACAACAATACAGATGGGATTTTGAATTATTCAAACATTTATTAAAACAATTATTACTATTTTGACTTGGCCTGTTGAATAACTCAACAGTTTGTGTTGTGTACCTGTGCAATGAACCAACTTTACGGGTAATTGCTCCGTGGTGTTTTAAAAACTAAAGTGGCGCTTGCCACATTAACAGCTAAAAGCTCACTTTTATCTGCTAATTGGCTCTCGAGTAACACGACTCACCAGCATAGATGATCACATATTTTTTATTTAGAAAAGTTCTCTTCCATGTCATGTTTTAATTATGTTGTCCCTGTCACACATAACAACATCATACTCTCATTGAACCAACACAATCCAATTGCACTGATTGAGCCAGTGATGACATCATTCGTAGGGATGTATCTGAAGCCTGATCTGTATTCTCCTCTTTAAACAGCTCCCCAGCTTTCCTTAAACATAATTATCATTTTTACACCTCAGAGAGGACATCAATTAACCTTGGTGGTCAGCGATAGAAACACAGCAGCGTGCGGCTGGTTTCTGCCTCGGCGCCTCAGGCCGCTGGCTGACTCACCTATGTTTTAACAGTGGCGAGCAAAAGGAGGCGGAGGGATGAGGAGGAGGAGGAGGAGGAGGAGGGAGACAATCAATAGCAGATCAAAGTGTTTTAGCTTACCTTGGGCTGCAGAGAGCGAGGCGTTGTAATCAGCAAAGACACTGTTTACTCGCCAAGCCTTCCCAAGGCGGAGGGGAGGACTCGAAGGCGCTTGGTCGGCTCGTTGTGGTACTTTCAACGAGCTATCTGAAATTACAGAGGAAATAGAAGATAATGATGTGAAACAACGAGCTGGTTTGGGCCGTGGCCTTTCTCAGAACAGGACAAAATGTTCCACATTTAAACGATTTCTTCACTTATTTTGACCATAATGTAGATTTTAACATGTAATTCTTAATTCAACAAGCTATACTGCCGTGCTTTTGAGCTAAATGCTAACATGATAGCATGCTCACAATAACAATTTTAACATGCTGATGTCATGTTTACCATTAAGTGTGTTGTCTTGCTAACACTTGGTATATACGTTGTTGTTTTTAAACCTCATTGCATTAAAAGTCACATTTATGTGTACCATTTTATGGCAATATATCCATTTTTATGAAAACAATGAATGTGAACTTCAATGGAGGGGCTTATTGATTATGATTCAACTTCTGGGGAAACATGAATGTGTGTCCCAAATTGTGTCAATCCATCATATATAGCTGTTGAGATCATTTGGTCTGGACCAAAGTCGTGGACGGCCTGACCAAATTAAAACTGTTCTTTGCATCTATTCAAAACGATGTGTGAGGTTTAGCGTCGTAGTCTGAATTCATTTAAAGTTAGCTCCAGGACATTAGGCGTCATTAGGCTCCTTTAAATCTGGAAGACACAATGTTCCTCCGTGGCCCCCACAGTCCATTATGGGACCAGCACCTCTTTAATGGTGCACTTAAGAGGTCCTCACTAAATCATACACCTGGTATATATCATCAGTATGGTCATTAGCGACTGGCAAATACATACGATGAACTAAACCAATAAAAAAGACAGAATTAATAAACCAGAAATACACTGCAAAGTTTGCTCTTGATATACGCATGGTTTCTTTTTACAGATGAATAATATACCCATATGCAGATCATTCTAAGTTATAGAGATGCATTCATGATCAACCTGTTTTATTGTTCTGGCAATAAACCTGGGCATGTTTTAATTTGCAACAATGTAGCACACACTCATTATCTTTGGTCTGTGTGAGGCAGGAGGAGGTCCAGAGCAGCAGCAGGTTTACGGCTGCTTTAAGGCTCCTAAAAGGTGACACTCACAGAGTTGTGTCCTTCACAGGATTTGGCCCAGACCCAATGTCCACCCCTCTGCCCGGAGCACTGAGTGATCCTTTACAGACATTAATTAACATCGCTGTGTGTTGAGTGCAGATGGGTGTTATGAGGACTGTAACTGCACTTTGTGAAATCACATGTTACTGGATCACAGATGTTTTTATGGATCGTAAACTTAATATTTTATTAATGCATGATTGAAACCAATCATGTTTGAGTCTTTCAAACCAGTGAAAATGATCTGAGCGGACTTGCTCAACTTTTTGTCAGTTTTTCACAATTTCTTCATTATTTAGCTTATTAGCTCGGGTCTATCGTTTATGTTTGAGAATGGCAAAGGCGAGAACAGAGGAGAGTGTGTGAGGGAGCAACAGTCACTGGGAGGTCTCATCTTAGCCGTCCACATACGTTGAGTAGACTGTTGGCTGAGTGACATTGACCCATGACACCAGCCTCCCTCCACCGCCACATCCTCCAAGCTGTAAAAAGCATGTCTGAAACAAGGAGGGAGGTGGTGGCAGAGAGGGAGAGGAGGAGGTGGAGGAGGAAGAGGAGGGGTGCTGTGCTGAGTGTCCACGGAGGTGAAGTGCTTAGATTTGTGAATGAATTAAGGGATTGATTTGTGAGTTTCACCATAAGGGGAGTGAAAGTGTTACATTGCCTGTTTTCTTATTGTCAATATTAACTTATGTCCTCTTCTGGTCAACAGGGTTGCACCTGCTTCTCTCTCTTTCTACTCTATCATCATTTCAATTATGACATAATCTGTGTTTTAATTCAGATTTTCATCAGTCATCCTCTCTCTCTCTCTCTCTCTCTCTCTCTCTCTCTCTCTCACTCTCTCTCCCTCTCTCCGAGCTGAAGTGACCACACACCACACGTGTCACAGGTCTACCAGACGGGGGAGACCTGCAGTGATTTAGCAAACAAGCGCTCAATCAATGGTGCAGTGGAGCGCGTAACCCATGCCAGTCAAAACCTATTTAGTTCAAACAGCCCTCTTCAACTTCCACTCCACTGGTCCGACCCTTGGGCTGCTAGCCGGAGAGAGTAGCCAGAGGACAGCCACAGTGTTATGAAGTCAGACACTTATAAAAATCAAAAAAAATGCTTGTTGTCATTTCAGCATAATTTGAATGGATGAATTTTGAATGGGAAATTCAGTACGATATTCAATGATTCAAATATCTGAAAAAATGGGGTTGTGAAAAAATGTAATTTGCAGCAGAACAACCGTAGTTGAGCTGATGCACTAACTCTACTGTAAACTATAATAATGCTGGTTATTATATTCTTGAGGCAAAAAAAAAAATCAATTTTGAATTTGTGTGGACAAATACGGGATGAAAAATCTGTTTCAACTGCTCTGCGTCTTCTGGGTGTTTCTGGATGAAAATCGTCTGGGAGGCAACTATCGCAGTTTGAAAATAAGAATGCAGGCATGATGAATAATAAGGTAAAGTACCTACAGAATTGTTATAAGTAGGGATGCACCGAGGTGGTCGATACTGCGTTAAATACTCGTACTCGCATCGGTTTCAATGGCCGATACCAAGAACCGATACTCACTCAACAGTATTTCACTACAACAAACTGGTCGCGCTTTGTGGAGAAGCAACCCCGTGGCGGAGCCGGAGACACTCTTCTCTGTCTCAACTGTCTCAACAGTCTCAACTTCTGAGCAGCCAATCACGCTATCCAAGTTGTTTTGCCGTCCAATCAGATGGCCAGTTTGTCTCAACAGCAGAATCTGGAGCCGCCATCTTGGATCCTCGCTACGCAGCGCTCACTTCTTTCAATAGACAGGAGAAAAGTGAGACGCGAGTACAATACAAGACTTTATCGATATTGTGCTTATTAACCGGTGTTGCATACGTGTGTATGACATATTAGTGCTCATATTAGTGCTCTTGTTAGTGGCTGACAGCCCCGGAGTTACTTGTAATCAGTCCGTCCCAACGCGACGCAAATGTTTCGCGCGACCAGATTACATGTAAAGTCTATGCACAGACGCGTGTGGTTGCGACAGACGCAAATTTACGCCGGCGGCACGTTAGACGCGAGAGTTGAAATTTTCCATATTTAATAGATCTATAATTGAGAAGCTCTGCACGTCATCACCGCCGTCCTGCCGGTTTGAATCAAACGGCTGCTGATCCACCTGAAGTAGCGCTGGCAGCGGCCTCATTCAGACGCTGTTGTGCGGCTACGGATGATATTATTGTAGCCGAGTGTCTGTTGTGTGTCTATATTTGTAATTCTAATAAAATGAAAACACGCTGCAGGGTAACTTGAACCACTTTTTTATCTCCTTCACACACGTATATCCCACAATTCCACTCTTTTCCTTTCCGTTTCTCTATAAATATGTTCTGTTTTGCTTTCTTCTGTTTGTCTCTGTCTCTTGTCCCCAATGTGAAGCGTCTTTGTGTCTCTAGAAAAGCGATATAAGCTTAAATAAGTTTGAATTATTATTATTATTATTGAACAATGTGTTGCCTCTATTCAAATAATTTGTGTTGCACTTCTATTGTGTTGGGTTTGTGTCACTGATGAAGGCCACAAGCTGAAAGGCGTTGGTCTTTCAATAAAATATAGTGTTGCTAATTGACACTTCAAGGACACCATTATTTCCTTAGTGTACAGCATATGTTGTACTCACCCACCATGTAATCAGCCTCAGAGTCAATAACAACCACAATCGGAGAAAACAGTTGAGCCTTAATTTCCAATGCTCAGTGTTTCCAAACTATTTTGCCTTCAAAGTGAAACAATAGTTGTGACCTCTTGTCACAGGTTACATTACGTTAACCATCGAGTGATTCTTCACATTTATCTTATTTTTTATGCATTTGGGCACCATTGCTGAATACAAAGGAGGCGTGGACACGTTATCAGTTATTATAATAATTGTATGACTATATCACAGTAAAGACCAGCTGACTGTGTTTCTTCAGTTAAATAAAAGATAAGATATACATTATTGTCTCGCAGGGAAATTTGTCTTGGGCTCCAAAGCATCACAATAGATCATACATACACTCATGCATAAACATGCTTAAAGTACACATGTTGAAAATAGTTACAAATAATAAAACCAGGTGTGATCAACACAGATAGTAAATAATCAAGTCACAATATAAAATCATATTATACTATTTTTTTCTATTTAATAATTTGATGGAGGACGGAATCCATTTATTTTTGTACTGATTTAACCTGCAGATTGGACCAAAACAAAAGCTGGTCTTCACCAGAAAAATATGCAGTGATGGACGCCGATCCTTATGATTTGCACACATGCATGTACATGTGCAACTGTGCAAAACAAACACACACCTACCCACCCACAAACATGCATACGAACACGCACAAGAAGCAGGGATGCAGTCACACACACACACACACACACAAGAGGCAGGCTGCGAGCGAGCCGGGTTTTTGTGTAGCGCCACATGCGAATGAGGCTAAAAGAAGTGAAATGAACCCTTTGAGTCAAAGAGGAGCTCGGGGCGTGCTGCAGGCAGAGAGCTCAGTCAGAGAGGGAGCTTGGCAGGCAAATGCGCCTTCTGTTGACAGCTTCCACTGAACATCTAATGGCAAGAGATGGGGGCCCGCAACCGCCTCCTTCCACGCCATTGGTTTCCCATTTCGTTGCATTTAGTAGGCCGCCTCTCAGCGCATTGTAAATATGTCAAGTCACCATTCATATTTTACAGTTATTAGCATTGTCTCTCAATTTCTTGTTTTGTTTGAGCGACGGTATTTTGCTGCTTTTTCTTTCCAAGGAAAGTTCTTTGTTTTCAGCTCTTTCGCTGTTTCGGAGTTGGAGAACAGGACTCGGCGCTGATGCCTTGGAGACTGGGTAGTTTTTTTTTTTTTTTGGGGAGAAGGGGGATTATGTATTCTTTATGATGTGATATACAGCCCGGGAGAGGGAACATTGGATGAGAACATACCAATGCCAGGCTACGTTCTCAGCATGATATGAGGATGAAAATGAGATGAGAATATGTGAGCACTCGCTCTCTTTCTGTCAATACCTGAGGCTGCTTCTCCTTTTGCTTCTCATTGGGCTATCAAGGCTTTCAAGGTGATCTGGCACAATTTGCTTCTCTTGGAAACAACAGCATAAATGTTAGACATGTTAAGCTCACAACAGGTTGTATGATGTAATATTCTGTATTTAAATATATCAAAAGAACATATAGGAGATTAGTCATGAATACGGGATAATTTCCATTGTCCCCATTACAAGACAAAATAGTCATTCTGAATGCTTAAGCTGTACTCAATCAATGATTGTATATCACCAATGTATCACATGTAAGAGGAAAGGGGCTGATCATGAACCTGCAGGGAATTAACAGTTTCCCTCGGCTCAACTAAGACCTTTAGTGTCTTTCAGCTCATCATTTAAATGACCTGTAACTTCACTGGCCACAGATGAAACAATAAAGTGTCTCTTTATACACCAAGTATTGTTTAGCATATGTTGTTTTGGTCCATGCCACACGATTCAATGGAAATCTGAATTTGAGAACAGCAAGACAGATGAGCCTGAATCATCAAGGCTCCACATCAGTGCTTCCCAACCTTTTAGCCTTCAAAGTGAAGCAATGTATTTTTTCAAACGTTTCATATGTCAATCTTATTAATCATCTAGAGGCCATAACCCACAACACATCGGATCGGACCCATCTAGATAATTAGTCCAGATTGAATTTATTTTATGAATATTATTAATACTAGATGACGGTGTTCCTTAATTGATAAAGAGATGGCCTATTGCTAAAAAGCCTTGTGCTAAACAGAAGTTGTTCTACAGCTCTAATATCATCGTACGTCTTTCCTCATTGTAACATTGTTGCACAACATAAGTTGTGTTTGCCATGTTGGTACACAATAAGTTTGCTGCACGACTCCGGATATTCAGCCATCTTTGTTTCAACGGCATTCAAATCACCTCTTGCCGCTGTAGAGGGCAGCGGTGTTAAGAAACCTTTCTCAGCTCTAAAGGACTTTAAAGGAATGAAAAATCTTGTGTTCAAACAGGCCTTAAGCATTTCAGTGTGTGCAGTGTGCACGGTAAAGGATGACATCATTACGTGGCGGTACCTTACACTTAGCTCTTGTCCTCTGTCTCACAACCTTTAGAAGAAAGGCCACATCTCTGGCTCCGGTCCAATTAATATTTCCCCCTCTATACTGAGCACACATACATCACCTTGATGTGAGCACTGCTTTGAATGCGCTGAAGGAAATGAAGCAAGGAAGTACTTTTCTTATTGCTTGAAAATGATAAACATGTTGCTCCTTGGCTATCTAATTTTCTGTGATGGCATTAATCAGTGTTGCGCGGCGGGCGACGGCAGAGCGGAAAGGACAAAATGAACCGGGACATTAGTCAAAGAGAAGAATGATGCATTAGCCGGGCGCTCATAACGTCATTGAGTGGGGAAATTAGACAAAATACTTATTGTTCACACGACTTAGACTCCATGTTTAAGTATTAAACTACAGGACAGAACGAGGTGCAGAGACAGTATTCAGATGCTCTGACTCAAATGTTGTTGTTTGCTAGTGCTACACACATTGTATGGTTGTTTACACTCTTGCCTCCATTTGGAGGTTTTTTATTTATTTATGAGTGATATTTGTGTCATGACACTTCATCAAACTATTGTTAAATAGGATTAGGTACTAAAAGTAACACATTATTACCAAGAATAAACAAATAGACTCACCACTCTCAAACTGATCCGTTTCATCCTCCTGATGTCAGAGGTTCAGTCGTGTAACTATAAAGACATTTATCAGGACAAGATAGCATTAGCATTAGCACATTTCACATTGAAGTGCTTTAAATCACTTAAGAGCAAACATGTAGTGGGATGTTCACGTTTAGATTTGAAATATTATAATTGATAATGGATTCGCCCAATGACAGCTGGGATCGGCTCCAGCGCCCCGCGACCCTAAAGAGGATAAGCGGTTCAGATAATGGATGGATGGATGGATAATTGATAATGGAAATGTAAAACAAATATCTAGTAAAATACCATGCAATGTGCCATTATTATGACATTGCCACTGCAGTTTTGATGTCGTTACATAGCAACTACATTAGGAAACTGCAAAACTTCACAGATGACATATTTATTTATTTGTTTCCCAGTGTAAAGTCTGTACATTCAGTAAAACCTATAACTATTATTAGCTATTATTAGTATCTTGTTAAACAAAGAATACAAAAATACCAAACAATAGTATGGATTTCAGATACAGCCCATGTGGCCCTGCTGTATATGTCATCATTTGTATTGTTCCACATTCAGTTAACATTGTGTGGTAAGATTTGCTTGCTAATTATTTTGCTTTTCAACAACAGTATTTTGAAGTGGTATCATTTCTGATGTTCCCTGTGACTGCTGCACCTTCTCCAACCACTTAAACATAAATGTGCACACTCCACATAAAGAAGTATTGACACAAATATTTAAAGTGTAGCACTGTGGGTTTCTCAGCTACCTTGATTAAGATAATTCCTTATTTTAGAAACATGACTGAAACTGTTTCCAATTCCCTACCATATATTAAGTATTACTGTCAAACTGTGAAGATGCAGGACTACGGTTGTTAGTTGTAATTTTTCCATCATTATTCTGCTTACTACTCTCATTGTATGAATAATTTATAGAATAAGCATTGAACGTGTTGTACTTCTGTTATGTTGTTCAATCTGTACACACGGTATCTATTGCTCTTCTATCCATCCGAGCAGAGGGATGCTCCTCTGTTGCTCTCCCGAAGGTTTCTTCCTTTTCTTCTCCCCGTTAAAGTGTTTTTTGGAGGAGTTTTTCCTGTTCCGATGCGAGAGTCCTGGGACAGAGGATGTTGTATCTGTACAGATTGTAAAGCCCTCCGAGGCAAATTTGTGATTTTAGGGCTATGCAAAATAAATTGAATTGAGGAGAGTTTTAGTTGTTGAGGCAGCGAGAGAGAGAGAGAGAGAGGGAGAGAGAGAGAGAGAGAGAGAGAGAAAGAGAGAGAGAGAACAGGAAGAGCAGACAAACAGGAAGAAGTCATCAGGTGAACAGAGAAAGAGATACTGTACAGATTGGTGGATGGACAGAACTGTTGGAGGAGGAGTGAGGAGGTTGAGAGGGGGGACGGAGCCAGACCTCTAACAAGTGATTATACTGAACCCCCTCCTCCCCCTCTCCCTCTTTCTCTCTCCCTCAGGGCATGGGGACAAGAGAGCAGCAGGCTGGCAGTGCCTGCGTGTGTGTGCATGTATGTGTGTGTGTTTACGTGCACGTGTGTGTGTGTGTGTGTGTGTGCACCCTGCCTGTTTCAGCATATTGTGCCCTCAAACACAAAAAGATGATTAGTGGGATTTTCTGTGGGCTGAACAGCATGCCTTTAAGACTGAGACAGCTGGTAAAGGATGTTCAAGATGAAATGGTCCTGGGGTCTCCTCGCAGCCATTACACTTGAAGAAAGGACAGAAAATAAAAAAACGTTTCTGGCCAACTAACAGCGGCTCTATTCATCCGTCACGTTACATATTTCTATGAAGAAGCTCACCCAGGTAGCTAACCGGTATCACCGGGATAAACAGGCTGGGATAAATGTAAACATCTCTTGATTTCCCTCACTTTCTCCATCACACACACACACACACACAAACACACACACACACACACACACACACACACACACACACGCACACGCACACGCACACGCACACGCACACTGAGGTGTCCCTTTGGCCCGAAGGTTAAACAAACATATTGACTTTAATCAAACTAAACACTTAAAGTCGGGCTTATATTAAAACAAGGGGCGAACCTCTGCATTCCCTCAAAGCTCATATAAATCCAACCAACAATATCTATTTATTCTTTTATGCAATATGCCTTTAATAAACATAGTGTCAGAGGGAAACCAAATCATCCGCGGCTGAGAGCATGTAAGAAAATCAATTAAAATGAAGTCACAGAGCTGGCTGCCCAATTGTCTGTGGCAGTTATTTGATATAATATGGTTAATACTACTGGCTGGGTAAATTAACACAATTTTGCTATAGTAGGCTGTGTGTGTGTGTGTGTGTGTGTGTGTGTGTGTGTATGTGTGCGCGCATGTGTGTGTGTGTGTGTGTAGGGGGAGGTTTGAGGGAGGGCACTGGGCTCCCAGGGGACCCCTGGGAGTCAGAGTAATACAGCACTTGAAGTAAACAATAGCAGTGTTTGACCACAGAGGACCTCAGATGCTCACTGAATTTACCAGGATGTAATTAAAGCTCGGACAGATTTTCAGTTGTTCTACATGTGCACTTCAGCTGAATGATATATCGCTTTAAAATTGCAAAGAGCCACAATTTGAATGGCAACTTACACAATTAACAGTGTTTGAACAAGCTGTATAGGAGGTGAAAGGTTGCAGCTGGATTTACTAGTTCAGCATTTTGGGAAAATACCCGTATTCCCTTTCTGGTGGGGATTTAGATGAGGAGATCAATACTGCTTTCACATCTACTTCCATACAAAGCTACAGCCAGGTGGCAGTAAGCTGAGCACACAGACTGGAAACAGGGAGAAACCGCTAGCTCGGCTCTGTTGAGCGGACACAAAGTCCGCCCGCAAGCGCCTATAAAGCTCACTAATTAACAAGTTATATTTTGTTTGCTTAATCTGCATAAAAACATGTAATATGTGTAAAAAAAAAAATGACAATCCTCCATTTTATGTAGGCTTATGAGCCCAAAAGATTCTTGGCTCTGCTGGTGCAAGGCAACCTGCAGAGACTCCAGGAAATCCTTGCTCCCAGCCAAGAAGTAGTCCAGCCCATAACCGCCTGGAAAACCAGGAAATGTGTTTTTTACACTTTACAATTCAAGGACAAAATTAAGTTTAAAGGGGCAGATGGAGAATGCAACTAACTGAATACCCCTCCGCTAACTCCAACGTGAGCTGCAGAGTGCAAAACCCGGGTAACGTTTATTTTTGTTGTATTTAAAGGAGCAGTATTTTACATTCTGAATAAATATAACAGCAAACTACTAACAGCTATGTAACTATATAGAGGAGTAATGTCTACCTGAGATTAAATGAGAATGTGTAACGTTATCTGAGCATCACCTTGCTTTGATTACATAACCGGGCCGGCGGCGTGTGCTCTTAGTACATGTTAGTGCATGTTAGTACATGTTAGTGCATGTTAGTACATGTTAGTGCATGTTAATGCATGAGGGTGGGCCCCTCTGGTTGGCTATCGTGCGACCGATGGCGTCGTAGCTTAGCTCTGAGCTGCCGGCTCACCTTCGACATGTTGAGAGCTGCTGAGAGCCAATGAAATGTTCCCAATCTCGGATCTTTCACCTTAAATCTTTATTCAACCAGGCAAGTCATTAAGAACAAAAATAGTGTTCTTCGCTCACACGCTATCCTTCCCATAACACAACTTATGACAACTACCGGCTGAAGGCTAAACCACGGGTTTGTACTCTGTTCTTAGTGTGCAGCCACGGCTCTATCCACTCCATAAAAACTAAATGTTTCCATTATGCAGCCAGACTTTAGCAAGCTAACGGACAACTTATCTGTAACCGGTTCCGTGTTGGCGGAAGTGTTCTCCCCATGAGTCTGTCGCTAAGCATCTGTTTCATAATCAAACAATCGCTCATGGCCAAACAATGCCTGATAAAGCCGCGTCCCAATTAATTAACTATCTGGTCAATTAGCTACATTTTTGATTTTTATAAAAAACTTGTCAAGGTCATTTTTTTCTATCTGACTGGTTTGGTCCCTTTGTTGACCTTAAAAACAAGCAGCTGCATCCTTCCATCTGATTGTATTCATGTACAAATTATATAAGTTCATTATGCTTGGTACAAATTAAATAAAATATTGTTTGGCAATGTTTTTTAGAAGAATTGTTCAGCCCTTACATGTGCACTGTGTTACTATTTCTGTTTTTGTACTACTTTTTCTGCCATCACATTGCTCTCTTTTCACTTTTCACTTTTCCTCTTCACTTCCATTTCATATTTCATATTTACCCATAATAACTCTCCATCTTTTTCTCTCTTGAAGTCCTGAACCACATCGCCGGCCATTGTTGGTGGTGCATTGCCCTGTGATGCATGGGCTTCAGTGGATCGTTTGTATGGTGTCGCAGGGCGATTGATTCTGGTGGTGGTGGAGGGGCGGAGAGGGAGGCGGGTAGCAGGGCGGCGGCCAGGCCCCCCACGGCCTACTGGGAGAAGGAGTTGGAACCAGGCGCTGAGCTGGAGGGCAGCACTGAGGGTCACAACACATTGTTCTCCCCTCTCAAGCCGTCTGGAAGCTGTCACACTTGTAATAGATGGTGAAAGAACGACTGTGAAGAAAAGAAAGGGGGAGGACGTGTAAAAAAAAAAAGAACAGTTGACGTACTTTGGGATTTTTTTGGGTCTGTGACTGTGACAAATGAGGGATCAATCAGATCATGAGACAAAAGAAACAAGGAAGGTGTGAGCCAGACATATTTTTTTTCATACACCCTTTTTGCTGGATTTGTATTCACTTGTAGTGAGAGGACTTTTTAAAATCAAGATTTTCTGAATTAAAACTGAAATCATCTTTTATCCCGTGAAAACAAATCCTGCATACTTTACGCTATTGTTAAGCATTTTCAAAAGCAAAAAGTGTGAGTTTTACTCCAGCTGTTAGTTTGCATTTATTTTTTCAGTGGAAAATCAACGTTTAATGACTACCAACCGGCTTGAGATAGCCAATCTAACCGCGAACATCATATTTACTGTATTTATCAAAGAACAGCAATGCAGCTGAGATAAAGAAGTGTTTTGAATAATTTGTCTTTGTGTATTCAGATTGTTGAGACATGATATTTTCTTGTTGACCTCCAATCTTTATAATGGAAGACTGAACCAAATATAGCCATTATCCTTTTCAGACACTGACATATTTCTGATTTGATAACTTGCAAATGTAAACTGAACGAACAGAGAAGAGTTTTCAAAACGGTCCATGCCTGATAATTCACAAAATGACGAATTTAAATCAGAAGAAAGTCGATATTGGTCATTTTTTTTAAACTTAGGGTAGTTTATTCACTGTTTTTGTTTTTACGGCTAATATAATAGTAATTCACATTCTCACAATATCTGAACACGGCCTCTTCATGATAGCGAAAGGGACAGATTGGAGTAAATAAACTGTTGAGGGAGTACGGTGAGAGCAACTAAAGAGTGTGGTTATAGTTAGCCAAACAGCATAATTACTGTTATTAAAAAGGCATTAATTGGGACACAAAGTCCTGTTCTCCTGCATGAAAGTCAGATGTGCGACACACTCGTCCCCATCCTGACCTCTGCACTCTGACTTTCTGGCTCACTACATGTCGAACACACTGATTCTTGCATTTGGACTGAAAGTTGGCATTAGATATGAATTGTGAGGTCTGAAAACATCCAATATGATTCATAACTATTTCTAGGGACAGTGGGCTGAAAGATCCTGAACATTATCACTACCAGTACTACACACATTGTAGACGTTACTTTATGAATAAAGGCAACTTATTCACTTTTATACAGCGATGTAGATTAAAACCAATGGCAGCCTGGAAGGAAATCAGCTAATCCAAGTGGACTGCTCCAGCTAAGAGTGAGTGTTGTAGCACGACAACAGCAGTTCAGTCCTTTTCCTGTGGATCAAAAGGTGATGAAGGCTGAACAACCACTGACAGATCTGAGGGTCCTGAGAGTATCCCTGACACAACACGTCTCATCAGCAGCCCCAAAATGAAGACATGGAACAGGACACCGGATGACAGAGGCTCCCTCGGTGTGTGTATGTGTGTTAGTGTGTGACCGTGTACACCTCTGTGTGTGTGTGTGTGTGTGTGGGGGGTAACTTGGCCATTCTGGACCTTGCAGCTGTGGCACATGGCATAGCCAGTGTTCCACGTCAACATCAAGGAGCCATGGGTGTGTTCAACATGCAAATGATAGCAGATCAGTGAGGCCGGTCTCCGCCTGCACTCTCCTGTGAGCCGCTGAACAAAAAAAACAAAATCCCTACAGCGCAGCCATTTCATAGAATGACAATATCTGTCAGATTATGTGACAGGACTCAGTGAGATACATCACATGGTTCAGTGTGTACATATTACAAGTCCAGCTCGCTCCCCCCCTCCTCTCACGCAGTATTTCTTCCCCGTGTTTCAATGTTTATTGGCCGTTTTTTTCTTTCTTTCCGAGGTCCGTTTGAAAAGGGGCGTGCAGCACAAAGGCAACGAGGCTTAATTAAGACACTTAAGCGAGCGATCACAGTGGGCAGATGGCTTTCTGTAGTGGATCCAAGCTCAACCACGGGACACTGGGAAGTTGAAAAGAACTGCCAAAGGGGGCACTGCGAGTGGGCTTCCCTCCTCACCAGCCAAACGGGTGGAGGGTCGGGGGGAAGGATGGAAACGGAAGATTGGTGGGGTGAGACCGGGTGAAGTGTGAAAAGGAGACCACCCTGCTTCATTTGGAAAGAGAGAAATGGATCCTTAAGGAGAGGCGTGAAAAGGATTGATGATAGTTAATAAAGAGGTTGTATAAGAAGGCAATCGATGCTGAATCGCTGACCTCCTGATTTTTGTTTAAAATAGGCATCCATGCAGACAGGGTTGCCACTCACGATGGCTGCCATCACATCTCTCTCTCTCTCTCTCCCAGCCCTGTAAGACAGCATGGCGTGTCTCGTCCTAGCTCGGTGTGTTTGTCAATCCTCGGCTGGCCCGGCTCCAGCAGCAGACAGATCAGAGGATTATGTAAGCTGGAGGGGCCTTGAGCTAAGTGTGCTGAGAGTTACTCAGAGGTGTGATTTGACAACGTACGTGCCAAACCATCGCCCAGCCCTCAATACATGCAATAGATGTTAGTGATCACATATCCAGAGGGGTAGAGCGAGCAGAAAGAAAGCAAACCAATATGTTTGTTGTGTTTACTCTCAGCGCGCTTCTTCTTTTTCTTCTCCTGTGTTGCTGTTTCATTTATGTGTGTGGAAGGGAGGCGGGGTGAGAAACAGGTAAAAAGAGGCGATTCATCTTCAAGGAAACTGTACAGTCTTTTAAAGAGTGTTTTTGGTAGTGGTGTGGTAAAATAGTGGAGGCCGAGCGGCTCTTGTTTATTCACACTTTACTTTTAAAGACTTGTCAGAATGAGGATCAAACAGGTGAATCGAATTCTGTTTTGAAAATATGGAAATTAGAGTGTAATAAAGTGTACTTTGCATTCATGATAATTTAAACCATGATATTGTAGCATATTGTAGTCTTAGTTTGCATAATCACGATACAAGTTAGCATTATTTCAGAAAGGACCCTCGTGGTTGCCAGCCACTGCTTGCAAACCAACCCAATACACAACATTTGATAAATATGAGCACACATTTTAAGTAACATACATTCACATCCACCGAAATGCTGATTCAGGAGGAGTCTGAGGAGGTGGAGGCAGTTACATTACTGAAAGAACGCAGCAGTGTAGTGAGGATTTCAGCTTTTGTATCTGCAGATCCTCATGTTAGAGGTAGGACCAGAGTCAGGGAGGGTTTAGGTAAGGCTAAAATCACCCCAATGCATCCCAGCCCTAGAAATGATCAGAGGAGAGATACAAAATAATACAAAATACAAAGAAATATAAAAAAACAAATACATCTTCAGCTATTATGATATCTGAGTATTCGTTAAAGTGATTTAAAAGAAGAAAACAAAAAAAGACAAATCAGTGGGTTGGCAAAAAGAGCTTGTTAAGGACTTCACCTCGAGCTCTAGGAAACAGAGCTCGGGAACATTTGTCTCTCTTGTGTTCTACAGACCACATGATGAATGAACTAATCAAAGAAAATAATTGACAGATTAATCAATAATGAAACAATCATTCAGCCCTAGAAAACGTACACTTGTGTTCACAAGCACAACAAGCCTTGTATCAGAAAACACGAATAACATATTTGTCTCGTGTCGATACTGTGGGGCAGGGGCGTGGTTAGCGCACCTGCAGCAGGTGAGGGAGAGAGAAGCACGCTCGGAACAGCTGTGGGGAGTGAGTAATCACGAACCACAGCTGGGTCCAATGAGTGCGGGGGCGGGGATAAAGAGCCCACAGGGGCGACAGAGCGGGGTGGTGGTAGAGGCAGAGAGCTCAGTGTATGAGTGGAGTGCTGACACTGAGGAGCAAAATAAAGCCTGTTGAACCCGCAAAGCCACGTGTCTGCGCCTATGTCGGGAGCCATGCATCCCCCGGTAGGGAGAACCTTTGCCACAGTGGAGCCCAACGTGACCTGCCGCGGTGGGATGACGTGGTTCGTGGAGCGGACGGGG
Source organism: Cottus gobio (assembly GCA_023566465.1). Classification (NCBI taxonomy): domain Eukaryota; kingdom Metazoa; phylum Chordata; class Actinopteri; order Perciformes; family Cottidae; genus Cottus; species Cottus gobio. The sequence continues at coordinate 20,834,832 of CM042219.1, forward strand.
GACCCAGCACGAGCGGGGATGACGCGGAGCCTCGCGGAGACCAGCGTCACGGAGATGCGGCAGGAGCCGGCGGGGGACAAGCGACCTCGAACGCCGGAGGACTGCCGCCGGAAATTCCGGGCGCTTCGTCTGGAGCCTGGGGTCCGGCCCCACCTGTTCGCGCAGGAGGTGCAATTCAAGGCGGGGCGGTGGCTGCGGCCGGAAGGCGTGGGAGGAGTTGAGGAGGTACTGGAGCTGGTGGCCGCGGAGCAATTCGTGCAGGGGCTGCCGCCCCGGATGGCCGCCTGGGTCCGCGGCCGCCAGCCGGCGTCGATAATGGCCGCAGTCACCTTGGCCGAGGACTACCTGGCCTTGGACCCGCCCGAGGAGCCGCCTGAGGAGCCGACGGACCGGGCCCGGCCGGGCCCGACTCTCAGGAGGGGGGCGGCGCTGCCGAACCCCGACGCGCCAGCCGGGCCGACACCAGCTGCCCGGCGGCAGGAGCACCTGGCCGTGGACGCGCCGGAGAGGACGACGACGGCCCGGAGGAAACGGGCCCCGCGGACCGCCGGGGCGGGAAACCAGCGACTGCCAACGCGACGGGAGGGGCCGGGGCAGTCGGGCCCGGAGGCCCGGGTCAGGGACCCACCGGAACCGACGACCAGGTCAGGAGATCGGCCATGGCACCCGGGCCCGGAGGCCCGGGTCATGGACCCACCGGACCCGACGACAGCCCCACGGGGCCCAGGCCACGGCGGGCCGGACCCAGCGCGGACCCCGCGGAGCCCCGGGCGGACGTGTTGGACGTGCGGTCGGCCGGGGCACGTCCACCTGGACTGCCCCCTGATGGAGGTGGACCAGGCAGTCCAAGTCGACGCCCCTACGGCCCACCGGAGGAGGGCAGGACGAGCCCGGAGGTGGTGGAGGAGACGTTGGCGGGAGGGCGGCCAGTGGGGACCCAAGGAATCGGGGGCCCGGCCGGTCACCCTCGTAGGGGGGGTGGAGGCGGAGCGGCACGGACGGCCGTTCCACCGGAGCAGCCAGCGCCAGAGCCGGCGCGCGGACGAGGGCCGGCTGCGGCGGGAGGTGGAGAGGCTGAGGAGCCAGCTCCGCTACGCCGCCCAGGACCGGCACGAAGATAAACAGACGATCGCCCAGCTGGGCCGGAGGCTGAAGGCCGCGCAGGCCGCGCGTGCCCGCGCCGAGGCCCAGCTGGCCGACGAGCGCGGAGAATTGTTGTCCTCGTCGTGGTTTCCCCGCCCCTAACTGTTCTCTCTCTCTCTTGTGTTGCAGGTTGCCGCGTCGGACGGCGGATGGGGGCCGTTTTGTCCCGGGAGAGGAGGCGAGGCCGAGACCTCCCGGGGCGCCAGATCGCCCGCCGTCCGGACCAGGCCCCGCTCCACTGACCCACCGGATGAGGGATGCCAACGCCCGGGCCACCCGTTGGCATCGGGCACAGACGCCGTCACCTCCCTGGTGGTCCATAGGTCGGGGATGCAGATGGTCGGGGCTGACTTCCCCGCCCGCTCCCTGGGGGGAGGGGGGGGGAAGTTGGTTAGACCGGTGGCTCCCCGGCCTAAGTCGGGCGGTGGGGGTATGTGGGGCAGGGGCGTGGTTAGCGCACCTGCAGCAGGTGAGGGAGAGAGAAGCACGCTCGGAACAGCTGTGGGGAGTGAGTAATCACGAACCACAGCTGGGTCCAATGAGTGCGGGGGCGGGGATAAAGAGCCCACAGGGGCGACAGAGCGGGGTGGTGGTAGAGGCAGAGAGCTCAGTGTATGAGTGGAGTGCTGACACTGAGGAGCAAAATAAAGCCTGTTGAACCCGCAAAGCCACGTGTCTGCGCCTATGTCGGGAGCCATGCATCCCCCGGTAGGGAGAACCTTTGCCACAGATACATTTGGCGAATTTCTTCATGCTTTATACCCCAGATTTCCCCTTTAAGGCCTTTATGTGTTGATGGAGTTAACTGTGTCCCGGTGTGTACAACCATTATGTTTTCCACTTGAACGTCGGCGAGCATCTGAATGATCGCCACCTCACACTGTCCGACACCAACCATATATATCCCGTGCATGTGTGCATGTCGCTGCATTGTTTGTTGATGCAGAACGACTGCTGTGACTTGAAACTCTCCCTTGAAGTTCGGGCGGTGACAAGCCCCTGAGCTTCGGATGAATGGATGAACATGGGCATCGGCAGGCCTGCCAGCGTGGCGCCCGTGCCTTTGAAACAGCCAAGGTAAACGTATGCAGCGCGCTATTTTCATCCCACCGGCGGCTGTCAACCTAAATCTGCCTCCCCGACTGGTCATTTTTATCACTTGCCAAAACTGCCAACTGGTGGTAAACTTTTAAGTTAGTTTTTAAATTTCATTTCCCCAGAGTCACTCTGAACAGGAGTCAGCCAGAATTTGCAATGAATTGCCCAGGGGCAAAAATGTTTTGTTTTTTCCACCCGCACCCACTCGCAGAGCAAAGAAACAAACACACACACACACACACACACACACACACACACACACACACACACACACACACACACACACACACACACACACACACACACACACACACATAAAGAATAGGACAAGAATCACTCACAAACAGCAAGACGAGCATCCAACACACACACACACACACACACACACACACACACACACACACACACACACACACACACACACGCGCGCGCACACACACACTCAGTTCTTTTACACAACAAAATAGACTCTGCTCTACCTATCCACCTATCTATCTGTATGTCGGTGCAGGAAGAGTCAGGCAGCCATAATGGCAAGGCAGCACTTGTTAGAGAGGTAATATCAGGGTATAAATAAATCCTCTGTATCACAGATGGGGGAAAGAAAGAGAGTGAGCATAAAGAGAGCCATCCATCAGTCTCCCGGGGGAGCGGGACAAATTAAAGCCCATAAAAGGGCCTCATTACTGGGGGCAGCTCTCCTGTCTCAGCCTCCCTCATCCTTCCACATCACCTCTCTAGCTCTCTCCTTCTCCTTCTCTCTCTCTCTCTCTCTCTCTCTCTCTCTCTCTCTCTCTCTCACACACACACACACACAAAACACCATAACCACCACCACTATCAGGGGGAAATTATACACATAAAACACGAAGGAATCCAGTGCTGCTAATATGTCCATATGACAATGTCCACGGGCACTCGCTGATTCATTCCACACCATTGTGGTAAGCACACGCACACACACACACACACACACACACACACACACACACACACACACACACACACACACACACACACACACACACACACACACACACGTTCTTTGCATATTGTATTTTAATTGATTGTTATAGCAGGTGCTGAAACCACTTTATGACTGTTTTCATGCTTTGTTAGACCTTTTGATCATTTGGACTTATGAGGGCGTATATATTTGCATTTTAATTATTTTTTCTTAGTGTTGTGGAGAGGTGCAAAACACAGAGCACTTTAAACCGACAGGAAGACTCAATAAAAAAGGGTAATTCTCACACACACTGCTCTTGTATAACATCTCATTCACAACTGAGCCCAACTGATGAACCCATGCTGATGCACCATGAAACCTACCGTAATATGGTGGCTTTTCTGGTTGTATTTCAATATCTCGAACATATAACTGACAAAAATAATTGTAAAATTATACATTTAAAAACTGGACAGCACATCAGCTATTTGAATAATCATGGGTTGTTTACTAATCAGATGCATCTTGAATTTCCTTACTAAAGTCGGCCTCCATCTCCTAAAATTAACTAATTTGCATCCAATTAGAGCATGTTTTGCCTGCAACGTGATGCAGCTAACATAATTAGTATTAAAAGACAACTTTGATAATATGTTAATCAATTTTAGTCATTTATCAAGCACCATGCCACCATAGCTGGTCCCATCATCTCAGATGTGAGGATATGCTTCTTTTCTATCTTTTCTGTTAATTTAATATTTGGGTTTGTATCTTTGGCTCGGACAACACATTCAATTGGAAGACATTGCTTTTGGCCTTTGGAATATTGTGTTGTTTTTTCACTTATTTCTGACATTTTATACAAAAAACACTATACACTAACTAACACACTATAGTTATAGACGCAGCCCAAACCCGGATTAAGTTTCATATGTTGTAACAATATACTGTGTTTCATTTGGTATCCACTTTGTTAAAGCATGATACACATTTTCATTTCAAATGCTTGCTTGGGAAAATATTGCGGTTTTGATTAAATGTCTTTAATGATAAAGTCAGTGTAGACTAAATATGCGACAGGATGCGTGAGTTTTCCTATTTTTAAACCGCAATCACCCCTTAACCCTAAAGGTGATCGGTGCAGTTTTCGTGTAAACAAACAAAGGTGTTTGCATTGTGTAAATATGTGTAAATCCTTGAAGCCTAATCTTGTTGATTGCTTTTGTTTGCAAGTCTATGTTTCGACGGCGTTAATACCATCAGCTGTAGATCAGTAGATCAGTGTGAAAGCACGATGTCTGTAACATCAGCACATGGGCACCACTAGGGCTGCACTAGGTATCAATATTATTTCAATATTGTGATATGAGCTCATTATTGTCTTAGATTGGATATCATAATATTATAGCGTTGTGTTTTCCTGGTTTTAAAGGCTGAACTACAGTAAAATTATACAAAGTTCTGAATTTACTAGCCTCTTCTAGCTGTTCTATTATTCACTTTTACCCACTTATATCCACATTACTGACGATTGTATCAAAAATCTCATTGTGTAAATATTTTGTGAAAGCCCCATTGTTCTACCTTATAATATAGTCACAATAGGTTTTCAGGTATTTGGTCAAAGATATCATGATATTTGATTTTCCCCACAACATATCTTCTTGAAATAAATGTTTTATCAGCCTACCGTCAACACACATTGGACCCAAATTAATGTGTTGCTCACCCAATCATCCACCCCGACCACGGCAAACATATTAGGGTAAGCAAATTGTTAGTATATGTGCATATTTCTGAGGAGACAAAGTTACTAAAATAGAAAAAGCCGAAGTAGAAAAGTTTTTCTGACAACAATGCTGTAGAACTACCAACAAAACCGTGTCAGCCACCACACAAACACAGAGACAAGGACAGGGATGGGGAAGAAAGGAGCGACCTGTTATGAGCGCGATAAGCAGGGAGGCGGAGTAAAGCAGCTCTGGGACCCTTAGTACAACCAGAGCCCCCCCCCCCCCCCCCCCCACACATACACACACACCACCACCAATCCCTTGTTTTCTCCCTCAGAAATTAGCCTACAGACTAAGTACAGAGTTATGTGCGGCTTCTTATTTTATTACAGGCCCCGTGTAAATAAGAGGAATTCGCCATCAATACGGGCGAAAGCATCTGCTGAATCCCATGAAATCCCTGACATGAATTATTGACAGTCTAATGGGACTGAGGGAATGGTGCTGGAGTTGAAGCCTGAGAGCAACCATGGTGAGAAGGAGCTTTAATATGATATCTATTTCTGTGTCTGTGTGACGTGTAGCAACACCCCCTCCCTCCACACACACACACACACACACACACACACACACACACCGACAGCACCACCTAATCCAGCGGGCGCCGTACATGTAGATCACCCCAGGTTGAGTAAACAGCCGGCCAGGGGGACTTGGATGACGCAAATAAAAAGCTGAGTGAAACTCAGTGCCTGTTTACTCGGAGAAACCATGTCAAATTACACTTTGACACCTCGCATTACGGCAGCGCCAAATGAGGAGGGCTGAGAGGATCTAAATCAGAGAGAGCCAGATGAGATGGTACGGCTCTTGAGGGGATTCATTCCAGCGTTCACCCGCGGAGACGCTAGAAAGCGGCCTGTGTAACATCTCACTTTATTTTCCTCGACGCAATGTGAGGCCCCACTTTCTACTTTTGTCTTTCAGCAGCAAATTCCCACACAAACTGCATACTCAATGATTATTTGCATTAAATTATTAATATGCCAATGGTAACTGTGCTGTTCTTTGGAGTCGGTGCAACCGGCGCACATTCTTTCAAGATGAACATGGCAAGAAGGAACTTCAGAGCTGGTAGCCCTCATTTAAATCAAGTAAGAAAAGAAGACACCATTGATTCCATGCTCTCTCCCGCACGTTGGCTTCGGCTTGCCTTCCAAAACATAATTTTTTTGCAAGGGGGGTCCCCATAGAGCTCAAAACAAAGAGGACAGGCGTGTTTGAGGGTAATGCTCTTGTGCACAGCGTGAGGCGTGCACTAACAAGAAGGAGCAGACCGGGGGAAAAAAACAGATGTTGCAAAACTTCATCCACAGTTGCGAAGCTTCCACCTATGTGGCCGCACAATCGGGGACGTGATACAAACAATTCAAACGACGGGACAGCCATATCTAAAAAAAAAAAATATGCCGAACGTCCCAGTTGCCAGCGATATGGGGAGAAACTTCAGGTAGCAATAAAGGAAAACATCTGGCACAATTTCCACCCATCAACGTGGCAGTATTTGTGTTTTAACCCCTTCAGAATTCAACACTTTTTCGCAACACGCGTTGATTTCTCCGTCATCTTCACAGTAATGTAAACAGGTGCGGAGGCGTCGATGGCGGAAGACAAAGCAGAGACTGAGTCGCTCGGCTCACGATCAGTAGAAAGGGAAGAGACGCACACTCTGGAGCCTAATTGATGGTGCTGCTGTGACTGCTGCCCTTCAGAGAACAAGAGCTTATTATTCGCCCGCTGATGATTTGACACAGTTTGATCTGCACGTACCCAATTGCAGGGCTTCTGCATCGGGGTTTGTTTACGGAGAGGCTGATCAAAGGGCCCCCGCGTGTCTCTTTGTTTGTTTCATGTGCGCGGACAGTTTGGCTTTTATTACCGGAGTGCGAAAATTGTAATTTTTCAGTCCATTTGATAAACACTGAATAGATTTTATAAAAAATACCTAGTTGTGTGTGTGAGAGAGGCCTGACCTCGACTTCAAATGAGAAGAGCAAGTTTACACACAGAGCTGAGGAGTCACAGGCCTCACACCCACCTGGTTGTTCTTGAGAATTGTTGATAGATTTTTGAAAAATTCAAGTTTGGAGTGACTGAGTTTGTGTTGAAATAAGAAATCCACTACTGCAAGAGCTGATGTAATGATAATGGCATGGTCCAGAGAAAGCCAATGAAGAATCACACACAAACACATAATGTATTACTTATTTCTTTAGAGTTGGCCATAGTTTATTAGTAGTAAAAAGGTTGTAAATAAGACAAAAATCACTTCTAACAGACAGTTGCATCACTCATCTTAGTCTTCTCTTTTGTTTAAACCTGCCTGACTGCTCACGTTTCATGGAAAACCTCTAAATTCCCATATGTCAACCATTTACTTGATGGGTACAATGCTGTCGTAGCCAATAGGAATGATGAAAACTACAAAAACATGACCCAAGCATAATTATCCTTCCAAAAAAGAAACTTTCCCTACACCCAGTCGGTGGCTCTCAACTCCATTTGTTCTGACTGAAAACAGGTCACAATCACACGCTCTCATTTTTAAATAAGTCCTAATGATTTCCTACAACAGCTGGTCGGCGTCACTGTAGCTCATTCATCCCTCAAACTGGAGGAAAATGTGTGTTTGTTGGCGACTACTTTCAGGTGTGGAGTAGCATTCATGCTGTATGTGGCATCGACTCAAAATAAATTAAAGCGCCCAGGTTCACTATGAATGAGCACGTGACCCGGTGCAACACTGTGTATCATTGATGTGTTTATAATAGTGTTTGGACAACAATGGGGGTGTATATGTCATAGAGGAATAAGCTATATGAGGCTTTGGCAACACTATTTTTATATAAATAATTTGTCTATTATCACACATACGCACACAAACAAACAAGCATGCTTGAACAAAGAAGCAGACAAACTGTCAGTCTCTGTCTGAGACCTACACACACACACACACACACACACACACACACACACACACACTGTACATTCACAGTACGGTACAGCATGAATACTGCATGTAAAGTATGTTTAAAACACATACGGTTTACAGAGGATCACAACCTACAGATGATTCCTGCTGGCAGGGCTTTGGGGAACTGCAGTGGCATGATTTGTACAACTGGCACTTCATAAAGCATTTACCAGTCAACATTTGTGTGAACTGTATACATTCACAGGGAGAAAACACTTGATAGACGGGGAGAAGGGTTAGGAGGTGATGGAGGAGCAGAGGGCAAAGAAATCCCGGCTCAGCCGCTGACAGCTGGCACAACTGTGTCTGTGTACGGGTTATGCATGTGCATTTATTCACACATATATCTCGTGGGTTGCGGTTGCAGCCATGTGTGTGTGTGTGTGTGTATGTGTGTGTGTGTGTGTCCTGGTCCAGGTCATTAGAGGCAGCTTGCTGTGCCCTGATTTGTGCACTCACAGTATGTGAACACAGCAAGGGATCGATTAGTACCTTGTGTGGCATTTCACACAGGTCTCTCCTCTCTGGCTTCATTTCCTACTGCCACTGGATCAAATCCACAATGTATGGTGTGTGTGTGTGTGTGTGTGTGTGTGTGTGGTTGAAAGAGAGAGGCAGTGACCTTTTTTTGTGTCAGAGCAGCGCTTCCCTTCCAACCAGTTGATATGCAGTGAGTGACAAGTATAAATAACATTGGAGTGATTTTGCCCAAGTAGGATGATCATCTTCACACAGCATTAAAAATCTCAACAACACTGTAGTATTTTTCCGACAGCAACTTTTCCAAAACACATTTAACCAGGGAACCTTTGAACTATTCATCAAATCTTCTTCGACAGAGGCTGTCAGCAGGAATACGTCTTGTACTTGTTGCTTCACCACGTTGGTCTAAACAATTTACCTTATTGTACATTTTAAAATGTATATGTATGTTTTTTCTTGTAAAACGTCTGATTTAAATATTAATAAGACAACCGTACAAACAGGTGCAGCACACATCTAATGTTTCGCTTCTAAGGGTTTTATTGCCAACATTATCAAGTAAATCTAAAACCAGAAAGCATAATAACTTTGTCAGGGTTTCCCTTAATGACAAGAAAATATGATTTCTGATGCCAACCCTCTGGTTAAGACATGTTTAACTGTAACTTTAAGCAACTAGAACAGTTAATTGAACCAAAACTGACCCGTTAAGGGGCCAGTATACCCTCTCCTCTCCCCACACACCTTGCTGACATCGGAGTTGATGTCTGTAACTATTCAGAACTGACAATCGGTCATTGAAACCTACTGATTTGGCCTGCTATGGTAGGTGAGGGAGGGGGTTGAACTTCTCTTGAAAGCTCTCTTATTTCCATTTTTTGCACAACTATGTATCATCATGTGAACAATCAAGTGCAACAGGATGAAACATGTGTGCCCTTATCCCCAGAATTAAACAATGTAAAACAAACATGTTCTGTTTGAGCGTTACCTGACCCTTAAGGTTAAAAACCCTAAACGCTGGCGTCAAGTCAAGTACTTTGCTATAAGCCCATCTGTTTATTACTTCCTGTAATAGAGGACAGTTTACACAGGACTTTACACACTGCACTGATCCGTCCCCATACGACCAACTGCAGCACAAGATTTCCGTCTCATTTGTCACATTGCTTGTGTCGAGGCACAATGTGTGACCGCCGTGTAACAAATCACAATAGCTGGTGGACACAGACGATGTTGAGCACAGCCCGGGGAAGTGAAGTGAAGTGAAGTGAAGTGGGCACTTCAGGAGGTAAGAGGCGAGAGGAAATCAAGTGCGTCCGCTCAATTAACATCCGCCGGTCTATTTACATACACACATCCAACGTGAGTGGCCCTCAACACGGCAAGGTGCTCAGGAGGCGGCTGGATGCACCGAGGGTGGAAAGCTGAAATCAGCACCACATGCACAAAAAGAAAAATCTGGCTGAAACTACACAAGAAACAGAACATGTCTTTTAATGAAGCAACCGTGGTCCTCGGTCATAATTTTCAAAGAAGCAGCCAAGATTAAAGTCAAAGGAGTCTCCCAATGGCTTCAAGTCTGCGCTGCTTTGAAAAATACCCCCAGTGTACAAAGCACCCCCCCCCCCACCCACCCACCCGCCCACCCCTCCCAACCACCACCTCCTCCCCCTTTTTTTTCGCCCACCCTATCTTTCTCTCTTTCACACTCTTCTTGCTCTGTGTTTCTCTTTCTTTTCTCTTCTTTTCAAATAACTGGAGCTGCACTTTAGCCACCAATTCTCGCCCCCTGATCCCATCATTAAAAAGGCTCAGGCGGAACAAGGGCTTTTTACGTGTGTGTGTGTGTGTGCGTGTGTGTGCGCGTGTGTGTGTGTGTGTGCACAAAAGAGGCAGAGGGAGACAGACCGAGACAGGCTGACAGACCTGGGCCTGCCAAGCGACGTGGCGCTCACTCTTTAAGTGCAACAGACACCTCCTCTCCGACTACAGAACTAACACTATGCCACGCGCACGCACAATAGGATGAATAATTGATCGGCCTGGGGCTTCACGTGTTAAGAACAGAGGAGGCGTGCCAGTAGCGTTTTCACTTCAAATTTGTATTGTCTTTAGTCTCCGCCAGCCATCTACATTTCTAACACCTGCCTCAGTCAGATGTGCGCTGGTGCACTAGCCCCGGAACTATCTTTCATCTCACACACACTGTTACTCGAAGAGGAGGAAAAAACTTTCAAGAGATCATTATCTAGCAGGGAAACCAGGACACAAGTTCGATAGCTTCCCTTTCCCTCCCGCCTCCACCAGCAGTAACCTTTGTTAGATCATTTTCAACACCTGCAACGTTTTCCAAAACAGAATAGAGGCTTCTCACTTGCAACGCTTTCACACCTTAACTGTAAAATCAAATCTTCTAATGTTAAATGCACCGTTACAAGTAAAAATAACCCCCAACGGAAAATAAACGCACACCAAAATGGGAACAATGCCAACAATCTTATTGCATGTACACTTTTGAAATAGCTTTGCTACAATATTAACCAATATTAGCCAGTTAATACTGTGAGTTGACACACAAAGTCTAGTCCAAAGCTGCACAAGCCTGGCTGAGCTCTGGAGCAAGGAAAAGTACTGTTTTGTTTAATAATTTAAATCATAATAAGCCTTTTTTTGTGGACTTACTCTTACTATACTTACTTTATATTGAGATACATACAGCGCTGTTTGCTTCGCTCGTATTGTCAGAAATAAAAGACGAGAGCTTGACTCTTGAGGTGAAATCATACCACATTAGGAATATTTGCTGATTTGAAGTAAGGGAATAATACAATGTATAAACATACCCTGAATAAACACCTGGTTCCGTTACAAAGCGCTCCAGAAAATGAGCATCATGTTTAAGATCTGAGCACTCTGACATGTTTACTGCCTTTGTTCAGAAGGGAAGAGAGTTCATAAAAAAAAACAACCTGACAACACAAGCTAATGTTTTTGACTTTCATGCTTCCCCTAATATTTTTTACCCTTGCCAAAAAAGAGGATATCCCTGAGTAAGTAATGAGTCAAATCTTCACACCATATGCATTATACATTAAGCAATTAAAAATTCTAAATCTTCACGGCGCTAAACCAACAAGGGGTCACTTGGTTTTTGAGGAAGTGGTCCATCCTCTTCTCTTGTCTCCTGAATAACCAAATCGTCTGCATTTCACTACGACCTTTTTGAAGCTTCAAAGATCATAGCTCAAAGATCATAATCTCTAACCCAATAATTTAAAAAGAGACCCTGTGATCTTCCAGTCACAAAAGGATAAAGCCATCTTCAATTAATACATTATGAGATGCTAAAGCTAGAAGTTTGACTTCTTGGGTAACACATTACATTTCATTTAGCTGACGCTTTTATCCAAAGCGACTTACAAAAAAGTGCATTCAACCATGAACAACAATAATCCAGAAAGTACAATTTCTTCAATAAAGTTAAACTACAAAGTGCTATAAGTAAGAGCCATTTAAGTGCCACTAAAGTGCTACTTTCCTTATTCAAGGTACAGTCGAAAAATATGTGTTTTTAGTTTGTGACGGAAAATGTAGAGACTTTCTGCGAATAGTCGTGACTTTGTATGGGTTAGCTTATTTTACGGAGGGAAACAGTTAGCTTAGCGCTCTCAAAAGTTAAGAAAACACTCCTTTGAAGCTCAATATTCACGACCATGTTATCCGTATAATCTTCACACAAAATGGAAGAGTAAAAACAAAAAGTTTGAGTTTTACAAGGTTTTTCTGTGCAGGATTTAGTGGAGTGACTTCCTAGAGTCTTGTGCTCTCTCCTGTCAAACTATCGCTCTGACCTGGAGGTACGTTGGCAAACATAAAGTTCTTTCTGAAAGTCTCTAACAAGTTCCGTCACTTTCCCGACTTGCCTGCCAAGCTGTTCATAACTATGCAATGTCCTCATGCATTATAAAGACCTGGCCATGATTGAAAAAAAAGCACAGTCAAAAACAACAAGTGATTAAAGACCGTGAAGTTGACTGAAGAGGAACGGAGATGGCTTGACCTTAAACATACTTGGACTCCCTGGTGGACACGAGAAGCAACTCCCTCCCCAGTAAACAGTCGTGTAATATTCAACACAGAGGACGTCAAAGGGCTCTAATGTTTGCTCCTCTCTGCTGTGGATTGGGATGTTTTGCCCAGGGTCGGCTTCCCACCATTATGACATCACTCAGGACCCGAGCAGGAGACTATCAAAGGCGCCGCAGCAGTGTATCATATTCATCAATGGAAAATATTCATATGCATATACACCCTTGCCACCCTAGAAGGGAAGCATCTCCTTTTTAAAGGCTGCAATCCACTGGCAACACATGAAAAGTTACAAAACATCAAATGAGGCGCTGCGAAAAAGAAAATTAAAAATACAAAAACGCTGGGGCGAAAAGGAAGACGTTAAAAGAAGAGGAAATTCTTTAAAAGAGTAATGATTGAGCGGCGCCTGATTAATCATCGATGGCGTTCTCGGGTAACTGTCCAACATTACTTTTGATTTAGCGTGCTGGGCGATCAATAGAAAGAGCTCCAGGGGGCGTTTCTAATTAAGGTAATTCATGGTCTGGCTGATATGGGTAAATTAGAAATTCCTTTGCACATGTAGATACACATCATGCACAACTCCCATCAATTAAGTTGAGTTTACTAGTGCTATGGTTCTTGTATCGGGAACTGCACTTGAGAGTGCAGGATTGTAATCCAAATATTATTCAGTCAATTGCCCAGTACGTCTAGAATGTTATTTATAATCCACAAGTGAGTGATTATGACTTGATGGACTTTACACTTGTTCAAATTAAATAAGAGAAATATAAGGATCAAGCACAGTATACTCACTTGCACATACTGTATATACATTGAAAGTGTTATTGATGGCTTTTTTGCATCCTATGTCACAAACCAGGACTTGGGGGCTCCACCTACAGATCTTGATGGTCGAGAGGGTACACACCAAAGATGTATTCATGAGGGCCAGAAATAAGATTTCAAAAATCTATTTAAAAAACGTTCAGGCACACACTGTGCGGATGTGATCATGCCTCTTTATATCGGTAATGAGTGGAGATGCAGCGTTTTGTACCAACTAGAGACGGATGAAGCGTTGGCTGATACCCGAGGAAAATGCATAGCAAGATTGTTAGAATTGATAAAAGCATGCAAAATATTTTGTACATCAGCAATTGATAAGATCACCACGTTCTAGAGATTGTTTTGAGCTTGAAGAAACATGACAGACTGCCAAGATTAGCACCAAGAGAGGGCATTGATTTTTGATGACTGAATGGAATAACTTTTACTTCAAAACTTTTTTAAGGGAATTTTGGGACATCCAGTATTTAATTACAGAGACAAGTTGTGGGATGTTCTATAGGCTGCTAGGATCTGTGGGTTTTAACACTGTATATCAGTCGTATAGAAAACATGATTTTGAATAATGTAGCATGTTTAAAGAAAACAGAAGAGGGTCTAGAACAGAGCCTTGAGGGACACCATACTCAACTGATCCATCGAGAAGCAGGTGTTTCCCGGAGGGACAGGAAAATATTCTGTTCGAGAGGTAGGAGCATATCAAGCTAAGAGCCGAGCCCTTGATGCAGCTATAAAACCCGACTGGAACCTGTAAAAAACACTATTATTATTTATAAAAGTTATCAGTTGATATGACGTGACCTTCTCCAGAACTAACAACAACTAACCTCTTCAGTAGCCATTGTCGTTTTCAACAAACTTTCCCCTCTCTCTGTTGTCTCGCACACATCTAACCTAATAGCAGCACCTCACAGGACACTGATTGGTCGGTGCAGTGGCTTCCCAGACACAAACGCATTACTTGAAGCCTGACAAGGCTTTGTGTACTATGTGATCCCGTGATTCTGAAGTAATCTTGTGACACTGTGACAATCCAGCTGCCGTGTGAGGTTAGTTTAGCTTAGCCACCAAGCTAGAAATGAGCAGAGCCAAGTAGCTGGAATGAGCAATCTAATAGGAAAGCAAGCAGGGATGTCTCGTGGAAATTAACAGGGCTGTGATAAAATGGTAAAAGATAAGTAACACCACTAAGAAATTAAATAAACACAAAAAGTGGCAAAAAGCGGCAAAAGACCGACAACGCTAGAAACATGGAAGGTACCTTTTCATAGCTGGTATGGAGAGGATTGGTTATTAAAGAGACCAATTACCATGCACATATTGCAACATGAGTGTTGTTTTAAGACAAATGTGAACCTATCTGTTAAATTTTAACATATACACCTTGTGTCAATCTCATTGTGAGTGCGAGAAGATGTGTGCGTTTGTGTGTCGCAGTGTTAGGGGCCCAGTCCTGCAGGTCAGGAGCTTCACTCCTGAAAAGCCCTTCTTTTTATTGGCAGCTCTTCCAAAGACAAGATTTAATGGAAACGGCGGATGTTGAACCAACTGAGGATCAAAGAGGCTTGACAGCAGGTGGATAATTCTTCAACAGAGAAACAAAACCTCATGACTCCATTGTTCAAGAGGGGGAAACAGATGTGTTTGTGCCACCTAAAGAATAGCACATATTGAGATTCATCACAAATACTCAACACCATATTGGCCTTTTCTCCGTCCTTTAGTAAAGCATGATCATTTTAAGAATTTCATGATGTAAACATTCGATTTAACATGTTGATGGCTAAAATAAAGGCGCAGGGGAGTCTGGGGATGTGATGAAATATAGATGTGTGAGGGTTCAGGGTGAGCAGGCTGGTTTGCGTGTGAAGCCGGCTCTTTATTGTTAGAATGAGAAAACAGCTGCATTCAACATCTGTAAGATAAGGCAATAAACGCCAGTGCACCAAGGCGGCGGCGGCGCACTAACTCAAAGCGGTCGTGTTTGTCCACTGCCACTCCACAACAAAAATGATGCCAATTGAATAACTGCAAATCTTGCTGTTTAGTGTATAATCAGGAGGCGCCCTGCGTTACCACGGGCCTCCGAGCCATTATTAAACCTGAAGACTTTACTGTGATGGGGCTGCAATGCAGCGCGAGGCATCAAAAACACAAGGTGCCACGTTCTCAAACAGACAGGTAGGTTAAGTGGCAGAGAAAACGACAGTCATTTCACAACGCAGCTGCTGTGCGGCATGCTTATGCCAGCAGAAATGGCTTAAATACACCCCCATGAATATGCGATTTCTCTACGAAGAGTTTGACAACAAAGGGCTCACCACATCATTTTTGATGAGGATAGATTGTCTCTGTGTGTGTGTGTGTGTGTGTGTGCAGGTTTCTACCATTCTGTCCTACTTACAACTCAGATTATGTTCAATTAGAGAAGTAGAGGGAATAATTACTGCTGTCCAGAACAGCTGATTTGTTTTTTTAACACGATTCAACGGTTGAATTACCGGAGTCAGTGTCAGGACATTTGTAACAGCATTATTGAGAAAAAAAGATTATTGAAAAAAAACAAAAAACATTTGTTTGCAACCTTGCCTCTTCAAATAGTGACAAAAATAGTAACCTATATACAGACAACCTTCTTCTTCTTCTTTTCTCCGCTTTAACACTGTCCTGGAAGTGAAATACAGGCTGATAATCCTCCAGAAGAATCAGACTTCATAACTCTAAACCATAAAACTAAACCAGCTAAATCTGCACTGCCCTAAAAACAATGTAATGAACCCTGAATGAAAGCATATTTCTTCTTGATCACTAACCGGAATACTAAATCCTTGGTTTTCATGGGTGTAAACTGGTATAGGTAATAATAATACATGTAGAAATACATTTATATATAAATAAATGTATTAATGATGTATTTCTGTATTTGTTAACATTATTAACCCACTAGGTAGAATTATAAAGCTGTTGTAATGGGTGACTTATGGTAACACCTTTTTTAACCATATATTACATTTTTATTAGGTAGTTATACATTTTCATTGTCCAAGCTTCAAAATGAATTATCAAATGCCAACAAACTGTCATTTTTGAATCTAAGGCCATACAGGCTATTTCTGGCAAAGTCCAAATTTGGGTTTGGGCCTCCAAGGATATGTATTACTATTTTTGTACTGGGTACAAATAGACAGTGACTTCTTCAACAGTAGACTTTGATTAGATTTTGGATTTTACAAATGGTGTGCCATTCAAGTTTCGAGCTAAATTGCATGAGGTCCGTCCATTTGTTCAGAACGGTTGAAACAGCCAATGAGCGATGACGTGCTGGGTCACTGTGACTGATGTGGTTAATGTGAGTAAAGCCGTGACATGATGAGGGATGAGGCTGACCCATGAGAATTAGGAAGAAACTCATGCCATATATTTCCTGCTTCACGCCAACGTAGACTACCATGTGACTACAATGTGCTCGGTTAAAAACAATATATATTTTAAGATGATCCCATTTCAAACCATTACGCTGGTAACATTTATTCAAACTGGCAATTTCCAACACACCAGGCCATGCCACATTTCATAAACTTGATTAATCATGTCATTCTTTTCCAGCAATATTATTTCCAAAAGATTGTTTTTTTCCATATCATCTCACCCAAATTGCTCCACAAAATCTCTCTGAGCTTCTCCTTGAACTCTATTTCTCCATTTACGCTTTTTTTCCCTTTAATTTTACAGTTTGCTTCCTCTCCAAAGCCCTGGTAAAATAGCTCTCCTTATGACTTAAGCAGAATTGACAATTAGCCTGCTAGCTGGAGCAGAGGTCTCTGCAGTGGGTCCCTGATGGTACTGTACGGCAGATGAAGAGATTGAACCACCACCATCAATGGCTGCTTGTCTTGAGATTGGCTGCTGTAATTGGTACCCGCTCTGTAACACTCACATTCCATCACACTTTATTAATGCCCGTCATCCAGTCAAAAGCTAATCTTTTATTCTGTTTTCCAATTATTGTAAAGTGGCGGGCTTTAAATGAGGAGGAGGAGATAATGAAATTAACTTCCTAACTTAGAGCAATTCTCTATGGCACAATGATCAGATATTCTCTTGGTCTGGGAAATGTATGCTAATTTTATGCATCTATCATTAGTTATTACCATTGCAGCAACATAAAACACAGTTTTCTTGAACAATTAGACTTAAAATGGTGCATTTTAATCAGTCGGGGGAGGCTTGCGTGCATATTAAAGCAGCTGTAATTGAAAAGCCTGAACTTTTGACACTTCTTGAAGCAAGTGTTTGACAGCAGTGACAGTTTGTTTACATCCTGCTGCATCTGTATTCAGTTTCAAAGATTCTTTCGTAATACCTGAGAGCAACCAGGGGGAATACTCCAGGGCTTTTTTCCCTCTGTTTGTCTATTGTTGGTGCTTCAACAATATTTTCTCTTGTCATGAGTAAAATATCACACGTTTTTTTAAACGTTTTGTTTGTTTGATTTTTTCCTATTGTTTTGGGGTTTAGGAAAAGGATAGTTTGGCCTTTGTTAATGCAACAATCAAGTATGCTGACACCTTTTGTTAGGCTTGCAAGGAACATTGAACAAACTGCAAATTGTTCAAAATTCTGCTGCTAGACTTTTAACAGGTGCCCCTCGAAGGTCTCATATCACTCCAGTCTTGTCGGCTCTCCATTGGCTCCCTGTAAAATTCAGGATTGACTTTAAGGTTTTAGTGCTGACTTTCAGGGCCTTAAACGGTCAGGCCCCACAGTATATCCGAGACCTTTTGAAGCCGTATCTCCCTAGCCGGACTCTTCGGTCCTCTGACCAAAATTTGCTTGCAGTCCCTAAGACTCGTTATAAGACCCGAGGGGATCGGTCTTTTCAGTCTGTTGCTCCCAGACTGTGGAACGCCCTGCCCCTGTCCATGCGTCTGGCTGGCTCTGTTGTCTCTTTTAAAAAGGACCTGAAAACTTGCTTATTTAGGAAAGCTTTTGGTTGATGGGTTCTCACTAGCGTCCCTTTCCTTTGATATATGTATGTATTTTATACTGTTTGTCCTACCTATTCTGTTGTACAGCACTTTGTGATTTTATCTGTGAAAAGCGCTTTATAAATAAATTTTACTTACTTACTTACTTTACTTACATTTACACTGCCAAAAACACTTTGCAATACTAAAGACATGCATGAAAGAGAGGAAGCCATTCAAATAGCAAGATCTGGCCAGATGAATAAATGGGGCTTTTAAATTATGCAGTTTTGTTTTATTTCTATTTTTCTGGTAATTTGCGCTGCCAATTCACTTGCATTTTAATCAACAACAATAAACTCAATACACGTGTACCTCCCCTTGTACCAGAAATTTTAAATCACCGTAATTACACTGAAGGAGGAATTTAAGGAAAAGAGGATCACGTCTTCAATATGTCTCAATTTTTCTTGACAGATAATAATAATATATTTAAAGTATTCCAAAGCTGCAGAGTCAAATGTTTTGGGGTTTTCCAAAGCAGGGAACAAACTCATGTGTATTTCCTAGTAGCAGCTCTGTTGCACCGCAAATTAATTTGGCTTTGCTTAACTAATGAATCTCACGCTCAATAAGCACCCCCTCCCCTCTCTGCTCTGCTACAGGCCCACAGCTCCGAGGCCCCCAGACGAGCTACCATCCCCATCCGGCTCATCAGTCACCCTGGGCAGTCTCTCCCCAAACGGGACCCCCTGATGCCCAGTAATGGCTGTTTGATGACCCTCATAAAAGGAGTCAATGTATTGATGGAGCCCTTTGAGGACAGACCTAATTTGTATGAGGATCAATTCAGTCAATTCATAAGAAAAGAACCAGCGGACGGAGAGAGGGTGTGTGTGTGTGTGTGTGTGTGTGTGTGTGTGTGTGGGGTGGGAGGGATCAAGATTTGAAAACACAACGTTACACCTGTGACCTCGCAGCTCCGACTGTGTGCTCGCGTTGACACACACAATTTGTTTTAATGATAGTCTGTCGTGTTGTTATTAAATAATTGAATCCCTCTCAGATCAGATTACCATGTAAAGGACGGCACATTATATTATGCGTGTCACTTCTGTCTGTCATGCACGGTGCTTTGTGTCATCAATTTTTATGAGAGGGCCACGTGCATTTATAGGTGATCTATTCAAGGTATTATAATGCCCCAAAACCACGGTTGAGTCATTCAGTTTTGTTGTAAGCCCGATACGAGTAAATAAAGTTCTCGCAGATAATTACAATATCTATCAAATTGGCAGCATTTAGCGCATTTGTCTACAGATAAATTAAACGGGAAGGCCTCACCAGAAGAGAGCAGCTGGGATTCAATATGAAGAGGAGTGGCTACGGAGAGAAAGAAGACAGTTTAATGCTTGTTAGAAATATAGAAATACATATAATCAAACAATGCTTAAACAAGGAAACGTAGTTCCTTTAAATGCAGTAAATTCCAAACACAATCCCGCACAACAGACACGATTAATTCATTTTCCGAAGTCAAAGAGGGCTGAACTATAAGAGACAGTAGCTCTAATCAGGTGTACAGCGGAGGCGATCCTCCAGATATCGCTCTCTGAATAATCAGTGTGTCTAATCAGGTGTATAGCGGAGGTGATCCTCCAGATATTGCTCTCTGAATAATCAGTGTCTGGGTGAAGCCCTGCTGCCCTGGCCTCTGCTTACCTAATGAGACCCCATGCCCGTGATTTCTCAGCATGCTTCGGCTCGCCAGACCACTCCTGCTCCACCCAGGGAAAAGAAGAAGAAGAAGACGAGGAGGAGGAGGAGGAGGAGGTGGAGGAGGCGGAGGAGGTGGAGCGGGAGGAGGGGGTGGTGAATCCAAACGGAGCCCCCCCCCCCCCCCCCATCCTCTCCCTCCCATATCATTTGCATGTGCAGAATCAGGAATGATATCCACAGAGAGGCAGTCAGGAGGAGGGAGAGCTGGAGAAAAAAAGAAAAACGAAAGAGTCGGCAGGGAGAAGAGGTGAGCTCTCTGACCACGAGAATCGGGTCAGATTTTTCTCTCTTCATCTAAAGGAAAAAAAGTGATAGAATTGATAAATGAAATTAGCCACCGAAGAGTTCCCGTCTTCTGAGAAGCAAAGAGGATGGGGGTGGCAGGTGGCAGGTGAAGTAATAGGAAAGACAAAAAAAAAAATTGGCAAAAGAGAAAAAGCAGGGAGGTAGGGGCGGAGGGATGGAGGGAGTTTTTTTTTTTGAATGGAATCCAATGGCAGGTCCTGATGGTGAGGAGAGGAGAGAGTGGAGAGCCCCAGTGTCTGCAGCTCCAAAAGAGGATGTGATGAGACTGCATGGCTAATGAAGCAGCGCTCCTCTCTGGCTCCACAGAGAGCCCAGCCTTTTCTTATTCCCATTCATCATTAATTCAACAACGTTGATAATTTCATTAGGTTTTTTTTTTTCCGTTTTTTTTTCCCGCGCATTTTCCAGGGCCTTTATCAATAAATGATGGGCCATGGACCAGGGGCTGCCCCTGCTTAGCTAAACACACACTTCTCTCTCTCTCTCCATTTCATTTTTGCCTTTTTCCTTCTCTTAGCAGCAAATGGGAATAAGTATGTTATTAAAAAATATATAAAAACAAGAAATTGGGTGACCTTGCCCCAAATTCAGTTAAGAATTAATAACTGGCGTTTTCACTCAACATGGTCATCATGGGTACATGGGCCGTTTTAATTAAAGCACTTTGACATGTCACAGTAGAAAAGCATGTCTGTAAATAACCATAATGTTTGCTGAATTCCATTTAGCTGCTTCAGTTTCAGGTCCTTGGCTCACTGTCAAGATTTCAAAGTCTATGAACTATAGTATAAGGGCGACTGTGGTCAGTTGCACGGTCGGCCTTCAATCAACAGTTCGGCGGTTCGATCTCCGGCTCTGCTAGTCCATGTTGATGTGTCCTTGGGCGAGACACTTAACCCCGATTTGCTCCCCGCAGGATGTTCCTGTGGTGTGTGGACGAGTATGAATGGTTAGATAGTCCTGATGGGCAGGTGGCACCTCAGCCACCGTCATCAGTGTATGAATGGGTGTGAATGGGTGGATGATGACATGTAGCGCTCAAGTGCTTTGAGTAAAGTGCATTAACCTGAAAAAAAAAATATATATATACTTTTTTTATATTACATTTCATTTAGCTGACGCTTTTATCCAAAGCGACTTACAATAAGTGCATTCTACGGTTACATATTATGTGTATGGGTGAAGCTAAGGGCAAAGCTGATCTGGGTCTGATTAATCGGGTAGCTTTTCCTGGAGGTATGGGCCCCATCTGATCCAACTTTTTGCTTTTTTGCTTAAAAGAGAAATCAAAATTTGAGTTTCAAAAATTTGAGATTCAAACAAAGGAAGATAAAGTTAAAACTAAAGATAAAACTATCGACTGTCTGCTTTTTCTCAGTGGTCTTTGTTGTGATTTGTATCTTTGTGTGCCCTTTTTTTTAAACCAAGGGACATTTTCAGAGAGATTTTGTTATTAAAAAAATGATCTTTAATTTATGATACATTGTATCAATATACAGCTTTCTAAGCAACTAAAACGGGGGTTTGGGGGAGATGGGTGGGGGGGGGGGGGTACATTCTGGAACCAATTGTCATGGGATCCAACATATGGCACTTGCAGTGACACAGGGGGCATCTCAGGTAAATAAACCAGGATCTGGCACACTACAGCAGGGCCTGCCTTGGCACCGTAGTAGTGACATGGGGAGCTTGGCCAGGCTATGCATGTATGCACACACAGACACAGTGAAATAACACACACACACACACACAGACACTGAGACACACAGACACACTGAGCTAGATTGGGAGCTCTGAGGGACTGGATCCAGGGATTACTCTAACCACATTTATTTATTAACTCTCAATTAAGTATGGGTGTCCCAGGGCTTAAAGTGGCTTAGTGAGCAAGTGGGACCCCGAGCACATTTTGATGACAGTCAAGGCCCCTGATCTCAGTTCACTCCATTTTGCTGATTAAATATAAGCTTTTCATCTGTGGATACAATGCTATTAATTAAATCATTAGACGAGTGATTCACTTATGAGCAAAGGGAGCAGTGAAAAGAGAGACTCACACGCTAGCTCGCTGCAATAACTACTGAAATATTAATTATAAAAAAGGGAGCCTAAATTCATTGACAAGGATTACATGTGTAGAGACCCTCTCCCTTCCTTCATTGGGCCAACCCCCTTCAGCATGGGCACAGAGTCCCTTTTTGATCACTAGATAAAGGGATCGAACAAACGCAGGAATCACACACACACTGGTATAATGGGCGTGCGCTGCTTCACACACACACACACACACACACACACACACACACACACACACACACACATACACAAAGTTAGGATGAGCCTATTAAGAATGTTGCATTTTAAACAGTTCTTTAATGAAATATGACCACAGAGTTGTAGTAGCTTGCTCGGGGGAAGTAGGATCACTGTAAATGAAGAGGGTAAAAACAGAGCTGCGCTTTCTCTTTCCCCGCTGAATTACAAACCAAACACGATGCAAAGTGTCCGTATTTGTAGTGCATCCCTCGGCTGACTAATGGCCCGTTCGCACGCAGTCGCGTTGCTTAGGAGAACCGCATCTGAACTTTATGCATTTCAATGAAAGAATGCTGCAGTGAAGAGACAAAGCTGGATGCATTTATTTTTTCGGCTCACAGCTCAAGTTGCAAAAAAGGTGAATATAGCTTTTCTTTTGAAGAGATAGAGACAAGATTACATACAAAAGCAATGCAAAGTCACAAAAATGCAAATGACGCAACGGTGCTACCAGCTAACAAGGCTAACGGCATATCTTTACACACCGTTTCCTGCTATATTCATGTTCTGAATGCCATACATGGAACCTTCAATACCTGAAATAAAAGAGTTAAGCCAAAAAAACAGAAGATAGATGTAAAAATGCTTCTAAATTTAAGAGAAATTAGGTTTCCCCATTAACTTCACTACAGTTTGAATTACCGTAGATCCAGCATCTAGTGGCCATTGGAGGAACTGCAAGTTGGAACAGGCTTCCTAACGTTTAAGATTGTAAAAGCAATACTGATAAAATCATTGAAGATCAGGTTTTCACATCAATTAATACGTCATTCTACATCTCGTTATCAATGTTCTGATTTACTTTAAAGCAGCCTTGTGCATACAGCTTTAATTAAACCAAGAAAATAATTTAATTCACAATGTCATTTGTATCATTCCCTACACCTAACATTTAACTATATAATACAAGTGTGACAATTTTCTAATTTTGTGTTGTTAAATTCCATAAATGCTATTTTTTCATTGTATGTTGAAATAACTGAAGAGGTGGATTAAGATTATCACAAGTAATAGAAAGGTATTTGTGTGAGGTGGAGAAAGGGTTTTGTGGGAGGCAGCACTGGAGGTTGATGCCCACAGACAGCTACAGCACTCTGTGAGGTGTAATATAAAACAAAGCTGCAGGTCTTCTTTACTGTAAGACACCTCTTTCACCTCTCGCTGACATGAGAGCGCAGGAGTCGGGATAGGGGTTGGCTTTGATAGATGGACAGGCCGAGTGAAAGAGATACAGAGAAATGGAAAAGAATCGGGAGAAGGAAAGAGATAAAGAATTAAAGAGGGAGCAGAAAGGCTCGTCTTTCAGGAGCCGATGTTCCGGGAGGCCTGTCGGAGGAGGTGAGTGCTGTCGAGCCGAGAGGGGCAGACTGAACGAGCAGGTGGAGTGCAGCGAGTCAGAGCTTCAGCGCCGCCACCCAGGAAGCTAAAGGCCAGACAATCAGCATGGCAGGGACCACAGCTGCGTGATGCTATGATGGCACCTGAAGCAGCACCTGAACACATCCTGACAATACAGTTTGCCTCTCTGGGTTGGCAGCACACAGTATTGCAGTTTGTGTTCCAGATGGGGGGTGGGAAAGCCAGTGTGACGAGCTATCGGGAGAAGAAACCTCATCCATAATAACAGGCCTCTTGTCAGTTCACGAAAAGTACAAAGACACATTTTCTCATGTGGTTTCTGGTCATGTAGTTATGTTTGGTTGTATTCGTCAAGGTTTTCAGAGAGCGCTCTCTGAGAGCCCTTCCACCCTAGCAGCTCTCTGTGATTGTGTTAGGTGCAGTGGTTTATTGTATTCTGCACAAAGGGAGACTTTGACCTGATGGTATTACGAAAATCATGAAAACAGAATTACAACAGAATTACAATTCCTCCATGGGAGAACATCAATGTCTATGCAAGATTTCTTGGCAATCCATCCAATTGTTGTTACATAATAATTATAACAATAAATGTAACCCAAAACCTCAAATCTGGAACTCAAGGAGGAAATTCTCCAAAGATATTCCAGTCCGGACCAAACATGTCTGACCGACAGACTGATGTTGCCGTCCTCAGAGCTCCGGCATTAGTAAGGCTGAAAACGTAAATTTCCCCAAAGGGATTAATATAGGATTAATAACGGATAATTGTGTCTTCTTCTTAACCGCAACACATCTTTAGCCTCGTCTCTGTGAACACTCAGTCGCATAAAGTCAAGATTAGAATTCCTGCTTTTCACCTCTTCAACCACCAGTATGGTACCAGTTTAATGACCCCTTAAAAATAGAAGCATCTATGGGTTTTAATCTTTCACTTCTAATATATATATCTATATATATATATATATAGATATATATATATATATATATATATATATATATATATTGATGTATGTATTAGGATTGGAATAGTTTTCATCTGACTGATATGTCATAAAAACTAAATTATACCATTTGACAAAAAGAGAGATAAGACTTTTTTCTTCTTTTTTTTCTTTTTCGAAATAGCATGAATCGACCTTTTAAAGGTTAAGTATTCAAACTACAAGCCTGGAGAAGAGTACAAATCAATCCATAATAAACAAAACCAAGGACAAATGGTCCAAACCCCGCGACTGAAGGATACGCTGTTAACGCAAGAATGAATGTTATCGATTTATCCGCGAGAATACAAATCTACAGACGACAATACAGTTGCAACCAATGTCTGGTTCAGGGCTGCACAGGGAAACCAATGGCAGCGGTACAAAAGCAGATGAGAAGGATGCTCCTCCCGTCTAGATAGAGTTGTGTGGTTTGAGCATCTGCCAGTTCACCACCCATAGGGAGTGTCGGTGGGCTCTTCAAACACCCTGCGTGGGTCCTCCTCCTTTTGATGCTCCTGGAGAGGGAGAGTACAGGGGGAAGAGGAGACACTCCTCCACACACGCTGCTGAGCTCTACTGGACCAGATGGGGGGATGTAGGAAATACAGAGGGAGAGGGAAACTGGAAATAAAAGATACGGCGGAAATAAGAATGCACCGGATCAGCTGGTGTGCACATGAAACAGAAAGGCAGTGGGAAGAGAAACTTGAATGATCAGCAGTGTCTTTATAGATTCATGCAGGGCTCTAATATTTCAGATTCTTGTCTCTAGATTGTAGAAGGTCATGTGAACCCAGACTGTACATTTCTTATAGGTGAAGATCTGAGCATGTTTTTTTGTGTGCGTCCGTGTTTACCCTGCAATTGACTGCAGATTTGTCCAGTATTCATCCCGTATCTATACATGCCGTTCAAGGACCCGTATCTCTGCACACACAGGTTTACAGGCCAACCTTTTGCACTGCTATACACAAATGGACCATCTCTTAGCCTTCACACTGGAACAATGAGAGAGAAAACAACTCTAGAGTTAAAAAAAAAAAAGAAGCAATTTGTGGTTTTATGTGTGGGACTATTTCTTTGCAGGCAGCACTGAGGTTGCCAGGTCTGCATATTGTTACCTCTGGACAGAGTCTGGCTGCTGCTCCCTGTTTACAGTCTTTATGCTAAGCTAAGCGAAGTGGCTGCTTCGTGGCGGTGGCTTTGTATTTACAGTACAAACGTATTGATCTCTCCGGCAAGAGAGCTTATTTCCCAAAATGACAAAATATTAATTTAACTGCAGTTTCTTCTTAAATTGTTTGGATACAATTCAGTTGCAGTATGTTTTCAGCACTGTGTTTGGACCAAAAATCTTAATTAACCTTCCATAAAAATGACATAACATAGCAAAATAAAAGTATGTAAGCGACATTCAAAAACAATATGCAGTCAAAGTATAAGATCAACTAAAAATAAAATTAAAAAATAATTGACAAAAATAATACAGTAGAAATACAGTTACAGTGCAGTAATAATTTGCCTCAAATTCAACAGAAAAGTGCAGTAGAGAACTACAGTCATGGAGGAACAGCACAGTTTTTCATTTAGATTTGAAGGTGGCTAAAGCTGGAGTGCATTGAGATAATCAGGAAGTCTGCTCCATTTATCTGCAGCATAATAGTTGTGGACTTATTGTTATACTTGACAGCTTTGTAGCTGTGCCTGATTTACTGTTCTCCATCTCCTGATGTCAAATAAAAACCAAAAAGCTAAATAAATCTTGCAACATTTGCAATTTACAATGGGGTCATTTTGCTTTGGTTAAGCTGCCAATAAGAGCAATAAAAGGGCACGCACACACACATGCACGCACGCGCGCGCACACACACACACACACACACACATACACACACACACACACACACACACACACACACACACACACAGGATCTGAGGGAAAGTATCACAGGAACGGAGCAGTAAGGGGGTGAATAGCTTTTATAACTTTGAGTTTTTCTCTGTGTTTTATTGGCTGCTGAGAACAAACCCATACTCAGCAGTTTTATATCTAGGAGGTGTCTTCTGGATAGGTTTAAGGCACTCTGACTCTGTGTGTGTGTGTGTGTGTGTGTGTGTGGCTGTGGTGTGTGTGTGTGTGTGTGTGTGTGTGTGTGTGTGTGTGTGTGTGTGTGTGTGTGTGTGTGTGTGTGTGTTTCTGTGGAAGTGAGGGTGGTGTGTCTTCATTTCTGGCTTTATTCAGTATTTAGAACATCCAATACCAAGCAATGCACACAGACACATACATTATCCCATTTGGACTATTGGGAGATCCAAAATATTCCTCCTCAAAGATAACTTTTCAGGTAATTGACAGGAAGCTTGTACTAAAAAAAAAAAAAAAACCTGAGAGAACCATGAATAAATGAATACATGAGGCTTTTGTATGGTTTTGGGTGAGCATCTGGTATCAAACATACTCACACCTTGCGGATAAAAGCCATGACAGAAAAATTACAGCAACAATCAGTTCAAGCCTGAACAAGAGGAAAAGCTGTTCCTCACCGGTCTCCAACGGCTACCGTTTGACTGACAGCTGTAGGTGAGAGGTAAGCTATGGAGACCAGCAGTCAAATGGACAATAGGAGTCTCACCCGCACTGATGTACAGATAAAAACATCTTACGCTGTCTGATCTTCAAAGACAGAGGACTGAGGAGCAGTCATGTCAAAATGGTTCAACAGTGTTTCTGAATTATTGAGGATCTCCGGGTCTTTTGATGACTTGATAACAAACCAATGAGCTTAATAATCACGTAAGGAAAAATGATCGTGTTTAAAAAAAAAGGTCTAAACACAAAAATGATCATGGATACATGTGAGAAGATGATATAAAAATGTAAAAACTAGAAAGACCACACTACCTGAACCTATAACATAACACAGATGATATAACATCTACAGCAGCTGAGCCAGCCCAGCTGACTGGAGCCACCGCACCGTGAGGGATGGATACTGGGAGGCAGACATGAATCATGCGTCTGGGAATTATGTCCCCAGCATTTAATATAGTGGGAGTGTATTTGTGGTCACAGCCATGTGGTCCCAGCAAGGCCTAGATGGGGAAAACAAATCTGTAATAGGCGCACAATTGAATCAGGTGTCTGGTCCTCTTAAGGAAATTAAGTTGTCGCCGGAGCGGGGCCACTTAATGAGAGGCAGCCTTGCGGACAGTGACGAATGGAGGGAGACACTGGCAAGAGTGTGAGGCCGCCACGATATCTGCATTTGGACTGGTGATGATTTTTCATCCCTGAACCCCCCACTATTCTGCTTCTTCCTCTCTTCATTTCTCCCCCCCACCAACACACTGCCTCTCCTCCCACTCCCTCCCATTCCCGGAGCCTCACCGGGGACACATTTGCTCCCTGTGTGA
This sequence comes from Cottus gobio, assembly GCA_023566465.1. Taxonomy (NCBI): domain Eukaryota; kingdom Metazoa; phylum Chordata; class Actinopteri; order Perciformes; family Cottidae; genus Cottus; species Cottus gobio. Next base: position 20,863,325 of record CM042219.1, read on the forward strand.
TACTAGCCGTTTATTTGCACATATATTCATGGAAATGATGACAGCTAATAAAGAGGGGAATCTTCTTTTCCGAGTGTTTTTTACTTCCCGGTGCATCTTGATGGCGGTCATTATGTGATTTTGATAGATAGTCGCTCCACAGTCACAGTCGCATGTACACAGCATGCCCTCCAGTATGAACGCGGATATATGCGGTGATATTACGTTTTCAGGGAAGCCTGCTTTTAATAGAGAGGTACTGTAATGTTTATTTTTATGACATTATTTGATTTGGTCCATTATTAAACATTCCTAAATGAAAGCACCTACTACTACATCTGCTGAACCTTTAATTCATAAAATATTCACGGAAAATGTGTCTTTGGCTCAGTGATAATATCATTTTAAACAGATGGTGTATAGAAAGTGCCATTGTGGGTTCATTTATACTCCAACTAAAACTTGAAGTATCAAATACTCTGCAGCATTAATAGGTGTGGTCTGTGGTCGTGCTCAGTTTTAATTTATGTCACATATAATTTAAATAATGTAGATTTGCCAGTTGTGGAAGAAGTGTACTGCAACGATTTAACAAACTGCGTTAACATTGTCAGACTCACGATGGATTTTTATCAAAATCAATACAGCAGAACCAGAGATATTGTCCTTGGTCCTCCACACATTCTTCTTCATTCTTCGTACAACTGGACTGTTCAGCAGAGATTCGGGTATCTTCTGCTGTCATGGAGCGCCGAGCCGCTGGCGTCAAGCCGAGACGAGGAGGAACTCCAGAGTCCGGTTATGATTGTTGTTACTCATGATGCTACCTGCATTGTCCATAGTGGGGCGACTGTGGCTCAGAGGTTAGCAAGTCTGTCTTTCAATCAGAGGATCGGTGGTTCAATCCCAGCCTCCGGTAGTCTATGTTGTTGTGTCCTTGAGCAAGACACTTAACCCTAATTGCTCACTGCTGTGTCTACAGTCTACTGTATATCATGTAAGTCACTTTGGATAAAAGCGACAGCTAAATGTAATGTCCAATAATATCAAAACGGATTGTGTTTGCATCTGCAATAGGACTGGTAACTACTAGTAATAGAAGTTGTAAGTGAAAGAAAATAGCAAATGCACTGTTTTACTTGTCACTACTGCAAGTTTAAAAACAAAATGTAAAATGTATGTATATATATATACATGTATATATTGAAGTGCTCATAGACCCTCAGATTGCTACTGCAGTTGTGTACAGACATCTTTTTTTGTTACGTCATCTTCTTTGAGACTGCAGCATAAACATTCAGCTGATGTTGGCGAAAGAAAGACTGGAAGACACAGACAGTATCGATGGACAACAGAAAAGTAGATTGTGTTGCAGGATTGAGAAGTTTTCTTGTGTTGATGTCTTTTTTTATCACATTGGAATCCATTTAAAAAGCAACTCCAAGCTGAAGACGTTTTATAGACAGGTTTCCGCCCAACAGGGATCGGATCATTGCTGCACATACTCCGATCATTTGTGTAGATACAGTAAGAACCAGATTTGTTCTTCCCCTTGCACTTCACAACTATTAAAATGCAGACCGATATGCAACTTGTGAGTGAAAAGCTCAGCAATCTGTCACCTAAATGGATTATCCTGACGTCAGAGATATTGCCACTAAACGTGAAGACATGGAAATTTCTGCTGTGGCAAAATGGCCTTGAAAGGGGGAGTCGTTGCCATTCCCATGGGTTGCTCCATCAATGTCGTCAATCCCGTCCTAAATGGATGTGAAGGGGAGCATCTCAATAGGCTTGATCCTCCTATAATGCCATGCCAATGATCAAGTGCTCATTTGTTTCCGACAAAAAAACAAGAAAACTGCCATCTTGATCCCCCCGTGATGCTTGAGGAGTATTACGATGCGTTTCCTTTCGTGTTTGACCTCCCCTTATTATTTCCAGCAGAGACAACCCCTACAGAAGCATCTACAATGCTAATTCTGTAACATAACCCATGCATACCACAAACAGGCAGGGCCGATACTTGACACGGGGATCTCCACATTGAGTATTTCCCTTTGATAACTGACCCAACGTGGTCTACTGTATGCATAATGATGGTACTTGGAAACAGCTGTAGTGTGTTGACGATCAATGTCTGTCCTTTCAACTCGGTAATTTTGAGGCCAGAGAATGGCTGAGCAGCCAAGGCTACGGCTGCAGGATGGCCGCTGGAGTGAGTGGACACTCATGTATGCCTTTTAAAGTTACACTCCATCCACCCGGACAAGACTTGGGCTTGGGTTTAGTTGTGTGGATGGAGGCAGCACTGCAACAAAAAAAAAACAAAAAAAAAATCATTGTGGAGTGTGGTAGAATTGTAGGATTCGATGAGGCTTCAACACCCCTCCTCTCTCGCTCCATCTCTCCCAGCTGACTCGGCATGAATAATTGACCCCATAGTCTGGGCCCCTGCTCATTACTGGGGGAAGTGTCGGCCTGGTTTGTGATGCTATGAGGGAGGGTGCGAGCGCCCACCGTCCGCTAGCCGGGCTCGGTTTCCCCCTCTACCTCTGACCACACACCAGTCCTTCATCTTTAATGGCCTGTGCCGCGATCGGACATCCAGCCTCTCCAACCTTCCAGCCTCTCCCACTTCATCAGGCAGGTGAACGGGTTGGCAGTAACACATCTGCTGCCAGAGAGGAGTTTTTCAAGAATTCTTAAAAATTCTCTTGCGAATTTAAGGAGTTTTGGGCAGGATTATCAAAGGGTGCAGCAGGGGGTGGATGGGGGAGCGAACACTGACATCCAGGAAAGTTCTGGGAAAGTTTGCAGGTTCACACTCAAACTAGGAGAGAGCTCCTGGTCTTATGCTGTGTTCACACCGAACGTGACGCGAAATTTCGCGCCGCGTTACTCGCGTGAGTTTACTCGCTCGACTTTATGTGGTTAATTCCCGTCAACGCAAATTCGCTTTAACGCGTCTGAAAGGGGGCGGGGCTTATCTCCGTGGCTTATCTCCGTAAAAACAGTACCGTTTCCCCCATCCACCATTAAACTAACCACTAGTTCTGCTTTAAACGTCTTGTGGAAGTCCCTCTAATGTCGGACCATCAAACGCCCCCGTGTCCGGGTTCATAATATTATCCGTAGCCGCACAACAGCGTCTGAATGACGGCCGCTGCCAGCGCTACTTCAGGTGGATCAGCAGCCGTTTGATTCAAACCGGCAGGACGGCGGTGATGACGCGCAGAGCTTCTCAACGCTGATTGGCTTTCGCCAAGCGATTTTTCGCCCGAGTTGGAAAATTTCAACTCACGCGAATTTCGCGTCAAACGCGCCGCGTCAAACGCGCCGCGCCAAATGCGTCTAACGCGCCGCCCGGCGAAATTTCGCGTCTGTCGCAACCAAACGCGTCTGTGCATTGACTTTACATGTAATCTGGTCGCGCGAAAAATTCGCGTCGCGTTCGGTGTGAACACAGCATTAAGGTGAGTACTCCACTTGCATGGTCATGACTCTTTTTACATGGGAGTTGGGAAAGTCATCCGGAGAGAAGTTGCAAGAGGCAAAGCACCCAACAACCAACGAATTCTCAGACCACCACGATAACGTTGGACTTGTCTGACGAGCAGAGTGTTTTAGCTACAGCTCACATGTGTCACAGGAATTCTCAGGTCCGCCACGTGGCCCGTTTCCCTTGCAGCACAGTGAATCTGACACATCCGTATCTGTATACGGGGGACGGATAAGGCTGGTGAGTGAAGCCACCGAACGCTGGCGAGGAAAACAATAGCTGACAAGACGCCCCCCAATACATCAATCAGACGAGTCTGTCAGCTCAGCTCCCTGCAGAGGGATCCATGGGAAGCAAAAGAGGGACCACACAAAACACGGAGGCTGCAAATGAGAAGCCACAGTATGGATTCCTGCGTGACGAGCAGCCAAACTAGACGGAGACAAGGGATGGATGAGGAACATGTGTGGGTCACGTCTACAAGGACATTTAAATAGTGCGTGGGCCACAATGTGCCGTGTGCTTGTGCGGTGCTGAAGCACACAAAAGAGAGACATCAGCTACGCTGATTTTAATTGAATCGTGTGATTATCCGTCCTGAGTTTATGATTTTTGCTGCTGAATTCCGTCGTTTAATATTGTTAGTACTTGCTATTTGTAATCCATTTGTTGTGCCTAATTTACTTTAAAAACTATTTCAAACAGAGTTATCAATTTCATCTTGGGAGCTCTTCAAATATGCAGCGACACACAGTTTTCAACACAGCAGAGGCATAATCTGCATTTGTAAACGGTAGAAATAATAAAATCACTCCCCACTAAACCCCTTTTCCTCTTCACAGCATCCCTACTCATCATTTTCATAATTGGTGTCTAACCTTGTGATGTCCATATCAGTACAATATTCTGTCAATTGATACCACGTTTACATAGATAGTATATTATTTCTTACTTGTGTGTTTTAGCAAACCCTCCTATTTTTGATGTTTCTTGTATAATTGGATTATATTCTTATTATTTTAAGACGATACCTAAAGGCCATCAAGCTATTTCTGTGAGAAACTGCATTCTCTGACACTCCTGGAGAGCCAGTTGTCCCAAACCTACAAATGTTTGATCAGGAAAACTTTTAATTAATTCAGACATGTATTAGTTTTCAAGGATACACACTATGGGATGTGTGAGAAACACTGATTGGAAGCTTTTGTTTCTAATTTGATTTGGTCGTTCCAACCACTAAAGTGCTTTACGCTACATGTCAACCTCACCCGTTCATACACTGATGGCAGAGGCCTCCACACAAGGTACCCAACTGTTCATCAGGATCTAAACTAAGGCTCATTCACACACTAATGCTCATTCACACACGTATGGCACAGAGCAATTTGGGGTTCAGTATCTGGCACAAAGACACTTCAGCATGCGGACTGGAGGAACAAGTCCTTTTGGAAGTGGGCGACCTGTTTGACCTCCTGAGTCACAGCGGGCCAGATCAGAAAACGATCATGTAATTTACATATGAAGACTTATTGTTCAAATAGAAGGAAAAAAACAATGCAAAGCACAACATCATTTTTGACATATTTTAGAGAAACTTTTGAGAAAAATGTAGTTATGGGGAATCTGCTGCACATCCCTTTTGGGGGTATATTGTATTATTTGTATTAAGTGTCCAGTAAGAGCTCTACAAGTTATTATACTTATTACATTTACTCCATAACCACTTTCTCGTGTAACTAGAGATTGGCACATCCTGGAAATGGCCAGTCCCACTGAGAGAGATACAATATTTATATCTGTAGGAGGAAGGTGATGAATGCACCTTTTATGTTTCTGTCTTAGAATTTAAAAAGTGATCTCAGTTATGGCAAAGAAAATGACACTAGCTACAAAATGCTAGCTCTCTGGGCATTTTATAAATATTCCGTATCAAACATTATTTTGACAGTTTGTTTAAGACATTGGAGACTTAATTGATCTGGTCTGAGTGCTAAAGGCCTCTTATATGTTCATATTAAGCTTCTTTTCATTTCAAGTCAACTCCAAGTGTCCAATACTGAGTGTGTACAAGCGTACAACCATGCATGCAAGCAGCACCAATCCATAGCTCAAAAATCACCAAATATATTTCCAAGCGTCACACCCAAAATTCTAAGCACGCTCCGTCGAAAATGTGTGAGTGGCACAAGTTTCAGTCCACAGAAACAAAGAAGAAGAGAGAGGTGTCTTACCCACAATGTGGATGAAGGAGATTATCAGAGCTGTTCCTGGTTGTTTCATTGGTCGCAGGCAGCCAAGGATTCTAGAGGAGAATAACGCAGAGCTGTCACTGTGTTTTCGGGGAGGTGGGGGGGAGGGCGGGTGGGGGAGCAGGGAAAGAGATTGTTTGAACTGGGAGTAAACGCTGTGAAAATGGTGGAGCTGGCATATTTACACCCAGGGTCTGCACAGGGGGATTACATGCAACGTTTTTATGTCACCCATTTGACAGCATCATCTCATGGCGGTTTTGAAGGCTCCCCCTCATTAGCTGGGCTGGGGCTGCATTTAACACAGCTTTGAGTTTATAAAGACAATGGCTGCCAAACCTCAAGGCCCTGAACAAACAACAAAGGAGAGGGTAACAATCAAAGTGCCCCTGTCCCATTTTGGAAACTTGAGTTGTAAAAAACAAAAAAAGGCAAAAAGACATGACAACTGGAGAGATTTAAATGGAAATAAGTGAAAAGTGAGGTAAACCTAATTGTGCCTCAGAGGGCTTGATAACTCTGGAGAGTAAAGGCACGCATTGAATGCAACTTAAAAATATAACTGGTTATTCATTCGACTATTTGTTGCATTTCTACTGGTTAAGAAATTGTATCCCAATCAGAAAATGGTGAAAACATGAACTGTAGGAAACATGACAGTGAGAAATAATAATAACGAATTTCATTAATACTTGAAAATCATGAAATTGTGTTTCTGCATTGCAAACTGCATTCCAGCCTCAAGCAGACAACCTGTACTTCTGCATTTTGTCGCTGTAAAATCATGTCACGTTGGACATCTTTGATTTTACGTTGAATCAGTGCAGTGCACTTATCAGGGACTTGAACTAATTTATTCTCTGTAGATGAGACAGTATAAGAAAACCAATATAACAGAAATATAAAAAACAATCTGCAGTCCAAGATTAGATAAAATAGTGAAAAAGCCATTCAAATGTCTTGTTTTGTCCAACAGGCCAAAACGCATAATCAATAACTTTATTAACCTGGTTGCTCGATTCTCTGATTGCAATTCGCGGCAAAAAATTTTATAATCTAACGGCCGCAGATCGCAGAGCTGCGATGATCAAATCAAATGAGTTAACGATAAATTACAACTAAGTGGATGGAGCCTGAATCCTTTACGTCTCCAAAAGGTAAGCATGGTGTTACAATACATACACAGTTCATTGTGAAATGAGTTCACTCTATTGATCTTGATATCAGAGAAGCCAGAAAAAAAAACAATGATTCAAGATATTTTGTTTGATGCTCTGGAAGAAAATCTGGTAAAAACACATCTCAAAGGGCTTCTCCATTTACTCTGTGTCTTTCTTTGCCTTCTCCTCCAAAGCAGCACAACAACCTGCTTGTGTTACAAACTCTCTTGCTCTGACATTTAGTCACAGCAAAGTATTTACCCACCAATTACCCGCAGATATAGCCTTCCTCTCGCTGCAGCCGGGGCCCCCGTACTGTAAAAGGGAACAAACAATAACAACAGTGAAGGCTGCTCGGCGAAGAGAGACGCGTTATAATCCAGGCAGACGTGAGGAAGAGGGGTGTGGGAAGAGCTGGTATTGATGGAGACGAAATTGAACTTGATTAAAAAGCAAACAAAACAAACCCCGTACAAAACACAAACACTCCTCACACTTTGTGAATGGGCGAACACAAAGCTAACACGTAGCTACCCCGAGCGCTCCTGAGGAGGCGAGATGAAACGGGTTTAAAAAGGAGAGATCCTTCTTTGTTTGCCTGACATTTTCACACAATTATGTGCAGGATCCAAAGCGGTGCACCCGGCGTTTCTCCTTCTCGACAAGTCCCAGGAAGTTTAGTGTTTTTTCCTCCTTTCTCTCACCTTCCTTTCTTACTTTTGTGTCAAGTTGATTAAATGAGAGCGTGTGACATGGATCTGCAGGGTAATGCCATCTGGCACAACAGTGTCATCATTTTTCCTGACGGAGTAACACTGACTTAACCAACTCTCCATCAAGTAATATTAAGGCCGTTACACATTAGGGCACCTAAATGACACACAGAGGCTCCTCTGTAGCATTTCTGCCATCTTAAAATATGGGTTAGCGCTCAGAATTAGAGCTCGTCTAATTGCTTTATTTAGACCCTGAACGTCTTCTCTTTGTCTCATATTGATTCCTACAGGATGATTAAAAGCGCCACAACGTGGCTTGTTCGGTGGGAGCCGTTATATTTACAGGTGGAATGTGTCACCGGCTCATAATGAAAGAGCCCATGCAATATAAGTACAATAAAAAAAAACATGCATGAGATATAATGCTATGTGCAATTAAATTCAGCGGCACAAAAAAAAAAAAAGACCCCACAGCCCTTATACATATTCACTCTCCCACTGAAATCCATAGGAATTGCTAAGTCATCCTCCATGTCTCTGAGGCATTTGCGTACAATGGCACTTTTATCATATGCTTATCAGTGGTGGCCCCTCTCTCATAGCGCTCGATCTCTTGGCCCCTCAATCACGGAGCATATTACTCCTCTGTCAGAGCAAAGCACTTCCTAACGACAGGGAGGCCAGCTGGGACTGAGGAGAGGGCAGGAGGCACACACATTAACATAATAATCCAACCACACTCCCACAGGCCCCGGGGCCAGACAGCATATTAGGTAGCCCCCCCCCCCCCCCCTCATGAAGGTCCTTGCAGGAAATAAAGCTGCTTTACGGTGAGCCTGTCAACCTGTGGTGAGGGCGAGGCTTTACCTGTGCTAATTGCTGACGGAAAAATAAAAAAAACACAGTGTTACTTTAGCCCCTCGTGTGTAAACAGTGATGGAGTTACGTGCTCAAAAGGGCTAAGTGTTGGGTAACGTGAGTTATAACTTAACCCAGTTCTCTGAATATCTCACAATGGATTAAAGAGAATAAGTAAGGCTGTTTCTTTCTCTCTCTCTCTCTCTGAGCGCACTAGCTTTGTTGTCTTCTACATCACATTGCAACACAACATAACCCAGTAGCCTGACACATATTTCTGAGTATAGGAAGCATCTTCTCGCCTCCTCATATTTACTGAAGAGAGATACGAAGAGACAGAGGCTTTGAGGACAAGAGAGACCGAGAGGGGAGAGAATAAGGGGGTTGGGTGTTGGTTCCTCAGCCTTCCCTGTGGCATAAACTGAGGAGCGTTAGCAGCATGCACTGAGGCCTGTGATCCTTTGCACTGGGGTCCCATGGTACCTTGTGTGGCCTGCACATTTCTAACCACATGAGACACTTGCCATCATTGCGTCAAAGCCATCGTAATAAAGCCATGCAGCTGTAACACGCTGCTCATGCCTGGAGACAGAACAACAAAAAAGCCAATACACCAGCAATAAGTGAAAAGTGTGAGAAGAAAAAAATAAAAAAAAGAGAGAATCAAGTTCAGCTAGTCAGAGAAACTTCAGCTTCTGTCAAATCCAATTCAGCGTCACAACCACTGGTAGGAAAGGAAAAAGAAGTTCATATGGAGAAGAGAGCCGGCAAGTAATGTATTAGGAAACCAGCAGCGAAGAGCTGTGTGGAGCATTTTCATTGGGAAGCCTGTCTGGCACAGCCTGGCTGTCAGAGCACCTCTAATGTGAATGTCCCACTGACTACTACTGTAAGGCTGTCAGTCGCTGGTTGGGGTCCTTGACTGAAGACTCTCGCTAGCAGTTCGCACTCAGTAGTACCTCAGTGGCGAGAGAGAGAGAGGCAGGCGAGAGAGGAGTGAAGCGAGAAAAGAGGATCTCCACAAATCATTTTGATCAAGAGACAAGGTAGCAGTGAGGTAGACCTCCCCCAGCCCCCGCCCCACGAGGAGACAACTCTCTAATTGGTGGAAAGGGCAGTCTGTCCGTGGCCGCATGCACTCTCAGATCTCTCCCAGGACAGCCGAGGCAACGTACCAATTACTGCCAATTGTTGGCCTGTGGTTGAGATGTGGACAGTTGTCCGCATGGAATAAGAGTGAAGGCCTGGCAAACGCTCCTGCTGATGCCGATATCGCACAACAGCAGTGCAATATTGTGCTGTTGGCCTGCAAACTTTCATGAAACAATCATTGTTAATGCATTTCGCTCGACTTAGCATGCGGCTTCTGTGAGATAGTCGACATATATTAAAATACAATCCTTGCAACAGCTGCAGCCATGCGGAGACCGAGTAGCTGTTTCAAGCCGGGCGCCTTTAACACCACCTGACGGAGACTCTGCTTTTCAACAGACCAAATATAGCCCATGTTTAGTGGGGCCAGCAGACCATTATGGGGGTCCTTTCGGCGGAAGTTGAACATATACTACCTCATCCATTATCCATTAGCCGCTCATCATGGTATAGGTCAGAGCTGGAGCACAACCTCTCCCAGCAGTCAGACAGAGGCAGAGGATAGCAGGCCTTCCCACCGCCGCTCTCCCACAGCTCATAACAAGGGAGCCAGGAAGTGTAGCAGAGAGGAGGGAAAACAGTCATAATTCTTGTTCAACTAAAAATCACTATAATGCTCTTTAATTGTGTAGGCAAAAATCTTTTCAAAAGAGCATGGTAATTTTACCCTGTTAAATTATTCAGCGCACATTAATAACGGTCGGGGCCGGGGTGGATGAGAGCGGCTGTTTTAGGAGTGATGAGCTGCCGGAGCTGGGAGACAGGATCTCACTAAGGCAGTTTTAAGCCTCGTTTTAAAGTTACATTTTCAAGTAAACGACATTAAAAAATGACCCGGAGTAACCCTGAAAGGTACTGGGACTGGAAGTTGGTGCGTGGCCTTAAATACACTCATAAAAGACGCTTGGCGCGAACAGAAATTGATCATTTAATAACAAAAGATGAATATTTCCGGTTCATTTGTTTATAGCGAGCATGTTTTACTCCACACAATAAGGCTTTGTTTCAATGAAACATTAGAAATTGGCTTGTGTACGGGTTGTTAAGCACATCAGGCAAAAATATTGAAAAGGTGAATGCCTTGGAAAAGGACAGTAACCAAGAATTGCATATCTCCATTAAAAGCCCAAAACGATGAAACCTCAATATGACGCCTTTTTATTAATTGTACGCCTGTGCACTTAAAACCGTGTGAGCCGTAGTAGAATAACAGATCCAAAGAGAAAAGGTCACAACCCAGATCTGATGAAGGGCAGTGTTCACTGTAGGCTTTAAGGGATTCCAGCCGGCAGATAGCGCATTCAAGAGAGCGATGCAAATGAGAATTTGCATGAACCATGCACCACCAAAGGTAATATACATAATTGGGGGAAGGGGTGGCGGGGTGTGGGAGGGTGTGGGAGGGTGGTCTCCATCAAATACGGACATAAAGCAACACTTTCTATACTTAATAATTAATGCAATACAGTGCACACACACATTGCATGGGATGCATATCATCCATTCCTTGAACAATGACTTTTAAGTGCACTGGAACATAGTGAGCCTGACAAAATATGCACAAATGTGCGCCAGATAAAATATGCCTTTTTGCCGTCCATAAAGATGAAAAAAAGACCCAAGGCTGCGAGAGCTTAACTATTCTTCTCAGTTGAAAGTCAGTTGGTCTACTCTAAATATTTGTGTATTAAACATAACACATAAGATGGAATACATGGAGGACCCTAGAAGAAGTGCAGGGCCTGCAGGAGAAAACAACATGGAGCTGCGATGCTTCTTAACGTCAGTCGGACTAACACCATCAACCACAGCGAACAACAAGCTGAGGCTTCAAATCCGGCAGAAAGTATAAATCTGTGAGATTCAAATGCTTAATAGTTACAAAATGCAACAGTACCGGAAACGCTGGCGTAACTCGCGTAAAGATTTTTAGTTTTAGCACAATATTTCAGAAAAATAAAAGAGCCGAGAATAGGCCGCTAATGTTGAATCGGTTCAGTGTCATCACCTAAAGCTTTCGAGGTATGCATCAAGGGCCGGTCTGAGGAGGCCCCCGTGCAGCATGATTCATTCTAAATACGCTGACTCTTACACTGTTTGTTTGTTTATTGAGGCAAGTCAGGGGGTGTTCTGAGCCTCAGAACCGCATTTAAAGCTGATCTGGCTCCTTCAGACCGCGCTGCATCCGACTTCCTGTTGTCGACTCGCAGTTGCCGCGGAAAAATTGCTGCTGCAGCCTTAGAGAACCTACAGCGCTTTGTATGCCGAAAGAAAAGAGTTAATTAGAAATACAAATTCTCCCAGATTGTTATTAATGGGAACTGTAGAGTAAGCAACACATATTTTGTGCCCATAAGTAATTCTCAGGTATCTTTGATCTGTGGCCCACAGCGGATGCTGCTGCGTACCGCTGTCTGGCTTCTGGGAATCTGCCAGCGCCAGACATCTGGCTACTTTGTTATCATTGGCTGATCTGCTCCCGGGAGGCCACTCTTGTGACACCAGGCAGAGAGTGTCCTGGCAAGGAAAATTATCAGCACATTTTGAGTGGATTAGAGTTCCAAAGTGGTCCTCAAATCTCTACAGGGGTCTGGTGAGCCGCGCTCTACTGGGGGTTCCTCAGGGCTCTGTTTTGACAACACTGTGGATTTGAAAGGCAGCGAGGCTGTGGCTCCCACTGTTGCATCACAGGTTTCAGGCAACGTCTTAGAAAGTGGAAGAAAAAAGAAAAATCCACCAATTATGATCTGTCAAATTTAGCCAGGTTGAAATGCACCAAAGGCTTCCCGAGATTAGTGCGGAGTTTCTGAGTAGCAGCAAATGTTGGTACTAGAGCGCGGGGTTGTCGTTTATACTCCAGTGTCATATCTGGCAAAAAATGTATTAAGTCTGCATTTGTTTTTACTGACTAATGCAGTTTTTGTTGCGCTTCAAATTCTGCAGCTATGAAATTTTCGGTCACGTTCATAATACCTTTGCCTTGAGAGGATTTTCTTCTTTTTTTTTTTTTTTTACTCGGAGGGAGTTAAGCATGTCTCCATCTCAAAGGTTATGTTTGACAATCCGTCATACAAAACACTTGTTTAGAGGTCAAAGAAAAGAATGCTGCCCAAGCAACGGCTTAGTGGAGTGAAAAAGTGATGATGTGACAATCTGAACCTTATTCACTGGATTGATTGAGGTATCGTGTCTTCTCCTTTTTTTTCTCTTGGCGTTTCCATTTGTGAATACAAAGCTGCGGTGACCCATAAATATTACATGGTGTGGAGATGCAAAGCAGGAATTAATGACTGGGGTGTGTGTGTGAGAGGGAGCGCGTGTATGGCAGGTCCCTATGGGATTCTGCTTAGACAGGCGGGCATGGTGAGGGTGTGGTCTCTCTCTCCCTCTGTGTGTGTGTGCGTCTCTCTCTCTCTCACACACACACACACACACATTGTAGGCTGCATTTTGCTCTCCACGTCTCCACTGGGCTGCATGATTTTTGGCCAGTGTGCTAACCTGCCTGTCAGTGGCTCCGTGGTCACCCGCCGCTCAGCATCGGTTTCACTGTTGCTTGTTATTCTGCTCAGAAAGAAGAATCCTGCTTTGGCTGAGAAAACGATTAGTCGGTTAATCAGTACATTACCAGAAATAGTCAACAACTTGTAATCATTATTTTATTTTATGATATATCAGTTGTTCAGAAAAATAATTGAGAGGTTAACTGATAATGAAAAATACTGATTAGCTGAAGCTCTAGTATTGATTTCTATTATTTCACCACGCAAAGTTCTAACATCTAATGTGTCTCATATGAAACTTGTTTTCCTCTCACAGCAGATTAATCGATTAGCTGAGCGACAGAAATATCCAATCATTATTGATAGTTGATATTAATAATTGATTAATCAGTTAAATCATTTTCAAGTGAAATTCTGTAAATATTCTAAATATTTTTTCACGACTACTTGGACAAAACGAGAAATCTGAAGACATCACCAGTTCATTTTATTGTCGTTTTTTTTCACTCTATATATATATTTTCACTATCACTTTAATTAAAGTTGCAGCCCCGCTCTCTCTGTTACGTCTACACATGCACGCGTGTCACTCAACAGCATGCACCAAGTTGTGGCCCGAGCTCTGACGGTACTCCAAACATTGTCGTGAAACAAAGTCAACGTGTGATCAGGGCACTCTGACGTGACGACAAAGTAGTTATTTGAGGTTACAAGAAAACGACAGAGAAGAAGAAAAGTACAAAGAGAGAGAGAGAGAGAGAGAGAGAAAGAGAGAAAGAGAGAGACCGAGATCGGCTTTTCCTCTCTGCTTAGCATGATGAATCGGTTGAGGAGGGGCCACTTGACACCTGTCACCTAACCAGCCAGGCACAATTACCTCCAGGGGGAGGACGCGGGACTTGCTAGGGAGTTGTGCATGGCTCCCAGTCAAATAGACGAGCGTTTGAAGATCATTAGTGTTACAGGCCCTGTCTTCGTGGCCCTGTCCAACCCCCTGAAAGGCTGGCTTTGATCACCGCGCTGCGTTTTTGTCAATAGTATGGGTACACCGCATAAATTATAAAGTTATACACACAAAGTCAGCAGGTAAAATGCCAGGCTCAATTTCTGTTTTCGGCCACGGATGGGGCAGCTGATCGCAGGTAATGAGCGTCACTGCTGCCCCGCAGCCAATAAGGTGCGGTGGCCGAGCTCCCATGATGCTCTCCTGTTCGGGCCCACGACTTCACGTGTTTCACGTGCAACAAAAAGAAAATGATTCAATGCAAAGATGCTCTGATCCTGGTCTTGTCTCAATTGGACTTCAGATTTATGTGATTGAGAAACTTGGCATGATCTGCATATTTCTAATAAACAGAATTGGAGACTCGTTTTCGGGTGACTAAAAGCATCTTTTACAGTGTGACAAATAACCAGGCTGTTAAAGAGGTTACACTGGTTGTTGCTTTTGAGCCTTTAAATAAAACAGTGTTACTGTACATTTGGAGTTGTAATACATACTAAATGCTGCATGTTTTCTATATGTGGAACTAAACCTGAAATAAAATTGTATTCTCTATTATTTAGGTTGAAGGACAGTTCAACATTAACAGTATTGAAGATTTCACAGATGACACACATTCAGATATGGCGCCCATGCAGCGGCGGCAGCGTGCCCTGCTAAGTATTGTGCGCTGCCGTGGTTTCAGCGAAGGAAAAAGAAAATGATCATTATAGCTGATGAGGCGGCAGCTTGGAATGATGACAGTGTGACAGCGGAGCGCTTTTTAATTTGTCGGATCAGATTGTGACACGCTCCGTCACAGGACGGAGGAAATCTTTTCATTTGTGCAGAAGAAAGGGGGAAAGGAGGTCAATTAGCATCAACCATTAGACAACCCAGTGACAAGCAATATATTACCGCGTGGGGACAGTCAAACTAATGAGAGAGGCAGAAGAAATGTTCATGCAGGTTGGACCGAATTCTGCAATCATCCCGCGACATTAATCACTTGTATCGCACTCGACGTACACATTCTTTATAGTCACACGTGTAACTTCCTCGCCTGCGCGGCCTTTCCTCGTCGCCGCTTGTTGTCATTATGAGGTTAGGTTTACTCGGCTGTCATGTCAAACGGTATCCCACGGAAACAAAAATAATGTGCATCCTCGCGACATCAGCTGGATGCAGTTTACACTATTGCATGCTTTACTGCATAGTGAGAATAGTTTTTATTATTTTTTGGTGTCATTCAAGGTTGATCAGCCAAAACTGGAGGATATTTCATCCGATGTGCGACCATATTGTTTTAAAGATCGCAGAGGCCTCCACCAATATGATCTTTGCCAAAAGCAGCATGAGAGAGAGGATCTCATTTTATCAGAAGAGACAATCTCAAAGCGAGTAATTTTTTTTTTTCTCCCCCCTTTTGCCAGGCAGGCTTTATTTGACTGGCTGTCAGGTATAACTCTCTCGATATTGATCTGAAGTACCTAAAGGTATGTGACATCATTATGAGGCTTGACCTTATCATCTGCTGCCCTGCAGCCAATAGGCAGCGCTGGGCCAGAATCTAATGCCCCCAAAGGAGAGAGAGAGAGGGGGGCATTAGATTCTGGCCCAGCGCTGCCTATTGGCTGGTGTGTAATAGGGAAATTGGAGGTGGTGTTATTTGTTTTTCTGACCTCATGGCACATCCTCTAATCAGCCATTGCCTGAGGTTGGCTTCACTACCGGACCAGGTTAGCTGGCTGTGCAGTTGGTTATTAGCTGTGGTCCACATTAGCGATTATATTGACCACATAGTATGGAAAAATGTGTGTGTGTGTGTGTGTGTGTGTGTGTGTGTGTGTGTGTGTGTCTAGTCATCATCAACCACACTGAGATGATCAGAGCTATCATCAGAGTCAAAGCTAATATTGGCTGATTGTACAAAACCCAGAATTCTAATAATTATGAAGTTTCTTTTGACAATTGGAAATACCATGCCACCTGCTCCAATGGGGGGTAGCATTTCACCTCTAATCCTGGGTCCATACAATCTCGATGTACATTCATTAGTTTAAAAAAAGAAAGGCCAGCTAACTAACAGTAGGGCTATAATACGCCCAATCTTATAATCTGTGCTGCGTTTACGTTAGCCATCTGCGTCTTTGTGCCATTAACCAGGGGCTGTGTGGTTAGTGTACACTTTAATAGAAAACAACCCACACCTTCATATTGTCCTCCCTGTGAGAGAGCGGTCAGCACTCTGGAGCTCCAGCAGACGGACCCGGTCAGCTGTTCCAACAACTTGAATTTGGCCATTGCAAACCCTGGTTGCAGGAGTCACAGCGGGTTGGAGCGCTGGCTTCCTCCTGCATCACTGCAGCAACAGATAGGTTTGCTGTTCTGGGTGGGGAGTCCGGGCCATCCCCCTTGGATCAGATTCCCAGTGCTCGGATCTGCACTAGCAGGATTCAAGTTAACAGCTGACTAGGGGTTGGTTTGTCGGATTTCTTGGATTTGTTAGATTAAGTAATCAAACTATCAAAACGCACACGGACCATGGATGTGTTATTGGCAAGGCCTCGCTGCAGCTTCGGAGGGCAGACTGATGCTACTGACTCTCTATCGCCTCCTCAGGTATAAGTGGTATTACAGGACAGGACCGGCCAGGGCTAGCTGGTTCGCAGAGTCATCTTAGTACATATCTCTGCAACACAATACACACAGTTGACGTCGTTGACATAACATCAACAATGTAAGCTCCTCCCATTTTGCTGATGATGTTCTTTAACCTCCAATGCCAATTATTTAGTATTATTATTTATTTTTGGTTGGGTTAAAGGTGAAGATCATGTTTTTGGTAAAGAAAATAAACTGAAACGCGGAACAAATCAATATTTTTATAGTTTAAATGGGGATGTTGTTTGATTACTAAGTGTTTCATTATTTCATGTGTCTTTGGTCTAATGTCCTTTTGTTATAATCAAATAAACTGTCATCTTATCACAAAAGAGGGCTAATTGATAATAGTCATCATGATCGGCCTTCGCACTAGATGCTCAGCATTTCCGGTCACAATAACTATTTTGGAAAAAGTGTCTCTAATTGAATGTCACAGGTAAACAAGCAGTTATTTATCCACCAATTAAAAGTAATTAGAATATCCTGAGCACTGTGAATGATTTTATTTAGCCCCACGTAGAGATCAAACAGAAAACACAGACTCACAGTTTGCGTACCAACTCAAGTGCAGTTTTTGAAACCTCCTTCATTACCTCAAGTGGTGAGCCACTTGTTTCCCTCCGAGAGCGACGCTCCAGTGTGTGACATTTACTAACTCCTGAAGGCGTCTGCCTTTTGTTGTGTGCATTTAAACAACACATTAAAGCCACGACGCTCCTTGCGGAACCTGTCACATTTCACCAGGTAAAGCAGATGAATAAATAAAGCTTTGCTGTAAGTGGCTCATCCCCCCCCCCCCCCCACCCCTCCTCCCTTTGTGTGATTTGCTGTTGGCTTGAGTTAGATCCTGATCTCTTTGTAGACCCTCTCCCAACAAGCATTGACCTTCTGCTCCGACATGGAAAGAGCTGCACGAGATCAGAAAAGGGGAGGGGAGGGGGGGGGGGGGAGCTGTGAATAAAGGCATCACCACTGCGAGCAGCCGAGAGACTTCATCCACTTCACTCCACACACACTTCTCTCCCTCGCCTGTGTCTCTGTGCAGCTTTATCCCTGTGTTCAGTCTAGCAGCGGAGATACCTTGTTGGCGGCACAAAGGAGCGGCTCTGTAATAAAAACAGCTGTCTCTGGTGGTCTCGGTGTAATTGGGATTGTTAACGTGGAGAGCTCCTGAGGGAGGCTGAGAAGAGTATGTCTTTGTGTAAAGCACACAGACACCTCTGCAGCACTCCTTGATTCGGATGTAAGTAGGAGAGTGAGGAGGGAAAAAAAGCAAACAAGTCACCTGAGTTGTATCAAGCCTCGCTGCATGTGCTCTCTCTATTTTACTTGGGCTTTACTTTTATTTTTCGACAGTGCCGGTTTATTCATACGTAGTAAAGCTCCTTGAAGTGAGAGAAATCTGTTCTTGCACAATTCTATTGAGGGTTTGTGTTTTTTTTTGTGCTTTTTTTTTTTTAAAGCAAGGTGTGACTGCACCTTCCAGCGCAAGTCTTTGTATAGCAACAATGCCTCTAAATACTGGATCAGTGTGATGACGCAAATTGAGGCCAAACATGTTTTAAACTGGAAGGGCATTTAGCTGACGACACAGTTATGTTTTTTTAAGAAGTGACAACAAAACCAGCTCTATCTCAAGAGTGTGGGATGTTTCTCGTTTTTGGAGGCCTTTTTTGTTTATATATTAAAAGATTTGTTAGTAAAATGATTCGGACATGCCGTTTTCCTCAATAAAACCTTATCATGGGCACAATTTATTTATATATTTTTGCTAATACATTATTTAGGATTTAAAAAAAAATGCATATTCTCTGCTATCGTAGCCCATATAAACTAAAAGTATTTTGATATTGTAAAATAAAATAACATATTAATTAAACATTACAAAAATAAAACACCACATGTCAGCCAAACCAGTGCACGTGATTCTTCCTGAAATGTGAATTGCCCCTTAATTGTGTTCCTGTTTGCCATGGAAGACCCTTCAAAGGTGATTCTGTTAACCAGCCTGACAAACTGTCCTCCCTCAAACGTGAGATAGCTGTTGGCACAGAAAGTAAAAGCTTTGTGAACACACTCAGGAAAGTGTTGAAAATGTACATCAAAGTCAATTGCTTGGGAAGCAGCTCCGGCTGATTTATTTGACTTAAGATGTACTTTTTGTGTGTGTGTGTGTGTGTGTGTGTGTGTGTGTGTGTGTGTGTGTGTGTGTGTGTGTGTGTGTGTGTTTCATTGTGGATGAAAATTTCATACACCAATTTAGAGGTGGTGAAATATAAATGATTTCTTTAAAGTGTCATCATAAATCAGCCTGTCGGTATATGTGAGCAGACACTGATTGCTCCTTGATGTCTCCCGAGCCTGATCCCTGTCACCTGCACGGTGGCTCCTGCAGCCCCTGTTGTCCCGCTGGGGGGAGGCACCACATCTCTGCAGCTGGATGGCTCTCGCGCAATGTTAAACTGCCTGAATGCAGCGACACCAGACGGGCTTTCTTTCGCTGCCGTGGGGACATATTCAATGTCTGCGTGCATCAAAAAATAAAATAAAATAAATAAATTAAAAAAAAACGGGAACTGACATCTCGACGTATTGTGCCGCTACGCTCACGCCGTAACGTCGGTAGCCTCGAACGCTCACACGCGGTTATGGAAGCGGTGCGCAGTCTGCGGCCACATAGCAGGGCGGCGACGTGCAGCGTATAATTAAGATAACAGCATATTAATAATCTCCAGTGAAACACGAGGGGGGGGGGGGCTATATTATTAACACATTAAAGGTGATAAAGGGGTCAACCCACTGTCTGACTAAGACACTGATCACTGCTACAAGATGTCACACTTGCTTGTCTCTCTCTCTCTCTGTGTGTGCGCGCGCGTCCCCTATGTGTGCTGTGTCGAGAGTGAGAGTTGAAAAATTAGAGCCATATACAGATAAAAAAGAGAAGAAAAAAAATAAAATCCAAGAAGCATTGTTTTCTATAAGAATACTTTCAAACCTCCAAAGGACTTACATCGTTACAATTATCTCACCCTACAGACGTGACCATACTAAACACATTAGACACCCCTTGTTAATTACAACGTGATTAAATGATTTAATTACGTTACCGGATGATGTGCCTTAATTAGAAGAGAGATAAGATAATAGCCTGCTATGACAAGCATGTATATTTGCAATTAAATAGAGCTAATTATTTGAAATATCCACTTTTATCGCCAGTCGCTGGTACAGTGCTATTGTTTGCATGCTACACACAAAGCAGGAAACAATACAAAATAGGTTAAATTTTTCTCAAAATGGTTTTTCATTAAATTCTGGTATTTTCCACAAGTTTCTTCAAGATTAATGCAATGTCACAGCAACAAAGTAGAATAAATTGGAGGCGATAAGATGAAACCGTTGCTATAAGCAAACTTAAATGTAGACATAAATATAATAATGCAAGAAGCATCCTTTTAAATTAGTTTGTATTTTGTAGCTTGCATTTTTCCCGTAGGTGTTATAATAAAATCAGATCAATTTGACTTAACGATTATAACTGGTATTGTGCGTAATTGTCTATCTGCCACATGTTAAAATATATTTCCAATATTCAACAATAAAATAGTTTCGGGTGCAATAAATCGGAATATAAAAAAGTATCTGAACGCCACAAGACGTGCTGGTAACAAGGTGTTGTTGGTAAGAAGTAGTCATTTGAAATAAATGCCTTGTCGCAGACTGCCCATGCGCAGAGTCCCCAGCGGCGGCGGTGGTGTGGCTAATGAAGAATAATAAATCATGAAAGGGTTTTTCAGGTACAGCTGAAAAGATTGCGTGTGTGTGTGGGCGCGTGTGTGTGTGTGTGTGAGAGAGAGAGAGCTGTTGAGAGAGAGAGAGAGAGAGAGAGAGAGAGAGTGCGTGTGAGAGAGCAAGAGGGAGGGAGGGAGGGAGAGAGAGAGAGAGGAAGAGAGAGAGGCGGAGAGAGACTCAGTCTGCCCTTCGCCTCGGAGCTGAGGCAGTTCGGGTCCCCGCAGCATTCAACGTAGTCGAAGAGGTACAGCACAGAGAGTGTCACCGCCATTACTTCTCACTTACGGTCATTTCAAGACGGAAACTTTTCACACAAAAACCAAACAGGTCAACGAAACAGGCAAGTGTTTTAAACTTGAAAGGTTTTGGGAAACTTTTTTCTCTTTTTTTTCTCTCTCTGGTCGTCGTCTATGAGGAGTTCTGCCACCAAAAAAAAAATCCAAGGCAAAAAAAAAATAAGATCATATAATACGAGGTGGAGACGATTTGCAGGAGAAAAAGACAGGTTATTTTTTCTATTTTCTTCTTCTTCTTCTTCTTCTTTTTGAACAATCGCGCCACAAGTCCACATCGGAAAAGGTCTCGGCTGCGCTGCAGTTGCATGGCTGGTCGGTGCCTGCGTTCTCTCATTTGGCAAAAAGGCGAGACACCTCCACACCGCCGCTAGCATTAATAAATAGATGTGAAAACTTGGACCACCGTCTTCAGCCGACACTTTATTCGACAGTGACTTCAGATTCCTGCCGAAGCAATCGGGCTTCAACTCCCGAACCGGAGGAGGCGGAGTCTTAACTTATTAAAAGGAACTTGCCGAGGCTCGGACGACCGCAAACATGATGATGATGTCTCTGAACAGCAAGCAGCCTTTTGCTATGGCCCACGCCAGCTTGCCCGAACCCAAGTACTCGTTGCATTCCTCGTCCTCCAATTCCAATGTGCCCTCGTCCTGCTCGTCCTCCCGACACAGCAACAGCATCATCAACAGCAGCGGCGGCAGCAGCTCGGAGGCGATGCGCAGAGCCTGTCTCCCAACCCCACCGGTACGTATTCTGCATAATCACTGCTTAAAGGCACATTTTGACAGCCCACTTTTTTTTTTTTTTTTGCTTGATGTTTTTTTCATGTCTGCACAGCAAATCACCCAACGCCTCCATATTTTTTTTTCTCTCTCCTCTGCTCAACTTATGTATTCAGTCGGCTTTGCCTTGCGTATTAATTTTTATGACCTGGGATGTTGCATGTGTCTTGTTTTGTGTGCTCCTTTTTTTTTGCAGGGGGGGATTTCTTTTTCCTTTTTTTCCTCCACATTCTGGAAATGTTTTAAACCGAGGAGTGGAGGGAGAATTCCCTGCTGACAGATATGTGTGCATTCTATTTGCAATTGCAGAGCAATATATTCGGGGGCTTGGATGAGAGTTTGTTGGCCCGGGCTGAAGCTCTAGCGGCGGTGGATATAGCCTCGCAGACCAAGAGCCACCACCACCCTCCACACCACAGTCCCTTCAAGCCGGACGCGACCTACCACACCATGAACACTCTCCCCTGCACCTCGTCTTCCTCCTCCGCCTCCTCGGTGCCTATTTCTCATTCGTCCGCCCTGTCTGGCCACCACCATCACCACCACCATCACCACCACCACCAGCCTCACCAGGCACTGGAGGGGGACCTGCTGGACCACATCACCCCGGGACTGGCACTAGGAGCCATGGCAGGGCCGGATGGCTCGGTGGTTTCCACGGCTGCGCACCCTGCCCACATGGCGGGCATGAACCACATGCACCAGGCAGCCCTCAACATGGCTCATGCCCACGGGCTACAACAGCACATGGGCATGAGCGACGTGGACGCCGATCCGAGGGACTTGGAAGCCTTCGCAGAGAGGTTTAAGCAGAGACGGATCAAACTCGGGGTTACCCAGGCGGATGTAGGGTCAGCTTTAGCCAGCCTGAAGATTCCTGGGGTGGGCTCCCTCAGCCAAAGCACCATCTGCCGATTCGAGTCCCTCACGCTCTCTCACAACAACATGATCGCTTTGAAGCCCATCCTGCAAGCGTGGCTCGAAGAAGCCGAGAAATCGCACAGGGAGAAACTTAATAAGCCCGAGTTGTTCAACGGCGCGGAGAAAAAGAGGAAGCGCACGTCGATAGCCGCGCCGGAGAAGAGGTCGCTGGAGGCCTATTTCGCCATTCAGCCGCGTCCCTCCTCGGAGAAAATCGCAGCGATCGCAGAGAAGCTGGACCTGAAAAAGAACGTGGTGCGGGTCTGGTTTTGCAACCAGCGGCAGAAACAGAAACGAATGAAATACTCTGCATGCGTCTAGAAATCGCTCTAAACCGCCACCCACCAAAAGACTTGGAACTGTTTAGAGACGATGTGTATCATATTTCCTATCTCACAGCTTTTTTTTTTTCTTCTTCTTTTTTTTTCCAATCATCGATGACTTTGTGCTTTGAACTTCGAAAAATTCCTAAAAATTGAACAATGACTGAAAAGACTCGTGCCCCCCCTTCAACCCCCCTCCCACCCCCACCAGCCCCCCTCCTCATCCCTCCCCCCCCCCCCCCCCCAGGTGTCAAGTCTTTTACTCGCTGAGAGGGAGACGTGGAGTCGAGTAAAGGCATCGTTTGACAGAGCAAGTAAGACCACTGTTTCCACACTTCACCTTTTTAATGTCAACGCAGTGTGACTTACAGGACTTTCACTTTGATCCATGGTTGATTTCAAACGAGGACTATATAGTTCGCGTTGGCCGGAAGAGCCCCGATGAAAACAGCGTTGTTATTGACACACAGCGGGGCTAGTTTAACTCGAAGCACTTGGTTGGTGACTATTGTTGTTTATATCTTTGGCTTATAGGATAAGCTCCATTGTCCCTCCGAGTTCATGACGATGCAGTCTGACATTTATTCAGGGTCCATGGAGGGGATTAAGAGGATAAGACACTGCTTGGTGTCGAAAGCTATTATTCGATTACTGCCAAATAACCCTCTGTAAATTAATAATTTACTCGTCACACACTTAATTTTGTGTCTAAATGTGTAATTAATTCCACTTATTTTGTTACCATGTGTGATCAAAGTCAGGGATCTATTTTCAAGATGCCCGGGTTTTTGGATTAAGGTATAGGGTTGTTTATTATTAGGCCTCAGTATATGTTGACATATCGAAATAGTGGCTCACGTGGAAGGATTTCACAGAATCTCGCAATTAAAAAAATATGATTCCTTGCCGGCTGCAATAAGTTTACAATCCAGCGTGGGCCGGTATCTTATGAACTATTTATTGAGTGAGGTCATGTTTACTTCATTATATATTTATTGGGATTCCCCCCACCCCCTCCTCGTTTTGCTTGAGAAAATCAAATTCTGACAGCAAGTTAAGCGTGTTGTTCTGGTTCAAAGGGAAACGACTGTGAAACATGCAGTCACAAATTTTAGTTTACGATTTCTAAAATATGAGATGGTACAATCGAGATATATATGAGATAGTATTCTCTTTTTTTTAATTATTTTATGTATGTTTTCTGCTATTTATTTGTATAAATATACGCGCATCATTATGAAGTCGTTGCTTGTTAAAATCACCTTGTTTAAGTAATGTTTTTTTCTTGAAGACAAAAGAAACAGCTTCATGGAAGTATACGTGTACAATGTAAATATTTCATTGGAACCAGTCGATGCACATAAATATATCCGTACAGGTTTTTGCTGTATTGCTGTTTTAGCTGAGGTAACTTATTTCTGTAATGTATGTTGCTTTTGGTTCCTGGTTAAATAATTCTATTAATTTATTACATCCATGTACTTTTAATTTATTTAATTATTGAACTGCAATATGTGTTTCATTAAAGAACAAACTTTAACATTTAATTGGACGTTTTCCATGACTACACTGTGTAATGTGGCTCTCCCAGACATATTATTATTTTTTTATTTATTCATCTATTTATTTATTGATGAGGAGGCTGGGAACGGTTTAGCTGTGGGCTGCACTGCTTTTAAAAGACATTTTGCGGATTATTTAGCCTTATTCGACTACAAATATTGCCATTTTGTTTCTAAAGGTAACGTGACTCTTGCCGTCCCCCAAAAGGTGTCAGGTGTGATCTTGAGCACTGCCATGAGCCCTGTCACAGTGCTCATGAGCAAGACACAACCACCAACCCACCCCCCACCCTTTACCCAAGCTGTTCTCCCTGTCTGGGTAGAATATTAGAGGCGAATGACGAAAATGTAAAACGTAATTATAAAAAAGCTATTTTGCCTGAACACCGTCCTCCTCCAGGCCTCATCATATAAAGCAGGCCTTTCAGGAGCCCCCTGTCCCTGTATTCCATCAATGTTAAAGACACACGTGGCTTCTCCACTGACTTGCTGCCAGCTTATGCAGCTCACTGTTGCCTTACCTGAGAGCAAATGCTAATATTCTATTAGAGTCTAATCAGGGGGTCTATGGAGAGCTGGATGGGTCCCTGGAGCGCAGACTTGCCAGATGTCAGCCCGCCAGAAAAACAGCTCGCCTGCCAACGTGCCCGTCTCTATTTAAATACACACTCAAACATGTTTCGTTCGTGCATGCGGGCTCGCAGGCTTTGAAGCAAACCCTCAGGTTCGAAGTTATCGCTAGAAAAGAGGAGGGTGGAAAAAAAAGGAAGAAGAGGGGAGCATTTTGAATGTCATGTCCGTTGCAGAGGAGCTGTTTTTGGGGGGCGTCAGGGCTGGATGGCTGGCTGGCTGGCTTGTTGAGCGCTGAGCAAGCGTTTCAGCACCATGGACAGATACCTGAGAGGCTGCACGAGCCACACATTAGCATTTCTGAAACCTGTCCTCCACGTTTACACTGATTATTTACAGCACCTGGAATATATTTGCATGGGATTATTTTTGGGATCGTTTCAAATTGATCATTGGGGTTTATTTCAGCAGGAGGAAGAAATGTGATTTTTGTAAAAAAATAAATAAAATAGTGATTATAAAAAAAGAAGTATATTTTGTAAATAGTCCATTAGAAGTTGTTTTAATATAATCATACAACATATTATGATGCACCCAAGTGCCACATGACGAGACAATCAATTAAGCATCCAAATATATATAGATATAGAATATGTATTATAATATTATCACTTAAATTAATTACACGTGACACATATGTCCTTCCTCAATAGTTATCCAACAAAAAACATTTTAATAAAATGGCTATAAACTGGAAAGACAACGCCTTCATAGCCCTGATCCATAAACCAACCATGTTCAAGCGCCCTCCTCGTGACAAATTAAGAGTATCAAAACGAGCCGTATTAATGAGACAGTGATGATGGTTCATCAATTAAAAGATGCTCCTGGTGAGTGCTTCTAATTTCCCCTAAATGAGCCATTCACTTAATACGTTAATAAGAGCGAATTATTAAATTACACATCGAATTATAAAAACCAGATAATTATGAAGAGCGAGTTAAGTAGTCATTAGCTATCCCTGTTAATTACCGCTGGTCAGGGAGGGCTGCCGCGTGAGTGTCTCATCGGGAATTTAAATTAACTGTATGCAGTGAGCATTGCTGCTGCTCGACACGCCGGAGCTCTTTACACACACACACAGAGAGAGAGAGAGACAGACAGTCAGACAGAGAGAGACAGACAGTCAGACAGACGGGCATGCTTCTCAACCAGTCTGCTGCTGCCTGCTTTCACGCTCACATATTGGGAGCAAATCGATCTGGATTCTTTGATAGCGAATCAATGAGGCCTCAGCACCGGCAACACAGAGCAGAAAGGCCTCGGTATAGCACAATGAAGAAAATCGAAGGCATGCTTTTTTGTTATTATTTTTCATGATAAATATGTCAAGCGAACAGTTTACCTTAAAGCCACCTGCTCCCCATCGTGCTCCATACATTGGAAAGTATATACACGACACCATGGGAGCTCTCTACAAAACGAAAAGGGCATCGCTGTTTCCTTTTGTTATAATTACGCCCTCTGTTTTATTTTTCTCTTTCCCCTGAACATTTCCCCCCTTTCACAGGGATAGCTGATGAAAATTTAATGAGGCCAGGGACTGTCGGAGCTCCGCCTGGGGACCCGAGAGTAGAATATTTTAACTGTACATTTACGCCAAGTGTCTGCCTTCAAAGACGCGACTGCTCTCGGATTAGACGAAGTATAACGCCGCGCGTTGAGCGCGCCGTGCACGCGCCACATCCGAGCCTTTATTTATCGTGTGCTGGCTCTCCGGCTGCCGCCACAACATTGTGCAACAGCCGTCAGATGGCCGCCCGAGCGATACGAGGCGAGATCGCCATTTGATATGGTCGCCAATCAGTTGTTGTTGATGCAATATTAATCAGCCATCAATGGTCGTTAGTTGGTTAAGTGTTTTCCAGAAACTAATCGATGGAGCGGCATTGGGCGAGCGAGGAGGATTTTACTGGGATACTTTTTGATCTAGGATGGCATGCAGAAGGAGGCAAAGCCACGCTGTCTGCCAATGAAACAGCTCCATCTCTCTCTCTCTCTCTCTCTCTCTCTCTCTCTCTCTCTCTCTCCTCTCCCTCTCTCTAATATAATCCCACGCGCACAAACGTAACAGCCACGCGCACACTCATACACAGACGAGTTGATGCCAGGGGTGAAATACTTTTAGTTCGAATATGTTCCAGTTTTCCCAAAAGTGAATCGTTAATTGAACCACGTGGACAGCTCCTGTGTTGTTCGTCACGTGGGTTCATGTGCATGTTAATAAGTTGCAGAACGAAAAAATGAAAGTTTGGCAATTCATTCAAGATTTGACAGATATGACTTTATAGAAAACGTCAGAAATTGAAATTGTGCTGGTTAACCAAGAGAAATAGTTTTTTTTTCCTTTGTTTTTTGCAATGTGTGCTGAAAAATATAAATGCATATTGGCCGTAAATATTTAACTTATTTATAAGTTTACGTGATGAACAACGTCAATATCTTTAGGAAAAATGCCTGCGCTGTCTAACCTTTTCATTTGAAACGTAATAGAAGATTTGTGTGAATCCAACATTGGATACTGTCCAGACGCAGAATGCCTTCCTTATTAAAAATTTATGACATCAATGTATTCAAACACAGTGCTTTAATTTGGACTTCTGCCATTTAACATCGCGAGAACCAGCACGCATATTTTTCTTCTTCTCCAGATGCATAAAGCATATCAAATCAAAACTTTAAGATACTTTAAGGTTATGGATTATCATTTAGCCAAATCTTGAAATTTCCATGAGGAATCAGAGAAAAAGAAGAAAAAAGCATTTCTTAATTTAATGCCATTACGTCCCCGTGCAGCCCTCATAACTAACATAGCTCAGGGGCGTGATTAGAAGGTGGGCGCTGGGAGGCCATGCTCACCGCTGACATGTGGCTGCCACCAAAATAATGATTGGGATGCATAACCATGTTTCTACCGTTCCCCTTGAGCTTTTCTTCATTTATTTTCTACATGTGTTATTAATAGAATCATAATGTTTTTGTTTAATTTCTATAAGAGACAGTATTATGATTCTTGGTTGTGATTGTTCTTCGTTGTCATCCACGCAAACCGTTGATGCCATTTTGTGAATTTGTAGATTTTAATTTTCAACTTGAATCCAAATGAATATTCAAATGCTTTTGCTTGAGGGGGGATACTGTCTACGCCGGCTAGACTGCTGCAACAGCTCTCTCCAACATGGCCGGCGTGTTTTAGACTTCTATCAAGGACAGATTATGTGTATTCAGTAAATTTAGCAATTTGGATGCCAGTGGGGTTCATCAATATAGATAATAGTAAATAATTCAACGTTAAGCCCGGACCACAGAATGGGACTGGGACCCATTGCACTGTAAGTTAAGTTGTTTTGTTTATATTTACCACGAAATTATGATTTTTTTTCTGGAAAATAAAACTGACCGCTCGCCTCGCCATCAATATTCTTAACCTTTTGCAATACCTTCTCTTACAGCTAGGGGTGCGTGAGAAGCACTGTTACACTAGTGTCCATGTAGGCAAAAGGAAGAAATGCCCATTTGAGGAGAAGTACTTTGTAGACATAATCTTATTAGTATTTCATTATTTTATCATTTGAATGTGCTCACGTGTTAACACTTACCAAATTAAAATGGCTGCCTTTGAAAATAATAAATTAAGTCAGAGGACATCTTCCCGGATGAAGGAATAAGAAGGTCGGTGAAGTCCAGAAAAGTCAAAAACATCTTTGCATAATTAAAACATAAACTTTTTGCTCTTTCCCACGCTTACTGTAGCTTAATGGACAAGACCTTACATCAGAACCAGTTAAATATTCAGTTTGGGGATTAAGAGAAACTGTATAGAATTTACAAAGAGGGCCAAACGCTCATTGAACTAAAAATAATTTAGATGATTTAATAAATCCTTTCCACCCTAAAATATTCCTTGATAGCTTTTCTTTTTTTAAATCCTGAATAATAAACAGTATTCACTGAAATTAAAAGACTACTGTTTAAAGCCTTGAAAGAACTTAAAGAACATCTTAATAATGAAGTTTTAAACAGGTTTTAGTTATTTTCACCTTCAAATGCCAAAAACAGCGTACATACTGTTCCACAACTTCATGTCACAAAATCACATCATGCTTTAAAGCCCAAAACTTCACACTACAAAAAAAACAAGATAAAGATGGAAAATCTGATACAACATAAAATGCTTATTGTAAATTGTGTTTTGCATATTATACAATCAAACTCCCTTGTGAATTGCTTGGTGCAAAATTCAAACCATCTATTTGGCTCTGTTCAATATTATTTGTGTCAACATACTAAAAGCATATTGCGTAAAAAATATTTACTTTACATATTAAAAAGAAAAAATCCAAAATATCCCAATGAAAGTGTCCTGTTTCCATCTCTATAATGGATCAGTCACTCAGACAGGACATCCCATCTGGATGCGTATGGATCAAATCAGCTTCATGTAGAAAGATGACATGAGCATACAACAGGACATCTGACACCCCACACACACACATCTCACTCTGTGGATCCTAATGTGTGTGAAATATATAAGCTATTAACTAAATGTGTTCCTCATTTAATTCAGCCACACCACGGTTACTCAGGTATGAATTATGACCTAATGTGTAAATTGATGGCATCAAAGTGCCTTCAGCCATCAAATATTTAACAACATCGGATGAGTATACACGTTTATGAACAGCGAGGTCTCCTCCTCGCCTTCCCTCTCCACCAGATCTCCCTTTTAACCGTCGCGTGTTCGCACTCGCTCGCTCTCAAAAGGCTGTTTTGGTGTTCCGAATGAGTAAGTTGTAGATCTCACAGAGATTGGACCGTAATAAGAAGGTGGTAGAGCTGTCTGCTGGATGTGTGTTCATTGGGTTTTGACAGCCGTGCTCTGTTGCAGATCTATTAATCATACCCACAAGGAGTGCTGGTCTCTCTCTCTCCCCCCTCTCTCGCTCGCTCACACTCTCTCCCAGTTTTCAGTTTATACAGAACAGAATCATTTACATAAAGTCCTTAAGGCAAATAACTGTTGGGGGCTCTAATTTATATCTGATCGAAAATTAGCCGTCATTATGCGCACCATTAGCTGCGTCTTTAATGTGCTTCTAAGCACCATTTGTCAAGCAGCTTGTTAATATCCTTCAAGTCTTTAAAGTTGAGAGCTCATTAAAGACTGCTGTGGCTGCTCTAGATGCTATTTCACAAAATTGGGTGGGAAGGGACAGAACAGTTCAAAGTTTTTTCTTTTTGGCGTTGACATTGTCCAAAAAAAAGAAGAAAAAAAAGGATTAGATGATGTGCTGCATGAGCATTCCTGCTTTCTTCACATATTATTAGAGACTAAAAGAGAAAATGCTCAGTTTTAGGAGGAGGAAATGGGTTTCAAATCCTAAACAAAATTAATTTAGGTAAAGCAATCAATTGGCTGAAGCCTACATACTTACAATATAATCCCACTGACAGAAACATCTATAAAAAGGTTTATTATCAGGGACAACCGCTTCTCTTTTGACCGTGGAAGACTTTCAAGTGCAAACAAATTGTTTTGAAATGCAAACATCAGATGCAGGCCAATGGCCCCCTGCATATAAACCCCTGAGAAGGCTGAAAGTTGTCTCGCCCACAGCCCATAACAAGAGGCCCAATCTTTGCCTATATGGGAAATGGGAGTTATGCTGCTTTATTATTGGTTCAAACTCCAGTGTCCTTAGTCTTTCTCTCCCCTCCAGTATAACAGATTCCTCCAGGCTAAAGCAATAAAGAGAGTAATTAGAATGCTAAAGACAGATGTAAATAAAGGGAATGAGACAGTG
This sequence comes from Cottus gobio, assembly GCA_023566465.1. Classification (NCBI taxonomy): domain Eukaryota; kingdom Metazoa; phylum Chordata; class Actinopteri; order Perciformes; family Cottidae; genus Cottus; species Cottus gobio. Next base: position 20,894,206 of record CM042219.1, read on the forward strand.
GTGAGGGATGAGGCGTCTAGGTCACACACTCTCATCAAAAACCCAGTTGGTAGCAAATGACACAACGTTCAGTGCCAGAGGCCTGGGGCTACGACTGCAAACCAGAGGACATAATGGACTAAATTATAGCCTCAATGGCTATGCATCTCAAAGCACCAATAAGGACACACACACACACACACACACACACACACACACACACACACACCATCCATCCATCCATCCATTTTCCACCGCTTATCCGGGGTCGGGTCGCGGAGGCAGCAGGTCAAGCAGGCTGACCCAGACTTCTCTCTCACCCGCAACATCTACCAGCTCATTCTGGGGGATCCCGAGGCGTTCCCAGGCCAGCTGGGAGATATAATCCCTCCAGCGTGTCCTGGGTCTTCCCCGGGGCCTCCTACCAGTTGGACGTGCCTGGAAAACCTCTAAAGGGAGGCGTCCTGGAGGCATCCTAATTAGATGCCCGAACCACCTCAGCTGACTCCTTTCGACACGAAGGAGTAGCGGCTCGACTTCAAGCTCCCTCCTGATGTCCGAGCTCCTTACCCTATCTCTAAGGCTGAGCCCGGCCACTCTACGGAGGAAACTCATTTCGGCCGCTTGTATCCGCGACCTCGTTCTTTCGGACACGATCCAAAGCTCGTGACCATAGGTGAGGGTTGGGACGTAGACCGACCAGTAAATTGAGAGCTTTGCCTTTCGGCTCAGCTCCTTCTTCACCAAGACGGCCCGGTGCAACGCCTGTTTTACTGCTGCAGCCGCACCGATACGCCTGTCGATCTCCCGCTCCATTTTACCCTCACTCGTGAACAAGACCCCGAGATACTTGAACTCCTTCGCTTGTGGTAGGCACTCTGTCCCCACCCGGAAGGGAGCAATCCACCGGTTTCCGGCAGAGCACCATGGCCTCAGATTTCGTGGTGCTGACTCTCATCCCCGCCGCTTCACACTCGGCTGCAAAACGCCCCAGTGAATGCTGGAGGTCATGGTCCGAGGAGGCAAACAGGACCACATCATCTGCAAACAGCAGAGAGGCTATCCTGAGATCCCCGAACCTGACATTCTCCGCCCCACGGCTGCGCCTAGATATCCTGTCCATGAAAGTCACGAACAGGACCGGTGATAAAGGGCAGCCCTGGCGGAGGCCAACACCCACCGGGAACGTATCTGACTTACTGCCGAGGATACGAACACAGCTCCTACTGCAGGCGTACAGAGACCGGATGGCCCGTTGCAACGGGTCCGGCACACCATACTCCCGCAGCACCCCCCACAAAAAGCCCCGAGGGACCCGGTCGAAAGCCTTCTCCAAGTCCACAAAGCACATGTAGACTGGTTGGGCAAACTCCCAGGACCCCTCCAGTATCCTTGCAAGGGTAAAGAGCTGGTCCACTGTTCCACGACCAGGACGAAACCCGCACTGTTCTACTTGAATCCGAGGTTCGACAAACGGTCGGAGCCTCCGTTCCAGCACCCTGGCATAAGCTTTTCCCGGGAGGCTGAGTAGTGTGATACCCCGATAATTCGAGCACACTCTCCGGTCCCCCTTCTTGAAGATGGGAACCACCACCCCTGTCTGCCAGTCCATGGGCACTGTGCCCGACCCCCATGCGACATTGAAGAGGCGTGTCAGCCAAGACAGCCCAACAAAGTCCAGCGCCTTCAGCATCTCAGGGCGGATTTCATCCACCCCCGGCGCCTTGCCACCAAGGAGCTTTTTGACTACCTTAGTGGCCTCTGCCAGGGATATGGGTTCATCCAACCCCAAGTCTTCAGGCGCTGCCCCCTGTTCAGGGGACATGTTGACCGGGTTTAGGAGTTCCTCAAAGTGCTCCTTCCACCGCCCGACGATATCCTCTGTCTGGGTCAGCAGCCCCCCTCCCCCGCTGATAACAGCCTGGGGAAGGCCCTGCTTTCCCTTCCTGAGTCGTCGGATAGTTTGCCAGAACCTCCTTGAGGCCTCCCCGAACTCCTCCCATGCCCGAGTTTTAGCATCCGTGACCACCGCAGCTGCAGTCCTTCTGGCCTGCCTGTACCTGTCAGCTGCTTCAGGAGACCCCTGGGCCAACCAAGCCCGAAAGGCCTCCTTCTTCAGCTTGACGGCTTCCCTCACCCCCGGTGTCCACCACCGGGTTCTCGGGTTGCCGCCACGACAGGCACCGATGACCTTCCGACCACAGCTCCTAGCGGCCGCGTCCACAATAGAGGCTTTGAACATGATCCACTCGGATTCCATGTCCCCAACCTCCCTCGGGATGTGTGAGAAGTCCTTCCGGAGGTGGGAGTTGAAGACCTCCCGGACAGGATCCTCCGCCAGACGTTCCCAGTTCACCCTCACTACACGTTTGGGCTTGCCAGGTCTTTCTGGCCGACTCCCCCGCCATCTGATCCAACTCACCACCAGGTGGTGATCAGTTGACAGCTCTGCTCCTCTCTTCACCCGAGTGTCCAAAACATACGGCCGCAGATCAGATGATACGATTACGAAGTCGATCATTGATCTCCGGCCTAAGGTGTTCTGGTACCAGGTACACTTATGAGCCACCTTATGTTCAAACATGGTGTTTGTTATGGACAAACTGTGGCTAGCACAGAAGTCCAACAACGAAACACCGCTCGGGTTCAGATCAGGCAAGCCGTTCCTCCCAATCACTCCCCGCCAGGTTTCTCTGTCGTCGCCCACGTGAGCGTTGAAGTCTCCCAGGAGAACTATGGAGTCGGCAGGCGGCGCCCTTTCCAGGACCCCTCCCACCAACTCCAAGAAGGCCGGATACTCCGAAATGCTGTTTGGTGCATAAGCACAAACAACAGTCAGAGCCTGACACACACACACACGCTATCAAACCCCAAATGCAAACACAGATCTATACTGTGAGATCAGATGAATATATCTAAGGCTTATGATGTAAGATATGCACATTGTTCGGTAGATCGTATCAAAACAATATGCTCTTATTATTAATAAGCAGTGTGATTCAGGGGTCACGCCACATAGAAACAGTGCTAACTGACGCCCCTCCATTGAAAATCCTTTTGATGTTACGGACTACCATTTTTAAAGCATCTGTCCATGCTTTACACTTTTTTTTTGTAAAAATCAATCTCACATTTTGCTCTAAGTCTCTAACTTGTGGTTTATGTTTATTTGTTCATTCATATTGAGACACACAATTTGGAAAACAAAATGATTGGACTAGAATGGTTTAGGAGGAACAAGAGAAGGAGGTGTGTGTGGGTGCGTGGAGGCAGACACGAGCAAACATCAACACTAAACACTATACACTTGAGATTACATGCATGGGGGTTGGGCTAATTACAATATTTGCATTATTAAAAATACATTAACTACTAGAATGCTATCATATTTAACAACACAAGACATTAATAAATTAGCTAACTTTTGGTGATAAAATAGATCCGTTTTTTTCTCTTTCTAATGGGCTTCAAGGGGAATTCCTGTTAGTCCCACCACAAAGGATCAGGACGGCATATTGAATATCCAAATAAATCATTATTTATCAAAAACTCCAGTCAAGTCTGTGCTTGGAGTGAACGACACAGAGTTTTATGGTACGAAAATGAGGCTACAGAGGACGAAAATCCCATACCCGCAGTACCCCAGTCGACTTTTCTGCCCGCCGTGGATCTCGCCTGGTTAATGAGGCGCTCTATACGTTTCCCAAGCTTCCCACACACGTTGCTTTATGTCTCTTCATCTCTCTTTTTTATGTTCCTCAGTTTGTGTGAGCCACAAATCACTACACTACACCGCGCTCTGCACATTATGCAGAAACGCATACTGTACGTGGATGTAGTGTAGTGCAGGGTATCAATGCTGCAGATTTATGATACACTTTGTTAAAAACAGACGCTTGTAATTGCTATTAAATCTGCTGCCTGGACAGTTTTTTTTTTCTTCTCTCCTTGTAAACTGTGCTGGTGTTGTCGACTCTTTCATGGGTTCACACGTCCAGAAGTTACAGTAAGTAGATCCTTTTAAATGCTTAGAAAGGAGTATGTGATATGGATAAAATCTGTTTTCTGGAAATTCATCAGAGAAACCTTTCAGAAATAAAATAATCAGAAAGTCTTATTGCAATGAATCAATGTGCTTTATTCAATTGATGAGAAACCATGTAAATCCAACATTGTCATTGCCCGAGATATTGAATTATAAGATGCCAGTATCAGTATAAATGGTACAGAAAGATCTCTGAGTGTATGAAACAAACTATGTTTTCTTTGATGCTATAGAAAACTGTGCAAAAGTATGTTTTTAAGCTTCTTATCTAGGCAGACGAATACAGGAGAAAATCCATGTCATACACCTAAGTAATGTTTTTTTTTAAAGAAAATAAAGACCTAAACAATACGTAAAGTGTAACAATAATGGGACGCAGACAGGAACAATCTATAAAATGAATCAACAGACATAAAAAAAAACAGTATTTCAACCACTCTGGACTGACAAAAATCTCCAATCTCCTCCAAATCTCACGTTTTTGATTTTGCTTGATCATTTGTGTGTACTAAAACCATAATTGCACTATTTCTGACAGCACTTGGAAGGCAGTATTTAATGGCATTATCAGGGTACAGCTGCCAATCATGCTGGAAATGAGCCAGACACAGTTCAGCCAGACGTTGCATCTAAGAACTGCTACCAAAAAAAACAAACTGACTTCATATGAATATGGAGCAAGTATATAGACAGGCAGAGTTTCCTGCATAGAATTATAGATTCCTCACTAAAAGTATTACACATACATAATATGTCAAAAATGACAATGTTTATGCATGACCGTCAAGCCCACATTACAGGCAGTATGTCAACTAATGTAAAGGAAATGAGAGGTATATTGCGTTTTTATTGCCTATGAAAAAAGTTATATGATCTTGCGCATATTCTTTGTTGGAGGAATTGTCTCAGCAAAGCTGGTTGATTCCACCCACTATATTAGATTACACTGTGCTGTTGAAATGTGTGCTTCTGGGGTGCCTTTGCAAAAGGTTGATCACTTTGCATATATTTCACCTGCCGCTCTGGGCTATTATTGCTTGAGATACAGAGTATAGTCAGCACCCTGATGGAGCAATCCTAAATGGTCAACGTCCCGAGTAAAACCATATAAAGTGATTCAATGCGAACATAAAGAAATGTTAACGATCGTCAAAGACCTTTGTGTTGGATGGCTTTCCTTCCAGTTAGTCCCTCTTTCTCACTCTCTGCTGTCCTTTTTTTTAAATTTTACTCTCACTTTCCTTGAGCTTGTGCAGATTGCATTTATTTATTTGTTTCATGAAGAAAAGAATAACTCGGATCTTGACTAAAAGAATAAGAATCATCCACCCAAAACCCCCAGAAATATACAATATAATATCGTCATGCTTCTTTAAAATGTACAAGTTACAATCGTGAGCTTTGCTGGGAAGATGTCTGCATCTCAGTGGCTGTGCTGTGAAATGTGGCAGACAGACATCCTGACCTCTATATAGCAATGTGGAAGGACCTCAACAGCTGTAAACAACACTGCAATCAGTGTCCCATCTGCTCCCATGTCCCACTTGTGTGGATGCCTTTTTGCCATTTCTTTCACCCTCTGCCAAGTGGCTGCCTCAGGACATCTAACCCAGAGAAAAGAGCTCATTTACCCAAGGAGGAAAGAAGCAAACTAGATTTCTGAGTGCGTCTGCTGACAGGGAAACGTGGTTGTGGCAGATATTAACGGAGTTAGACGGATTATAACATGCAAAATGTAGCATTTTACAACAACAACGGTTTGTCAAACTGCTCTAAAATATCAGGTCTGGGATGAATTCACATGAAATAAATAGAGATCTTCTAAAGCCGAGAAGCTAACCAGCTTTTACGTGTTGATCTAACCTCCATTAACCCCTGTTGAGGATAATGATGCTTCACAGGGACTTTATGAAGTGGGTGCTCGAGCTACACCCACTCCAATGGTAAGTGGTGTGACTCCTGTCTGTTTTCTTTGTAAGTAACAAGATCCCACTCAGCCAGTCGACTCATTTACCATGATAGTGATCACTTTGTGGAAAATGCTGATTTGTATGTATGTATTGTTGTACGCAGATAGAGTAGCTAATTTCAATGAAATAATCAAAGTATTGCAATATGTTTCAATCAATATTGTGAACAGGAGCTACTATCACTCAAAGCCAGAAACCAGATCATTTAATTATAAACGTGCGTTGTCATCAAGTATAAAGTCTGGATCTGCTCGCAATGCATGGGGGACTGATTTTACTGACGCACAGAATCTTTGTTTTACTTTTTTATACCCAAGTGGACTTCATTCTATCGTAGTGTTCTGAAACATAAAATGTACTAAAATATACTGTATATACTCTAAGATACTACGTTCATATGCACCAAACAATCCAGTTTGGTGCATATGAACCACACAATACACAAATTTGAGTTTTACCACACTGGATTTGGGAGAGCGTTGCTCATGTTCACACATATTTATGGACTGTCTTAGAACATAGACGTAACATGAATGGATTTGGGAAATTAATGTAGTTCCTCTTTGCAGGGAAGCTGTGCAGGTTTTGTGCATGCTTAGGAGCAATGTTTATACGAGTGGGATTTGTTGGTGTCGTGCATAAACATATACATGCATGTGTGCAACGCGATACACACTCCTGCCAATGGTTTCAAACTGATCCAGACACAAAGAATCAAAGAACGAGCAAGCGAAGGCAAAGGAGAAGACGACTGCTTTCAGGCAAACATGGACGTACTAGGAAACAAAATACAATTTACAAATGTGTTATGAGGAAAAGAAAATGCATTCATCACATGTGTCAGGCATTTCTTTACTAAAGAGTAGACTAACATCCCCTTGTTTACGCTGACCTCCAGTGGTTTAACGTCTCACCTTGCTGCCAAGGGGGCCAGACGTCACCGGAGCAACAAGTGAATAGACTGAAGGAAAAGTAGGAGAGCGAGAGAAAGGGAAGGTGGGCTGAGGCGTGACGTGGAGGGAAGACCACGTAAGAACTAGAAAGATGCACTCAGCAGATCCTTAGCAGGTGTGTCTGCCACGACCACTGTATTGTGTGATTGAATTATTACAAAACCACAATTAGCTAACCCACCTTCTAGATGGATGTGTAACGAGAACTGGATACAGCGTTGGACACGGTGCCCCATTCATTCATAGGAAAGTTGCTCAGTGGAGCATGAAGACAAAAAAAGTTTGACTTCCGAGTATAAAATTCAGATTCCGATCTTCTGACAATCTTTCGCGTCCATAGGCCCATAGAGCGAGCTCACTAGTGTTTCCTTTAACCCCGCCTCCCAGCCCTCGGATCAGCCTCGTTCTCATGTATATGAATGGAGGAAGGAAAATAACTCTGTATTCAGCTATTAGTGCATATTACAACTTTTAGGACCTATAATGATTTAAATAAGGAACGTTGAAGCGCTCGTTCTGGTAAAAGGTATTTACCTTAAAAAAATAAAAAAAGATCTGCTGACTAACAGACGTCTCTTTCCCATTGTAAATCTATGGGGAAAATGCATTTTTGGGCCCAATTACGACAAGTGACAGATCCAGAAATTGTAATTCCACTGTTTGGCCACTATGTAAAATTTGCATTGGGGGGCTTCCTCTTGCAGCTGGAAGTGGGCGACGGACTGAGCTGTGTCATTGATTGCGACCCCTATACCGGCCAGGTGCCGGTTAAGATTAGTGAGTGTGGAATCAGCAGGGAGTCAATAGCGTTGAAAAGGGGCAATAAAATGTTTTTGGAAAAAAGTGTGATTCACCGCAACCATGAGAGGTTTTTGACTATGGAGCCATAACGGGGCGGCCAAAATACAATATAGTTTAATATTGCAGAATGCGAGACTAGTGATGGACAGACACAGAGGTGCACGCTCACTCATGGACTCACTTATGGACTCGGTTGGAGTGATTAATCATGCATGGTGATGAAGATGATCAAGAATACATGCTGCCCTTGTCAGCCCGATGCAGAGAGGTCATTGTGCCTCAGTCAACCGACCTTTCTCTGTTCTCAAAATAATTGCCTTATGTTTCTGTAATGAAAATATAACTCTTTACAAGCTCATCATTCAGGGGTGGGCCAAGGCAAACTTTGTATTCTGTATGCATAATCCATGTATAAATATGCCTCACACCAGAGCTGTGTGTTATGTGATTGGAGTGGGGGTCAGAGCCACTTGTATTCCTGTGGGTGGGATTGTGGAATTGCAAGAGATTTGATTGGAGCATTATCCCTACACGAGGGCCCTCCAGATCTCCTATCTGTTGTTCCCCCTTCTCATTTACTTTACCAGTGCACTGCTGTAATATACATAATTCAGACTACCGGGGAATGTCTTTGGGCTCCGAACCACCTGCTGGCTTTTATTAGCTAATTAATGGTGATTTATCAGAGCTGCTAATTAGAATGGGGCCGCTTGCCTTCAGGAGTCTCAGCACACCGTATGAATTCTGATGGTAATTATGCTTATTTGATGGGCAGTTTGCTAAAACAAAAAAAGTTCTGTCTTATCTGCCTCACAGGGATGAATTTCTGTTCTTGCGAAAGACGACCTTGTGTGATTTTCTTTCCTGTCTCATTAAGGACACAGATCATTTTAATACTTAAATCCAAAACAGCTTTTTTTTTTTTACCTTTTTACCTGTAGATGTGCGTCCTTGAAAAGGTATTTTTTGATGTCCTTATGTTTCAAGTATATTTACTGTTCAAGGACCACAGATTCACCTCAGATGTGATATTTGGGCCAGGAGAATATCGATATGGTAAATGTGTGTTTAAAAATACTCCAACATTTACAATGCATCTCAAATTTAATCATTTACTTACTTTTATTTGTTACAAAATACACCAATTAATAAAGATGTGCAAAAAAAAGAAGACATGAAAATGATTATTACAATTTGTGAGGCTAAAAACAATATTCTCCCAGATTATGGTCACAGTATTAAACAGATTGAAACATGTGACTTAAGTTCACAAAATAATACAAAATCTAAACCAAAATACAAATGAAATAAATACAATACAATAAATACAATACATACTTGGTTCACACTGGACACACACAGCGGTCTCCTGGGTGAAAGTCCTGTGCATTAAGACTCATTTGAAATGTATTTGTGATCCGCAGTGCCGGGTGATCAAGTAGTGAGGAAGCTACCTTTTCCCAAAGCAGTAGGAAGCACACCTCCTGACTGGCTAATAACAAGGAAAACAGTTAACAGCCAACTTTGAAAGGAAATGATGCATTCAAGTTTTACTCTGTAAAAATGTGTATTGGGCAAAGTTAATTTATAACACCATCTTGATGTGTTCAATTGTAAACTTGCAAAATGTAGTTTTTGGCGAGAGACTTATATCAATAGGCTGCAGTTGTATGAAGCAGATGTTTTTTCATTAGGAATCACCTGTTGAGCTTCATAACACTGGCCTCTAAGCAGGTTATGGTTACACAATAAAACTACTAATGCCAAGATTTGTCCAAAGCAAATATTTAAATGAGAATGCAATCATGCCTTTCCTAATCATTTGCATTGTGCGTCTTTATGCAAATCACCACCATAGACAAATAAACATATAACAAAGTAGGAAAGGATAACACTTACATTTTTCGACTGTTTAGGCAATATTATTCAGGGTGGTTTGTCTGGAGCCTTTTTTTTCAAGCTGCTAGGGTTGTTGCAGGTTGAACTTTTGCAAAAAGCATTCTTTATCAAAAAGGCTACAGTCCATTTCTATGAGAAAATTGAAAAACCCATAAAAGTGATAAACTGGTGTTGTCCTCTGCCAGGTTCAGAGTCCACAGTTAGACATAGACTGTAGAAAAACCTAAATGTAGCACATCTGAAATAGTCTGATTCATTATAGCTGGAGTTGGGTTTACTGCTCTTCACCTTCTCACCAGTTTGTTTGGAGCAAAAAAAGAAAAGAAAACATAAATATAAGTTTACCCATTTAAATCAAATGGTTAACAGCAGAGACTGAAAAGCTGGAGAGACCACTCACTAAATATGCTCACTCCTTAATGGTTGCAATGTCTTGTCTTGGAAAATGTTTTATATCTGTGATTGATTCATTTTATTTTCTAGACTGTAGCCCGGCAGTTAAAAGGTAAGTATTGGAACCAACTAATAATTTATCTTTGATTTATAGTATGTGTGTGATGTCTTTACGCCATTTATATGGACATTGGGAATTACAATTCTGGAAGATTTAAAAGAATAACCATGCCTAATCAACCAAGCTTTACATCAATCACCAAATATCAGTTCCTAAACTGTCTTTAGTTTGGACTAAACTAACGTATATATATATAATTTGGAAGAATAATGTTCACATAAGTCATGAGATGTTATCTGTGTTGTAGAGCTTGTGCACAACCTGTTTACTCAACATATTGCCCTTTCAGTTAGCAGCTGCAGGATCCTGCATTCATCCGGCACCAACCCTGTGCCGGGAGTCACAGCCGGCCTGTGGAGCTCAGCTTCTAACCTGTAACGGCAGCCGCAGAAAGTTTGATGATCCGGCTTGGAGTCTGGAGACGGCACTTCTGGCTGAATTCGAGCTAACTGCAAGACTTGACTGGCCAAGTAGCCGACAAAGTTATTCCTGCCTCTTTAAATTGAATCAAATAAACAAACTTTCAAAAGTAAACAGACCCATCCTCTCATTGGACACTACGCATTAGAATAAAGGACTGACCTTGGCTAGCTGGCTAGCGTTCTCATTTCAGTAGATATCTTTGCAACTTGATGCATGACATGACGTCAACAGCTCGTCTTCGCATTCTCTTGACAATGCTATTTCATTTATTTTCAATTTGGACATATCCAAAGCATACTCTTTCTTTAGCATTGCCGGTTGCTGTTTGTAGACACACAACATTCAAAGTGTTCCCCTCCTCCGCTGCACTTTGAAGTGATTCAGATTTTTGTGTTTGATCAATGTCTGGCTAAACCATTGGCATTGCTAGCTATCTGCATCGCTAAAAACACAAATGCAGTCGCTTGAAGGAAGGATCAGATACCTGAGGTGGAAATAAGGAAAGGTTAAGGTAAGTGAATATCACCAAATTCAAACGTCATCGTGCTCCTCGGCCTCACAACTGTCTGTACATAAGTCACCCAACGTTTTGCTGATTCATTCGTATCTCGTAAACGTCCGATTCATCTTGGAGGGACCATGAATATACAAAATGTTATATCAATCCATCAAATAGTTATTTAGGCTTAAGTGGCTTAATTGGCTAGCCAGCATTGCTAAAGATGAAGGTGTTGTGGGCCAGTTTGGATCTGCTGCAAGTCTAATGATACAGACTGGAATTTAAATCAGAGTTAAGTTCATACACAGGTTTTCTTCATAAATGCATCTTCAAACGCTCACAACACCAACATATTTGATCCAAAATGAGCTATTCTTTTCTGGTGGTTGCTTCATTAACAACATTTATATCCGCTGCATCAACAAAGATCTGATGCGTGCGGTGGCCGATTGATGTTCTCTGCTCTCTGCATACATATCCGCGGGGGAATGCAGTAGACTCTCTCCCTCTTTTGCCAAAGCAGGTGAAATCCCAAAAGTCACATGGAGATATTGAAGAATAAAACATTATGTCAAGTCATTTGGCATGTCTGAAATTAGAATGTAAAAAGAACGCGGGGTTCAGATATGTCTGCCAGCAAACGCCTTTTCCTGATCTTTTCATCCCAATTCAAATAAAATTCTAAACTGCAGGTAAATGGTAATATCACACACGCAAGCAACGATGCCTCCAGCAACATGCTCCATTAAAAGAGTTTGCCGTGCCAGGTGCTGCAGCGCTCTCTGCACTAGTGAAGTGTTTGCTCAGTGGGAATTGAGCAGGAATTCTGAAAAGGCACTTTAATGTTGAAAATCTTACAACACACACAGGTTTTTCAAGACAATACACATGTACAAGTAACCCTGGCATGTGTCAGTCATGGTGTTAAGAGAATAATTTGTGTGTGTGTGTTTGTGTGTGTATATATGTGTGTGTGTGTTGTATAACATCAAAGAAAAATTACACAACAATGACAGCCGACCTCCTTTTGTCACCCGAGGTGGATCTTTAATGTTCAGCCTAAATATCGCCTGTTGATCGAACTCATTTTAGCTTGGAGAGTCAATTAAGATGCCAGTCGAGATCTCTACATCAAAAGTGGAACATTTCTATGTTCAAAGGTGAGACTCGTCTATGTAATTCCAGCAATGACCCAGAGAGGTCACAGTGTGTGTGTGTGTGTGTGTGTACACAATGGACCTCTGGTGGGGGCCTCAGCCCCCCTGGGGAGGGAACCTTCAGTATAAAAACACGCTATTCACCGGGACCTCCGCAATTGTACCACAAGGAGAAAAGGACCAATCTTTCCATTTTCACGTTCACACACACACACACACACACACACACACACACACACACACACACACACACACACACACACACGGAGACTCGGTCTACGTAAGCGCCTCCCTGCCAGTGAACGCAATCATTTCATTCCTCTACTCTGAATGCTCCGGGGATCTCTGAGGAAGAATAAGAGCAATACGTTCACTTTGCTGAATTAATGCTGTAATTATTTATCAGGAGAGCCTTGGCATTACCTTGAACCGGGCTGGTTTTATGCAAAATGGTTTCAAGCCCTGGTTTCTTTTTCTTTTTTAAATGATGGTCCTAATTTGTTGGCTCACTTTAAATTATTAATCTCTTTTATATTCAAGTCGTTATTACGTGTCATAACTGTGTATCCATGGGGTGAAATGTAATAGCATCTGCTGGACCTTAGGAAAGAAGCCAGTGCAGAAATGCTATTAAATATTGATAATTAACTAAATATTTGCCTTGGCACCTGCTTTGAGCCACCGTGCTAATTGGCATGGGAACAGCTGCTGTGGTCATTGAAGACACACAATGAGATGTTCGCACAGAAACTCCCTGACAGATGCGAACAAATCAATTAGAAGAGGAAGATGAAACTGTGACATCCAGAGGATTAGACTAACATCTAACGTCTGATTATTCTCCCATTTTGAAAGTGATCAGAAATACCAAAGAATTTGAACTCTCCTTTAACCTAAAGGTAAAGTTATCTCTCCTGAGGCTTATGTAATGAGTCCCGTGTAGGGCTGGGTATCAGTTGGCAATGCTTTTTTGATATCAACCAAAACACAAGCAAATATTGAGCTCCAATTTTCAATTTCATATTGTATTTCTGAGCAAAATCTTTCTTACAGCTGCTCGAGTTAAGACACCAATTAACTTTTGATTTGTTTCTTTTGTTGAATGAAAAACATCTTCATATTTCTTAATGTATTGAATAAAGCATTGTTTTAACAGCAGTTCTGAATTTGAGGTACAATATTGCCACTGGTATTTGTACATTATAAATAATGTTTTTGTGGTACCATAACTGTGAAGAAGTTGCATTTTAAAAAGTCAGCTCACCTTTATCCAAGTTTTATCTCAAATCTCAAATCCTTCCACACATTACTTCTCAGACAGTATGCTGTCATGATTATATATTCTGCATGCTTTACTAGTTTCCTACATTTTGCTTTCACAACAAGTACAAAAAACATCTAATTGGCAAGAGATTAACGACAGAACTTTGAGCTCATTCTTTACTGTGACATGTGCTTTAAGATTGAAAAGCTATGAATTGATATCTTTCCACACATACTGTGAATTACAGGTCAAATATTGAATTGTTTTGCATTTTGAATTGCAAGAAAAAAAACGACAGCCTATGAAATGTTACCTTCATGCTTATTGTTGCATCGAGGAGCCATGAATGAGAATATGCCAAGAGAGAGAGAAGGCAGTTCATGTAAACGTCACACAAAAGGACTTCTGTAGCGATGGTGCCCAAACACACAACAGAATAATGAAGGGGTCAGAGCTATGCATCCAACCATCTATACATCCATCAGTCCATCAGACATACCACTGAACCATCTGCCAGCCTCCCCCATCCCCGGCTGAACCCCCCACAGCCACCAGCTAGGAGGAGGCGCTCGCTCTCTCGGGGCCTGATGTGCTAATGTGAACCTTTGTGGTGCCGAGCTAAGTGGAGAGCTAGGTGGTTGAACTGTGTCTGTGGCATGCTGCTTTCATATCACCAAGTAAAATAATAATAATAAATCATGAATGGAAATCGTATATTGATGTCATGTTGTTTTGAAGCCAAATAATAACATACAGTATAATACCTATAACAATATGGTTATTTGCTCATCTTTATTTGATTTAACAAAAGAATTCACCAAAGCTATTTTTAAAAATCTATTAATACATGCTTTTTTTTAAACCCTTTCTTTTAACCTTAAGAACAGATCTGAAACCCTGCAACAGTGCTCGGCATGGCGCCCTCTGCAAAATTCAATTAGACATAATGTTGCACTGCAATCTATTCATTTGAGGCACCCAGTGAGGCAGCCAGTGGGAGTGTATTGATTGGAGTGTGTCATGTGTGGAAGCGAGAGAGGGGTGGCCACAGTTTTTTGCTTAATGGACTGAAATAAAAGAGGCGGGAAGGGGCTTTAATTAGGGAACAGTGGCAGGGGCATCTAGTCTCCCCTCCCACTAGTTACCCTGCACCCCCTCCGCAGAACACACTCATCCACCCATGCATTTTCACATGCGGTTGCTCACACACACACAGATGCAATCCCACTACCAATGCATTCACACGTACAACAACAAACATACACACTTGCAGTCTATCACCCGTGCGTGTGCAAACACACACACACACACACACACACACACACACACACAGGAGGAGGGCAGAGGAGAATGGCGGGGGTGATGGAGGAAAGGATGAAAAAAAACAGAGGGAGTGCTGGGCTCCCGGGGTCTCAGCTGCTGCTAGGGTGCTGCCTGCTCCTCGCAATGAGTTGCAACTGTCAGTTTATTTTATCTCGGGCTTTTCATCATCGCACAGAGCCCGGTTGGAGGAAGCCACCTGAGAGTCTTAGGAATTTGTTGGCTACAAGTCATTAGCAGAGACTGCTGAGATGCGCCGGGGCCGGAGATGTGCGCCGGGTACCGCTGCAGACAAGTGTGTCCCTTTAACCCTTGGTAGGCTGATTGGCACGGCAGCTTGGCTTTGATGGCTGGATAATTGCATGAAGCCTAGACGACACAGGGCAGGTCATGAAAGCTTAGAAGTGCAAGTAAAAAAAAACAATGGAATGGAAAGAAGAAAGAATTGCTGCATACATATAGACTGCAGAAACATCTCTTAACAGTTAGAGAATAGTGGATCTGATTCACTTGACTGCACTCCCATGGTGAGATGGACGTGACTTCAACAGATAAGTAGTGTTTTTCGGTAGGTGGCTGGGTGGCTGGATGGGGTTGGGTCATATTTACCGGCATATTATAGTTTCGACTATTGTTTGCATTTGTTAATATACCTGGTAACACAGTAATTCAGTAATTACAAATTCAGATAAGGCATCAATGCTCAAAACAACATGTTTGCATGACATTTTGTCCAATTACATCCGAAGGAAAGTGTTTATCCAAAGGGATAGATGTGGGAAGAGATGAGCTAATTGTTAACGCCACACGGCTGCACTTGTTTGTCAACTTGAAAAGTGCAAAAAAAATTGTGTGAAGAATTAAAAAAAACAGAGATTCAAACCCCGCTTCCTTTCTCGCCGCTTTTCTCACCTGGCCAATCAGTGTGAAGTGGCTGCACTTTTCGGGTCGTTGGTTTCAGAAAATTACAACATTTCTTCTGACGCAGATCTTCCAATGTTGATGTAAGAAAGGTGTGAGGAGAAGAGGTTTCAGATGTCCAACCAGCAGGCTCAGATTGGATCAGATCTGGCAATTCTGGCAAATGCCAGACGGGCCGGCCCACCAAATGGGTTGCAAGGCCACCACCAGCAATATGTGGGAAAAAACGACCTGGCCATCTGAATAGATGTTACACCTTCCTACAATTGTAAATAGGCTACCAATACGGCAGGTAAGGTAGTATGGGTCGTCACCTCCCCACGCAAAACCATGCTAGCTGCAGCAGGGATAACATGGACAGTGTGCCGGCACCAAATGAAGAGGAGGAGGAGGAGGAGGAGGAGGAGGAGGAGGAGGAGGAGGAGGAGGAGGAGGAGGAGGAGGTCAGGACAGATGGGGAGGGTCCAGACAAAAATGGCCCGGGCTGAATTTTGTTCCCAGTCTGTCCCTGCATGTGAACAAGCTCTTCTGAAGAAGCATCAGACAGGTAGTAAACAAGTCCACAGTTTTACTGTTTACTTTTTTTTCTGTTCCTATTAAGTTTCTTGATCCTCAAACGTCTCACAGCTCATGTTTCCTGCCCGGATGTGGACTTCCTTTTGGTCCTCCCAGATCTCACAAAAACACCCCGAAAAAATACAGCAGAATTAATATACCAGAATTATCCTTTATGTAATGGCGGCAATAGGTGGGCGGTGACGAGCAGCACTAACGTGTTCTTTGACAGCTGACTTCATGGATGAGTTTGGATCACTGAACATGTCGTTTCCACTTCGCCTTCATGCCGGCCGGCTGCAGGTACAGTGCAGTGTTTGGACGTGACTGGGCAGCGGCAGGATTGTACAGTTCCCACAAGGACCGCCTTCCCGTTTATAGGCTACAGTACCTTACGCATGGGTTGAAAGCACAGTCCACTCAGGGAGCAAGTGAGCGGGCCGAGCGAGAGAGAGAGAGAGAGAGAGATTGAGATTGATTGATGATACGACACCGCTATAAAACTCTGATAAGCCCACCGCACACATTTCAAAACCGGCCGATCGGACTGAAGAACAACAGCCAGCGACATAAAAGGCGACAATATAGCCAGAAGCTGCTTAATATTACTTTGGGCCCTGGGGCTGCTGACATTTTGGAGGCCCCTCCCTCTCTTCGCAATATGCTACGGCAACAATAATCCAGCAACCTCCGTCAATGGACAGCAACAAAATATAAAAGAGAAAATATTCTTATCAGAAAATAGGAGGAACTCATCGATATGACGTTGACATTGACTTCATTCGAAGCCTCTGCAGGTTTTTTCATTGTGTTTAAACACGTTTTTTTTCTGCACAGATGCAGATTATGCTGCACTAATATTATTAGTATTGTATTAGTATTATATTGAACGCAATATTCTATTTTATTTGTTGGCGTTATGCTTTTAGAAAACAAAATTTTCACAGCCAGCCTGTTCTTTAAGGCGCCACTGAGCGGATAGTCTCAGACTTGTGTGATCCAAACATTTCTAAAAGCTCCAGAGCTTTTTCAGTCCAAAAGTACACCAATCACTGGTTTTCAAATGCATTTGCTTCAAATAACATGAAAAATGCATCACAAGCAAATTGCTACAATGAAAAAAAAAAAAATCCAACGACAGGATCTGCTAAATAAAATATTTAGAAAAAATGTTTTTCATTGTCCAGTGACCACGGTGTCCGGTGACCATGGTGAGCCGAGCTATCAGTAGCCTATTGTTTCTTTTTCGGTGTGGGAATCCTCCACAGATTTACATTTCCTTATACGGGGTACCAGCTCATCTTTGATGCCACAATGCCTCGGTCAAAGCGAGCAAAGTCTCTGTAGCTTCTTTTATGCTGACTTGAAAGACTACATGTCCAAGTGGGAACGCAGTATGAAATATGAATTCTGTTTGGGTCCCACTTCACTTGCCTCCTCGCCCCCCACCAAATTCCCAACCAGTGTCGACGTCTCCGTGCATGAATCCGTGTAAGTGGATGTTTCTGTAATGTGAAGGCTCCAGAGCGGGAGGGAGGCTCACCTCGGAAGCGCTGTATGATCACCTAACAAAACACAAACAGTGGTGGTGACCCTGGCCACACAGAATTATTCTTTGGAATGGATGAAGGGGCGAGGAGGAGTAAAATGTGAAATTCCAAAGGGTGTCTCTGTGTGTGTCTAACCTTAGGAAAACACAGAGACGTCAGTTTGATAGAGTTATTACACCGCTGTGGTTCTACCATTTGTGCGGCTGAATCTATTATCGCGAGAGAGAGACAGGGCTAACCGGAGATTTCATCACCCCTGTGTCACGGGTCAGGCAATTGCAGCAGCCACTGTTTGCTTTTCATTACTAAAATACAAACTTTAAGGATGTCTTTTTGTTTTTCTTAACAGAACAATGTTTGCTCTGGCGATGATTAGAGTGTTATTATTTCTACTGTGCCTCTGAAAATGTAATTTTTGAGGCTGAAGAGAGAGAGAGAGAGAGAGAGAGAGAGAGAGAGTATTTTATCTTGGCGAGCCGGCGTTTGTTCCAACAATGTGAAGCCAGTTTATTGTGGTTATAAGCATTCAGGAAAATAATTAGCCAAACACATGTTGTGTATGCAAGGCTCCTCCGCCTGCTCTCTGGAGTCTTATTTCCTCTTAATGTACGGTAGTTCAAAGAAATAGGGCTGCACGCTCCACTGTGTGCTGGTGAAGCATCATCACTCTCACATCAGTTAAAAACTGCTGTATTTCATCATCACAGCAAACACTTTTTTTTTATGTTTTCATCATCCCGTTGTTAGCTCAGTGTTTGCGTTGCCTTACATTGTTAAAGCCACTCGGCTGACATGTTTATCTTTTACCTACACAAGGAGCAAGCGATCGCTTTCAAGGTGTGTCGTATATCCGTCAGGGAGGGGGAAATAAGACGCTGGTTATGACTGCCGGTCGTCCCCTGACAACTGTCCAATTATGTATATCGCACTCGGCCTACTGTTTGCACTAGAAGTAATCAATAAAGGATGTGGCTGAGTGCTCATACATTTTGGTGGAACCAAATGCATGAAAACGTAATCACTCGCTCAGGCTGGCGGGGAATCAAATATCGGTAGGGAACAAGTAGGCTCTTCGCGAGGGGAGGGACTGATTAGTGATTGTAGCTTCAAGTTTGATGGGGTGCGGTGGTGGTGGGGGTGGGGGGGTGAGGAGGGGTTCTCTCCTGACGCGGCAAATGGAATGGGTGACAGGTGGAAACGGGGATGAGAAGGCGGGCCTCGGTTTTCATGAATAAATGTAAACACAGCGCCATGCAATTACTGCGGCCGGTCATCTATTTTTGGGTCGGGGTGGGGGGTAAACGTGCGGCGACATCCCTACAGGTCCAATCTAATGAAAACGCGCAGGTTACTGGGGCGTTTAATTGTATATACGGTAAAGCTAAGAGTGAGGACTGTAGGGGCTTGTTGCGGATGAAAGCCCAGCCCCACAACTGGAAAATTTGATTCAGTTTAAACATAGCGTTTCGTTTATTGATCCGCTGTGGAAGGTGAGATCATCACAGGAACACGGCCCGAGCAGATGGATTCATTTGAACATGTCACCAGAACACATGGGTCTTGTTGCTCCGGAGAATAACTTTACACAGAGAGGGCAGTGACGGCCATTTGTAACGGCAGTGATCAGACAAACACTTTGGCTTCACATCACAAGTACATTATCTGTCATTCTGTATTTCGTATAGATGGCGACTTATACTCACATATATAAAAGTTATAAGTTATAAGAAATCTCAAAAAGTGTGCAAGAACACCCGGCTCAGATCTGAGCCTCACCAAAATGTGTCTTTTTAACAATCGGATGAGAAAAGTTGTTCAATAAATTGAATCTGTTCTCTATTCAAACAGCAATCATGCAGACAAGTGCACATTTTTCATCCCATTTTAAATAAATCTTATGTAATCATCTGCATGCATATGCATATCTATTTGGTATTAACACTAATGCACCACAGAAGAGGCAGGTCAAAGCATACCACAGTTATATCTTTTCTATTACCAAGGTTAATCAATAATTCATGGGTCACAATAGCAGGCAGGGGGAGGGGGGCGGGGATGGGGGACACCCTGAGATCCTCTCCCCAAGCAGGATCCCCTCAAAAACAGGAAGAGGAAATCAGAGCCTAGAACCACTCTGTGCAGAAAAAAAAAAAAAGAAATCCTCCCCCTGCTTCCCTCACACCCACCCGCTGCTTTGGCAAAAGGCAGACCATCATCACCATCATCATCACTGACACCACGGCGACCGTTCAGGCATTCCTTGGTGAGGTGATAACCTTTTCGTTCCCATCTTTCCCCCGCGCTGGTCTCTGAGTAGTACTCACGCCATCACTTAGAGCATTAATCAAAAAGCATGTGCCTAATGGGTCCTGACAGGCGGCGTCCATAATGGGCTGCAGTCCAAGCCTGCATCTTCCTCACGCATCTGGTAACACTAACAGCAGCAGCCCGCGTACAGCTGCCTGCGTGGCCACCGCTAGATTGTTAATGACAGTGGGTGATACGGTCTCACTCACCATAAAACACTTAGGGCCCTGAGATGCTACCACATCATGCATGAAGAAAGCTTTTTGATAGTATGCTAATGTCAGCCATTACTGTGGGATGATTTACAATCACTTAAACAGCACATGAGCCGGCTGTAGAGACACAGGCTGGCTGACTGGCTGGCTGGCTGGCTGGCTGGCTGGCTGGCTGGCTGGCTGACTGGCTGGCTGGCTGGCTGGCTGGCTGGGATAATAAAGACGCTGGCGCGAGCTGATCATTAGAGGGCTCTCTCTCTCTTACTCTCCCTTTGTGTGTGTGTGTGGAAGCATGCACTCTGGATGCAGTGGCATTTGGCTTAATTAGTAAGCGGTTTTAACATGAAAGAGACAAAAGACAAGAGGGAGAAAGAGCGTTGTGCTTCATGGTGCTGCAGCGTTGTTTACTACCTGTACTGTAGCGTTGGACTACTATCTGGTCTGGCTGATGCATTTATAAAGAAGTGTATAAGGTGCAACAACAACAACAATAATTCATATTATTTTCTCCCTGAAAGTGTAAAGACCTTCAATCGCTCTTTCTCCAAATAATGCTTTTTCTTAAATGTCTCATCTATCCTTTGGAATGAAGTGTGATGGATAAATCCCCGGGCTTATCAATTCAGAAGAAATACACCGTCAACAAAGATTGAAGCCTTTAGAAAAACTGCACAGAATGGCAGTGAATGACAAATGCCAAAGGTCAGGTTTTCTTTTCAATCACGTCACGAGTCGCGTCCACTAATCGGCCTTCAATGTAGCCGGTATGAGACATTTGTAACGATACGAGACTGCGACTCAAAGCTGAGAAGACACGACCAGACTCAGCTGCAATTAATATTATTTGTCCTAATATTTAGAATATGATATTTCATTTTTATTCATGAATTAAAGTGTTCTTGAACAAGTTTATAATAAGCTAAAAATGCCCAGAGTTGTCATAGAAGTATTGAAATAATTGTCTATTTCCACACCACAATGAACAACAGCAATACCATGAATGTAATCATAACTGTAATCTTTTATTTATATTGTGGCAGAAAAAAAAAACATTTTAATTCATAAAATAAATTAATATCCACAGTAATTGTGTAAAATTCGAAGGGCAACTTGTGTTCAAACAGTATGTCCTGCAATAAACATGACAGCACGCTGGTTTCACCAGTGTTTTTTGCTGTGTTTGACAATTTATGTTACCAGGCGACACGTCATTCAGCAACCTGCTGCCACTGTGTAACACCTAGCTTTTCGATTGCTTTTTCTACATGTAAAGCTAGGAAATTGCATCAATATTTCATAGGAGGCAGCATTTCCTTGTGCACAGATTCAATGGGCAATGAGATAAACAGTGGAGTATTAATAATGCAGTGCGGTGACACTGACCTTATTTTGTGCCTTTCAACCTGCACTGATATTTTGATGCACAGTGCCCCGCTACTCTGTAGCACACAGGAGGTTTTCACGCTCTTTGTTCAAAGCCGTGAAAAAAAAAAGAAACTTCCTGTTTGACAGAGGTTACATCACTGCCTAAACCACCTAAAGACATTAACGAAAAATGCTGGGGCTACAGTACGTGCTGTTTTTTTTTTTGGGGGGGTGGGGTGTGTTTGGATACACTGTGGAAATACATATCTTCATTTTCACAGAAACAATGTGAATGCTAAGTGTCGGTTTGACAACTGGTGTTGACAGCTGAGCAGATGCCTTGAAGGTGAACTGTGAGAGGCTTTGACTGGGAACTAAAAAGGCAGCGCAGCAACCTGTTCCCCGCTGCAGTCTGGGGAAGATACTAAGCAGCCCAGAAAACCCTGTTAGTCCAACTTCAGGTCACCTGAACAAATAAACATGTCGAAGAATGAATTGTAAAGGGAAGATCCAGCATGGCTGTGGTGCTGTGCTTTATATATATACATATTTAAGGTGTAAAATGTTGAATGCAAGGTGAATTTGGGAAAGACATAAAGCACAAAATAACGTTATAGGGTGTTAAATGTATGAAAAATATTCTAATGTATTGTCATTATGATATCAAGTTCCAGACAATTAAATATTGTGTATTAATCAACGTTCTGCGGTATCGAACCTAACCGTGATTGACATTGGGGAATGTTGAATATCAAAACCTTTGTGTGGTCACCCGAAGACAAGTCCCGGATTCAGAAAGTTATAATATAACGGATTTAATATGTTTTTTAAAGTCAAAGGTGATGCAGCATAAAAATTCTCGACTGACGGTTCATGAGCTTCAGCGTCCACAGGCCATTTACAGCCCATCCTGCAACAATTAGCTGTCTCTGGGTCTGCTAATGAACCCTGAACAACAGGTTACGGATGGTTGTGTTGGCCACATTGGGCACACTCGCCTCTCATTGGTTAGTTTCACAGCATGCTATTGTCTAAAAGCTTCACAGGGGCGGAGCTATCCCTTGGCTTGATCACACAGAATGAGGCATCCATTTAAAATAAAATACACAAGTACTTTTCAGTGATAAAAACCAACAGTGACTTCTATGTTAACAATACACATCTTTATAATGCTTCATTAATATCACATATTAATTATTATTATTATCATTCTTAAGTAGTGTAATTTACACATACAGTAGACATTCTTTATTTACAAATGTAAGTCATAATACATTATTACATTACAACTCTAGGAAAAAAATAATCATGGTTGATATCATTATATTGATATCATGTCTTCCAGATCTCAGTACTTCAACTGTATGATCTTTGTTTTCTTTGTAATAAACTGCCTGCAACGACAGATCTCTGCTTTTGATCGCTTGCTTCCACTTCAACTACTCGTTCGATGTTTAATTAACATTAAATAACTGTATGACAGACAATTAAACTATAAGCTCAGGCACAACACTGAGAGACAGTAACGTGTGAACGTGTGATGCTGAAACTGAGACCCATCCCAGTCCGTATCGGAACATTTTGTGGAACGACGTAAGCCACACAGGTCATGCATCACACAAATCCTAATTTAGCACCACTGCTGCCTATTTCCCCTCATTTCCGTTTATTACTTAAATGCGATGCCAGTGTTACATATTCAGCCAGAAGATATCCATTTCAAATCTATAATTCATGTGTTAAACATTTTATTTGGCATGTTTTAAAAATAAATAACCCAAAAGTGTTTTTAAATATCTCCCTGACCCCTGAGACCGTGTGTGTACATGTGTGTGTGTGTGTGTGTGTGTGTGTGTGTGTGTGTGTGTGTTGATGTGGTCTGTCCATGAGCTCGTTCACTCAGTCATTAGTGGAGTAGCAGCAGCCATTTCTCCGAGCAGAACCGAGAGACGGAGCGTTGCTTTCGAGGCGAGCATCTGTGCTGGTGTGTGTTTGGCCTCTGGTTTACACATTTACAAAAGGTGACAAACAATGACTAAGCCCCATCTGCCAGGAGCTTTTACCATGAGTGGTATAACAACCAGTAATAAGTGTAAATAATAAATGGCCCATATCTTACCATGAGGGGTTCTCTGCAGCATTGCTAAACTATTTAAGGTGCCTTGTTGATGGGAGTTATTTTTGCTGTGGGGTTGTTGAAATTCTCTGGCTTCCCAGTAGAGTTTTGGCCTGACAATAAACAACAGTTTAATACTTTATCTAATCCCTGCCAGGAGGTGAGTCCAACAGCAAGCTCTTGCAGATGTTCACATCCAATAATCTATCCATAATTGATGAAACAGGGAGGTCAGATGTAATGGCTGCTGCCATTCCAGCAACAAATAAATGGTTATTGACAAAACAAGCCAGTGTGGCACTGAGTGGGCTGTGAGATGACAGGCATGGAGCGGAGCAGAGGGGAGAATGGACGAGGCAGGAGGCAGGAGGCAGGAGGCAGGAGGCAGGAGAAGGGAGGCAGGAGAAGGGAGGCAGGAGAAGGGAGGCAGGAGAAGGGAGAAGGGAGAAGGGAGGCAGGAGAAGGGAGGCAGGAGAAGGGAGAAGGGAGAAGGGAGGCAGGATTCAGGAGGCAGGAGGCAGAAAGCAGGAGAAGTGAGGCAGGAGGCAGAGAAGGGAGAAGGGAGGCAGGAGGCAGGAGGCAGGAGAAGGGAGAAGGGAGAAGGGAGGCACAGGAGGCAGGAGGCAGGAGGAAGGAGGCAGGAGGCAGGAGGCAGGAGAAGGGAGAAGGGAGAAGGGAGAAGAGAGAAGGGAGAAGGGAGAAGGGAGAAGGGAGAAGGGAGGCAGGAGGCTGAACTATGTGGACCACTGCTCCTCAGATGGGCCAGCAGGGGCCAGACAGGGCCCAGAGAGCGGAGACGAAGGTGGCCGACACACCCCCGAGGAGCCGTCAGGAGAGCGTAAACAGGAGGGGGAGTGAGAGCGAAAAGAGGGAGTGTGTGTGTGTGTGTGTGTGTGTGTGTGTGTGGGGGGGGGGGGGGGGGGTGGCATGGCGAAGTGAGTTCAACTGCATGGAGTGTGCTGAGTGCAGTGGGCCAGCTGTCCGCTCTTCTTTCATCTCTGGGCTTTATGTCAGATACAATCTACCTGGCTGTCAAACCTCGGCAAGCGTCTCACATCCCTCTCTCCCTCTTCCTCCCTCTTCCCTTCTATAGCTAACCCCCCTGTCTCTGTCTCTCTCTCTCTCTCTCTCTCTCTCTCTCTCTCTCTCTCCATCTCTCTGGTGGCTGTACAGAGGCGTCCGCCTCTGTGTCCTCTGATTCCTTCAGCTAAAGCTCTGAATGGTCCGCAGCATGCTTTATTCTTGAGTCTCTTGGCATAAAAAATGTATTTTATGATGTATATGTTTCTTGGCTTATACATAGTATCATGTTTATTTTGTTCTTAACAGAAATAGTATTCCCTGTATTCCCAGGGACTACAGATTTTAATCAGCGCACAGCTAACTCTGGTACAGCTAAGAAGCTGTGAACTGTCCCTGTCAAATTATTAAATAAAAAAAAGAATAAATGCACTATTATATAATATTGTGTTGTATCTGTGTAATTTAGAAATGGAATAGTTTGTGTGTATCAACGTATTTTTTGAACGCTTGAATGCTGAAATGACCTCCAAGCGATCCTCGTGAAACAATTATAATTATCAGATGTTATTGTGCGCAAACCTATAGAAATTGTATTGATGCGAATAAGAAATAAGAAAATGATTAAAAGTGCAAATTATGTGGAATTGTTGGTAAAAAAAAATTAATGTATATATATATATTATCAATTTGTTTTATTCGTGTGAACTATAATGAAAGACCAAAGTTATAAAAAAGTGCAAAGTATAAATATTCAAATCCAAAGCATACCATATCATCTAAGAATCTCACAAGCTCCTGTGTTTGCATGAAGAAGCGGTACAGACGTAGTTAATCATGGACGTGGGTGGAGCACTGTGTGTCCTCTCTGGCACCAAACTGCAGTTAACTCACTAAACAAAAGCTGCACTTCTTTTAAGCCTCATTTGGCTCCGTGTACAACAGCACACACGACGAGGAAAATGCTTCGAAGAATTACAGAGAAAGCAGAGGACAACATGCCTTTTAGAGCCGGAGAGAAAAAAAAAAGAAAAAGAGGCAATATTTTACTCCAGCAGAGGGGTAGTGACTCTCCCTTCTCCACCGCTTAATTACTGCGTGCGATCATGAATATTTCAGGCATATGCTTTCCCACTTTGTCACTGGAGTTCAGAACTAAGAGAAACAAGTTCATATGCATATTAATAGGGGGTTTGTGGGTGGAGGGGGACAGGAGGACTAAGGGTTGCCAGTGTGCTGGTGACAGCAGGAGGAAATGGCACTCATTCCCCAGCAGCTGCTCTTTTTAGATCCCCCTCAGAGGGAACTGCCCGAGGAGGGCCTCCGCCACAAAGGGGATAAAGGAGATGAGGGCTCTTGATGGAAAACAGGCAAACAACCACTGGGACCCCCGCCTGCCCCCCCCCCACCCCCCCCACGCCCCCCACACCCGCCCCTTCAAACACTAATGCTAGTGCGTACTCGCACACACAGAAGAAACCCTTGGCCCACACTTAGCCAACCCCCAGGACTTGTCAGGACCTCTTTAGCATTTTCTGCGGTGGCAGCTAAACTGTGCATTAGCACCCGGCTAACGGGAGCGCTCTAATGACGGGCCGAGACTGTAAAGAGAGATTTTTTTCTTTTTCTTTTTCTTTTCCCGAGCTATGTATAATGACAAATGGGATGCAGTCCTGGGGGACGGGGAATGAGCCCGGGCCCTGGAAGCATCTGAGGCCCCTATCGGTTGAAGAGGGTCGCTGTATTAAAATGACAATATAAATGTAAATCCTAAGTAATAATTCTTAAAAATGGCTGACGCGACCCTCCCCGGGATCACGTGCGTCACTGCACTAACATGGTCTAGGGGCAGCATTAAACGCTGTCTAATTGAATTTATGGACCTTTAAACACCACTTAGCAGCCAGTAGAGCGTAATGATATGCTTTATTTAACATATCTAAACAAAGACGATTACGGCATTGTGCAGGTTTAATGGCGCACAAAGTGTTTCTCTTTCCTCTTGATATAAAGGCCCCATTTGCGCGTCAAAGCCTCCGCTAATAAAAGCCCCCTCAAAAAGTTGATTTCGCCGTATGTAGGACAACTCTTGACGAATGTGAACCCTGTCAAGTCTGCGCGGAGACTTCAGGAGCATTTCAATGGCAAGTTCAAAGGGAGCGCTAATGAGTTTGACCTTTCCTGTCATAATTAGCATGCCCAGTCAACCTCCCACAATTTACCAGCAAGAACAAAAGAGGTAACACTCAAGCTGTGCCTCTGCATAGAAAACAATCTCTTAATTGATGCTTTCAAACGATACAAGACACCGTGTTTTGTTCCACATGCCCCTCATTTGCACAATTCTTAAGACGGACACAGATCTGCAAAACACACAGAGAAGTCCTCAAAGCCGGGCGAGTGTCTTAATAAAGTGTAATGCGGGAGCACAAAGACGAGGCATGCGGGGTGAGGCAATTAGAGCACATATCACTTCCTCTAACATGTCAGAGGTACTAAATGTGATTTATAGTGGGAGTTCCTGCTGGGCACTCTTAAAGGGGAAAGAATTGAGAGGCATTCAAGATGAGTATAATGGGGATGGCTTTATATTACTATCAAAACAAATGTTTCTTTTTCCGTTGAGGCAGAAAAATAGATGAACCATAGCCGAAGACAAGACAAAGCCCACGAAAAACACATAACGCAACCTTCACTAATACATTTGGCCCGTGCACAAATGTGTGTTAAGTAATCTCACACCTGCAAAGCCCCTTACTTAAGGTACTCAAAGTATTATTAACCATTTATCCGCAGCCAACGATAGCCCATGGACAGGATTAGAGCACGAGTCAGATGTTTATATCTGCAAACCCCTAAGAATGACTGCCACCGCCACAATAAACCCTTGTGATCTGTTTCAGATCTTGTTCCACTTTCCCATCAGTCGTCATCACAGCCGCTATAATTCCCTTTCTGAGTGCCAAGATTTTTCTGTCCTTTTTTCGCCTTCAGATAGAAGGCACAAAGAGAACAGGACAGAGAGGGGTGGCTTTTGTTTTGGTACCGCTGTGTCTTCCCCCACTCTTTCTCTTTCTCCTCCCTTCCCTCTGTGGGGCTCTGGTGTGATTATTACACTTTCAGTGGAGGATTTAACCACGGGCCAGTTGGGCCATCGCCTCGGGGAGGTCCCGATTTCAATGCGTGTGTGCTACTTTTTCCCCCAGTTTATTGCCTTGCCTTTTATTCTGCCAGACAGTCCCACTGACATCAGGGGGCTCTTAGAATAACTTGCCCGAGGCAATCAGATCCCTGAACTTTAAATCAGCCACCGTATACTGGTATAGGTTCCAGATCTGGAAATGAGCTAGTGCTAATAGATAAAGATAACTCATGTGATGTTGAGGATGAAACAATGCTCTTACCGTTTTAATATATGGGCAGTGTGTTAACCAAAGGAGGTGTTTATGCGATCACCTTTTACAACCTTTAGTCACCATGATAAAACAAATTGTGTCATTAAAAAAACGGGATTGTGACACTTTTATATTTACATTATTCTATACCACGATGTCATCACGTTTATCAGGACTCCTACAGTTCATCCAGTACACATAATTGAAACCTCTATTAGCAATTAATTTAGTATCTGACCATAGTTTACTATAAATAGATCTGTGCATTATACTGAAACATTTTACATTAATATTTAAAACGTAAGCCTCTTTTCCTTTGTAAGACATTAAATAGAGTTAAATTCTGGTCCATCCTGGTCAAATATTTGGCCGACATGATTTCTGTGTTTCATAAAATCTCTCTGTGTTTTTTTTCTGTTAACTCTCCACAAGTCCTCATCTTTTGGAGATGCAGTTCATGAACAGAAAAACCCATCGTGGTTTAGATCCAAACGGAGGACGACAGCTAAAATCGATCTGTGAGTTTTTTAGTCTGATATTCGGCCTATATGAGAATTTAGGCATAATTAGCTTTTTGGCAAAGTCAACAGGGACCGTCTTTTGTACTGATGGTCTTGGCCTCTCTCTCCTCCGGTCAGTGTGGATCAATGTGACAAGTCAAGTACAGGTCAAGCTTATGCAGAAAATTCAGACGGATTATGATGAAATGAAAGGAGATCAATATTCTTTTGTGCTGTTGAATAAACAGCAAATGTATCCAATATTGTCAAGCTGATGAGAGGTAAATAATAATAATAATAATAATAATAATAATAATAATAATAATAATAAAGCAGTATTAAACAATAGAGTGCTGCATGATGTAACCCCTGGCTGTGAAATTAAATGAGTGGTCAATTAAATGTCACAATTATAAGGTGCAAAGTTTTTGCCATGTAAAAAGCATACAGTACGTATAAAGCGTTGTAAAAAGTTGCAACATGTTGTCACGAGTTGAATTTGCTAATAAGCTGTAAGTTTAATTTCATAAAAAGGAAGAAAATCTTAAAAATAGCATAACAGAAATGTTTTTTCTTCTGCTTGATCCTGTTAATCTTCTTGTACCCTTCAGATTTTCTGTGTGGCCCCTTTGAGGGTCCTGACACCAATGTTGGGAACTGCTGTCGTCCTGTGGTGCATATAGAGAAACATACCAGTCTTCCATGGGGATGGCAGTAAGTTTAAAGGGAGGTTATGGTCACATCCTCAACGTCTTTATCCAAAAGCACCTGGCTCCCTCTGAAATGAACACAATGGAGTTTTAGAGTAAAACCTTTAATCACGTCTGTTTTTATGATTAGCAAAAGATGCATTCTTTATAAGAAAAGGTCGACCCATAATCAATCAAGTAAAAAAAAAAAAAAGTAAAAAAAATAACACCATTGCGAAAATGCAAACCACGACATGATTAATTCACGCCACTGAGTAAACACTTAATAATTTCTTAATGTAGGACTGTCAAAGGACCTGATTTGTTGGAGGCTAATATGTACATAATTAAGACATACTGTAATTTCTGTCCTTTGGGTGCGTGTGCTTGCATGTGTGTATGCGCTTCACTGTATGACTGACAGCTCCAAGAGCCCATGTAGAGGGTAAATGTTGCAGAAGGCCAGAGTCTCAGGAGTGAGCGCTGTGGATCTGAGATCTGTGATCTGCGCGGGAGCTCAGCAGGACACTACCACTGCCGCACATATCAGCCGTAGACATAAACTCACATTTGCTGGGCTCCCCTGTCTCCTGCTCGAAGAGGTTTAGCATGTCGAACATTGATGGCTCTCCCCTCCTGGCGGAGGTGTATCAGGAGCCAAAGCTCTAATAAGAAGTAATTGTGGCCTTGCGTTAAGCCTGACCTCCTACGCGAGATACAGGTCAACTGAACAGCTGGAACCTGGAGATTGTTAAAAATAGACTCGGTTGCTCGGGGTATACTTGTAGATTGGCTCCTATAAGAAATAAAAAGGCATTGTGAATTCTTGCGAGGCTTTAAGAAGATTCTTCATAGCAGAAGTCACAGCTTTTAAACATCTAATTGCAGTTGGAACCAAGCAGCTGAAGCTATGAGTGAAAAGGAATCCATAGTTGTGGCTTCAAAACTAAAAAAAAAAGCGCTTTAAACTGAAAAGAGCAAACATTGAATCATTGTTAAAACGATGTTAAGTTAAATTCATTAATATTGAAGCCTCGGCTTTGTTGAGACGGTTTTAAGTCGGAGATCTGGGTTTAAGATTTTATATGCAGTTTATGCAAGCAAAAGGGGGCCACCGCCACATCGAGCTCTCGCCTCCCTCTTTATTGAAAGCTTTCTTAAAAACGACTGATAAAAGCCAAGGGCATCTTTAAGAATTGACACACTCTTTAAAACATACATCTCATGAAAAAGACTTAAAGAGGGCCAGTTGCAAATTTAATATAACTTGGGGGACGCAGCAGTGAAATACCATCAATGTGCAGGCAGCAGCTGTTCACAAAGTAACTGCATGGGTCTGAGAGAATACTACGCTCACATCACATCTGAAAGCCAAACACACTGGCAGACAGAGGCGAGGCAGACAAGGCTGATGAAGAGTGAGGAGAAAAGGCAGGCGCAATTGAGCTGTGGAGATATTCCCCGATTTCACCTTTTTGCATCACTTGCTTTTCTACTATATGTCCATTCAGACAAGAGCCTTTTATGGCATGAAAGCAAGGGTTTGATGAGTTCATCTGAGTAAATAAGCAAAAAGAGAAAGAAAAAAAGAAAGTTTCGTGACATATCTGATTCCTGCAACACCCTCTAAAACCCCCCAGAACAAAGAAGCCTGGACCAAAGAACTCTCAGCATTCAGAAGCCAACACATGAGAAACATAAGTGTAATTCTGTTCACTTCTATTTTGATGCACTTTTTTTTTTACCCCATGAATATTTGATGAAATGGGTCCAAACAAAAAGCTATATAACACTCCTGCATAACTGATGTTCACCGTGAGCCATCAACATTAGGGGCGTGATTGAGTGCATTCAAATGAATTAAAACTGCACATTGATTACTTGATGGGATAAATGGGTCCTTCCCACCGCATTCCCCCCGTCATTCTTCAGCTCAGCATACATGCAATGGATCCCAGAGAAAGCAACAAGACAGAAGGGAGAGAAACAGACGGATAAGTCCTTGGCTAAAAATGCTCGTTTTGACTTCCCATATATTCTAAAATGATGTGTTGATTTGATCTCTGTGGGAAGTTAATTAGCCTCATAGATCGCCCTAGGTATTCTTTAGGTAATTCAGAGTGTCATGATCTCGTGAAAAAAAAAGAAAAACCTGCGACCTCACTCTGCTCCAGACACACTGCTGCATTGTTGGGAGTAGCTAATTATTTTTACTGTGTCAGGGGTGTGCCACTAGTAACACAGTGAAAATGAATAATATTTGGGAAATCGAATCAGACGAGGCTAGCAGACACGAAGAACATAGCCTCCATCGAATTTACAGAAGTTGCTGTGATCCTGTGAGGCTGACGCTCACACTTCACCCTCACAAGAAGCAGTTTCCTTGCTCAAAATCATCATTATTAGCTGCAATTGGCCAGCAAGGAATCGCAAATGTTTTTTTTCAGCACTGTCCTCTCCATTTTAATATTCATACTGTCAATCAGGGCTACAAAGGCATGAAGTATCAGGACAAACAGTGCCACTGATATTGCATTACAATTAATGGACGGTTGCAAAAACACAAGTCTTTCAGCAGCAGCTCTGCTCTCACAAACCGAGGTAGTAGCTTCAGGATGAGCCTCAGGCATCTCCCAGCTGTCAGAGTTGGGAGGACATACAATGAGGCCACTCATTTTCCGCTGAACAAGTTGTTCAGCTCAGAGCAGGTACAGGACCTGCAGGGTGGTTTGCATATTGGAATTGTGAAGGTTGAGAGAAGCAGAACCTCTCATTAAATCCTTCAGATATCATTAGTTCTTCTATCAACACTTTACAGCAGCCAGCTCCTTTCTATCTCCTCTGCAGCTTTTCCTCTGTGGAGCAGCTGTCTTAAGAAAAGCAAAACCCAACATAAACATGAATAAATAAATTTCCCATCTAATCACTCGCTTGAACAGATTCATTCACACTTGCACCTTTCAGCTATATTTTATTTAAACAAAGGACATCAATTCTTGAATCATAAATAAAGGGTCCGCTCCATGCCAATTGTTTTAAAATGTTAAGCTATAACTAAAACCTTATAATGAAGCTGATCCGCAGAGACCAAGGTCAAAAGTAAAAATCATTTTGGTAATCCGATGTACAACAGTTCCCTTACACGGTGGCATAATTAACTTGAATATATTAATTATTTAGTACATTGCTTATTGAATTATACATCCTCAATTTGCCTTCGACAATACAGTGTATTGAGCAATGATGGTGAATAAGGAGTAGTAGTTATGACCTGTTGGCATATCTGGAGCCCCTGAGCATGAATTATTATCTCTGTCTCATGAAGGACATTCTGTTGGGTTCAAGGAAATCATGGACCTCTCCTGAATCGGCCTATTTGTCTGAGTAAGCTGTAATTGCTTTCTCAGGACATGGGGAACTAATTTCAACATTGTAAGTAACATTGTTAAAACAGAGTGCACTGAAAATACCAAAGACAAAGTTGTGCACAATGTTCTCCATATGATAATAAATGTCTGATCAATGTGTGTGTTCAACACCAGTTGTGATAAGCGATGGGCAGCAAGCAATCAACCCAAAAAGGACTTTCATCCAAGAGACCACTGTTCGCATCTCGTGCAAAACAAAAAGTTATCAAACTTTTTTTTTTGCCTCAACCTAAACTTCCTGTAAAAATAAATGACTTACCTTTAAGGTGCTCTTCCAACTCTCACCCAAGAGGAGAGCAGATACTCGGTGGCTTGGCTGGTATGATAAACTTTTCATGAATTGTGACCCTTGGCATGTCTTACCAAATATAGGAACATGGCCCACGGGGTCATAAGGTGGCCTCTCAATAACTGGTGTTTTATTGAGTTGTGCCCACAACATGGCGAACACTCAACAGTGTGTTTCCCTCTTTGCTGTCAACTCACGAAGCAGCAGCCAAATAATCACCTTCAGCGACCTCCTTTTAGCATGCAACAAAGCCTTCATCCCCGTCTACCACATCACGTTACGTTAACAATGTGTCAGGCTAGCATGCCCACTGAGCCACCAGATGTACCGAGCAACTTGTAAAACCAAGCAGCCCGCTAAGCTAACAAGCGTGCTGCCTGAGCCACCATAAGGCCGAACATCTACCCAACCAATAAACACACACTTTAGCGCTAGTACAAAACAATGTCGATGTTTGGGAACATTCAGCAGATACACTGCAGCAAACTGATTGTTTTACAGTACCACATCTGTGTCTCTTGGTGAAGATGGCTCTGCTGTGAGGAAATACTAAAGTATTGAAGAATATCATTAACGTTACACCTGCTGGTCGGACTCTGCACACTAAAGCACATGTTGACAGTGTGTTTGTCATTACTCTCACTGCCAGGGGGAGAGATAAAGGTCCACACAGAGAGTTAAAATACATACATATTAGTTAATTTAAAGACCAAATTAAACCAACCAGTCTTTTTGCTAGTTATTAGCTTGCTAGCTAGTTGCTACACTAGCTAGCTAGCTAGCTATCGCCAAATTGGTGGTTGTGGATTAAATGTATCATCATTTTTAAAACCCCATGCTTAAAAATGCAATGCAGACCTGTGTATGCTCCTTATGCCAGTGAGAGTAGTTGGATAAACACTGTTGACGTGCTTTCTCAGAGAGACCAGCCAGTCAGATTTGTGTATGCCGACTGGCTGATCTCACACAGCGAACAGCTCCTCGCAGCTCCAAAAATGTCGACTTAAATTTCCAATTAGGCGTTAGTTAGATAAACTGATCACATATTGGGAATCCAAATGGTTAATCTGCAGTCTAAACATTTGAATTTTATAACTGCTTTTTTAAAGCTTAGAAACTAGGCAAAGAATGAGGTCAAGTTCACACGTTAACGTTATAATTTTACTAACAAAACACAAGATATAAATATTTTCCATTAAGTAACCTGCATTTAATCCACAATCCCTTCTATTTGAGTGCTAGCTGAATACCAGATTGACAAAGGCGCCGACGCTGTAAAACTTTCCCATTGTCTTGTCAGTCATGCCTCACATTCACATCTCTTATTCTTATTTTTTGATCCGCAAAAAAAATGGCAACGATTCTTTTATATTCAAATGAGAACATTAACATTAGACATCCGGCATCAGAAAGTCCCTCTCTGTTAGCATCTCATTTGAATACATCATATCTTCAAGACAGAGCTCAGTTCGAGTCATCTGGGCTTTTGTCCCCAGCACGGGACACCACAGGCAAGTCAGAGAGATGTCACACATCCAGCCTAGTAATTTGTCATGAAAGAGCCCTTTCCTGGGATGAAGGTAACGAGCTGTCAAGGTTATAATGGCTAGCATAAACATAGCTAATTAATTAGAAACCAGGTGAGGCAGGGTAAGGCCACGCAGCTGAGAGAATCTATAATTAGCTAATATGTTACATATACTCTTCAACATATATTGGAAGGTACGCAAAACAATTATGTTGATTTGAATATCAACAAGGAGAGAGTGATAAGGAGTCTCTCAGTGGCACCTGTAACAACCTCAAAGAGAACATGCATTATAAATACAAAAGGCAAGCCATTCTCTATTAGAGATGAAGACCAAAAGGCACTCAGACAATAACATGTCAGCATCTCTTAACATGCACACCAACTCCCTCAGACGTCTCAAAAAATGCCAAACAAAATGAAAATGGCACGCTCCGGCTCAGAAACTTGGCACTGAGTGAAAACTTTTGACAATGCTTTTCTCAGAGGACCAAGTTGTCTCTTTTTAGACTTTGATAGTAAATAACAGCTAAACCATCTATGTTCAATGGGAGGAGAAATATCTTTGATTGTGTCAGGATTATAATATAATAATGATATTGTAATTAGTGAATGAAAATAGAGATCAAGCATTGCTGTAGTCTGGCTACCTCTAAAGGTATCTTAAACGTGTGGCACTTCAGGTTTCCAGAACTCTGGTGTAATTACCTCTAATTCTCATAAATATTGGGGAAGCTGAAGACACACAGCATATCAATTCCTCTGCCCCAGGCTACATTTCTAAGATTTGCTTTATTTGATTAATGATGAGCAAAGTTAGAAATCCCTCCATATTGCAGAGCATACATACTTTACTTCATGAGACACGATATTTATCAATACGCCTGTTTGAAAATGCAGGTTGCATAATCTAGTTGACCAAATACTTAATTTCTGAGTTTTCAGAGATCTGTGTTGGACTGATGCAGTAATCAGTCACGATAATTCAATATGAATTTACAATACAATTATAATTCAATGTAGTATGTCTGAATCAGAGATTGAATGCTAGGTTTGTGTGTTGTGCGGATTATAAAGCTCTGAGATAAATTTGTGATTTGGGGCTTTATAAATGTTCCTATACTCTAACGTAGGTTGGAGACTGTCCACTCAAGAAGAACGACAGCGGTGGGGACATCAGATCAAAAAACTCTTCTAAGTGTCGTTCTTGGCTATTACATCACGGTTGAGGAGCGGCCACTGGAGACTCATGCAAGATAGTCTTGAGCGAGAAGAGCGTTTTTTTGTTGTTGCACAAATCCATTGTTGAAAATCACCTGTATTTAACTATAACGCAAGGACTATATGTCCGTCTGTCCATCTGTCTGTCTGTCTGTCCTTCGCATATCTCGAGAACCGTATTTCACACTTTCCG
Source organism: Cottus gobio (assembly GCA_023566465.1). Classification (NCBI taxonomy): domain Eukaryota; kingdom Metazoa; phylum Chordata; class Actinopteri; order Perciformes; family Cottidae; genus Cottus; species Cottus gobio. The sequence goes on from CM042219.1 coordinate 20,930,322, forward strand.
GATGTATTACAGGGGACCCAACGATGTGCAGTGTTGAAATTGGTGCAATTAGGACGTCGGACACATTCAATATGAATACACTTTGAACAAACAAGCGATGGCGCTCGGTGCAGCAGCGGGTGGCCGAGCTTCAGGGCTTCAGGGCTTCAGAGGTCTGCAGACCAAGTCGAGGACGTCGTCCACAGCCGCCTTAACAAGCAGCGGCTCACTGACTGCTGTTCACCTTTGCTGCTAGAAGCTGGACAGACTCATGGTAAAAAACAAACTCCTCTTCTTCGTTCCTGGAGTCAACAAGCGATGAGCTTCAAGCAGCACTTCCGGGAGCCAAGCAGCAGGCCTTAAATCCTTAAATAAATCCTTAACCAACAAAAATCTATATGATTATGTGTACAGCACAATCTTTTTTATTAAATGTTAAGTTCCTGTTTGGACTGAATGTAAACTGAGAAGCGTCATTGTTTATTGCTAACTGTTCATGTTAGTGGAGTCTAAAACATGAGTGGCGAAGGTGCCTTACACATGTTGTGTGGTGTTTCTGAGCTGACACTGCTGGTTAAAATTCACACAATCACATAAGTGCAAGTGAGCAGCAAAAGGAGGAAGGCCTCGCAGCCGTGGAGGAATGTTGAAGGGAAAGCACATTTTGGAGAGAAATATGGCTGCTCAGCATAATATTTTGAGCCATAGGAATGCCACAGTGCAAAATGTACAAATTAATTCACATTTAGTATATTTGAAAAATAAGACCAACTTTATAGACCTGTCTAATAAACACTGGATCATAATTAATACATATTATAAGATTGATATTTGGTGTGGAAAATGTTAACTCTTTCAAAATGTTTCATGTTTGATAAGAAGCTCTGGATTTCATAATGTTTTCTGGTTTGTGTCAGTCACTACTAAAAACTAATTATGTTGATATCTCTGAAGACGTGTTACACTATATTCACAACTTCTCTTTGTATTACAGGAATCAAACACTTCTGGTTCAGTCCAGAGAGAGAATGGCATGGTCCGACAGTGGAGACACAAATCTGTTTCTCTCCATGTCCAGATACAACTATTGAGCTTTCAATATTGTCTTTTTCACTGACAGTCTACAGAAAATTGTTATAAATCTAAAAATGTCATACACACAAAAAACACAAATTATTTTGACGCTTTTTAAAATCCCTTATAAGATCGGTTGCAGAAAGACTTAGTTCTTGTTATATTCTGGAGGGAAGAAAAAACAAAACCATATGTTTCTGAGGGAAAAATGGTCAGTGGTAGTGATATTGCATCACAAAGGATATTATATGTTTACATTTTTTTATTTTTTTTCATTTTTTTCATTTCCATTTTCTACAAGTCTAAAACAGAAATAAGAAAGAAACGGTGATTCCCCATAACTTTCTGTTAAATACTGTACAATAACACTGTGATCAGTCTCTTTAAAATAATCCAACACTGCATTTATTCTGATATAAAAACAGCCACAGCTTTCAACAAGTTATTTGTATCAGAGAGGCTCAGCACATTTAGTGTAAGTTTCAGCAGCCCTGAGTCTAATTTCCCTTAGCATTGCAGATGCCATGGATGAAACCATTTCCCTCTCTCTGCCCTCAGGCTCCTAATGGTGCTGCTGTGGTTCCTGCTGCTGAAGGCTAGCTGCCACCACCCCCCTCATTTACCTGCTCGGTGGTGCGGCCCGAGCCTCGGTCAGGAAGTGCTGAAGCTGATCCAGCTTATCGGGCTGCTCCTCCAGGGGCTTCTGCCACCATATGGCTGACCCAGGCCCTGCAGCCTCCCCAGGGGTGACTGCTGCCTGGATCAGAGTAACGATTCTGAGTATACGGCTCTCCGCGTTACCCCTCTACCCCCAGCATGGATGCACAGATGTTGTTTTAGCAAATTCCTGAAAACGTGAACTACGGCAGGGTACTGGAATCATGCAAATATGTTAAATTGGATTAATCAACCTACAAATTCGGCTTTTATCTCCACTGATAACAGATTTAAGTTAAATATCAGTTAGTCAGGTTTTCTTCTCCAGCACAAGGAAGGAAAAAAAAGAAAACACAACAATTGCACATTTTGGCAGGTGCACAGAATGCACAACCTGTGGCCACAATAGTCACAGCGCCACATGGGAGATGCACTTTCCAGCTGTTTCACTTTTCCAGGCGGTGCCCTGACATTTTAAATATGCTTTCACCAGTGGTTTCAATGGTCCTGCGTCAATATTTGCATGCCTTTTGTTCCCAAAGGCAACAAAAGAGGATAGAGAAGAGGGAGAGGTGGAAAAAAAGTCAACAGTTTCTACACCAGCCAAAGCTGTATCTAAATGTGTCTTACATCTCTGCACCCTGCTAGGCCCCCCCATCCCTCTCATCCCTCGTTCCGCTCACCTCCTGGAGGGCAGCGTGATTGAGGGGCGCTACCCCTTCCTTTTATCCTGCAAGCGAAGGCCTGCCCGTCTCCATAGTCAAAAACATCAACTGTAGAGGTGTGGTAAAGACGGGGAAAGCGGAGGGGAGCGTTGTGAAGTGTCACATATTCCCCTAAAGCACAATGAGCCATGCACAGGTTAGATGCAAGGATATGGAAAGTCATTATTTGCAGGCCTAAAGGGATGTAGTTGTTACATGGGCCAGATGGTAAATCAACAACAGGCAAAAAAGACAACCTATTACAATCCTCTGTAGTATAGTGGTTTGCTATCAAAGACCTAGAAAGGCCTTGTTGTGGCTACCATGTTATCTAATTTGTGCATGTTTATTTATGTGCCGTGTGCATTGGTCGCCCGTGGGAATATGAAGATGTCATTTACATGTTTGAGTACACCAGGGCTGCTTATAAGGCTGTTTGTGAGCAAATAGTGTTGCAAAAGCATGATCCAGTAACTTAAGGGATATTTACTTCGTCAGAAGTAGATTATCTATTATTTGTAAAAATGATATTTCGAAATGGATATTTACATTTCACATAGTGTCATTTTAGATCCTCTTGTTTTTGTGTTTTACTTTGCAGTTATTTGATTCAATAGACTGGTCAATATAAAAAATAGTGTAACAAACAGCGTGGTTAAGCATCAAAGAAGAGTAGTTAATTTAATATGTGCAATGCAACTGTAATGTTTATAGATGCACACAGCACACGCTTCCTTAAAATCCTTAAAATGAATACATGATATGATACACTTACTATATAACAATCGGTGACAAGAGGAGCAAAAGACAGAACTGCAACTAGAAGCCATCCAATACGCACAACAAGGCAGAGCCACTCAGAGCCAAGTCAGTATATCAGACACCATGAATACAATTACAGCCCAAATGTACCAGTGCAGAGACAAAAACAGACTGAAGACAGTTAAAAGCTATCAAAGAACAAAGGAGACAGCACATAGAGGAACATCAGGTTTCGGTTATTGCTGCGTTATTGCTGGCTTTGGAGGCAAGAAGCAATTATCAGCGAGCGCATCAGTAAAAGCATGGAGCTGTTGACATAAAAATGTCCACTTCAGTATTGCTCTGCAGCTCATTCCAGTTACTGGGAACAGTAAATTGTAATGAGGAGAGCCTGATGGAGGCGTTAGCTCTGGGGACTGTTAACTGACGGGCAAATCGGGTATTATAACTGACAGATGAGATTTGTAACACGCTTAGGTTTGTAATCTAATCTCCGCTGTCATCGCATGACACTATCAGGAGTTGTTTTATCGTCAATGTATAGGAAAATCACTTAGGACACTCTTAATATAGTTGAACATTTACACTCAGGCGGGTCTTATTTTATGAGTGTGTGAACTTGGTCAATGTCTGTCTGTAAAGTTGCTGTAACTGTAAGTAGAGCAACATTCGATTTCACTATCACCTTTTGTTTCATGTTTTTTTGATGAAATTTGGTTAAAAAACACTCCTTTAACTTAACGAGCTCAAAAAGGTCCACCATTTATTGTTTACATATGTTGTGAATATAGGCAACATATACGCATTTCTATTTATTACTTTCTATCGTAAAAATATGCTTTCAATTTATTGGATTCACAATATTTGTGTATATTTTAACATTTAGTCTCAGGAAACTTATCCATAAATCATAACAGCAGTCTTTAAATAGTCTTAATAGATCTAACAAATACAATAAAAAGTTCAGGAATGTATATGGAAAGTTAAATGACTTTGTGATCACCAGTATTTCTGTCACTGTGGCCTCCGGTCCTGGAAGAGAGAGAGATGGCCATGAGTGCCATGTTTGCAGTGACAACTGAGGACCTCTGTGCAGCTTTACGTGGTTTGCAGGGACACCTATTGGTTAAATGTGAAAACTGCAGGGAATGATGCGGATGCACTGGAGATGAAAACATCCCAGCAATCAAGAGTTTGTTGCTTCTAATTTGTGTAGTTCATTAACGTTGAAAAACCAACAAGATTTGTCATACGTAATGGAGAACAATTACAGTGCAGGGCACACTCTCTCCGTTCATTTAAAAACAGATAAAAAGAGGGCGAGAGTTTTTACCACTTTTAATACACAGTGCAGTCACATACTGAGCACTCAAGTCAGCCTGTTAGGAATTAAAAAAGCAGTGCTTCCTTAGGACATACTAATGAATCATGTATAAAAGATAATCATTATTGGTTTATTAACGCGAGCGTCTCACAAGCCACAAGCACACAGCTCAGTCCCAGGATATGCAACAACTAGTAATATTGTAATTAAAATTAGAAATATGGCTGAAATTCTACGACTCCAGACAACAGAATATCACAACAACATAACTCTCAACGACACGAAGAGCACGAGAAGCCTCTGCAGATCGGCTATTCAAAGTGTCCAGGAACATCACGGGTTTATTGTAGCTTATTAAGTAGAAACTTGGGGATCATATCATTATTTTATTCATCCCAGATACACCTTTTCTATTTTTAAGGATATGTTTTATGAAGTAGCACACACCTTTGTGTTTTAATTAGTGCGTAGTGTTTGAATCATTCCTGTGTACTGGGAGGTGTGTCATTGTGTTTTGTTATCTTACTTTTTTCCTTATCTTAAAGGAGTTATACAAAATAATTGTGTGGAGAAACATGTAAAACAAAAGATAAGCAGAAAAAAATGTTAAGACTAAAAAGATATCCCTTTAATGTTGCACCCATTTAGCTTCTGCTCATTTCCACAGCGCTCAACAGGTGTCGTTTGCTGCAGTAAGTCCTACTTAACGGCAAAAAGACTTCCCGCTTGATTCAGTTTTCACCTTTCATGGACCAGCTACCTTTGAAAGAGGGAGTGTATACAATAAATAGAATAATTCATGATTTTGTCATTAAAAATGAAAAGTTTCTTTTCCTCATACTTGGGATGTGTTTTGAAATTATACATAATGGACCATAGATGTTCAGAAGTTTTCCAAACCTCCTCTAGCTACGTTGGGAGACGAACCAGAGTCCCCCCTTGCGTTCCACAGGAGAGCGGTAGCAGGGCTTTAATTATGTGCAGAGCTCGGATCATTAGTGTGGATGGGGAGAGCAGTGTGGAGCGTCCTCGTCTCCAGTCAAGGCACTGTGCTCTGAGTCGACCACCTCCTCCTTTCTCCTCCTCCTCCTCCTCCTCCTCCTCCTCCTCCTCCTCCTCCTCCTCTCATGTAAAAAACGAGCCCCGGCCTTGTTACCGCGGCACAGGTTAACAAGCACTGGCACAGCGAGTTCATGCTGATGAGCTGTAAATACATGTCGGAGGATATCGGCTAGCACAGGTTACAGGCAGCTCATCTGAAAGACAGTGGGAACTGAATTCATTTGACACCTAATTTACAGATTTTATAATGATTTAGAGTTATCCTAAAGTTCAAGGTTCATGAAAAGTCACTCAATTTAAATCAAAATGTCCGTTCTTGAGGAGAGATTTCCCAAAACGCAATATTCTCACAACCTCTCCTTAATCCGATGGAAGAAACCCGGCGCCATACGGCTCCGCTGTTGGAAATAATCCAAGTATTACTGTGACACAGATACACGTAACGCTCACGCGCATTCATCCCAACCCAGTTCTAAACTTTCTCAATTATTCATTAATATGAAATTGTGTTTGTCTCAAGTGGAACAGCGTGATTTCCTCCTGCGACGTACAGGGATTGTTTGGCCCCTCTCCAGGGCCACCGTCACTCCTTTGCCAATTTCTCCGTTGACACATATTGTTCAGGAAACCGTTTCCCTCTTGATAGTTTGGAGAGCACTGATTTGTCCTAATCCTGAGACCATTTGTTATACAGAAGACTGGGATAAATAATACATTGTGTATGACAGAGTCAAAGAAACAAAAAAATGGAGCGCGCGAACAAATGGTTTGCTTTATGGTTGGGGAAAGAAAATCTTTCTTTATGGTCGCATTATCAAATCATGATATGTATATTCACTGTTGAAATGAAGAAGAAAAAACAAGTGGAATGTGGGAGAATTAACGGAGGACGAAAATAAGGCTGCTATCCGCGGTGACGGCTTCATAATTGTGCTGCTCGGAGGCTGGTCACTGTGAAAATGCAGAATTTTGTATTATGTTGAAAATCGCGTGACATGTGGATAAAACTGCATCTCTATCATACTCTGTGGACATCGTGGGCAATTTTAATGTGTGACCCATAAGAGGAAATGAAGAATCTATATTATCAGTAATAACACCTGTATTTGATGACGCACGTTATTAAGCTTTAAAATATCTTATATTTTGAGTTGCTAATAAAACTTAGGAATTGTCAGGCCGGAACTCGAAGCAGGACTCAGATGCAGAAAGGTCAGTGAACAGGCTTTATTTGAACCAAAGTACAAATCAAAAAACACTACTAAAGAACTCAAAATCACTCCAAACGGAGGAAAACCTAAAACTATGAACATTAATAAAACCTAAACTGAAAATCACTCCACTTGGGAGGCTTGGAAAATCCTAACCTAAGTTTCTGCAAGAAGGGCAGAACTAAAAGGCTAAACTGAAAATCACTCCTAATGAGGCAGGAAAAAACGTAAACACACGGTGGCGTCGATAGCGGCTGTGGACGTGGCTTGAGTAGTCCTAACCAAAGACGAAGACACTGAGGCACAAGACAAGGGGAAGACACAGACTATAAGCACATGAGGGTAATGGGGAACAGGTGGACACAATTAGGAATCACATGACACTTAGACAGGTGCCACACGAGGAAGGAGGAGGGGCCACAGCCACGGTGTGACAGTACCCCTCCCCTAATGGTCGACTCTTGACGACCCAGGGCGGGTCTCAGGATCTGTGGTGGAAACAGAAATACTGCAAGTCAGGTCCCCCCCCCCCCCGGGCCGAAACCGGCCCGCAGTGGTCCCCGCAGTCTACCCCCCATCCTACGATGGTCCCGGTCTCCCAGTCTATGTGGGGGTTATGTTGGCGTAGCCAAGGCCTGCCAAGGACCAATGACTGGGAGGGCGAGTCCACCAGGTAGAACCTCAGGAGTTCCCGGTGTCCCAGGACCTGCAGCCCCAGAGGTTCTGTGGTGTGTGTGATCCTGAAAAATCCTTTGCCATCGAGGGCCCTGGCCCTGAGGGACCCGACCAGGGGCTCAGCTTTCACCCCCAAGGACTTCGCCAGACCCCAGTCCATTAAACTCGCATCAGCTCCGGAATCTATGAGGGCTTTAATGTCCGTAATCGTGGCATGGTGCGTTACCTTAACCGGCGTCAGGCTGCGCGAGGCGAGATCTGCGACGGGAGGTCGGGTCACCGCCCGGGGCTTCCTGGCTGGACAAGCGGAGACGAGGTGGTCGGGCCGGCCGCAATAAAAGCAGCAGCCCCCCTGCCGGCGTCGTCGTCTTTCCTCCGGAGTAACCCGGACCTCGCCAAACTGCAGGGACTCCTCCTCCCTGGTGAGGGGAGCGGGAAGACGGTGCCCAGGCGGCACCTCCCGAGGGACCCGCCCGCCCGGGGTTGGGGAACGTGGCGACCCCTCCGCCGTCGGACCGCTACCCCGCGGTAGCCGGAGCCCACGAACCCGATTGTCCGTCCGGATAGTCAGGGCGATGAGGGAGTCCAGATCCTCGGGCAGGTCCAGGGGCAGCAATAATTCCTGGACATAGGGCGTCAGCCCTTTCAAAAAAATGTCATAGAGGGCGGCGTCGTTCCACCCACTCTCTGCCGCCAGGGTGCGAAAGCGAATTGAGTAATCACAGACCGAATCCCCGTCCTGTGTTAATCCGCTCAGCTCCCTGGCCTTTTCTCTCGCGGTGGGTACCGGTTCAAACGTTCTCCTAAGAGCCGTCCGGAACTCGGGAAGCGAGGAACAGAGCGGCGAGTCACGACCCCACTCCGCGGTGGCCCACGCTCTGGCTCTTCCGGTCAGGTGGGAAATTATGAATGCCACCCTGGCCCGGTCCGAGACAAACATGTGCGGACGTAGTTCAAAGTGCATGGCACAGTCCACTAAGAACGCCTGGCACAGTCCTGGTTCCCCCGAAAACCGCTCCGGGGGAGCCAACTGGAGTCCCATACCAGCCATGGGTGTGTCCTGGGTTGGAGCCGCCGCTACCGCTGGGGGCACCGGCGCCGCGGGTGGCGTGGCTGCCTGCTGTATGTGGTGAAGCAGCTCCGTCACCTGGGATGACAGCTGGGCCAGCTGCGTCACCATTGCGGCTTGGAACTCCTCCTGCTGGGCGAGGCGGCCCTCCTGGGCCAGGATCCTGGCCGTCCACTGGCCAGCCTCTGCTGAGTCCATCCTGGCCTCAGTGTACTGTCAGGCCGGAACTCGAAGCAGGACTCAGATGCAGAAAGGTCAGTGAACAGGCTTTATTTGAACCAAAGTACAAATCAAAAAACACTACTAAAGAACTCAAAATCACTCCAAACGGAGGAAAACCTAAAACTATGAACATTAATAAAACCTAAACTGAAAATCACTCCACTTGGGAGGCTTGGAAAATCCTAACCTAAGTTTCTGCAAGAAGGGCAGAACTAAAAGGCTAAACTGAAAATCACTCCTAATGAGGCAGGAAAAAACGTAAACACACGGTGGCGTCGATAGCGGCTGTGGACGTGGCTTGAGTAGTCCTAACCAAAGACGAAGACACTGAGGCACAAGACAAGGGGAAGACACAGACTATAAGCACATGAGGGTAATGGGGAACAGGTGGACACAATTAGGAATCACATGACACTTAGACAGGTGCCACACGAGGAAGGAGGAGGGGCCACAGCCACGGTGTGACAGGAATAAGGACAATTAATAATAAATTTGACAAGGTATAGGACAAAAAAGGCCTGGAAAATTCATTATATATATGTTTTAAACAATGCTGTTTGATGGGTTTGTCATTGTCATTCATTTGTTTTTAGTGATTTACATTGTTTTTTACAATATATATTACAATAAAATAGCATTAAGCTGTAATATGAAGCAAAAAAAGCTTCCTCTCAGAGTTGTGTTAAAGTGTTTATTGATGTAATACAGTAATATAAATCTGATTTAACAAAACATACAGTTTCAAAAATAACATTATTTACAGAAATGTTCAATTTAATTTGGGGAATTAAATTAATTAATTTGGGGAATTTAAAAAAAGATAGTAAAAACATCATCAAAACATAATAATTTAGATATTAATCACAGACTCTTCTGTGACAGATGGTTTAACTCTAATGTTAATCTGGTAGGGAAATAAATCAATTACAATCACGGAGCAAATGTATTATGTCAAACTTGCATATGTTCAAACTGAGAACATTAAGAAATAGAAAGTGACCTCTTCCACAGCTTCCCAGTGGCTTTTCTCTTTCCCTCCATGAATGCTGCATTCCGAGGATGAATTCATACATAATTTTGAAACACTCTGTCGTGTGATCTTCTGTAAGTACTGTTCATTCAAATCCTGCAAAAGGCTACTGAATAACTTTAATAAAAGATCAGTGGTGCTAAAGACTCGTAAAACAACACTCATCCATTTTAATGCTCAGAAATTTCCATTTAATTTTCCCTTGTATCAGTAATTCATTTTGCAGAAGCTAAATTAGTTTGAATAGTATAATTTGTAAATATATGTTAATTAACCCCTTTTCTTCATCTCGTTTGTAAAGACAGAACACAGCCAAATGAAATTCAAACTTACCTGTAAGGCAGACTAAGGACCAGAATAAAGGCAAATAAAAACACTCCTGCACAGTTTACTTTTTTGCACACTCAGTTGTTTTTAGCCAGGCGAGGGTCTTAATTGCATTGTCGTTAGTGTGTCTAATAATTGCCCCTGGACATTTGGGTTTAGGATCCTATGCTTCTACTGTGTGTAAAACCTGCAGAAGGAAAATCACAGGGAAAGGATGCCCACCACTGCTCCTTAATTTAAGGAGAGATTAATAAAGTAGTTGCTAGACTTGCAGTTTGTTCTCCCTAAGGGTTGTATTAATAATCTTAGAGATACAGGGTTCATCTGTGGAGATCTGGCCTTGTAAAAGACCGACAAAACTTAAAAGGCTTGTCTTAAAAGATCACTGATGAGCTGCTGTTACTTGTCGTCTATAATTTACTGTTAGTTTCATGCAGATTAAATGTTAAAAGAGAGCCTGTCTTTACGGTATGAAACACTGTAACGTCGGTCTGTCTGGAGGACAAAGCGTCCCGTAGATAAGAGACCAGGAAGGAAGTGGTGTTAAGGAACTCTATTTCTATATTAAGGTGTATAATAGTAGAGAGGGAGAATAAGAAAGAGGAGAAGAAGCAACGACAGCCTCAAAAGCTTTCACCATGATACCACTGGGATGAAGCGCAACAAATTTACTTCAGCTACTTGAAAATAATCAAGATATTAAAGTACTATTATTTATCGTGCAAATTATTTGTTTTTAGCTCAGTGCACGTTCTCGGTCATGCAGAGTATCCAGTGTAAAGTCTAGAAAGGTACATTTTATGGTCTTCTGTCTCGGAAATAAGCGGTGACGTTCATTCTTATGACAATATGGGGAGAAGGAATGTGGTTTATTTGAACACTTTGAGCTTTTGCCTTATTTTCACTGCAATTCCACAATTGTCTTGTATACACTGTGTTGTGACTACATGTGTGCATAAAAACATGTGCATAATATATATATATATATATATATATATATATATATATATATATATATACACACATTTAATGCTTAACTGACATAATGATTAAAAGGTCGACATCGAGGGATCACACTAAAACCCCACTCTTTATTCAAAGCGGTGTTGTTATAAAATATTGTCAAGCCTTCACATCCTGAAAGATGTCTTAGAGATCTTCCAGAATAAGTTTAAACAATTCCTTTCTGGGTTCAGCACAAACAAATGAGGAGGGTTTTTATATCAACATTATATCGACTGAAAGTGCTTCGGTCATTTGTTGAGTCATTAGCTGATTAGAAACTGAAAAGTGAACTGCTGATAGGTTTGAAGAGTGGATTAACTCATTATTTATTAATTAAGTCATTTATTAAATTGTTTATATCTTTATTTATTTAAGTATTTATTCATTAGCTGGTTGTCACCTCTCAAACATCGTTGTGAATTGAATTTCTTTGTTACTGCTGGTGGGACAAAATAAAGTAGTTTTAACACTGGACATTCGGGGTGAGTATTAATTATAAAACAAAATCATTGATCTAGAACAATAACCTTTAGATACCTTTATAATTGAAGTTATTATTGATTCTAACAAGTTTGAAGAAGGTGTTTTATTCTAGTGTTTCATTCAATGGTTTTGTGTAGAATGTGAATATAATAACACTCTAGTCCCTCTGCAGCAAGCAATCAGTCTCAAATATTAATCAGTTTATTATTTATCAATTCAATTCCCAAAATCAGACAAAATACATTCAAATAGTGTTCAGACTCCGGTATTTATTCAAACTGACCGTGTTTTAAGTGTCAAATGTGGCTCATTGAAGTCTACTATCATGCAGCATTTGTCCCTTAAGCATGACTGGTTTTCATTTATAGAATGTGTAACCATAAATAAAATAAAAAAACATTTGAATACTGAAGAAAGTGTGTACTCTCAGAGTGGAAATAGTTTCTTATTGATATTGTTAGTTAATAGATTTCTCCCAAACGCAGCTCACGGCTTTTTAAAATTAACAAATGTTCTATTCTGTATTCATAGGAAAATAAGTCACGTCTTGTCAGACAAGTTGTTTGATTGCTTGATGGGGCATGAATTTACATTTATGCTCAAATCATTGATCACGATTTGGCCTTCAATTATTTCTACATGTATTGGCTGAATAACAAGCAGGTATTGTTTGTATTTGTATTAATTTGTAAGGAACAACAATGTTTAGGCTCAAATCAGGTTCATGGTGTTCACGATGGTTCACGATGTTTCCAGTGAGCATGAACACTGCACGCACAACAAAGACACATTTCTCCGCATTATTAACAATGTGCAACACTTTCAAAAGTTGTTTGTGTCTTCTTTTCTCCACAACCTCCATGTGGCCACATTTTTTTTTTTTTTTCAATGATTTTATAATATCAATGTTTCGACCTTTAATTCTTACATCTAGGAACAATCCAATTGTGTGTTTCTTTTTTTGGTTATGGTATATGAATCTGGGTTTTTTTTCAATTAGGAGAAAACAATGACAATATTCCATAAGTACAAGCATGATCCATTATTCATGGTAATGAAACCATAGCCTTGCATTGCACTCTTGACCACCTGTTGGGACCTCGTACTAAATATTTCACAGCTTTTCTCCCTTTTTACCCCTTCTTCTACTATGGCCCTTTGATGTTTTTGTTCCACATTCTTTCCTCCTTTTTCATCCTCCCTGGAATAGCTGTGGAATAATCCTACAGTTTTCGCCTTTCATGCCTGAAACTTTGCATTGCATTTTAACATTTGTCTGGAGAAAATATGTTTCCTTCTGTGTGAAAGATCATCTTTAATAAAAGTGGAGGGCTGAGAAGAGCTGTAAATCTGTACTAACCACACAGCGCCGAGGTCTCTGGGAGACTGATTAGCATCTGGGAGCCGGTGCATGGCTTCTTAATAATGAGAAGAAGTGCTGGTTGGCTGCCATGTGACTCGGCCTGGCCTTGATGCCATTTCCCTGGTCGGTAAGGAAATACTACAGCCTACATTTCTTCTGTGTCCATCATGGCGGGAAGCCATTCAAAGAACTTTTGACTTGAAAGGTTTGTTAATTTCTGACAATCTCATCACCAGAGGAGAAATGTGACTGTCTCCCTGCAGATTCGAGGGTTCTCCTGTGTGGCCACAACTCTGCTGCAACATTGGCATCATATATCCAAAGAATAGATTAAGAAAGTGTCTCTCTGCTTCCCATCTGGAAATATCAGAAGTAATCAGCTTCTTTAACAACAAATCTGTGGCAAGTGTCGAAGCAAATTATTGGCTGATCCTTGTACTTATCTTTGGCACATTTTTAAAGGCATGAAATTACTGAAAAGAAACATCTTTTGTAAAGTAACGGAATTAAATAACTAGTTTCTATTGAGTCAATTCAGGAATAAAACCTTTTATAATTATAATAAAGTCCATAAAAACTAATAATTGTCTGCTACAAATTCATTATTTATCTTGCATCTGGCTTATATTTTCACAAACTTAGGGTCGTAATTGAACTAACTAAATTGAAAGATGTATGATGAGCATAAATATTGAGAATAATTACTAATTGACACTTTTTTTGTGTAGAAATCAAAAGCCTTAAACTGACATTTCAACATGCTTTTTAAACTGTACACTAAATGTTCTCACCCAGAAGGCGGCACAGGTTCTCGTCCAGGCTCTGGTCATCTCGCGTCTAGACTACTGTAACTCCCTCCTGGCGGGTCTACCTGCTGGTGCCATCCGACCTTTGCAGCTCATCCAGAATGCAGCAGCTCGACTCGTCTTTAATCTCCCGAAATTCACCCACACTACTCCGCTCCTCCGCGACCTTCACTGGTTACCGGTGGCTGCCCGCATCCGCTTCAAAACATTGGTACAGCAGAAAGTCTCTACATCTTCCGTCGCAAACTAAAAACACATATTTTCCGACTATACCTTGAATAAAGGATGTAGCACTATAGTAGCACTGAAATGGCTCTTACTGATAGCACTTTGTAGTTGAACTTTTGGACGAAATTGTACCTTCTTGATTCTTGTTGTTCTGATTCTTGTTTGTAACCGTAGAATGCACTTATGGTAAGTCGCTTTGGATAAAAGCGTCAGCTAAATGAAATGTAATGTTATGAGTGTAATGTGATGAACTAATCAATGCAACATTAACATTGACGTTTCTTATCAAATTTATAAAACATCTGCATTTAATAGGTTGAATATGGCTTACCACAGCTTTAAATCAGCCCTAATTTTGTTAATAATGTGAATGCCCTCTAATCAGACCTCCCTCCTGGCCTCTCCCAACCCCTCTATCATATTTACTTTTTACGCTACCACCGTGTAGCATTGCAATCACTGCAGAGCACACGCCTTTTCTTTTAATTTCTCTGTATCAGACCATTAAAAAATCTGTTGAATCAGTTTTAATGACTAAAATGTTCAGGCAATAGCCATGTGCTTTCCTACGCTATGACAAGAGTGAGTGACGCATAAATTGTTAAATGTTACTCATTTAGTGGCAGGCTAGTTAGCTAGCTAACATTAGCTTGATAATTCCACCATTTGTTTAATGCTACACTGGTTAGTAGTCGTTTCACAGCAGCAGGGAGTTAGGTGGTAGGCCTGTTGGCTGTTCTTGCCTCATTTGGTGTATAATAAACAATAAATTCATCAAATTCACTGTTTTTCAAGCTACTGTAGATGTCACATGGCGTCAAGGCTGCATCAAGGCTCTCGTCATATGGAAGTGGACGTGGTTTCATGTCTTAGCCTCTTGCCCACATTTGAGCATTTTTCTAAATCACGCAGCCGTTGCACTTACGTCGTATTTATACTTCCACAAAGAAGCGCTGGTCACGGGGAAATCCCAGGTTGTATTTAGAAGACATAACACCTGCTCATTGTGATTGTATCTCTTTCTCCATTAATTCTAGGCACAGGAAATCCTCCTCATCATCATCCAACTCTTGCATATTTTTTTTCCGGCCATGGACTTATGTTAGGCCCCACTTATATGAAACTATTGAATCACAGTGATCAGATGAATCAAAGACTGCCTGACAAGGATCTAAAAAAACTGCAGGTCCAAATGGAAAAGAGATGACATGCTGAGTGATGTCTATTTTCTTTTTTAAATGAATGATTGTTCGATTCAGAGCCATACATTGTTACTATGTTGGCTATGAATTATTATTATTACTGTACACATATTCCTCTATTAAAAAGAAGTAATCAAGTAATTCAAAATACTATATATACCAGACACAAAGTACAATTTATATCTCGATGATGATGGTGATTGTGATGCATTGTAACATAATCCTCTGGCCTTTTGTCAGGTTTGACTCAATGATGTGGTATATCCATGATTTTTTCTTTTCTTCTTTTTTGTCTATTCCCTGGACAAAAAAGGAAAAGATCTAAACCTTTTCTTTTCCACTGAATTTACATCTTCTGCTCATTTCTCCTGCTTTCTTACCAAGAGAATTCTAATGAAGGGTAGAGTCAGATATCTACAGGGATACAAGAGGACCTGGAGACAGGAGAGAATGCAGCCACTGATGGCAAGAAATTTCCATAAAAGTACAATCAGGTTGGAATTTTAAAAGTGAATGTTTAAGTAGTCTAAGAGCTGGGCTTTGATTCACTCTCTGATCAAACCCAAGACATCTCATTCAGAGAATAATGATTTTTCCCCCTTAATTTTTCTCTGTTTCTGTCTCATCTGTGAGCTTACAGGTAGAGCAAAGCCCAATGGTATTGTTTTCCCTCCAGTACTTGAGCACAAGAGCCTTTCTTCTGTCGGATTAGACATGGCCAAAAAGAATGGCAAATGTAGATATGCCACGTTATTAGCGGGTGGCTACACGGTGCAATTTCAGGCCCAATCCATTCCATGCATTTCATGTTCCCTCCAACACTGGCTTGCAAGTAAATAATTATATATTATACATATATATTCATTTGAAATGTGGAAGAAAACAGTCTTCCTTTTGTGCTTATGCCCTTATGCATATAGATGTGACTGAATATGCAATAACATCTATTGTTGTTGTTCACTGGAATGATGGCCGATGCAGCCGTGTGTCCGTGTGGGGAAAGCAGCAATCTGGGCCGAGGTTTCAACCAGGCGACCCCCAAACTCTCCGTTATTGTCGTTGTCGTACGAGGGAACCGAAAGCTAAAGCGCACATTAACGCAAATACTGCAGGTTGAGTATTTCCATTCAGTCAGACCCTTTTTTAACCAATAGCTCAAAAGGAATTGGCAACTATTTTTGCTCCTTTGTGCTTCTGTGAGTCCCTCATCTTCTTGCAGAATACACTTTGTGTACATCAAATGCACACTAAGTTCATGAGGCATCAAAGGTCAAGTCACCGAGCGCTACGGAAGATCAACTGCTTTAACAAAACTATTGAAGGGAACTGAACAGAAAATGTGACATTTTACAAAATCTGAGGTCATTTTTCACTTTCAGTAATTCAATATATTCAACTGTTAAAACACTGTAACTTAGACTGAACACCGTTTCATTTTACCATTCAATTGCAGCACTGGAATGACTTATAAGAGTGGGTTGTTTGTCTTTTTTTAAGAAAGATTTACTATTAAAACAACTGTAGTAAACGGCAAATTGTAGACCCATCGGCCGACCTAATATGTCCACAAACAAGCAACACTGCACAGCTTGTATGTTATATTGTACACAACTACACTGGCCCTACATTCTCCTCCTCAGCAGTGTTGATAAAGTAAAGGAAACTTAGTTTAAACTCTGAGGTTGGTAGTTTGCAGAGTGTAGGTCTATACATTCTCAGTTTCAAATGTGATCTGTCAGACTTGTGTGTTTTTGCTGCAAGCTATTACTCTTTCATGGCCCCTTTTTGGAGAGAAGGTTCCTGACCAATTATTTTCAGACAGATGCAGGGATGCAGAATGACTGGAAGCATCAGGGCTTTTTTTCAGATGATGCCTAAGGTAAGGGGAGAATGGCCAGAGGCTAAGGCAGCCCCCTGGGGACACAGAGGGCTTATAAACTGTATAACTGACATCTCTTATCCATTACTTTTGCTAAGTAAACCTTTAAAAACCTTGACAGTCCTCTACATGCTTTTCCCAACCTGTATATATTTAGCATTTTATGAATTTGAAGTCATTTTTTGAAGTATCGCCTGTATAATCTTGTAAATAATCACTGATCCAAGGATGAATAAAAGAGCACAAACTTACCTCCACATCTGCAAGCTTTCATATTTCTTTTAACACACCGTATGTTACTTTTATGTAGTACAACTTTCCAAAATCAATACAGTACACTTTCAGGATGAAATATGTTTTATCATATCAATAAACACTTCCTTCACCAGCCAGTTACCACCATGCCCTTCATAACACGGACAGAAAAAGGCTGGTTGTGCGGCTTGTCGATGTGGTGCCATTGGCAGCATGTTAAAGAAGAAAAGAGAGAAAGAGCTACTCTTATTGCCGCCATGCAGGTTCCCTTGATGACGGGCCCTCGCAAACCAAAAAGCCCTTGCAGGGTGCCTCCAGAAATGTTCCTTCAGTCACAGGGAGGCCTGTCACTGTTTGAACGCTGTCACCTCCACTAAGCGCCAAGCAGAAGCCACAGACATCAGCCTGTAGCTTCCTAACCTCACATAGACAGCAGAGACGTAATATAAATATAACCAAATATCATGCATTTTATTTCCTATCAAAGGATAAAAGATCACGAAGGGACTTACAGTTATATTTTTGCTTTCATCTTCTGATTGTTTAATAATTACTGGTATTCTTTGTATATTTTTTCCCTATTTTTACATTTTACAATTTTAAGCTGCAAATCCAACAATGAAACATTTGCAACATCTGCAGCCTGTTCATATCACAATAAATGTTTATTTAGTCACTGACTGATGTTACGTAACAGCTGCTAAAGCCAGCTAATGATGAAGTTTCACTTTTTGAACCATTATAGTGCACATCTCTCCAACACACATGGCATAAATGCATAACCTATAAACCTGGTTCTCTTTATCACAACTCCATATTTGTTGGCATTTTAGCCTTTGAAAAACAACATTTTCACTGCAGTCAAAATGTTTTGCTGAAGGCTCACACTTGTATTAAAACTTAAAAGACATTCAAAACTTAATTTGAAAACTTCAATAATAGCTTCAAATATAGAAATACAACATTTGGTCCATCCACAGAACAATTTCTTTGTTTCCTATTTATAGAGCCAGTACAGGGCTGTCTAAGAAAACCCGTTTTTTTTTTCACCCCACACAGAAGACAGCTGGCATCAGAATCACAGACTTATATGTATATATATATTTTTTAATCCCATTAAAATAATGGGTAATAATAGATTATGATGGAATTTGTACGACTGTCTGGCGAAATGACGGACAACACGAAAGTCTAATGCAAACAATGTGTGTCACCAGTTTGTATTTTGAACTCAAACGCTGGCTCTGGATCAGCCTGCCAGGGTCAAATGTAAATAGATTTATAGTTCAAAGTGATATGCAACATCAAAAAAAAGATCAATGTTTTTAAGGTCATTCTTATATCTAGGACTACAGTTGTCATTAGGGCACCATCCATTATTCAGCACACCCCCAAGGTATACACAGAATGTCTCGAGCAAAACTAAAGCACGGAAACAGGACAATACCCACAATCCCCAGCAGCCAGAACGCAGGACTGGATTCCATTTGCCATTTCGCTTCTAATTTGGACAACCATCAATCATCGTGTGGAGGATGAAACAGTTCCCCAGTTTTTTCCACTTACATCTGCTGTCATGCTTTAGTTTTTAGTTAAAAGCAGCAATAATCCAAAAAGAGGTAAATAGACGTCAGCAATTCAAATTGACCTTTACTGCTCAGGAGACAATCTCTAATCAATAGCACTGCCTTAGTTATGCCTTGAGGGTCTAAAAAGGCATTATGATTAGCATCCATGAGAATACTGCAGCACGATGAGAGAGGACATGTATCATAATGGGAACTGTTCATGAAGCCCATCAGGCCTCTGCAGCTCTTAGCTGCAGAGCAAAGAAGCATTTCAGTTACAACCAATGTGCTGCAACTGAGTCAAAGACATGAACACCCGACCTCCGTTCTCCATTCAAACCCCACGTGTCAGTCAAAACCTCCTGTGCCTCACTGTACACAGAACACAGGATACCAGTGTGAAAAACATTTCACCAACGGGTGCTGCAATAGACAGCAGTGCATTTACTGCATTAGGATTTGATTACTGAACTATCTGGACATTCAGATTTCCTTTAAATCTAAGGCACTAAATAGGTGAAATGTGAAACTTGACACGTCAACCATGAGTTTTGTGAGGGGCTGTGCACTGGACTGTGGTGTAATTGGGCAGAGCACACAACAGCCCTCAAATATTTCAACAATAATGTTTAAAATGACCATAAGTTATACAGTTTGTTTACTTTAAAATCATTTGGAGAGGGTTTTATGGAGTAATATATATGTAATTGGTCATTTATTGTGGTAATATTCACTATTTCAATGTTTGAGTAACTCAAATTAAGATCAATCTGGTTTTTGTTGACCTCCAGCAGATAGAAGAGATTAACAAAACAATGCTTTTGAACCTGACTTGGTTAGAAATATCTATTAATGAAATCTGAATCTTTATTTGTCTTCTTCTACTCATTAGTATTATAATCATTAGTCCACTTAACGCCTAATGTACCCTAGAAACTGTGTACTTTCACAACTTCCAAATGTGCAGTAACAAGTGTCTTGGGGTTGGATTATTTGGACAGATAATTCTACAACCAAAGTCATATTTCTATTATCAGTACGTCGTGTAAAAACAAGATTTAATTAATATGCTACTCTTTTGGGAAATACACAGAGGGGACATTTCAGAGGTGGTGAGTTGGAACACACAAGGGATGTCTGCAACAATCCCTGGTGTAAACCTGAGCAGACACAGCATAATACTCTTGATTTAAAATGAGTCGGTGCTTGAGAGATAATTAGCTCACGTAAAAACGCCCACAGAGGAACAGAGAAATGGATTGTCACCCTGCCTCTTTGTTGATGTAGCGACAATGTTCTCCATCTGTAAAATAAACGCCTTTATCTATAACTTATGTAGCAAGGTCTGACAGTCATAAATTATACCAAATTACAACACACACACTACTTGCACTAATCGGACTACTTTTTCTTTTTAATGTCATTTTTTATATTTATCTTGCTTATTGTAAATGTGTATATGTACAACGAGAGCTACGTGTAACCGGAGTCAAATTCCACGAGAGTGTAAACACACATGGCCAATAAAGCTGATACTGATTCTGATTCTGACACACACACACACACACACACATTTCTTATGCTCGCTGTCCATTATTATTTCTACAAATAGGAGTTGCAGCCTCCACTAATATTCCACTAATATTCAAAACCACGGCGTAGTGATGGAGAGCACAACTTCCTGTCAGTCAACAGAATAAACTTCCCTTAGATTTTCCTCTGTGGACCCCTACAGAACCGAAGATGTCCAAACTCCAAACTGTCCAATATAATTCATTGATCAGTTTGTATTGCAATGCAGTCCATGTGACGTTATGTTTCCAAGTCTTGGTCCAAGTCAGTGTGAAGTTAAACTTTTCTTTCTTTCATCCGGACCACGGGAGCCAACTACATGTCTGAAAGCAACCCAGGGTAAACAAACACATGTTGTTGGTTGAAAATGCTTCAGAGGGTGGCAATGTAATTACAGGTTAAGCATGTATTGGCAAAGGGAGAAGAAATATGTAAAATGATTGGGTGGTGTCATCCTTAGTGTATGTGAGAAGAGAGCCCAGCATGGCAACACAGCCCTTAACAAAGCCAGACAGTGTGTTTGAGTTTCACTGGGTATGGACAGCTCCATCAATATTTAGCTCATCCACAACTTCACCCATTCTACGGATAAAAGCAAGAGGAGGCCGGAGTACAAGGAGACGCCACCTCTCCCAGTGATGCTAATTATCCCTGTTTGCTATCTGGCTAGCTCTCAGGCATTCTGATCGGATTTACTTGACAAAATAAATAAATGATCATCATAAAAGTGTAATGCCACCTCCTTGACCTTTCCTCACACACACACCAGCCATGTTGGCGAAGGTACAGGGAAGAAAGGATGGTTGGAGTCTTATGTGAGATGCTTTCTCACACTTAAATCTTTCTTCTCGATACCGGCTATGAGGGAAAATCTTGTGTCTGTTGCTCAGATTTTGCACACTTAACAGGGATGACAAGTAAATATGCAATATTTCCTTCCATATACCAGAACAAAACTTGGCTAGAAGCATTTAGGTACCACAGTACTGTGTGTAGGATGGAGCCCAATCTAGCTTTCCTCCAATTATTCACGCTTTGACCACTATGAGGCAGCGGAAACAAGCTATATAAAACACAGGCATATTGTGTTGGTAATATTATCATATTATCATTTTTAAATGTTTTTACGGCTGCTTTCCAACGGACCTTTCCGAGTGTGAAATAATAGTTTGGAATAAATTAATAAAATCATATCTAAAGTGTCTCAATCTAGCTGGAGTATAACATTTCACTGCTACTTCTATACATTTAGCAGATTCTCTGTACCCACCACCACCAAGTCCCATTTGATCTCATACTTTTGCTAATGTTTGATTAAATAACATTTAGAGCCTCCACTAATCACGGTTATGCACACTAAATATGATTCACAGCTACTTTTGTTCAGTCAAATCCTAGTAATAGTGTTTGTTTACCACCAGCACTGCAGCATGTGAATAGTCCATGTTGCTTTCATGAGAAACAGGTGTTTGAACTACTGAACTAAATCAAGATTATACGGTTCTAGCTCTGCGGGCAGCACACTGTCGGACGGGATAGTCAACAAACACAAGACGGGGCAGGGGGACGCTTTGCTTCAGCCACAGGACAGCCGATAGAAGCCAGTTTCCCCCCCCTCGCCTGCCTGTCTGTCACTCTCTTTCTCTCAGGCTCAGAGGCTGGCTTTATTGTCTCTGACAGTTGAGAGCCGGTGGTTTGCCTCCACTCTCTGTCACCCCTCTGTCAGGCCCTGACCGATGAAGCCAGCGCCAATCTCCCTTCTTCAGCTCCGTTGGCTGTTCCTGGATGCCATTCCACCACTAATTAGCTCTTCAGAGATTTCTCTTCATGGAAGTAGGGGGTGGTGGGGGTGGAGGGTGGAGGGGGCTTGAGGGGTGGGGTGGGGTAAGGAGAGGGAGGCAGGAGGATGTATCCGGGGGAGCCTGTTTTTATTGGATATCATTGGCTCCAATGAGTGCACCGATTCTTGTACCAACAGACCTATGAAGTACAAAGAAGATAGATGGATGGATGGATGGATGGATGGATGGATGGATGGATAGATAGATAGATAGATAGATAGATAGATAGATAGATAGATAGATAGATAGATAGATAGATAGATAGATAGATAGATAGATAGATAGATAGATAGATAGATAGATAGATAGATAGATAGATAGATAGATAGATAGATAGATAGATAGATAGATAGATAGATAGATAGATAGATAGATAGATAGATAGATAGATAGATAGATAGATAGATAGATAGATAGATAGATAGATAGATAGATAGATAGAGGCATGACCTGCTAAATGAGGAGTCTCACTAATGTCCTGCCTCTGCCGGGCCAACATGACCACTGCAGCTCCTCAGGTGATTAACATGTTGGCAGGGGTTCCGACATGAAAAGACCCCTGTTTCTTTGTCTTCTAGTGTGTAAATATTGTGCTCGCGGAATATGAAAGTAGTGCAACTATAAGGTACAAAAACATAGGGAAAAAAGATCAAGAGTGGGTCTCACATCAAGGAGGACCCTGAGGATGTCTTTGTTGTCAACTTCAGAAGGGGGAAGAGAGGAGCAGAGGAGGAAACTGGCAGAAGGGGGAAAGATGCCAGAGAGAGCTCAAAGGATTCGGTCTGGGCAAGGTGATCGGTATTCCTCGGCAGTCTGCCTTCTGGCTCAGATCAGTGGGAGTAAGCTGGCAGCCAAGCCAGAGGGCATAACAGCACAAACACACCTTCAGCACTACACTGCTAGAGGCTTGGCTTCACAATCTGGAGGGGCGGGAGTTGGAGGGAGAGACAGAGGGAAGAGACAGGGAAAATAAACACACTGTAATTATCTTCAAATCATCAACCGCTGACATCCATTGTAAATATGTGCACATATTCCAGTAAAGGCATCACCTTTCAAAACAGTAGTTGATTCGATGAGATCCAGAGCCGTGGGGTTGTGCGTGGGGAAGGTGCTGAGGTCACCAGTCAGGCAGACTCATCCTCAGGCCAGCAATGTCGTCTCTACTCGCATCATCACCTCTCTCTTGGATGACATCCAAAAACCCTCCACGTGTGACGAGCGGGGAGACTGTACTCCTCTTCAAGGATTTCCCAGCACCACGCTGGGACACGAGCCTGACACACTCCCTGCATTAGCCACCTACATGGTCCTTTCTGATGTTCTGTTACGGCTCCGGCTAAAGGTCTAAACAGGTACCTGATGGGTGGGCAGGACTGGGCAGGGCACAGCAATGAAGTGCTCACACTGTGTGGAAGTGTTGTGACAGGTACCAGATGTCCTGGCAAAGGCCAGCTGTTCCCACGGACCACTACATCGCACACACACACACACACACACACACACACACACACACACACACACACAGGCAGGCATACACATGTGCACACCGGTGTGGTCTGACGTGCAAGCGGCTATCATTTAGCTTCCATGAAAAGCTAATTGGATAGTTGAATTAAAGGTTTTGGCCACCTGATGATGAAACATTTGAATTTGCAGGTTCCGCCAGGACAAATTCCTTGAATGTGAAAACAAACATGGCAACAAATGGTTCTGGTTCTGATTCTGATTCTGAATTGATTAAATTTTTGGTTTTGTAACGTCGTAAGTGACCAAAAACACAACAACAGAGCGCTCTGAACATCGAAGTCAGTTCTGATTACTCTTGAACTCCTGCAGCTGCCATCACCTGCTCGTGTCCTCACATGAAGGAAACTGCCGTTTGATAAACGGTCATTTCCTTCCACTGTTATTTGTCCACACGTTTTTGTTGTTTTTGTCATTTTAATTTCTAAAAATCTTTAATTCTCCACACCTGACCCCCAATGACTCATCTGCTCCTGATTCTGCCAGTAGCTTACTCTGTTTACACTACTTTATATTTATATTTTATATATGTATTACTTATATTACGGACTTTCGCCACAAACACAAGACAAACTTTATTTAACTTAATCTTGAATTCTAAATCTCACCTTTCACTATTTATGACACACACAGTCACGTTCTCACGAATCAGACCTTGAGACCGCTGCTAAAGAAACTAATTTATGAAATGCGAATGCATTTTTGATGCGCTAAATCCAATACACCCTTAATGATGGATAATCTCCATGATTATTCTATATCCTAGATAATGCAGTGTTATAACTGATCAATATGGCGCCGTCGCGAACCTTCGGAAATATCCGTGGAGATTTTTAAGAAAATCACTCCTCAAGGCTGCATCATCCATCGCTGCCTCTTCCTCCTCATGAGCAGATCATAACCAAGCGCTCTCTGGGGGGGAAAAGGGAGAAGTTCTTGCTCTTTTAAGGGTTTAAGTGGAATCTTAATGTGTGTTTTCGCCTGCACTGGACGGCCCTTGTGTTTCCCCCGCTGACAAGGTCAACGCACTCACATGGCCAGAGAAGGAATTTAATATATAACTGCGAGAAACAATTAGCGATGCATCAATAGTCGGATCAATAGTGATGTTGGTAATTATCACTTTTGGGATAGGGGAGATGGTTTTTCCTTATTGATGCTCTCTAATTCCCGGGTATAACCTCGGGGCCTGCAGAATAAATCAAAACACATCAAGGTAAACCACATTCCCAATTCCTTTATGACAGATGTGAATAAACATTGCCCCGTAACTTAAAATATTAAAACCAGAACTTCGCTTGTTATGGTCATCATGAACCGTCTCATGTTTTGACTCCAGCTTTGATTAGGTCGGTATACGTCAACAGTGAGTGCTGATTTATACTGATTAAAGGTGGGGAAAGCATGTTAAATGGATTCAATAAATGCAATCTCCTAATTTAAGAATCTTGTTTGAAATAAGCTGATATTTTAGGAAAAGGCTAATATGATTTATTTGACAAAATAGAAAGTAATATCTCTGTTAAATTAGCAAATATGCACTATTTTTTAACCTTTTTGTGATTCGATTTGCCTTATTTTTTTAATGTGTTGTTGTATCATATCAAATTGTATTAATTGGGCCCCACAAGTCTGTCTTCAATTGAATCCATATTTATTTAATGTCCCCTCGCTTTATTTGTTCCCGTTCAGGCATGATGTCTAATGATATGTGACACTTTATTTAATTCCAGGCAATTTCTTTTAGGCTGAATGAAAAAGCAGATGCCAAATTAACTGTGACCCAGCCACTTTCTTGAGCCAATTACAGTCTATCACATTAACCCCGATCACAGTAAGCACGACGCGTCCGCCGCTCTGCAGCAGAACAAAACGCTGCGCTCCCCGAGCATTTAACCAATCACTTATGCTACGTCTAATTAATAGTGTTTCACAGAACTGAGCTTCAATTAAAGTGAAGCCCTGGAAGGCTGCGAGGCCTTGAAAAGAATTAAAAAGTCTTGTTAAGTTATCCGTTTTGGAAGCGAGGAATTCAAACGGAAGAATAAAATAAACACTTCTGTTGGAAGATGGAGGGGTTTATTAATGTGAGGCTCAACGTTGTCAAACATTATTTTCTGTGTTTGTCTTTTGAGAACATGTTCATATGAATATATGATCAGTTGATGCATAAATATACGGATTACAATGTGACCACTGCTACATATCAGGGCTACAGGTGATGGTTTTCATTAACTGATTCATTAGTCAATTAATCCATTCATTATTTGTTCAATGTCAGAAAATAAGTCCCTAAACTCAACGTACTGGTATTTATATCACATAAAGCAGCAAATTCTCAACTTGGAGAAGCTGAAAACAGAACGTGTTTGGCATGTCTGGCATAAAACATGCTTTCAACTATTAATCGGTGATCATAATAGTTGCAGATTTGTTTTCAGTTGACCGGTTTAGTTTTCAGCTGCCCAATTTATGACTAATTTGATTCAAATTAGAGGCATATGTCTACATCATTGTATCATTAAGGAATACAAGCCGGTACTCAAATT
The DNA here is from genome assembly GCA_023566465.1 of Cottus gobio. Classification (NCBI taxonomy): domain Eukaryota; kingdom Metazoa; phylum Chordata; class Actinopteri; order Perciformes; family Cottidae; genus Cottus; species Cottus gobio. The sequence continues at coordinate 20,956,696 of CM042219.1, forward strand.
ACATGATTAGATCTGTTTCCCAGACCCACTTTTCACAATTCACAATAAGGCTTTTCTATAACTCGTGATCGGAGCAAATTGGTGCCTCGGTGAAGCTCCTGATCATTTTACTGCTGTTCCACATCTCCATGTATTATCTTGAATTGGTAATCCAGCCATTTGACTTTAAAAAATATGAACTTTGTTTCATGCATATGCTATTGAAAACATATAATAAATACTTTCTAAATTCAGACAAAACATGTTTCTCCCTCATTAGTAATGCAAATATAATTGTGTTTTCATATTAGATTCAATGTCATGAATAAGCTACAACCACTATTTGGCGACTCTAATGAAAAACCCCATTCTTTGGGAATAACTTTATTAACTATTGACCAAATGGACTGGACAGAAATAAGTAAAGCAACACATTTACGATTCCCCTTCGTTCCACAATGCCTCTGTTGCTGTCTAGTCCTCCATGCAGCGTTTTCTCCTTTTGCCTTCCTCCTTCCTCTTGTGTTGCTGCTGCAATCCCTGGCCATCAGCTCTCCCAAGAGAGCCCTTGCTACCATTTATTCTCTGTTAAACCAGAATAAGTTGTCTGAGGTTTTCAGCTTTGGGCCTAATTTTAGTTTTGTCCTAGCTTACCTCTGAGCTCTCCCAAGAACCAGACTCTCTCCAGACACACAGGAGAACATTGTGAGCCTGTGCACCATCTGAGCCTGGGCCCCTCAGGCCCCTGCTGTATCAATAATGCAGACATGACCACACTGATTGGAGGAGACAACTGGTGTTTAGGAAGAGCAAACCCAAAAGAGAGCTCTGTCTCCACACAAGTTATAGCCCTGCTCTCCGTTTGCCACTGATTTAGACGTACAACTGCTGGAATGATTGCTTGGTTTTGTGCAACACACACACACACACACACACACACACACCTAAGTACATGCACACACTCAGTCACCCAGGTGAGGGAAGGCACACACAAAGCCCCAGCCTTGTTGATGGGTCCATTGATTTTTGAAGGCCTCACTCCTTTTTCCTCCTTTTCTTTGATTAGTAATTCACAGAAGCAAAAGAGAACAGCCCGGTGCTTTTAAATCTTAACTGCTCACTGAAGTACCAGTTATGGGGAAGAGATGCCCTACAGTGGGTATAGGTATGTGCTTGTTGGTCATTTAATTCCTTTTTGTTTGTATATATGTATATGTACTATTGTAACAGGTACGGCATTATTCTCCAGGTTGGACATATTGCTAAATATTATCATAAATACAGTGTTCTATGCATTAATTAAGACTGTATTCTGTATTCTTTCTGTATACATTGGCAGAAAAAAAATGACTCCCTCAACAGTTTGAGATTTCCCATTTGCTAAAGTCCGGTGTGATGATGAAATCAAAGTGTAAGTGCTGGGAAATAGACGAGCTGACCAACTGGACGCAGAGGAATTTAGATTTCCCATGGATGAAGGGTTTTTGAAAGTTATTCAATTCAATTCAGTTTATTTTGTATAGCCCAAAATCACAAATACAAATTTGCCTCTAAGGGCTTCACAATCTGTACACATACGACATCCCTGTCCCGGAACCTCACATCGGATCAGGAAAAACTCCCTCTAGAAAACAAGGGGAAGAAACCTGAGGGAGAGCAACAGAGGAGGATCCCTCTCCCCGGATGGACAGATGCAATAGATGTCATGTGTACAGAATCAGCATAACAGAGTTACAGCACATTCAATGGATGTCACAGAAATTATTCATGAGTAGTAGGCATGGCCATGGTTATATTTATATATAGACATTATGTAAAATACATGCTCAGGTAGATGCAAGAGACTGCCTGGTTATTTGCTGCTGACAATTCTGCTGTTACAACTCCAGTGTCCAGTTTTTGTTTATTTTCATTTCCGAAATTATTCACTAGAGGGAGCAAGCTGTTCAGTCTTTCAGATAAAAGTGGACAAAATGCACAGTGGGTTATTCGTATTCATTCATCTAGCAGTCAAATATTGTGGACGGCAAACAATTTCAAACTCTGAGAATTATGGAAAAGGTACTTTACTGCCTTCCTGTGAAAAAACTTTCCTTGAGGCAAATTGTTTGTGCTGAGAACTTTTGGTTTTGGATGGAGAACATTCACAAGTAGCAGAGGCCCACTGAGTGATGATTTCTTAAAGGGAGCGGCGCAACTCAATACTGCATGCTGGGATCTTTTTGATCACTTGACTGAGCAGTGTTTGTTTGTCCGATGTTGTGATGCATGCCGCTGATTAGCGGTCGACGGATTAATGAATCATAAAAAGACCTGTTAGAAGTGTCTTCTCTGAGGGACACAGCCATTCATCTGCGGAGAAACTCGTGATATGTTTTTCCCTTTTTTCGCTGCATAATTAGACATATTGATGAATATTAACAATTAAGTCCTTAAATGTCTTGTTTTATCCGACGCCAGATAAAGACTGCATGCTCTTCCTGAATTAAATCCTGAGACGATCCTTGCAGAGACATCTAACATTCACCCAGAAGGCTGCGCTCTGCTTGCTCCATGCTAGTTGCTCAGGGCCTCCTATATGCCCCCCTCCCTGCCTCCCCCCATGCTTGCATCCCTCCACTAACACCCACCCTTCCTTTTTTTTTTTTCTTCATTTTTGCTTGTTTGATATATTTCTTTCCACCCCACCACCGCCATATTCAAAGACTTATACAATATACATGCTCCATCTGGTCAAACTTGGTGAACTTAAATATACCTGTCAAGTGCAACTTAAAAAGTTTCCCCCGCAACCTCTACTAAGTCTCGCCCAATTCACCAAGGCTTTAATTAAAAAGCAGCCCCAGTTCCAGGATGTGCTTCTAAATGAGGGAGTTTGTGCTGGCAGACGAGGAGCCGGGGTCTTGCAGTGGGACCCGGCTTGTGGCTTTCATCACTTCCACTCCACGGCTCTGAAGTTCCGGAGAGGCATCTGTCTGACTTGAATTGGAAAGATGGAGAGATGCACAGGAGAAATTTAGACAGAGGATAAATTGAAGAAGCGAGACAGGAGGGGGGTTGAGGAAGAAGAGGGGGTGCGAAGGAGAATACCATTGTGGGCGCTGACACCCTCCTTTTGTTCTGACTGCAGAAGTAAAGTGAAATGTTAAAGGTAGGACTTCTCTTCAACATTAATGGAGGACTGTAGCACACACATTTAAATGAGTGCCTGTTAGTTACATTTTATTTTATTTTTCATTATCAGTGCTACTATTAAAAAAAATAGAATCCTGTTACAGGTTTAGTGTTAAGGCTTTGGATTAAAAAATACATAAATACTCATAGTAATCAATTAAATGAATTGAATGTATCTATTTCATGTTAACACACACCGAAATGACAAGAAACCTTGTGTTGAAGTAGATTAAAAGCATGGATACTGCATGTGTGGCCATTTGTGCATTTCTACAAATCGAATTGAATGCATCTAATGTAAATATGTCCAATGAAGATGCATGATGTAAGTGCAATATTAGAAATAAAAAAATATCAAAATATTAGTCTGTTAACAAAGTGTATAAAGTCTATGGAATCGACCTTCTTTCCTGATCAGTGTTTTTCTCAGCAGAGCGGAAGGTCTGTAAAGATTTGTTCCCAAACTGATGGATATTTCTGAAACCCAAACAACTGTGACATCTAGTGGTCACTTTATTAAAACACAGCAAAACGTTAGAGAACATTGTGTAAGATATCGAGCATCACATCGCCAGACGAAAAGATGTAACCCCCAAAACGAATCCTGAGGGTCCCCAACAACGTACGAGAGTAGAAGTACGAGAAGTAAAATAAAACATATGTTCTCGATTATTCCAGTCAAAACCAAAAATGTTGACAGAAAGTTTATATCTGATGAGAAAAGCTGGAGTGATGTAACCTCACACATCTAATGTTTGGACCAAACCAGGAGGAACTGGGGGTTCGGTCCATCCTCCAAGGGGACCCAACATAGATCTTAAAGCTTTAGAGGTGACGGTGAAGAGGAAAAAGTTCATGTCCTATACAATCTTCTTATAATTTTTCTTTACTGGATTGGTTTACTTCTAGTTATCTATTAAACTCTAAAATAAATCAGAATAACAATCTGAAAAGGGAAAAAAATCACTCTTTGCCATTTGAAAAAATATATAACCTTTAAGAAGGGGGTCATAATTTGATTTTGGTTTTAAAAGGTCAAAGGTCAAAAAAGGTTGAGAACCGCTGACCATGATAAATATGACGTAATGTTTAAAGCCTCATGACTTCTCTAAAATCTCAAATTTGTTTCCTTGCTGTTTATAAAAAAACTCTCTTTTTCCATATCAGAAATCAAAAGGGCCGAACATGATCCAGAGCCTGACGTTTCTAGGCTGAGAGCCAAACCCCACTGAACTCTGGGAAAGGTTAGAAATTTCTCACGCACGTCTCAAACCGGTCTCCTGCTCCATGCTGCTTTTTTTAAAAGTCATGCGCTCTGGTTATAACAAAACACACTACGAGGACATTTCCAAAAGCTATATTCGTTGTTGTGTGGTATAATGAGTTCAAGGTACAAGTGGATGTGACAGGATTACTCAAAGTACGGTGACATCACGTTAATAAACATGACGGGTGGACATGATTATAAATATACCTTGCACATTTCCATCCTTTAACACGCAGACAACTGGTCGATGTGCCAGCTGAATGATTGCGTGTCTGTCTCCTCTGTGGTGTCATCACACATCAGCTGTTGGTCTCTGATGATGGGCATCAAAGGAAGGGTTCAGATATCAGATACCAGACATATACATATGTCATATAGACATGTGGAGGCACTCATACTGCCATAATGTTGTTTACAATGGGGGACGTCTTGTTGCTTCTATGCCGCTTTAGGTGGAACACAATCATATGCGGTGTGCAGCTGCTGCATGATATGCAGGATTTGATTTTATCAAAGAGGGCTTAGTGGCAGAAGAAAAATATGTTTCAGATGGCAAACTTTACCCTGCAGTGAATTATCCACTTTTGTTTTATTTTTTATTAGCTCTTTTGATTTAACACATTTAACTCATCAGACACAGATAACCAGCTTCATGGTACTGAATAATGTTACTTTTTTGCCTTATAAAGCTAATAAATCATCAATTCTGAATTAAAAAAAAAAATACTATTTGATTGAAAAAGTTAATTGACATCTATAAATAAGAAAATAAAGTCATTATCGTATACAAAATTCAATATTTGCATTGCCGGAGAAGGTCAAAAAAGGTCAAACATGTTTATGGCAGACCTTTTCACAACATGTGGTGCTGGAATCATCTCTGTAATCATATACAGCTCTGTTAAGAAAGCCGAATGTTTCATCTTTTGATTTTATTTCATAAAGTCAAACCAGCGTTCAGCATTCTTATATGTGATCTTTTATTGACTCCCATTTTCTTTCACCAAACTCAGTCGTGCCGTCGACCGGCCAAAGAGTCGCTTCCAGCCTTCAAACTAATGAAGTGCTGCCATGTGTGGAGGGCCCGATTGAAGTGGTCACATGTTTGTGATCATGCACTACAGAAGTAATCGCAAACGCATCAAGGCGTGCAGGTTTTAGCTCTATGAGCATCTTGTTATCATGATTTAGTTTTTTTTAAAGCAAAATTATGGGAAAACAAAAATGTTTTCAGCAAAAAGTCGTAATAACAATAAATGTTCTGCAGAGATTATCGCAGATTGTCAGGGTGAGATAGTCAGACCTGTGCATGCTGGGATACATCTGACGGCTGACATGTCTCAGACAAAATGCAAGTTTATCAGTGTCTGCTCTGTTCACCCTGTGTGTCAGTAACACTGCAGCGGTCTGTTTTCATTTTTATAAGCTCCAAGATATGCATAATAAATCATAACAATCACGTGACTGGGCCGCCGCAAAGTTTGTTTGCTTTCACGACTTAAGTTTGGTTTTGTTTCCCTCCCCCTCTACTTCTTTTACTGTCCACCCCTTGTTCCTCGTTAGCAGTTTTAAAGTTTATAGTTTTGTATCGGGAGGTTTTGGTTGATAAAATACATAATTTGAACCAAAGTGTAGCCGAGGGACTACTTTGGAGCCACAAGTGTCCCAGTTGGATTTTAAAATGGTTGGTGGCTTTATTAGGTTAGGGTTAGGGTTAGTATAATATCACTTTAATAGGTGTGCTTATGGGAAATGATGGCTCTGCTCATATGCTGTTGATTTATCACGGCCAACATCCTTACTTACGATAATTTGTGATTTTCTGGGTTGGACAGGATGTAAAATCTTCGCATGCATGAGATTGTCTGTTTGTAAATGTTTACGATTCAGACTAGAAAGCCACCTAAATATTATTGTATCATTGTATTATTGTGCTGAGGTAACCTGCTCAGCTCTCCGTGTCACAGTGAGATACTTCCTCAATTTCTGTGCAGAGTGGAGGCCACAAAGAGAACAAGCAGAGGGGGCACAGCTCGTAAAGAGACGGCCTTTTAACCAGATCAAAACCAGCTCTGCTCTCATCTGGGTCCCCCCGTCTCCTGAAAAGTATGTCTCGGTGCTGTAAACACACACCAGCGGCCCACCGCGGACACCTAAACACACTCGCACACCGAATTTCAACTATTTCGCCGGACTGCTTGGAAATCAGAAAAAGAGAGAAACATGTGAAAGAGAGAAATAACATGGTTCAAACAGTCTCTGATGCCGTGGTCTACACAAGGCAAGTAAGGGAAGCAAAACATAGCTACACACACACACACACACACACAATGTTTTCAGAGTGTAATTAAATCATCCCATGCTCAGCCCATGGGATCTCCCTTGAGGGTTTGGAGGCCCACACTGACCGTCCCTGCAGGTCACGGGGGTGGCTGTTTTCCTTGGACATGTTTGAGGCTGCACGTCTCTGGGAATTGGGTCCTATGGAGAAAAAAAGAAGAAGAAGAAGAAGAAGAAGAAGAAAAAAGAGGAACGACGTCTTGATATCTCTGTATTTTGGACATCAGGACAATTGTTGAGCACAGTCTCATCTCAGTTCTTCACCTTAACGCCACGAGCGACCCGGGGTCTTTGATTGAAGAGGCTCCCGGTGAGTGGCCTCGCATCCACAATAGGCCAGCGGTCGTCTCGGGTCTTCTCATGTTTGTCTCGCTTTGTTTTAATAAGGAACTCACAACGGCAATGGTCATAGGACACGGTGAAGTTTGGGATTTTAATTTGTCCGCATCTTACTCTGGAGCTCGGAAGCAGGAGGGCGTAGCAGGGAGGGTATTCCTGTTTATGATAGTCTGAGATAAGCTCCAAAGGTTAAGGCCAGCATGACATATGGGAAGATCCTCACCGTGAGCAGACGATAAGCACTTGGTAGATGTGAAATAATAATTTGTATTGTCTTTTTATATCGTCTATACTGCAACAGTGGTTGCTCCTCTTTGCCTCAGTATTGTTGTAATTCATATTCCAGCCACCAGCAGCAGGCCTGAGCACAATGCTTCTGAACAACATTGAGCAAAGAAAATAATTTTCACCATATTGCCTTTACTTATTATTGACTTTAGTTTTCATCACCAGTAGTTTTTCATCAACAGGGTCAATATTAGCAGATTAAAATACATTATAAGGATGTTTAAACAGCATTGCAGCCATAGAAAGTGATAAAACAAATTAGGATCCACGATGACTCAAGCAGGAGGGTTATACTTTAGCATGTTACTTGAGTTATGATGGATGTATAGATAATTACACATGATTAGACGTAATCACAACGTGATTTTTTTTTTTTTAAAAAGCACTGTTATCCACAAAAAGTAAATACCTTTCGAGTTACATGAGCACATTCTGTTGCTATCTCTTCAGACTTGAAGAGCAGTGGACCTCCTGCTGATGCAGAGCTTCAAGTCCCTCCTCGGGTTAGACGTATTGATGACTGGCCCATTTGAGCGGAGAGCCGGCCGGCTCGGGTCATTAGCCTCGCTGCCGCGTACGACAGCAGATGGAGGTGGAGGTATGGCTGTAGGCTGTTCTGTGATCCCAGACTTCTAAACATGTAATCCGCTCTCCTCTGAGGCTCCCTAGCCACAGGAAGTCGCTCATGCTGCTCCACTGATCTCGTGGCCTCAGTGCACCGTAACATGCCTCACCAATAAATAAATATATGACTTCATGTTTCACATGGCAACAAAGGTTTGGTGAAGTGATTTCTAAAGCTTTGGATTCTGTGTTGCCGGTTCAATGGGAAAGACTGGAGTCGGTGTATGGATTTTCTGATGTTGTTAGTACAACAGGAATAGATATAATCCAATTGTCTTCAATGGTACTATGCAACATGAGAGATGTATGAGCTTAAGAGTGTCTTTGAGGATTATGATCTCAATTTTAAACCAGATTTATGGAGAATTATTACCTAATTAGCTCCAAAAGACAGTTATTACTGCATATGGCTGCTTTGTCCTGGTCCTCTTGATGTAATGATTAGTTTGTTTGTGTGTGTGTGTGTGTGTGTGTGTGTGTGTGTGTGTGTGTGTATGTGTGTGTGTGTTTTTAATCCTTAAATCAGTACATTTGGGACACAATCTCACAAGTAACTGCCGACTTGTCATAATGTTTAAATCCAACAGTAAATTTGTGATACAGAACACAGGGAAGAATTATGACATGATAAACAAAAATATTTGCTGAAAAATATCTGAAAAATGATCCATTTATTAAACAGAAGGTCGGATTTTATAAATGATGGGACACAATGAAGCACCTGGCATTTCTCTCCACGTATGAACTTTGATGATGACGTTTCAAGTTTCAGGTCATGTGATGAAGTCTGTTCACTTGGCTGAAAGACAAATGCTGTTTTTGGGATAAAAAAAGTTCAAGAATGACAAGAATCAGAAATTATGTACTAATATGAGTGTGTTAGGTTATACTGTAATATTGCCACTAAATATTGAAAAATTCAAATATAAGTGTTTGTGTCCGCAATACCAGATTTATTTGAAAGACCAGTAAAATGTAGTTTTATCATTCACCAACTATCAATTCTTGCACCGATTCTTGTGTTTCCTCTTTTATTTTTGGTCAATTCTGTTGTTTTAAGATTATATCTTGGACACAAAATTGTAATAATATAGATTTTTCCTTTATTCAGATATGTGCCATACTTAAATTAAAAAAAGACTTCCACAAAATAATATCTTTAATATTGGAGATTTGTATGTTTGACTAAGTTTCCACCTTGTTCCACACTGTATGTAGATGCTAAATCCAGTCTAGCTGAGACTTATGGGATGTTTTCACTCCGAGCTTGTCTTGGGACAGACATGTACAGTTTACATTTCTGATAGTCTTGGGCCAAGTGCCAAGACTCTTGGCACTTCTGATAACCACAGCAGCCCTGTCGCTTGGAAGAACTTTTACTGTAAACAAGCACAGGAAATGATGATGATGATGATGTTGAAGTCTGGACATGCTGATAGTTTTCGGGAAGCCTTTTTAGACAACATGGGCATTTGAGTGTTGACACATTGGCTGCATCCTGGTGTTAATATGGACATGCTTCAGTCAGATTAATTGTGAAATTACACTTGACTTCACTTTTGTCATTGCATGTTGATTTTTAATATTTTAGTGGAGCGCTCAGTGAGATTAAAAGGCTACATTTTCTTCACCAAATTCCCACAAATGGAGAAAAATGGGGAAATCCAGTTCTGATATGCTTAAATGGTCATCTCTCTCTGAACAGCTTTTAAAAAAATATTTTCTCTCAAAATATTGTGTTTCACACATAACAACCAGTGTTGTCCGTTGTCACCAATGGTGTTTGTGATTTCTTTTCATGGCCAAGAGTTCAAGGCACAGCCGGGGGAACGGAGAGTGTCCGGGTTGGGGACCTCAGAATTCCATCCTTGCTTTTTGCAGATGATGTGGTTTTATTGGCTCCCTCAGAACATGACCTTCAGAACATGACCTTCAGAACATGACCTTCAGAACGTGACCTTCAGAGCGTGACCTTCGACACGCACTGGGGGCCGTTTGCAGCCGAGTGTGAAGCGGTCGGGATGAGATTCTGTATACTCCGAGTCTGAAGCCATGATCCTCTGATGGGAAAACGGTGGATTACAGCCTCTGGGTTGGGTGTGAGTCACTGCCCGAAGCGAGGGAGTTCAAATATCTCTGGGTCTTGTTTACGAGTGAGGGTAAAAATGGAGCCTGAGATAGACAGGCGGTTTGACACTGTAAAGAACCATTGTGGTCCATCTAATTTCCGTGACCGAAAGAATGAGATCGCAGTTACAAGCGGCCCGAAATGAGCTTCCTTCGTAGGGGGGCAGGGCTCAGCCTCAGAGACATATGGGTGAGGAGCTCCGACATCCGGAGGGAGCTCGGAGTAGAGCCGCTGCTCCTTCCCGTCGAAAGAGGCCAGCTGAGGTGGTTCTGGGGATCTGATCAGGATGCCTCCTGCACATCCAACTGGCGAGAGGCCCCGAGGTAGACACAGAGCGAGCTGGAGAGATTACATATCTGGTCTGGCCTGGGAACGCCTCGGGGTTCCCCAGGAGGAGCTGGGAAGCGTTGAGGAGAGGGACGGTCAGGAACACTCTCATGAGCCTGCTGCCCTCGCGACCCGGCCCCGGATAAGCGGAGGCTAATGGATGGATATAAGACATTAACTGTGTCCATCATCAGTCTTTATCAACCCTGTGACCTTTGAGAAACCACAGAAATAACTTTGCCTCTTAAAAGCAGGGAGGCTGCAGTGAATCGTGACTCCAAACATACAGTAAGTCACTGGTAGCCCCGCCCTCGCCTGCCTGGCACTGCCCATTTCCTCAACTTTGATCATCGAGCACAGGAAACACCGGCCAATGTGGGAGGCTTGGTCGGTATAACTCAGTCTGCACTGAGACTGATTGCATGAGCGATACGTGAAGAAGAAGGAAACCAGTCTGATTGAGGGCATGAAACCAGTGGACACTAAAGGGCAGAGTGTAGAAAACACAGTATGTGCGGTTCTTATTATATATAATATGGGAAATTGCACATTTTTAAAGTATGCAACATCTTATTAAAGGTTTATGAAATGTTCTGGCACTAACGATTAAGTTAAGGGTTAATAAATCGTCTAATCATGCTACAATCATAATCACAAGTTGTTACAATTTCTGCAACGAAGACAAGGTTGCCTCCCAGTAAACAGCTATTGTTTTTTTTTTTTGCTAGCTGCACTTGTCCATAGTAAATCAATATAGATAAAGCTGCAGAAAAATATCACCCGCATAATTCCTTTCAGCACTTGAGAGCATGGAAGTGTCTTTCAGCTGATTGTTTTGGTTTGGGTTCACTCGTCAAATTCATCTCCATCTTTTCCGAGGAAAACCTTGGATTAACCCACGATACACAACCTGTGCAGCACCAAACTGAAGACCGACACCGTTATCAACTAGCTGGTGAATATAATAGAGCATTTAGCTGAAAAATAAATATTGCCCCTAAGTAGATGAGTAAGGCCAAATCCAATGCTTTGTGAATATTAGGACTTCTCAGACTGACATTCACTGGATGGATAGAAACACGATTCCAAAATAATGGAAAATAAAATGTTTCATACATTTTAATGTTTGTGAAACCTGATGCTTTGCAGGCCATGAGGCATTTATTCAAATGTGAGCTCGCAACCTTGCAATGCAAATGTTTTTATTCATGCATTGTAAGCACTTTGCACACATTACAGATCTGTGAAGCATTAATATATTATAAATTAATAAATAATCCTTAAGTTAGTCAACAGAGAGGTAATTAAACAGTTTTGCATGCCATATTGTAAAGTATTACCACTGAACCAGATAAATAAACAATCATCTCAGATTTTCCTATTAGCTGCCGCACATTAAAATGATATTTTCAGGGTTTTGTTTCAGTTTGAAAACAAGCTTCCTGTTTTAATTGTCTACACAGGTGGGCCTCTAAGTATGCTTTGACCCTCAGGGCTGAATGAGGGTCCCATTATACAAGTCAGAGGTCAGCTTAGTGCTCGAGGCTAGTTGATCTGCGTGGTGTTTAGATATGCATATCCCATGAATCACAGCAATCACAGCTAATCAGTGTGAGTATGCGTGGATTTTGACATGAGAGGCCTCAAAGGTATTAGTGTTTCTATAGATTTTTGTCTTTACTCTAAACCGTGGGGTATTCAACAAATTAAATGCTAAAAACAAAACGTAATGTATCTAAACACATGCCTTTATTTATTATCAACAGAAAGAAAAACTATATTTGAATGTGCGCTGCCCACACACAGATCACAAACACACAAATACACATTCAAGGCACATCTCATACGATATCTCAGCCTCTCATCAGAGACATAATCAGTGCCAGATGAAGTCAGTCTGCCCTCTGACCTTTGACAGCGCCTTTCTCGTGAACACAAGAAGGAGCGTTAAGGTCCGGGGAGCTGCTCTGCTGGAGGAGAGAAACCCAGAAGGAGGTCATACAGTATGAGGGGCCAGACGAGGCCAGGAAATCCCTGTGGTCTGTTCATCAACACCGAGGAAAAACCAAATGGAAAAAAGCAAAGGCAATGTTCCATGCACGGAGATTTTATGAGATAACCACAGTCTGCAACACTGCAGCCCTTTGACAACGTGATGACGGGAGATGTCAATAAACATCCAGAAACACTGATTATCTTCAGACTGTGTATTCATTTCTGGTGTTTTCACTTCATGAATATGGCTCATCTACGTATGCTCCAGCTTTAAAGGACAATGCTGACATTATTTTCTATCTATTTACATTATTATTGTTACCAAATCCCATGAAAAGACATATATATTAATATATATATATTTATTATATATATTAATGCTTTTTGATTTGGCACTCAAGCCCATTGTTTCCTGCTAGAGATATGTGTCTTTAAAAGCGGGCCACAAATAGTTATATTTCAATAAAATATATATTTTTTTTTAAGCTGGGAACTGTAGTGTTTAGCAAACATGACTCAAACAGGGGTAATTAATGCATTTAACGGAGGACTTTCACCCAGGAGACCACTGTTTGTGTTCCATGTGAAACTTGTAATTTGTTACATCACGTCTGTTAGTTACGTCATACTTTGTCACCCAGGGCAACAGTGTGGCTCGTTGAACAACAAAGGAGCCCTAAGGTTCAGAGCGGCTTTACACAGGATCAGCTGTTTGGTTTAGATTGTTTTATGAGATTTGTTAACGAGTAGAAGAATATCATATATTTACATCTTTACCTTTAAAATCTTCAAAGGTTAAATGAGAAAAAGAAAAATAATAAATGTGTCTTTGCCAAAGAAAAGGCCCATAAACAAACAGTCCAGCGCTTACTGTGTCTGAATACCCCGACAGGTGCCAGGCATACAATGAGCATGTGCACCTGTCCTAGTCTTTAGAATAGACGTGTGCTTGAACCATCCTTCTTGTTATTATCCCATTATAACACAAAAATAGAAATGTGATTTCCCTTGTGTACGGCGGGACTGCAGCGGCACTATTTCTGGACTTGACTTTCAGCTCATCATTATATTTCACAGGCTGATGCAGACTTCATATGGGAGGCCTGTGAGTTAAAGGTATTGCCACAGCAGTGTCAGTACTGCTTCAGAAATTGAGTAATCTGGAATATCATTTTAACATTCAAGGTAAAAAACTAAAGTTGTGCTCGGTGAGGCCCCATTATCGACAATTTACTCTCAAATGCAACATGTTTAAACTCAAACCACCTCATTAGCTTTTATAAATGTTAGGTATTCATTTGTTCGGTAGTCTCATAAGGACGTCTCAGAGAGCAAAACAAGCCGGCCGAGCGGCCTACATCAAAGCAGGAAACAACACTGCAAGCAATCAAGGAGAATAAGTGGAAGGATTAAGTGTTCTGGAGGGAGGCGGGGGGGTCGGGCAGGACGTTGATCCAATTAAAATAGCAGCTGGATATGATGGACAGTTGGGAACAGCCTGGGAGGAAAGCCTGCAGATGGTTGACAGTAAAGCTGGAGCTCCATACAGAGCCATTTGCATGGTTAATCGTTTTCTTTTCTGACAAACTCTTTTCCTAATAACACCAAGCAGAGGGATGCAAATCTAATATGAAACACATTCAGATTGTTGTCTGATAAAAAGGTCTTTATCAGGTAACAAGCTCGAACAGAGCAACATCTGGAAGTTCATCAAGGAAACCCCATCAGTCTCTCTTGACACAGGTTTGTTATCTTCGTTTTTTTTGGCCACTGGGTTTTCACAGCTGTGTTTACGAGTCGCACGCCACGTCCAAATTGTCCACAGATGGGTTTTTTTCTAACGTGACCTACCTGAAGACTGCAAAGTGTTGATCATGGCTTCAGTGGCAGTTTCAGATGTGTAAATAACTAGGTTTTAAAAAAACAACAACACAGAAAAGCATCCTGTTTGCAGCTCTGCCCGGCATGGAGTTATGGTTATGCTCCAGACATTTTGAGTATGCACTCATGGGCTTTCTGATAGTGGAAAGCAAAGTACGGTGGGTTCAGGCGCTTGTGTTTATCAGCGAGTTTAGAGTCCGTCCGACAAGAGCCAGACTGTAAGCAGGAATGTGTCTCGGCTGTAGGTGCCATGTCCGCTATCAGTTACCGTGTCGCTCTGGATCTGTATATTATCGCAACAATTTAGAAAATGAGTAGCAATTCATCATTTTCACAGAACAGATTTTGCGCAGTAGAAATGGTTTTACAATCCTGCCTCCCACATGAGAGCTTCTCACTTTTCAGCCATCAATTGTACCATTGTGTAGCTTGTGCATATTATAGTTTCACTTTAATTAACTGTTTTTATTCCCAAATTGTAACGTAATTATTTTTTCAGTTATCAAATCTTTGGCCGATACCTGTAAAGTGTGTCATCTAATTAACTTGCTAACATTAAAGGTCACATATTACGCTCATTGTCAGGTTCATTCTATTGGAGGTTGAGTATGAGTATGCTTTAAATGTAAAATCTATTTACCCTTTACCTGTCTACACACTCCCAAAAAAGCCCAGTCTGCTTGGACCAGTCAGTGGAAGAAAAGCTAAGACGTGCAACAAAGGACCTAAAAACACAGGATTCTGTGTTTATATACTGTAGCATGCACATAACCGCTCAGCTACCAAGGCCCTCCACTACGAAATTACACAATGTCTTTTCCTGCTTGGCCATCCATGCATCTGGTGTGGCCAACAAAGTAAAGCAAACCCTCACCTGTCCACTGTGCGTTGACATTTTCATTGTTTTACGGTGTGAGCTGTTCAAAAAACGAATTATTTTCTGTATGAATTTAAATGTATTGATGTATTTTTGCTCTTGGTGGGTTCCTCTTGTATGTGCATGCATGTGTACAGTTCCCTCCTACCCCTTGAGAAATAGTGCTTCCCCAAAAGCTTTGGTGTATTTCAAACACCATGTAAAACTATTTTTCAATTTGCCAAAAAACTGTTTGGTGGGAATGAAATGCTTCTGGGATTACATTTTGTTTTTCATCAATGATTCATCGAAAGGTTTCCATTAAACGTTTCTGCAAAATGACACAGTTACCTTGAGAGAGCCGGTGATATCGAAATAAAAAATAATTGTGTTTTTGTGTTGGCTGTAAGTTACTGTTATTGTGAACGTCTATAACAGCTTTACAATCTGTTACCTCAGAACAGTGAAGAGCCAAAGGCCTCCAACCACATCAGATCACAGCTTCTGGACACAATAAATAATGTTATTGAAGCCCCAAAGAGACTCCAGAGAATCTGGATGGGTTCCAGCAACAGTGCAGTAACTAATGAATGTATTATTTGTAAGCAACCTCCAGGCACAAACCTTTATTTTTCCTATTTGGCATGCGTCTCATGCAATAAAAAAAAGCATATCAGGGACATTGTAGGAAAATAAATAATAATTACGAAGGGAAAGAATCAGAGAATCAACATGTATAAGTATGTATCTTTAAGGACTTTTGCCTTTTTTTGGATTTTTTGTTCCCAAATTTTCCTTCTTGTGGTTTTTCTTTTTGTGAATTTGTCATTTTAATCTTGGAAATTCAGAGTTTTTTATTTATAAATATTTTTTATATAAATATATATATATATTTCCCTGTAATGACCTATATATCTAATGCTTGCCAGTCACATCTACTCAACGCAAGGCACATGGGGCAGAATTCACCTTTTGACCCTCAGCATTTTGCAAAACAAATAATAATTAGACAGGTAGCACATTATCACACTTTGTGTTAATCTCCTACAAATGTTCTTTGTATTCACCACGATGATGTTCAAACTGGCAATCACACTCGACCATTTATGCTCAGCCTCACCTCCTCCCTGATTGCAGCTGGCAGTGCTGATGCCGGTAAGACTGAGTCATCCTTTGGAAGTGTTTGGGAACGTTCTGGTTGGAATGCCGTTCTGAGATATGAAGCAAGAAAGATTTAAGCGCAAAATACACCCGATGCACTACTGTAGTGGGGAATACAAGGAAATAACACACGTTAATGGCAGTAATTCAAGTTCAAGTTGTGTGATGGGACCTCTAGTTTGTGTTATGGATACGCTCTGTGATGCCAATAAAACCCCTGATGTACTGCTTCAGTTTAAGTCAGCATAGTCTCTTGCACCAGGAGTGAGATGTAAGTTTTACACATGCAGCCACCGAGCATTACTGAAAACTGACCTTTTGTTGCAGCTGAGAAAAGAGAGGAAAACTAACAACTGCAAACAATCCAGATTGCTCTCATGCTTTAATTTATATTACATTACATTTAGCTGAAGCTTTTATCCAAAGTGACTTACATGCTATACAGTAGACAGTAGACACAGCAACGGTGAGCAATTAGGGTTAAGTGTCTTGCTCAAGGACATGGAGTGGCAGGGGATCGAACTACCGATCCTCTGATTGAAAGACAGTCCTGCTAACCACTAAGACACAGTCACCCTTTTATGACCTGTGGTCTTGAGGAAAACACTTTTTCAAGCATAATCAGCCCCGAATTTGCTGTTTCTTTGACTGAGTTGCATTGAAAGATAACCTCCGGTCACTTTCCATTAGCCACAGCTGTTCAGATAACTGGAGGCCAAAGTAAAGAAAGTTGCAGGAACTTTACAACAGCCAAATCCTGGAGAACACCGACTTCTCCACTGGCTCTTTTCATCAGATATCGTCATCAATGCTTTGACAAAGCTTCCCTCCCCCTAATTAAGATAGTCTGTTCATGTTATATTGATTCATTTCTGATGAAGTCAAGTGCTGGCACTAATCAGGCTATTATGAAAATTCCTCCATTTTTCTTTTCCTCTCATGCTGTAACTTTTTGTTTGTGCGGAGCATATGTCCCAAATTAATAAAGCCAGGCAGTATGCTGAACCCTCTTAACTCTGTCACTGCTTGTCACAGTAGAATTGGCCTCAAACTTACTCTCTCTCTCTCTCTCTCTCTCTCTCTCTCTCTCTCTGTTCTTTCTGTTTTTTGCGCAAGTGTCCCAGTTAAGAAATTGCTTACATCCCACTCAGTCTGGGGCTGGATTGAAATTTCCCATAGGGTATGTACCAATATGCAGAGAGCACACTTCGACAGATGCCATCAGAGAACAAGCATATGAATTACCAGGCAGCCTGCCATCTTTGAGTTCAGACAGAATGGCATTAATACCTGATTACGATCCAAACAACAACACAACAACAACATGAAAGCCAAAGCTACTGGGAGCAGGTAAAGGTTTCATCATTTATATATTAATGGATTTACTAACAAAGACTCTACTACCCCCTCAAAAGTTAAAATGTCATAGAAGCTGCCAACAATCCAGGGACTTTGGAAAAATAGGAAGGGGGGGTAAGATATCAGATGCCGTCAGCAAATCACGTTCCAATAAATTAAATATTCGCCACTGCTGACCATAACTAATTCAGAAGCCATGATAAATTCATGACTACAATTAAAGAAAACACGATCGCTTTAATTTTAAATGGCTGTAAATATTGGCATTACCCAATTAAGTCACATTTGAATGCAGGGAAAGTACCTGCAAATGAACCATAAACTCTGAACCTATACATGCTAGGAGGAAGCGTGAAAGTTTCATTCAAAGTTTAAAAAAAAATTAAAGTTTTATCTTTTATCATGTTATGTCTTTAAAGCATATTTCTGCAAGCCCTGCATTACAATATAATGTTGTTGTTTAAAAAAATTAAAATAAAAAAAGTTGTAAATCCAAAATGCTTTACATCAACATGGCTGAAAGAATAAAAAAACAGTGAAAAAGGTCAGCACTGATGGTTTGTTCCAATGCCACGATCCTTCCCCGACGTTGAGTCGATTTTACGTGTAACCACGAAGAAATCTTACCATGAAAACCCAAATGTCATGTCACATATTGTGTATTTAGTTTGGATGACTTGGTCAAAAGGTAAGAAGACTGTCACAAAAGGTTTGGCTTCACGTCAGCAGTGAACATTTGAAAGTAACAAATATCTCAGCAGGTAAAAAAATAAAGGATTAGAAACACATGGAGTCGTCTCAGAGTTGTCTCAGACTGGAAGTCTCAGAGAAACATGTATATATATATGGATTTGCATTACTTCGATATACAGTATATGTTATGATATGATATGATCTTCATGTGAATAAAAGTCAGCATGGGTAAATATAATTATATTTCTGTAAACTATCTACTTCAATTGAAATTGTAAATGTCATGCTCCTATTGCTTTTTGCACTATTTATTGTTTATTGCTTAAAGTTATGCCCCATCTGCCAACACAAATTCCTTGTACGTGAAAACATACGTGGCAATAAATGGTCCTGAATCTGATTGAGAGAAGAAGTATATTACAAGTTGGTGTTGAGAATGTATTGAAATGTCCAAAAACGGTCGTGGAAAATCGTGTTCAAGGTGATTGTAATTGTATCCGGATGGAATTGGACTTATTTCTGGTTGACTATATTGAAGTTTGATTCCATACAAAAATCGACTCATGCTGAATGGATCACATCAAGCCTTTACATGGAATTGATTTGTTTAATGTACCAAGTGGGAAATTGGCTGTTTTCAACAAATACGTACTGAATTATGCCTGGCAGGAGCGAGCGCACATGATTTTTTTAATTGAGTGGTTTTCCCCTTTAAGCAGTTGCTGTGTCAGCTCTTCGTCGGTGGCAAAGACGGATCGCGATGTCCTTGATAGCCCTCTTCCTGCTCTCAGCACGCATCATGATGAACGGTCCATTTTGGAAGCCGTAATGGACACTGATGTGGGAGCACTCTTCTCCCTTTACATTGAACGCTCTCTCTTCTCTCTTTCAGACGTCCAGTCATCTCGCAGAGAGCCGTCTGTGTGCGTTGTTTGTTTTGTTTTCGCACGCAAGGAAAAACAATTAATTGGCTTTTCAAGGATTTTCATATTTTGTAATTTAGATGTTTGGTAATTGAAGATAAGGCTCATCTAGACTGAACCACTTTTCCCCAACGTTTAAATTTAGCACCGAGGGATTATCCACATTTTACAGCTCATTTAAAGCTTAATTACAACACTGCATGTGATGTTCTTGTTTAGCAAGAGTAAGAAAGTGTGATGTGGTCCAGCGGTGAGTCTGTAAAAGTAAAGGCAGTCTTATAGTTAGCTCCCACTTCCTGTCTCAGTTCCCCCCCCCCCCCCCCTTCTAAAATGAGGAAACATCCCAATATGGACACTGACTTCCCCGTGATTAACTTCCTCCCGTCTAATCTCTGCTGCCTCTCGTGTGAGGAAACAGTTGCATGTAAAGTATGCAAGGCATCATGGGAGTCAGAGAGGGAGCGAAAGAGAAGGTAGGAAGGATTTAAGGAAAGGGCAGATTGGAGGGGTGTTGGGCTCCCAGATGTGTGTGTGTGTGTGTGTGTGTGTGTGTGTGTGTGTGTGTGTGTTGCTGTGCTTTGGAGATGACTGTCAGCAGGCGGTGCCTCTGAGAGAGAGGAGAAAGGGGAGTGTGTGGGGGGGGGGGGAGAGGGGAGGTGGAGATTTACTATCCCACCCAGTCAAAGTGTCTCACACACAAACACATGCAGAGATACACATTACCACACACACACACACACACACACACACAGACGTACTGCAAACTCTCCACAGGAAACTCTGAGCCATAATGCGAAGGCACCTCAGAGCAGACGGGTGCATCGCTCAAACCAAGTGGGATACGGTGCGGCTTTGATAGTGCGTTAATTACTCATGTGATGTGATACAGATGTCTGGGGGCTTCAGCCGAAAGTTTGCCTGACGGTTTCCAAGGGGGCCAGGCAGACATTTTAGAAGCGGTAGGTGAAAACCAAATGTATTTATTATTTATGGATAGATCAGTTTGCGTGCTGTCACAGATCCCAGCAGTGTCATGCTGATGCTAAACTGTGATGCTACTTGAAGGGCTGGCTGCTAAATTGTTCTTTGTGTACTTGGTGACAGCTGGGACTTTGAACAGAAAGAACTCTGGGCTATAAGAGTTGCCGGTGCTGGTGACATGATGAAAAGGGCTTCACCATCGATCTGACAGTTTGAAACTTTAGCTGCTCTTTAACGGGAGTTTTGGGGAGTTAATTACTCAGTTTCTGTCCAGAAAGTTTGTATTTTTTCTCTGTGTGGAGGCAGTAAAGGTGAAGGTCATTCAGTGTAGAGCCGGAAGGTGATTCCAAAGTATAACCACAGTTTTATATTTTGTTTTGTAGATCGGGATCTTCACCCGATTTTCATTTTAACCTAACACACATTGACAGGAAATCAGCCCAGCAGCCCTCCTTTCAAGCTCTTTGTTTGGTAACCACATGTGTAAACCCTTCTAAATTAGAAACAGAGGGAGAATTCAAAAGAGAGACAATCACTCACTGTGAAAAAACAGCGTAAGAGGCTCCACCGCGTAGCTGCAACATTATTGACACAAAGCCGTAACCGACTGAGAACAAAACAAGATGCCCGATGCTGATGCCTCATCCTGAACCGCGGGACTCTAACGGGTCCTGGCATCCCCCATCTGTGCCCCCGTGGCAAAACCTTTTTGAAGTCTGGAAGAAGTTGTTTAACGTCCTTCACCGCTTTTGAAAGGACAGCAATGCCGTTTAACTTTCTTGTAACTGATATATCATATTCCACTGCTGGCCCAAATGCGATGAAGGTTTTGGGAAACGATATGCCAATAACCAATTTTTCTTCTTGTTCTTTCTTTTCTTTTCTCACCAGAGAAATATTGGTGCCGTCTTTCAATCAGTAAAATCAAAGCGCCATAATGGGCACCCCAGCTGTGCATATGTTGGTGCTAATGGCCTGCATGGCAGCCAGAGGAATGTGCCAGATAAACAGAGCTGTAGCAGAGGAGGGCTCTCTCCCAGGCTCCCTCGTCCGCTCCACCCTCCAGTCTCCGGCTTTCTACAGCACCGCCGGTCCCAGCGCGGGCCCCGGCCTCCACCTGGGGGCCCCGGGGGCCGAGGCACAAGCCGTGGGATCCGGAAATAACAGCGTCGTGAAGAGGCCGATGCGGCCTCCGGCGTGCGTCGTCAATACTTCGATTAACGGCTATTTCAAGTACATCAACACCATCATTTCCATCATAGTGTTTGTGGTCGGCCTGGTCGGCAACACCACCCTGCTGAGGATTATTTACCAAAACAAGTGCATGAGGAACGGGCCGAACGCCCTCATCGCCAGCCTGGCCCTGGGGGACCTCATCTACATAATCACGGATATACCCATCAATGTATACAAGGTACAACTTTCACCCGTGTCGATGCATGCCTCATTAAAAGCCGTGACGTCGTTTTGAAAGTGACAGGTCTCTGTGTTGATATGACGAAATGCAGCGACAACGGAGGCCATACGCAGAGATAACGTGCAATATTACAGACGGGAATAGGGGAAGGGGGGAGGGGTGTCAGGGAGCGCGGAAATAGACGGGAAAGTATAATCAGTCGGACGCCGTTATCTCCCTTCGTGTGGGCAGATCGGTGGTGAGAGGAGCAGGGATATGGCTGGCTTATACAAACACTTGAATCAGGCTGTAGTCACACATGCCGGTGGCCTTGTATTGACCCGGAACATTGGTCACCGACCCATATCTAGAGGTTTTATTTACAAAGAAGAAGAAAAAAAGGTGCCCAGTGTTACTCAAGTGATAAATCACTCAGTTCCTCATTAAAGCCCCATCTGTTATGTTTTAGACAAATAAAAGTGATGATTAATAGTTTGACTAATTATTTAGGGTAAAACTAAATATTTTCTGTATTTATTAGCAATACTGATTTACTGATACGTTTACAGTATCAGAAAACAAAAGCGTACATTTAGTACATTAAGTAATTATTATCAATGCATTCAAATCTAATTTTTACAGTAAGACTCAAAACATTTCTTTGCTTTTGGACCATGTGTTAGCGTTTAATGATAATAAAGACGCTTAAGGCTCTTGTCTTGGGGTTGATTTACACCAATAAATTGTGTTGTGCTCTGTATAATAATCAAGAACGAGTCATCGGTCAACTTGATCTTCCCAACGTGTTGTGGGAGGGCATTTTACAAGAAAGAAATGAGAAAGCCACCTGGTTAGAATTAACTCAAGAATTGGGGGCAGAGCAACATGTGCCAAAAGGAAACAAAACAAAACAAAAAAAACGTACCGGGGGAACAGTGTGTAAGCACAAACAAAGAGCCACGTCTGAAATGTCGAAACCATGAAACCCCTTGTTCACTTCCTCGGGGCTGTGACAGAGTTTCCAAAAAGAATCAGCTCCTTATAAACTGAAAAGTGTTTCCTCTCTGCTGCTCTTCTGTGCTCCCGAGGAGCTTAAACAGCACAAGTAAACAGGGACGACCGAGAAGCAGCACGAAGGCCTTCTTCTGGCTTCAGCTCTGGGGAAACGCGTTTAACGCAGTTTGCATCCTGATGGAGGGAAAGTGCCAAGACCACTTTGAATTTACACGGCCTGGACTTGCTTTCTGAACGGAAGCAATATCTAAAGAGGTTGTGGAAGTGGCTCTGAGATTTTTTTTTTTTTTTACTTTTTGAGAGGCAGCATGTTTGCAGGAAATGTGAAAGTTTTGCAGAAGTCGTGCAAAAAGTGGTATCAGCTGATGAGCTCCATATGGTCCTCGTCAGACTAAACTCACTCTGACATCACGATGACGTGGAAAGGTCTTTGAAGTGCCTCGATCCGCAGGGAAATTGCCTTAAATAGATGTTACGACCGCTTGCATGAACCCAGTCACAGAAGGGAGATTAAAAAGTCTTCTCCCCGAGGACTTGTGAAGACAGATGACTTTATTGAAATCATTTACTTTGTTTGTACTGACACATTAGCGAAGCCAAGCAGGGCTTTGATGACAAGTGTTATTAGTGTGAATGCTGAACAATACATGATGGTATAAATGTGATTTATTGCAGATTTTGGTGACAGTTATTGTATGTGCTTCATCCACCAGCTCCTGGCGTCACGCTGGCCTTTCGACGACAGCGCTGCTGGCCTGTATCTGTGCAAGCTGGTGCCCTTCCTGCAGAAAGCCTCTGTGGGCATCACCGTCCTCAACCTGTGCGCCCTCAGCGTGGACAGGTCAGCGCTTTCACACGCCACACGGCTTCCTCAGGTCCCATCAGGAGCTTTGACAGGCAAAAGTTAAAGCAAATGTCCTGCTCTGAGTAAAGAAAAACACACAAAACACATTAGAAGTAGAGTGTGCATTGTGTCTATGATGTGGTGTTTGTTTGAATGTGAATGTTAAAGTAGGTTTTAGAGTGTCGTCATTCTTCAAATGTATTGGACATTATGTTTTTTTTATTCTCATAGAGGTGGTTTTATTTGTGTTTTTCCTGAAAAGGAGCAACTTTCCTCTAAAGTTACACCGTTTTGGAAAGCCTAAAAGAAATGTTCCATATATTTTATTTCATAGCTAAAATAAACAGTCAAATCATTGGGGGAAGAAACTAAACCAAATCCATTTGGGTGATGTCAATTCATCCATCTTTTACTAAGCTCAAGAGAGCATTGTACTAATTGGCCACAAATGTTTTCTTTTAATATAATCGTGGTTGTTATGCAAAGCAGATATTTTTGATTTGATTCCAGTTTAACTGAAACAAAGAGTCGGTCGGCTGAGGTGACGATCACTTTCGGGAAAGGGGTCGATACTTTAATTTGTTTCCCCTGCGTTGAAAACCTGCGTGATGAGCTCTTCTATGAGGTGCACCTTAAACTCTATATTTAATGCTAATATCCAAAGCATTATCTTGATGGAAAGTATACTGACGACATCTTTTTTTTTCAACATTTGTTTTTATTAATACCTTAATAGAAATTCCCTATTGAATAAATGATGATCATGAAGTGCTGAAGCAGGCCCGCCTGCTCTGAATAGGCTCCAAGGTTCAACCAGAAGGACATATTTAATGCCCTCTCTTATGAGAAAAAGACTGCAATGCTTTACAGTTGTGTTCCAGAGCAGATGCTCATCGCTTGTTTCCAAGAAACATGTAGCATTATTTGTGTGTGTGTGTGTGTGTGTGTGTGTGTGTGTGTGTGTGTGTGTGTGTGTGTGTGTGTGTACTTGAGTCTCGTTTGTAACTTTTCAATGTTGGAGGAAGAGAAAAAGGTAGATACATTACCACTTAGTGAAATATAAATGCCGCCATGTTGTTCAACAGAGAAATTCAAATGTGTCATGAAAAATATATTGTTTTTGCCATGAAATCTTGATGCAGGATTTTACTAAAACATTTCGACAAGTGGTTTCCATTAATGAAACAAACAAGCAAACAAGTATTGAGTGCGTGGGAAACACAAGCCGGCAGACAGACCTCTCTGCCAACACGGGCCAGTCTGTTTGGAAGCTTCACAAAAAATATAAATATTAGATATTCAAAATAAACAATTGATCATCTCGCCTCATTAATTCTTAACATTTTGATATTCTTTGCTGACTGAGCAGTTTGTTGTGCTTGGTGTGCTGCCATGCATGAGGAACATGTTGTTAGCTTTGTCAGTCAGGAGAGACAAAGTAAATGATGACTTTACTGGTTTCTATTTAATGATGGAGCTCAGACGGAAAGCTACCGAACTCCTGCAGCCCTGTTTCAATTAATATCAAGAAATAACATTTTGATTGTGTTACACTATATACTTCTATAACTTTAATTTGATTCTCAGGAGTGCTACATTGGAACCATTCCTGCTGCAGTAAATCACCATCCCCTAATTATGTTACTTTAACCCATTCATATGAACACGCCTCCTCCATCTGTTTAACCTCTGTGTTTGCCCTTCGCAGGTACCGAGCCGTGGCCTCCTGGAGCAGAGTCCAGGGAGTGGGCATCCCTCTGCTCACAGTCATAGAGATTTCGACAATCTGGTTGCTGTCGCTCTTCCTGGCCGTGCCGGAGGCCATCGGCTTCGACATGATCACCTTCAACTACAGGAACGAAACCATACGCACCTGCATGCTTAACCCCAAGAGTGACTTCATGATGGTACGTTATCTTTTATCCTTTGTGGATAAGAAAATCGCTGTTTAGCGCTTTTGTGTCCCAGTGTTTTCCTTGTATTGAGGCCAAGATGTGCTGCGTAGTACATTGTGTCAAGGCACCCGTAGGAGTTGCATTTTGCACTGAATAGACAAAACATTCTGGACTGAGGAGATAATAAACCCACCTGCATGCACAACTCATCAAAGTGAAAGTACAAGTTCAGCTTCATCTTTCTGTTGTCTTAAAAGCATATTGTTTGTTTGTAGTCAGTGTTTTTAATGGCACGAGGATGTGCTATGTTCGTTATAAGGCATATGTATATTGATTGATGTCAAATAGTGACTGAAGGATTTTATATCTTTTTAATGACTCTTTTTACAATAATACATAATTACATAATTTACATAATTTACATAAGCAGAACTATGCCTGTTGGACAGTTTGTATATATATATATACAAAACAAGACAAGGCAATTAGTATATCAACCCACTACTTAATACTTAAGGAGTACGCCATCAAAGTCCCCTTCCAAGCCAGTATGTGAATATATGATACTCAAAGGTTTTAGAGTACACTATCACTTTAAGGGATACACCGTGTGTACTTTCTCTCCATGGGATTGTGGACCTTTTCACATCCTCGGAGCACATAATTGATTGCAGGCCAAGTGCAATTACTGAGAACTGGAATCCTGGGCCTCAAGCTAAGCCACATGTGCGTCCATCTCTTCCATATGTACGAAATTGGAGTAATGTCTTTCAGATATCAGCACCATTGAAGCAATGAAAATAGAACATTTTCTTTAAATGATTTTGATGAAGAGTTGATGCACACAAATGATTGTTTCTGCTTTTCACAGAAATTGTGCAATACAGTTCAGTCACGTTTGTAGAATTGCGGCATTTGTTTTAGAAAGTTTAAAATGTTTTTAGACTTATTACACTGCATGCACATGTGTAGCACTTATATGGACTGAAATGCAGGGGTGGTCTGGTGGTCCAGGTCTGAGTCAGGTTCAGTTACATAAGCATAGATTGTTATTACTGGGCTCATTTCTGCACAAGCCAAATCAACAACTATCAACTTAACTTCAAATTCAATACAAAAAAGGGCAATTACAAAATAATGAACAGAAAGATGTATGAGGTCCAATTAGATCTGTGAAATCATCATTCTGAGTCAAAGCGGGGCCAGGAAGACGGCGGAGTTGTGTGGACAAGTAAATGAGTAAATGACGTGTGAGAGACAAACTGTGGCTTGAAAACCCTCATAGCTAAAAGGGTCACACAGGTCATGCAGTCATTTCAGTTTAAATGTATTTTATATCGTGTGCTTGTTTTCCGGCAGTTCTATCGGGATGCAAAGGACTGGTGGTTGTTCGGCTTCTACTTTTGTGTACCTCTGGCCTGCACTGCTGTGTTCTACACTCTGATGACCTGCGAGATGCTCAACCGCAGGAATGGCAGCCTTCGGATAGCCCTCAGTGAGCACCTCAAACAGGTCGGACGATGCTTCTAATTACAAGCCAGTACCTCTAATAAACTGACATACCGTCCGGTGTTTTTCACTAACAACACGAGAACATATGTAATGTTTATCCCCTGATTCAGGCTTTTCCATTGGCTCGGACAGCAGTGTTTATCCCATTGTTCTAACTTTCGTATACATGAACGTAGTCGTCTCCTCTCTAATGGTGGAGTGACACCTGTTGTTTCTCTCTGCAGAGGAGGGAGGTGGCCAGAGCCGTTTTCTGCCTCGTCCTTATCTTTGCCCTGTGCTGGTTCCCACTGCACCTCAGCAGGATCCTTAAGAAGATGGTTTACTACCAGAATGATAAGATGCGCTGTGAGCTGCTCAAGTGAGTTATTGATGGAACAAACTCTCATACACAAATGTTACTTGATCTAAAGGCATCAGAGTAAGCAAATACCATGGCACTGTTCTGTGATTTAGAATGGGTTGTTTTATGTTTCTTTGTGGGTTAAGGAAATGGCAGCACCCTTGGCCTTCCGAATGCCCAATGAATAGACTTTTTAAAAATGGTCCAAAGGCTTGTTCTGCCAATTGTGTTTACTATTAAAACCTCCAAAAAGGTTTAAATGGTCTTTTTGGTTCTCTATAAAACTAATTATCATCCCCCTTCCTTCTTTTTTTTCTATTTTCAGTTTCCTGTTGGTCCTGGATTACCTCAGTATCAACCTTGTAACAATCAACTCCTGCATAAACCCCATTATCCTCTACTTTGTCAGCAAGAAGTTTAAAAACTGCTTCAAGGTACAACTCTCCGAGAACAGATGGATATTAATGTATTTCATACACTCAAATGTTCATACTTTATCTCTCTCACACACACACACACACACACACACACACACACAAACACACAGACACACAGATTTCGCTGGCCAGTAAAGCAAACAGTGAACTCCGGCCTTTTGTCCATGACACAGGGGATTGTGATGGTGATGATGACATTCCCTAAGCAACATGTAAAAGCAGATCGGTGATTTATGTATTCACTTTGTAGAGCTGAGGTCACACATTGCAAATTGTCAAACGAACCCGGGCCGGAGATATACCAGGTCCCAAGTTTGCACTTTAAAGGATTTGTGGGAGGGAAGTGGTGGAGCAAACTATAGAGAATAGCTGCTGCCATCAGCCGGCTACCTTAGCTTGGCATACAGACTGGAAATAGGGGGACACATCTAGCTTAAAAGTCACTGCTCTGGATCAAAAAATAGTTTGGCATAAAAACATTAACGGACTTACACTTCTGCTTTTGTACGGATCAAATAAAAGAGTTTTAGTTGCTGGAAAATTAATTTGCTTACCTTTGGATCCAGTTAGTCTTCCTGTCATAATGCTAAGCTAAGCTAATGGTATCCTGGTTTCTTTAACAGAAATATGAGAGTGGTATCAATCTTCTCATCTAACCACTGACAAGAAAGCTAATAACTGTATAACTGTATAACATAATTTCTCTCTCTTTATTTCACATGTCGTTTCAAGTCGTGTTTGTGCTGCTGGTGTTATTCTGACAACCAGCTGAGCAGCATCGGACCCATGAACGGTACCAGTATCCAGTGTAAAAGCCCCGAGCCCAACAACGTCCACACTGATCGCAGCATCAGGAAGGACAGCGACTGATCTCTCAACTCATCTCATCTCTATTTTTCAAGCACTTCCATATATCCAGCAGCTTTTCTAAAATACAACAAACGCATACCCTCGAATATATACGTCACAAAATACTTTTTCAGACAATAAATGCACATCCTTTGGACCACTGAAGCAACAAATGAGCCTGGCAGGGATGCGTTAGGAACTGGAGATAAAAGGAACTAATAATGGATTTGGCGTACAATGCTCTGAAGTTGCCCGGAGCCCCTCGGGGGACTAAACTTCCTATATGACAAACTCCTTGTATTCCTACACCCACGGACAGTGACGCTGTAGCGTGAGAGAAGAGCGGTGAGAGAGGGGGATGAGGAGGACTCTTAACAGGATGCAGCTGAGCGGTGACTATAAATTACTCTCAATCAGTAGCAAAGCGTGCTATTCCTGTAAAGGGCAGCACTGCTGGGAAGGAAGCGCAGAGCTACAGGAAGGGAAAAGGAGACTGCTCGCTGTCAGAGGGAATGATGGGAGATGAGCATGGGCTGTCCCCATGAGTTCGCTACTCACTGATGTTGGAAAACAGGAGAGCAAGTTACCGGCTCGAACAACAATTAATTTTCCATTAAACATGCACAGTGTATCTTACTCACACTCATTATTCATTGAGCTACTTCGTGGTATAATTAGAAGAACGTTTTGAAGTTCATTTGCTTCCCACTGCTTGACAAAAAGCCTTTTCTGATAAATCAGGTAAAGAGGGAAAATGTCTCTAAACAGAAAGATGCATCCTTTCATTGGGAAAGAAACCCCCCACTATTTCTGTTTACTGTAACCATGATTCACAGAAATACAACGATGTAAGCACAGAATCACATCTGGTGTCAGAAAAAGCCAAAGTACACTGGCACAAAACCAAGTACAGGGCTGTACGTTCTGAAGTTGATATGGTACAACTTTGTATTTCCATAGCACATGTCAAGCAAATGATAAATATGAGGTAATGCATTATGAAAGGTCTGATATCACCATATACCAAATGGACAGGAATTAGCTTTTCTATAAACACTGTGAATTTTAACAAATATACTCAACAATACTTGTGCTTTCATGCTTGTATAACCATGGAATATATATATATATATATGTATGTATATGTGTAGAGTCCACTTTTATAAAGTGTTACATTGCAGTAATAATAAGTATTTCACTCTGACAACATTACCTGTGTAATGACATAGGCCAATGAGTTTTTAATGGTGGTGGTAAACGTTCCAAATATCAAAGGAATTGATTGAGATTTTGAGAAAATACCCCAAGAGTTAGATGAGAGGAATGACAACACTCTCATGTCTGTACAGTGTTAATATTTAGCGATATAGCCAGCGAGGACTTTCTCAGTTTAGCATACTGGAGAAAAAGGAAACTCTGCGGTGTCAAAACTGTTGACAAAGGATGATAAAACCCACTTACAACTACCTTTTAATCAACTGTTTGTGTTTTTCTTTGGTTAGCTACAACCAGCAGCTAACTGTAGCTGGATAAGTAACTGTCAGAAGCTAACTGCTTGCTGTAGTCAACCAGCAAAAAACCCAAACAACATATATCATGTTAATTATTGAGCTTCATAGCTTCATACGCAGCTCTTTTTACCTTTGGACATAGCCAAGCTCGCTGTTTCTCTTCTGCGTACAGTCTTTATGCTAAGCTAAGCTAACTGGCTTTATATTTGGCTTATGGCTTAACATACATGTGAGTGGTATGTTCACACTGCAAACAAAAAAAGCAACAAAACAGGACAAGCGTGGCGAGCTACATTGATGAGTCACCGTAGACGTTTTGCTCAAGTGCTAGTTGTCTCAGTTATGATGTCACACTGAAAACCGGCTAACGGTATTCTTCTAGCTGGAACGAAACAGGGTGAAACAAAAACATTTTATTGGTTGACGCTTCACTGCGTCATTGGAGAGCTGAACTTTGAGTTGAAGTGTGTCACGCGCGTCACCGTTGGTCGTCAGTTTGTAGCTTCATAGCACCGTTTCTATTGAAAATGACTTGTAGCCTATCTGTTGCTGTGTCGCTTGTACAGTGAACAAAGCATAACTATGTACGCCAAGGAAGTGAAAAGGGGCATTTCCCAAAATGTCAAACTATTGTTTTAATGCTGAAATCATATTCCACTACCAAAAACTATACTGCCTTATACTGTGTGATATGTGAGTACATGTAAACCTGTGTGTGTTTGTGAGTTAGCATGAGTGTGTGTGTATGTGCTGTGTGTATAATTACTTGCACTTCTTGAGTTGAAGTGTTTTGCACACTTGTGTTAAATAGAACAGGAGATACCTGTAAGCTACTTTTCTTTTTTTTACCACTATCCATTGGATAGTCATAATAATCTTAAGAAAATGGAATTCATACAATGTTTGTTGTCGTTGATGCTGCTGCTTAAACCAATAAATCAATTTCCATCTCCACTGTAAGTAACTAAGAGATTTATTTCACCATCGTAGCCTACTGGTTTCTCCAGGAAGTGGAGGGGGGCCCCTTCTGTTTTTCATTTGCGTCTGTGAGAACGAGGCGTCTGGGAGTGATTGGAAGCACACTGTGACCTGCTTGGCAACTGAGCCCTTAGGGTTGCTAATGTCAGCGGAGAGGATGTGAACAGCTTGGACGGTGGGAATTTGATACACAAAACTCACTTCTCATCTGTGTTGCTAAAAGAGAGTTGAGGGAAGCAAAGTTCGACCATTACTTATTTGTGCGTTTGTTATGTTAGCTTTGATGTGTAAGGAACATTTCTATTTGACTTACAATGGACGTAAACTAATACAAATTTGTGAAAAACTGACTCACAGTAATGAAAGTAGCACTTGATTTAATGCAACACAACCAACTAGTTTATTTAATATAATATTTTTCTTTGGTCTTTTAATGAGGCACTAGTTGTATCAAGGCGGTGGATGAGGCAACTTCTTATAATTCAGCGTCTGCTTGGCTGTGTCAAAGGTGTCATTAACCCTGGATTACGCTCTCAAACCTCTCAAAAAAAGACAACCACCAGACCCACGTAGTCACAAACAAAACGTTGAAAAACACCCAAGTCGAGCAGAACACTGGGTTGCAGCTTAATCGGACATTGGCCTTTTATTTGTTTTAGCGGTTTGGCGATAAGTCTCAGACAGGTCATAAACTTTATGAAACATATTCGGCAAATGAAATCATCCCACAATCAGCTTGCAAGTTCCTTGAAAAAATACAGAATTGCTCAAAACCTTGGTTGCTGTGACATACCGTTGGGTCAAATTAATCACAGAATAAATACAAAAATATATTAGAATGGCACATATTTCAACATATTCAGACTTTTCTGGGAATTGAGAGAACAAAACAGACAGTTTGAGGGAAAGTGAGGTGGTTTCAGCTCAGTGGAATTTGGTGGGAACCTTATTTCTTGCCAGCAGTAAATTGAATAAAGCTCAAAAACAAATAGTAAAGGATCCCAAAGGTCCAAAGTCGATGCAAAGCTTATTCGGATGTATTTATTGATACAGAAAATGTGTTCAAGACCTGTCAGAGTTCATGAAAAAGAGAATGGAAAGGCATTATCTAGTAGGAGAAAAAAAGATTAATAATGTTATATTAATTCATGTTTATTCTTAAGATTTTACAATATGAAAAAAGTTCCATTTCAAATCCAATATCAAGTTCTCAGGCCTCATAAAGATAATGACCCCGTGCCCCAGTGGTCCAGGGGCCCCATAAGCTCCAGCTTTACTGTGAGTTAGCTGGTTTGTGCTAAATTGATTGAAACTTTGCTTGGAAATATTAAACACTAACGTACAATATTACTCTTGAGGCTCTGCGTGTGAAAATAACAAAGTAAAGTGAAGTAATTTTTCTGTTTTGTGTTTATATTGTCATATCCTCCTTTTCAGAATTTGGCAAAAACTTGAGTATGCTTAATAATAAAGTAAATTTATTTCCAACAAGAAAGGTGCACTCGTTAGGAGGAGTAGTGAAGAGCTCCGTCAGGTGTGTCGACAACAACCCCTGCTGTAATGTTTGATTAAATGAATACAGACCACAGTGGTCAAATTGTGAAAATACCAACCAGCAGTAACGGCCAGCAGCTTGTTTTGGCCCTCCAAGCAGCATGAATGTTATTCAGTGAAATACCTTTGTCATTACCTGTACTTAAAGGGTGACAATATTCACATATTTTCTTATTTAGAAAAGAAAAAAACATGAAAAGACCAAAATCATATGGCCATATGTCACAAATATATACTTTCAAAATGTGATACAATAGCCTCTGAATATTAGTCAAACAGGAGTAAATTATGAACATGTTGGGGACTATTTTCAGGGCCAGATTCGGTTTCCTAGTGGGTATTTACAGCAGCAAGAGGTATTGACCCAAAATAACAGTGCCTTATATTACACTGTTGATGGTTATGAGGGAACGTGTGGCTCATTGATGTATTTTTAATAGTTTTTGGACAACAATGGAGGTCCATGGTACTGAGGTTATTAGGTTTCAGATAGACACTATTCTTTAAAGAGCTCAGCGCTACAGCCCATGATTTTAAATAACCACAGTTGTATGAACTTCTTTGACTCCATCCCACTTATGTTGTTGTTCAGGAACAGTTGAACTGAAGTGAACAGCCTCAGTGAGTCTGAACATTTCCTGACGCAAAGGCCTATGGCAGACGTATTAAGATAAATAAGTAATTGTTGAACAATGGCAGTCTTGTGTATTCCTCTGACAAAGGAGGTGCACTTTGGATAATACATTATAGCTCAGGAATCAGACAGTGTGTCTCCTCCTTTGTTGTGCATTGATTATTGTTATTCCTCAGACCTATCCATTCTGCTTCTCCTGTCTATGTGTGTTTCCTGCAAGGCACATACTGAACGATGTACTTCAGCCTACAGTTATGGCTATGATTCAGTGAGACATAATGGACGCCACATCCCTTATGCTAAAATCTGTTTTGGATCTGATCAAACACAGCATATGTTTAGCTACCCTGCCCTTACATGGCGGTACCCTGTATGCCGCTTTGCACGGCAATCCCTCCAAGCTATCCACCATGGCACTCGCACGACTTGTGGCAAAGACCATTTCTAATTCATAAAAGCCAAAAGGATCAATTCAAAATTCATGAACAATCTGTCCTGCTACAACCAGTGATTTCTGTGACTGTGGGGCAGTGGAGACGTGGAGCAACAGAGACGAAGGTTCTGCCTCCCCTCATTTTACAGTTAGACACAAACACAAATACACTGAAGCATGCACATACACGTCTGCACAAGAAGAAAAGGTAACAAGGAGGTTTTGATGGATATGTTTTTTTAATGATTTCATTTAATGCAGGATTTAGATTTAACAATACATGTAATAAAAACGTAAACATGGGCAGATTGGTAATGGAATTCTGCATTTATTACATAGATGCTTATTGGAAAAGGACTGAACAATGGATGGCGGTTATTTTTGCCATTTATCGCATGATTGAGAGGTTTACATTGTTTGTGAAACATTAAAAATTCTTGTCATAGCTGTTTCAAATTAGTAAAAAAAAAATAAAAAAATATTATGTCTAAAGCATTTACCATGGTTTATAAAGAGGTATCCTTTTCTAATGATAAAAAATAATGGAACACATTTATATTATTCTTGATTTTAGATATGGCGCAAATCTTGTTGTCTGGCTCTTACAGGCCTGTCTCTCTGAAGACATTGCGACATGTCACATGATAAGCACAGGTGTACAAAATAAAATGAAAGATCGCTGAATTCCGTTAATATCCTTTGGTTTCAGAGTCCTGTATTTTGCATGTTGACTTGATGTCACACTGTCATTGCTTACTGAGACATTTTAATAGAAGAAAAGCCATTGTAAATGTTGTTAGTTACACGTGTGTTTCTCTTCTATAACAAGTCAAAATGGTTGTTCTGGAGAAGGACTGTGTGGATGCAGTTTTACTGATTGTATATGTATTGTATAACTGGTTGAATTGCAGAGACACATTATCTTAGTTGTTGACATAGTATGTGTATCATATGTTTTAACTAGGGCAAAGTTTAATTAACAGACACTGAATAGGCGTATTGACACAAAGAACAGGCTGTGTCAACAAAACTAAATGGACAAGGGAAGAGACATCTTGATAAAACATATGTATTTAATGATCTCTTGTATTTATTTGGCTGATATTTGTTTTAATGGAAACTATATTGATCAACTTTGTCCATAACACTATTGTAAGTGGTTGCAAAATATACAGATTAGATTTAGATATCAGATGTGTAAGGGGCACAAATCGACAAATTGCATAAACATTACATAATCAAAGTGCCACATTTTCACAAAGTTGGAATTAGTTGGAAACTGTGGCCTATATAACCGTAAAAATGGTGACCAGTCTGAGTCTGCTACGGTGGATTTTAGGTCTGGTATCCTGGTAATTGTTAATTCACATTGCCATCTGCTGGCGAGAGCAAAGATCATGTGACCAATAGGAATGCAGCGCAAACACACCAGAGCTGTATAAAGAGAGAGTGACGTCAATGGAAGTTCAAACGCTTGATGGTCACGTGATTCATGTAGACTTCAAATAAAGCCAGTAAGTATTTGTGTGGGGGGCAATTTGAATGCATAGATATAGAAATCGGTACAAACAGAGTGACCTCAGGGTTCTATGATCTGACCTCAAGGCTCTATTCTCTGACCTCAGGGTTCTATGCTCTAACCTTGGGGTTCTATGCTCTGACCTCAGTGTTATCTGATCTCTGGGTTCTGTGCTCTGACCACAGGGTTCTATGCTCTGACCTCAGGGCTCTGACCTCAGGGTTCTCTGATCTCAGTGTTCTATGCTCTGACATCAAGGTTCTATTCTCTGACCTCAGGGTTCTACGCTCTGACCTCAGGGTTCTCTGATCTCAGTGTTCTATGCTCTGACCACAAGGTTCTATTCTCTGACCTCAGGGTTCTACGCTCTGACCTCAGGGTTCTCTGACCTCAGGATTCTATGTTCTGACCACAAGGTTCTATTCTCTGACCAATCACAAGCATCAATCTTATATTTAGTTAACAATGTATACTATTAAATATTGATATTTAACTCTCCCCATGCAGCAAAAAGTCAGATTTAGAGGCCTTTTCCATTCTAATGACATATTTGCTTACATTTGAATATGTTATGTGTTAACATTCTCTACTAAATTAGTGTGTGCTATAATGCACACATTTTAATCCATTTTGCATGATACAATATCTTTCTTTAAACGTCTTACCTTTAAAGAGAGCATCATGAACAGTCCATTCTGTAACTGTATGGCACTCACTTCCAGGAACTTTTTTTGTATTCTTTATTCAACAATTGCACATGTTTGTACATTAAGAGGGGCCATGATCCGCCATTGCTGTTAAAAAAAAAAAAGTTCCATGGAGTGAACAGAGATAACGTGACTCTTATTACACGGCTCTGACCAACATGACGTGGTAACAAAACCCTCTTCATCGATTGGCTAACTCCCTCGATTCCACCAATCAAATTCCAGATTGTAGGCGGGCCCACATCTGATGCAAAAAAAACAACAGGAAGTACACACAGCAATAGGCAACATTTACTTTTTATGTAAACTTTTACCAACGTAAACCTTCTGAAATAGACTGTAAAGTGTTTTTTCCATCTAAAGAGCCGGTTGATTGACCGGAGGAGAGTTTCCCTTCATTGAAAAACTCCCAACGGTTGAGACGGGATCATCTGCTTCGTTTGTTTACAACTGACTAGCTAACGTTAGCAGCCTAGCCGTGTAAAATCGAGTCACATGAGCTGGTCAATTTCCAGCAACTTTGTCCTGAGGAATGCGACTTCACATTCGTGAAAGAGCGAAGGTTGCTGTGCTCTAGAGAAAGAGTTGCCTTTGGGTGTCGGCGAGGCGTTGAACGCGTCACAATGCGCAGCTAGCAGGTCAAAGTGTCTCGAGCGTCACGGAACCGGAGCGGCCACTTCTAAAGGCGTTCGCGGCGCCTTCATGTCAAGATGCCTTGCTCCTTCGGAAACTGGAGGAGATGGATCCGGCCGCTGGTCGTCCTCTTGTATATTTTGCTGCTGCTAGTCGTCCTGCCCCTGTGCATCTTGGAGCTGCAGAAGACGGGGGTCAGTTCTAAAAACCGATGGCTACGAGGGTGATAGGGTTTGAGTACTGCACTGCAATGTGTGAGGCTCTTGTAGCCTACTTTACTTCAGTTCTGTTGTTTGCCAAAACATATTTCAGAAGGATGAATTCCTTCTGAAATAATTTAATGTAATAAAAAAATGAATTCAGCCTTTCTTACTGCAGTGATTACTGTTTACACCACGCGGTTTAGATATGATGCTCAGTTTAAAGCATCTCCTTACCTAATCATGTGCTAATCACTATCTTTATGATTGCAGTGCAGTCTAATGTCTACTATCAAATCTCTTAATCGGTTGATTTCAGTCATTAAAGGTTTAAAATAACCATACAGGTCTGACAGATTCTATAAAATACGGCTGACATTTTCGAAAATGATTTATAGTTTTGTTACTTTGAGTACATTTTGCTTCACTTCTGTACTTTTCCTTTAAATGTGGAAATTTTGAAAAGTATTTTTACAAAATTGTGTTGCTATTTTCATTGGAGTAAAGAATCTGAATACTGCCTTCACCCCTGACTTAATATTAAACCTAGAAAAGCCCAAATGCTCGTTTCTGAGTGTTAATAGCTCAAATAAGTCAAATTTTGCCAGTGTTGACTGTTTCTTTCTGTTTACCAACAGATCGGCATTCATAATAAAGCATGGTTCATCGCTGGGATATTTGTCTTCATGACTATGCCCATATCATTATGGGGCATCCTCCAGCATCTGGTCCACTACACTCAGCCAGAGCTTCAGAAACCCATCATCAGGTAAATGTGTCAACAACCACGACGTCCATGAACACTAGTCTGAAACCGCTTTCTAATTGTTTGTGCTTTAATATCTATTTTTCTTAGGATATTATGGATGGTCCCAATCTACAGCCTGGATAGTGTGAGTGGTGTATTATCTCATCGAACGCCTCCACATGTCACCATTCAGAATACAATTGAGAGAATGCCTAAAAGTATTTACCCTCACATTCCATGTAATCCCCTCTCTTATTTTGAAATCTTGCAGTGGATTGCATTAAAATACCCAGGGATAGCAATTTATGTGGACACGTGCAGAGAGTGCTACGAGGCCTACGTCATCTACAACTTCATGACCTTCTTGCTGAACTACCTGGAAAACCAGTACCCCAGCCTGGTGTCGATGCTGGAGTCCCAGGAGCAGCAGAGACATCTGCCCCCTCTTTGCTGCTGCCCGCCCTGGCCAATGGGAGAGTATGTTTCCTTTAGAATTGGCATGCAGTACATACAGCACATGTGGGACCACAGGTTGACCGTACTATGTGGCAGCCAACACACCGAGCGGGAAGTGTAAAGTTTATCATTCCCTCCATAGTTTGACCCAAACATGTCCTTACTGACAGTAGTCATATTTTCCTTAATATCTTCTTGAATTGCCCTCAATTGGAGATCTGACTGACTTCTCAATAATACTTACATTTTTGTTTGTTTGTAATTCAACAATCAGTTTTCATCCATAAATGAATTCATGCAATGTTATCCCTTTGATGTTATTTGATTTAAAAGGAGGTGATGAAAATGACGTTGCCTATTTGTATCTTCTACTTGTAGGCCGCTTAAGTGTGTAGAACTTTTGAGAAGGAAATGTTCGTAGTAAAAAAAACAATGACCGTCACCCGCTTCTAATTTGCCTCAGTCGTGCAAACAACTGTAATTGGTGCAGTTAATTTTGTCAAAATGCTTTTTTCTTTCCATGAGGATTAGTTTGTTCTTTAAAACAGAAGAACAACATAATTAACATTTGCCTGAAGGTCAGCAGCCACATGTACTAGTTTTGTATTGTATAATACTGCCCTGTTAAATGTTTTAAGCCTTTACAGTAGTGTTACATCTTGTGCTTGTCATGGAGCATGATCAAAAAGTTGTAGAGCAAAATGAGGCATGTTGTCGTTCCACTTCTTTCAAGGATCCACTCACATTTCTCATGGCCATTAGGGATCGGGGGTTTGAATTCTACTGATATCAGCAAACTGGATGTTGTTAAACTCATTTAAATCTAATTTAAATCATACGTTTCCTCTGCAGGGTTTTGCTGTTGAGATGCAAATTGGGAGTGTTGCAGTACACCGTTGTAAGACCCGTGACAACGGTGATAGCTTTGTAAGAAAGATCCGCTCTTTGTGCATTTGATTTTATTCTTAGATTCCATTCATAGCTTGTTGGTCACTATTTGTATTGATCTCCCTTTTTCTCTTCTTCCAAGGATCTGTCAGCTTTGTGGCGTGTACGATGAAGGCAATTTTAGTTCAACAAATGCGTGGACGTACCTGGTCATCTTCAACAATATGTCACAACTGGTAACACAACTATTGCTGTTTTCTAAATGTAGTGTGGCTCAAGCAACGACTATCTACACATGCAGCGTGTTCAGAGATAAGATACACGCTGAATTAAGATTTCTCTCCGTCTGTCTTCTCTTGATCTAGTTTGCCATGTACTGCCTGGTGCTGTTCTACAGAGCTCTGAGAGAAGAACTGGGTCCAATCAAGCCAGTGGGCAAATTCCTATGTGTCAAAATGGTGGTGTTTGTCTCCTTCTGGTAAGTCTCAGCATGTTAAGCAAACTTCATGGGGGTCAGGACTTAGGCAGGACATGTCCTGACCTAGGCATGTCCTGGTCATGTCCTAACCTAGGTGGACCTAGGCATGTCCTGGGCATGTCCTAACCTAGGCATGTCCTGACCTAGGCATGTCCTGGTCATGTCCTAACATAGGCATGTCCTAACATAGGCATCTCTTGGTCATGTCCTAACCTAGGCATGACCTGACCTAGGCAAGTCCTGACCTAAACATGTCCTAGTCATGTCCTGACCTAGGCATGTCCTGACCTAGGCATGTCCTAGTCATGTCTTGACTGTCAGGACCTGGTCTGAAAAACATCCAAGTTGTTTTTCCCCTTGCTTGTATATACTGTATATACAATGGCATCGTTGGAGCTGTACTGAGAATGTTATTTTGTAAACTCTTCAAGGCAAGCTGTGTTCATTGCTTTGCTGGTGAAAGTGGGCTTCATCTCAGAGACGCGTACATGGGACTGGAATAGTGTGGAGGCTGTAGCCACTGGCTTACAGGTAAGCTACATAAATACTAGGGATGCAACGATACCATTTTTTACAAACCGATACGATACCGATACTTTTTTTTGTGTACTTGCCGATACCGAGTACCGATACCGATACTTCTTAGATTTGGTCTCCATGAAAGTGCAATTAATTTGGAGGCAGATTTTATTTTATCCTCTGCAGATTATGTCAAGCCTATAGTACAAAATTAACAGAAGGCTATCCCAAGCTTTAAACTTCTTGTGGAAGTCCCTCTAATGTCGGACCATAAAACGCCCCCGTGTCCGGGTTCATAATGTAAGCGATAATATTAGGGATCGAGCAATTATATAGGAAGCTGTGTTCCAAGTTATGTTTCCGGTGCTTTTATTGTGGAGGGAGAAACGGAAAGGAAAAGAGTGGAATTGTGGGATATACGTGTGTGAAGGAGATAAAAAAGTGGTTCAAGTTACCCTGCAGCGTGTTTTCATTTTATTAGAATTACAAATATAGACACACAACAGACACTCGGCTACAATAATATCATCCGTAGCCGCACAACAGCGTCTGAATGAGGCCGCTGCCGGCGCTGCTTCTGGTGGATCAGCAACAGTTTGATTCAAACCGGCAGGACGGCGGTGATGACGCGCAGAGCTTCTCAATTATAGATGTATTAAATATGGAAAATTTCAACTCTCGCGTCTAACGTGCCGCCGGCGTAAATTTGCGTCTGTCGCCACCACACGCGTCTGTGCATAGACTTTACATGTAATCTGGTCGCGCGAAACATTTGCGTCGCGTTGGGACGGACTGATTACAAGTAACTCCGGGGCTGTCAGCCACTAACAAGAGCACTAATATGAGCACTAATATGTCATACACACGTATGCAACACCGGTTAATAAGCACAATATCGATAAAGTCTTGTATTGTACTCGCGTCTCACTTTCCTCCTGTCTATTGAAAGAAGTGAGCGCTGCGTAGCGAGGATCCAAGATGGCGGCTCCAGATTCTGCTGTTGAGACAAACTGGCCATCTGATTGGACGGCAAAACAACTTGGATAGCGTGATTGGCTGCTCAGAAGTTGAGACTGTTGAGACAGTTGAGACAGAGAAGAGTGTCTCCGGCTCCGCCACGGGGTTGCTTCTCCACAAAGCGCGACCAGTTTGTTGTAGTGAAATACTGTTGAGTGAGTATCGGTTCTTGGTATCGGTCATTGAAACCGATGCGAGTACGAGTATTTAACGCAGTATCGACCACCGATACCGATACCGGTATCGGTATCGGTGCATCCCTAATAAATACGATTGACGTGTGAGAATAACTTAAATGTCTGAGTTTGATCTTAGCACCAATAGAGTTATTATATCACTCTATGTGGCCTCCACGCATCCGAACTGTCCCGTCTTCCCTCAGGATTTTATCATCTGTGTGGAGATGTTCCTGGCAGCCATTGCCCATCACTACAGCTTCACCTACAAGCCGTACATCCAGGAGGCTGAGGAGGGTTCCTGCTTCGACTCTTTCATGGCGATGTGGGACGTCTCTGATGTCAGAGCAGACATCTCTGAACAAGTCCGCAATGTCGGTAGGTGGAGTCCTTGC
The DNA here is from genome assembly GCA_023566465.1 of Cottus gobio. Classification (NCBI taxonomy): domain Eukaryota; kingdom Metazoa; phylum Chordata; class Actinopteri; order Perciformes; family Cottidae; genus Cottus; species Cottus gobio. Next base: position 20,998,144 of record CM042219.1, read on the forward strand.
ACGGTCGTGAGTTGTACGGTTTTCCGGCATTTACTCTCCAACATCGACAAGAAGGTAAAGACTTTTTTTTTTGGGTCCTTATTTACAGGGAGGACAGTTATGGGTCGGCCGAGGAAGTCCTACTTCGGCGAGGCTCAGGACGACGGTGAGCGATCTGGCCTGCTCACTTCGGGCTCCCAAGACGCCATCACAGAGGCGGTGTCCAACCCCGTGTCACCCAACGGTCAATACCAGGGCCTGGGCCGCACCCTCCCACCGCACTCTCGGTCGGCGCCGGCCGGGCTCGGCTCGGCCCCGTGGGATGAAGGACACGAGGACGGACCTGAAGAAACCCCGGAAGAGGAAAGGACCGACCAAACCAAAGAACCGACAGAAGAGGAGCTCATCGCGATCACCTAGCATACCGCGTACCGCATACAGACTCGGCCCGCTATGGTTGGGCGGGACCCAGTTACAGCCTTGCCATTTTCCTTCAGAATTTACAATATTAAATCAACCAGGTGGAACAGATGGACCTCTCTGCCGGTGACAGCTCCAAGAATGTTCAGTGAACTTATGGCCCTAAATGACTTGTTCGATTGACTGGTTCCTGTTCGGCTCTATAGAGGCAGTCCTTCGTCACATGACTTGTAGATAATGTGCATTTTATGCCGTTTTTCGTTGCTCGGAGGAAGCTGTATGGCTCAATGGTTTTTAATTCATTTTAACATGCGTCCCAAACCGCACACTAATCGTGTTTCTTGAGATGAGACGCCTCCCGAAATGTCTATCCTTTAAAGAATGATTACACTTTTGTGTCGTCTCAGTCATATCATGATCTCAAATGTGACAGTTGGATGAAAGAGTGAAATATGCAACTTTTCAAATGCAAATGTCTTCTTCAGTGTATCTTAGTTTAAAGTGATTTTAGAAGACATCGATTGAAATGAGTCATCGTAAATGGAAATCGACAATATCGAAGCACATTAGATGTCCTGAATCATTGATTGACTGTGTGTGTCTTAGGCGGAGGGACAGGGTTTCAGTTGTATGTTAGAGGCACGTCTGCTGAATGATGTGTCTGAACAATGTTATATCACTACAGAATCAATATTAATACCATGTTTTAGTACATTCTAAGTATTAAAACATGTTACACAATTCAGTCCGTTACAAACAGCATATTCTAATGTATTTCTATTAACGCTTTATTGGACTCAGCTCACTCTAAAGTGTTTCATAGAAATTCCTTCACTAGTCTGATCAGATGCCTTGTTCTTCATGCCGTGGAACTAGTCTGTCCATCTATTCAGCATCAATATACTTGGGGTCTGATTTATTTTTGTTGATGTTCACCATTGATTTTAGCTGGAATCATTTTGCAGCTACTGCACCTACGACATGTACTTTTCTCCATAGTTTGAGTTTTTTGTCATTGTGATTTACATGCATTTGTGCTGGGTTATTGACATGTTGTACAATGTGGGATATCAGTCTGTGTAAAAAAAAAAATGTAAATCTATCAAATCAACAACATAGTCTTTATCATGTCCAGCTAGAGAATGTTGCATTGCCTTATGTATTTATATTTTTGAAGTCAAACTGACAGGATTACATTCGAGCTGATGTAAATGTTATGTTAAGTTAAATCCATCGACGGTCTCAATAAATCAGATTAACTACATTGTCCGATATCTTTTTTTCTTACTTTCATTAAGAAAATGTCACATTTATTGTTGACGTTTTTTTAGATGACAGAACATATAGAAGAATATTACGTTTAAGTGTTTAAATGTCCTATAATATCATAGCACCACTTACAAATTAAAACATAACTTGAAGATTTCATTGTCACAAATTCTTTATAGATCGTGAGGACTCTGCTTCCCACTGACTCTTACAAAGGTGTGGCTCATGCAGGCTTCTACTAAATCTCAAATCAGAGACTGAACTTTGAAGACTGGTAATACAGTTATGAAAAATAACACTGGAGAAGGTCGATCTTTCAAAATGGCACCAGAAAAGGAATGCAGAGAATTCAACGAATGTCCGTACGTTTCAGTCGCCTCTATGTGATTGAGGCTTGAAAGACATAGAAATTAAACTAATTTCAAGAGATTATTGCTCCATTGGCCCCGGTGTTTTCTCTATATGGGCCGATATGGACATGGCGCTCTTGTGGAGCTTCACAGCGAGGCGGACCCAGTCTCCGGCTTGGACCTCCACAGGCTGCTGCAGCACCACAGCCGCCTGCTTCCAGTGAGAGTTCTGGCTGAGGGTGCTGACACTGATCTCCTGGTCCAGGTAGATGTGGTACCAGAAGGGAATCGCAGTTAGCCTGCCTGCAGATGTAGCCTGGACCTGGGAAACAGGGATGATGGCATAAGAAGATAGGTATGGTAAATGTCATGTTTTGCCTCAGTTAGTTTAAATATAATATATGACACATACCAAAAAATAATAAAAAATCTGATCATGGTTCTTTTTAGTTCTACCGTCAATTATTTTCATTTTTTTGCATTTCTTTTTAATAATTTAGGGGAAAAAGCATGGATGGGATCAGTTCACATAGCACCTCCTGTTAGATCGCTGTAGGAAAATGTGGATGTCTTCTGGAGACGATTAATATTCATGAGTTTCGGGTGAAAAAGCATGAAAGTTCAAAAAAATAAATATATATATCTTTTAAGGGAGGTGTGCACAGTGTGACTTATTTCTAGGTTTTTTGGTGCAGTATGTTTGTGCACCAGAAAGTAGTTTGGGATTTTTTCATCTTGTTAAATTAGATTAATTCTGCTCATGTTGGCAGCACCGAAGCATCGCTCACCTTTACTTCTCTGGTCGTGTAGTTCGCGGTGGAGTCCATGAGGTCAAGAACAAAGAGTTCCACAAACTCACTGAGGTGTTTGCACTCCAGTGTGGAAAAGTCCAAAAACACGTGGACCGGTACCTTGAGAACAGACAAGATAAACGCAGTGTTAGCGACTTGTTGGCATGGGATAAAAGAATGTGGTGACGCTATTAATGAGGAACTACGTAATATGAAAACCAATAAAAGACCTGGGAGGAAGAGCCACTGGGATCTGACAGGAATGTAACACCAAACAGATGCTTGTGATGCACATTACTGTCCACAAGAGAGGGATTTACCACCAATGACTCATTAAGCCACACTGCTTTGTTTAAGTACACAAGTAAAAGAGACTTTATTATTGCCTTCATATCCTACCGGTCACTCCCCTGCACATCCCTCTACACCTCGTATCTAAAAACACATGTCACTTTCACTTCACCTTAGAGTACTGTTATCTGTTTGTCTGTGCACTTTATATTCTATTGTAGATTTCATTGTAAATATTCATTCTCCCATTTCTTGCACTCTGTTTATTGTTTATTGCTAAGCATTAAGTCAAATGTTATGCTCCTCCCGCCAGGACAAATTATTTGTATGTGAAAACATACATGGCAATAAATGGCTCCGATTGTATGTATTTTTATGAATCTACAAATAAATAAAAAAATGCTTATTTTTGGTCAGAATACAGATTTTTTTTCAGCAGCATTGTATTGAAAATCATGCAAAAGCTGACTCACAGTTGTTGCTGGCCCTCTTAATCCCAAACAATCATTTATCCACATTATATTTCCATTCCTCGTGTCAGTAGTTAATCACTGATTCATACTTGGTCACCTCAAACTCCTAATATTTACATAACAACCTAATATTTCACCTCAAACTCTTCAAAGCTCGACAAAAGAGGCCGCGGCTGCAGGGCAGCAGACTTAAGAGCTGAGGGAGAAACCAAAGTGGCAGCACAGAAAGTGTCAGTTTCCTCTCCTGCGGAACAAAAGAATCTTTCCTCCTCCCTGTCGCCGCCGCGTAGACTTCAGATCCGGCTGTTTGATGTGCTTGATGTAATGTACACTGATGGATTCAGGTAGGAATGTCCTGGGCCAAGCTGTGTGTTGTGCCGCCTTGTGTGACAGTTGTGCTCCAGAGTGCCCTCCACTGAGGGCTTCAAAGACAACATCTGTTAAAACAAACCACCGTCCCGCGTGGGTCCTACCGAATTAGAGCACAAACAAGATGCGGGGGGGGAAAAAAAAAAAAAAGAGCATTTCCAGACCAAATAAAAAAAAAAAAAAAAATCAAAGAGATTTTGCAGCTTCTGAACACAGCTGGGAACCGCACATCAAAGAGGAGCGCACAACAGAAAACACCGTCCTGGACCTTCGCACTCCGAGTGAAATACCGTGTTCAACAAAAGACAACCCAAACAAAACAACTGGTCTCTTTCTTTTTTGTACCTTTCGTACAATTTTTCGTACATTTTTCTTTAGCCACCCTATTTAACAAAACTCACAAGCGATAACTTTTAAATGTGAATGATGCAAGCGCACAAACTCAGCATGCCGTCTGTGAAAACTGGTAATACTGAGATCACCGACATGAGACAGAATACAAGATACGGTGGCCTGAGAGGTTCAAAAGGAAGATTTAGCAACTTTTGTAGTGAATGCTGAATGAGATTTACTATTTAATATAGAATTATTTCAATATTATTTTTAAAACAATATTAAGTATGATTAACTTCACAAATCAACCAAAGTGAAGTATAACATATTATAATCAGCTTCCTGTTCACATTTGTCTACACTTTCTTTTGTTCGTTCTGGGCTACTGTGTAAACAAGGCTGCCTCCCTCGCTAAGCCGATATGAAAGGCTCATTCTAAGGTAACAAAAACACAACCACTCATTCTTTCCAGGTGAAAATACGCTCATGAAAATATATTAATGAGTATTATATTCCATTTCTGCCAATAAATCCCCCTAAATCCTAAACACTGGTCCTGTGGTAATAAACCCAGCTCAAACATAGCGAGTCACTGACTGCACTTCATCCGCCACTCCTGTTGAAGCTGAGTTGCATTTCATTCAGTTCAATTGTATTTATATGTCATTAACTCATAGGTATGACATCACAGTTTAACTGCCGGTTCGCCATAATCCTTCCCCTTTCCTCAGTGACGAGACAGAGAAGCAGGCTCAGCGTCATCTGGCATCCTTTGCTGTTTGCCAAAGTTAACCTCATGCGTCCCGACCATTTTTCAGCCAAAATTGCGAATGATTTCTCCTCTCATACTAAATCCTGATTATCTCCTCATTCACAAAAATGTAAAAAGCTATAAGATACAGAAAACCCTTGTGAAGATAGATCATAAGGCCATATATGTGTTAGTGGTATAATCAGTCTCAGAGGGTCAAACCCAGAGCCCCCCATCTGGGGGCATTCGGGGTGCAAAAGAGTTTTAAGGTAGCCAACATGTTTGTTTCTCTAGAGACCTGCAGGACCTACGCTAATGGACACTTTCGACTCTAGAAGATCTTTGCATGTAGAGTAATTACTCTAAATATATTTAACCCTTTGCTTCGTCGTAGCGTATGCAGGTGCACTTACAGTGAACTGGTTGATGAAGGGAGCAATATTGAATCCCAGTGTGGCCTCCTGACCCTGAACGGCACTTTCCAGCAGCAACGTGTCCGACTCCACCAGAATACCGTGCACCACGATCTTCGCTGGGAAAATACTTCCTCCGTCCTCCAGCAAACACCTAATTGAGACACATACAAATTCATTTTTACTCCAAAATACATAAATGTGCAGCACTATAATAAAAAAAAACAATAGACCATTTCGGCAGCGTCCTCTTACCTGGCCAGTGAAGCCTTCTCCATCAGCTTCTGTCTAATGAGACCACAAGTCTCCACACAGTCCAGCATGATGGCGCTCCACAGCTTCTCTCTGGACGGCCTCTTCAGCATCCCGTGCTCGTCCTCCGTGTGGTTGAGCCAGAACTCCAGATGCTTCTCTGGGACATTGTTGGAGCGAGCCAGTCTCTTCAGGACCTCCTGCTGCTTTTTCTTTTCCATGGAGCTGTACGCCTTCACGTGGCCGTGGCTGGCGGCGATGAGGGAGAGCAGGGAGAAGCCCTCGGACACATCGAGGACGTAGAGCAGGTCGCTGGCGTCCGTGGAGTCCCCCGACAGCTCTTTGTTCGGGCACTTGGCCCTCAGCTGGGGGATGAGTTTGCCCAGCGCGCTGCAGAAACTCTGATGGTAATCCTGATTGTTCAGGAGCGCCATTTCTGAACATTCCAGCATGCAGAAGTCTTTGGTTTGCGTCTGGTCCGTCTGAAGGCTGGCGAGTGCACTGCACAGCTCGGCCTCTGGGTTTGGGTTGGAAACGGGGTTTCCAGAGTCCCGCGTCTCGGGGCTCTTGTCCAGACGGATTTCACGGCCGTCCCTCAGCACGGCCACGCTGCAGAGCCTCAGGAAGGCGTCTTTGCAGGAGACTTCAACGATCAGCTCGTCTTGAGGTTTCAGGACGAAGCCTGAAAAGAATCAAAAGAGGAAAGCACTGATGTGATTGTGATTCTTCAGTTCTGGGACCAACTGACATTGAAGCACAAAGAATTGACAACTGTAAAGTACTGAAAGTGGAAGTGGATGTCTGATCTTATCTGTAATCTTTTTTTCCTTTTTTAAAATCAGAATACGACAAAACTTTAATGCCAATTTAGACTCTTTATTCAGGTGAACTTTGAAGTTATTTAGCTTCTTGTTCTTAATAACATATAAAAGATGTTATTCTCGAAAAGAAATCTTGGTATTTATCAAAAGTTAAAGTGTCAATCTCGTCCCTTTTGCCGAAGGAGGTAACCCAATGGTGATGATCTACTGATGCAAGTATTGCAGTACTTGCTATGTACATTAGCAGTATTACCGACTGTGGCGGCATCCCCATATGTATTATGGTTTTCCACCATCTACACAAAAGAATGGAACAATGCAAACAATTGAATAAAACTTGAAGCGAATGTATCAAAAAACAAGTCCAGGCTGCTAAACTCTGAGCCAAATTCAATTGTTTCAACAACAAAGCAAGAAAAATCAACCAGGATTACAATTTTTCATATATTTAAGAATTAACAAAAGGGCTTATTTACACCTGCTGCAAAAACAACTAATTCATGAACACCTGAAATGACAAACAGAAAGGGGATGCAGATAATGCAGATAAATTAACAATAACATTATTATTCATAATGTCATTGCTGTACAGACTTTAAAGTCCTTCGAGGCAAATATGTGATTTTGGGCTCTATAAATAAAACTGACTGGCCAATTTAAACACTTAAAAAAAGACCCAGCGAGGGAAGAGAAAGCAGGAGAGGCAGAGAAATGAGATTCAGGGGACCGGGTGCACAGAGAGAGGGGGGGTGGGGGGGTAGGGAGGCCCGGGAAAGGATTCCTACAGGAATAACATCTGCTCACGTCTTCATGTCAGCGCGCCGCTCGTCAGAGGCATTTGGGGAAAATGCATATTTATTGCCTATAAGAATTTCATGAACACTAAAGAGTGTCACAGGCGATCACGGCGCACACGTCACAGCGACCGGGGAAACGGATGTTGGGGATCACCGGGAAAAGGTGGCGGCTCCCTCGACGCCGCCGTCGCCAATTAGAAGCTCGGTGACACGCTGCCTGAGCGCCGTCTGAGAGATGATGCACTGCAACGCCAACTGGAACATGTCGCCTCGCGTCGGCGGCGATTAGGCTCGCGGTTGCGTCAGATGATCGCAAACAAATGTCTTGCACTTCTTCTTTTAGTTTGTTGCTTAATAAATGTGATTTCTTTTCTTTGTTTGAACACTGTCTGTTCTAAAATGTCATTTTCTACACCGGCATATTGTGGATGTCAGTGATAATGATTAAGGAATGAAATGTGAGGTTTTTAAGACTTTCAGGGAGATACATCTCATCGTCCTCATTGTAGAGTATTCTCACTATTTTTCACATGGATATCAACTAAAATAGTCAGAAAGCTTGGTCTGAAATGAACTGACGGCTGAACTAAAGTAGTGGTTATGATTATAAGCGGAAATATTTCCCTGGCATTATTTAACAAACTTAATAATGCTAAATAGTGTATGTAGTTGTCGGTACACACTGCCCTCATCTGATGTAACATGGAAATGCACGACATATCGGAGGAGAGAATACAAGCCGAGCAGATAAAAAATACATTCTGTTCAAACTAAATGGGGTTTAGTCATAAGAATTTAAAACCACTCGCGGCAATTAGAGAACAATTCCACAGATACAGTGCCGATTAAACTGACACTTAAAATGAGTAAAAGATTTGTGTGAGATTCTCCCCCCGTATGTCCGCTGGATCTTACCACCGGCGCTGTGCACAGGGTAGATGCCCTGCTCCCAGCAGGTGTCCTCCTGCGGTCCAGTGGACAGGCTGCTCTCCTCGTCCAGGTGGAGCTGGAACCACACGGCCAGAGCGTCCAGCTCCCCCTCCTGAGTGACGGGCATGCGGATCTGCTGAACCTCCCTGGAGCTCAGCCCCTCCAGTTCCTACAGGTTACCAAAACAAGACCGTTAGAAGGGGACAAAGGGGTTATTGGGCTAAAATGAAAAGATAAAATCAAACTTGTTTGTGAAACAAAATAGGTGTACAACTATGCAATATGGGTGTACAGTGTACAGAAAAAATAGTTGCATTACTGTTCTTGTTGATTTTTAAGGCCAAAAAGCTCAAAGGATTCAGGATGTACGAATGCATTTCACAGTGTAAATAAATAAATTATAGACCCGACAGGCTGCGTACAGCACCGATATGATATCAGATCTGGCCCGCCTTGCTGCTGGCGAGCGCCAAGAACCCATCTCTGTCACAAAGAGTTCACAACAGTATGTAATACATGTAATGCATCACTCTTCTGGGGCGCTCTGCAAGTGAGCTGGAAATACCCATTACAGAAAATGTCATGGTCTGCTTCTACTCAACGGGAAAATCCCTTTGAGGATATAAGGGGCTAATGCAAACAGGAGATAATGCCTCAAACCACTTGAATGGGGAAATGCAATACAAATGGAAAGAACAAAGATGGAAGAGGAACATTTTTACTATTTTCCACTCCTGCTTACCATCATATTCTAGGGACTGAGACAGAAACTGAAGGCTGACGCTGATGTGCACACGAGCGCTGAATAACTTTGCTGAGTGCCGAGTTTGCCTCACTGACTCGAACACATCATCACAGCTCCGTCGCCACGTTTGTCCCGACGGTCCCTACTGGACGCGTGCAGGCGGATATCATTCAGGTGCCGTTTGCGAGATAGGGTGCCAGGTGCTCACTGTGAGCTAATGAATCAGGCAACAATCCCTGCAGGCCTGTAGCTAAATAATAAGTGGCCGCTGACGTGCAATATTTTAGCCTGTGAGGCAGCCAATATGTTCGTTTCACGGGACCGATGGAAATATGGTCGGGGTAAATGAATTATTTTTGTCAGTTACATTATTCTGCTTGACTCAAGGCAACACACACACGTTGAATGATAGGATTTCGCACATGGCTATAAAGAAAATGCAAAAAAAAAAAGCACATTAAATTAACAGCGGCTGAATGATTAAATTATAGATGGTCAGCGCCTGGTGTGGGTTTCTGCTCACCTGCACGTTGTTGAAATCTATGTTGAGGGCCGTGAATGGCTCGGTGAGCGCTTTGTATCCCCCCGGCACTCTGCTGAGTCTCTCCGTGGTGTAGGGCTCCATGGAGTCGTCCGGCTCCGGGCTGCAGCTCACTGGGCTGCGCAGCTCCCCGGCTGCAGCGATGGACAGGCTGCCCACCTCCGACACGCAGATCCTGAGTGAACACAAACAGCCATCTGGTGATGGGCCCGGACGCCTTGTGCTGCTGTTCTGAGGCGTTCATTACTGGACTCCGGGGGCCTCACCTGTGATGCCTGCGGATCTCGATGTTCTCCAGAGCCATGCCAAACACAGTGGCTCCGGCGGGGATGACCCGTCCGGTCGCAGACTGGTCCTGGAATTCATTCTCGCCTCTCTTTAGGATGACAAACGTGTGCGTTTAATGAAACTACACATTAACATCCCTTGATGGCGCAGACACAACGTCATCGTTAACTGGACGACCAAATGTGTTGAAATTTCACAACTCGTACTGTGAAGTTTGGCATCATGGAACTTGACCCAGTTTACCAATGAGAGTTGGACTTTTCTGGATGTTTTTTTTACGTTATGAGTTGACAAAGGGTTGTTATTTTTTATAAAGATTTTTTATCATATTTGCTCAGCGTGACTATATTCTATCAGTGGATAGTGAGACGGATGATCTGTGAGAAACACATCGGGTTCCTTTGCCTCCATTTGGTGCTCCTATTGGCATTTGCAAAATTCCACCGTACTCAAAGGAAAACAACCAATCAGAGCCGAGGAGTCTCGGGAAGCAGGTGAAGTCCGATCAAACTATGAGCCACTCGTCTCAAATATCTTAAGAATACATTTTAGTGTACTCTTCCGCTGTAAAATGAGAACGTTTGTGATCCGGCTGCCAAAACCAAGCGCCGCCCATCGGCCAGAGTTATAATTCGATCAGAATTCACAGGCAGCGAGTGATTGGTTGTTTTTCTTCGGGCGTGGTGGAATCCTGCAGAAACCATCAGAAGCACTAGAGGGAGGCAGAGGAAGCTGCTGGTGTCACTGATTATATGTCTCATTAGAATATTTTAGATTAGATATTCCTTTATTAGTCCTGCAGTGGGGACATTTCAGGATTACAGCAGCAAACAGGATAAAGTACACACAAGAGACAGAGTAAATAAAAAAATAAAAAACAAGTAATATAAATAATACACGTTAGAAAACAGTAAAATCTCATGCAGCACTGTTGGGATAAAGTGACAGTTTGAGCAAATACTATTATAAAAAAATGTAAGCCCAAAACTGTGTCACAGCATCATTATTTTATTTAGATTTATTTTACATTAACTTTCTTTGGATTTCCAATTCTGTACTTCCGTAAAACAAATGCTACTAGATTTTGGGTGCCACAAACTCATAGAAAGATTAATATTGCACTGTGACAAGTGCAGAATAAAGTTCTACTTCCTGTCCCGTGTTTGCGTTTTAATAAATGACGTTACCCGTGGAGGTAGCAGGAGGTGGTGCCAGGCATGAATGAGACTCTCGATGATACCCTCTCCAAACAACCCTGCATCTACCGTCTCTGTCACCACCAAGGATACTCTAAGAGAAACAACATATTAAATGGGATGAAAACATGAAAAATACTCTTATTGAGCATGCATTTCATCCATCCATCCATCCATCTTCACCCTCTTATCCGGGGTCGGGTTGCGGAGGCAGCAGGTCCAGCAGGCTGACCCAGACTTCTCTCTCACCCGCAACATCTACCAGCTCATTCTGGGGGATCCCGAGGCGTTCCCAGGCCAGCTGGGAGATATAATCCCTCCAGCGTGTCCTGGGTCTTCCCCGGGGCCTCCTACCAGTTGGACGTGCCTGGAAAACCTCTAAAGGGAGGCGTCCTGGAGGCATCCTAATTAGATGCCCGAACCACCTCAGCTGACTCCTTTCGACACGAAGGAGTAGCGGCTCGACTTCAAGCTCCCTCCTGATGTCCGAGCTCCTTACCCTATCTCTAAGGCTGAGCCCGGCCACTCTACGGAGGAAACTCATTTCGGCCGCTTGTATCCGCGACCTCGTTCTTTCGGACATGCATTTCACAACAGCATAAAAAAGATGCATTTATTATTCACGTAAAATACTTCTCTAATAGTTGCACCTGTGTGGGATGTCCTTTGGCACCTCCATCTCCAGAGACTTCATATGGAGGATCTTGATGCTACCGTCCATTCCATTGGCGCTCACCACCTCACAAGCCAATTCGTACATCGTCTTGGACAGTTCACAGGCGTACACCTCAGCAGCCCCGGCCTTCTTCGCGCACATACTTCAACGGAGAGAATCAGGAAATCAGAACAATAACACAGACGCACAAGTCCTATTATAGCTGTAGCCAAAATAAGGTTAAAAGGAGTCTGGAAAATGTCTCACCCAAGGATCCCAGTGCCAGTACCGATGTCGAGTACAGTGTTGCAGCCGCTCTGAACCGCCTTCTGGATGGCTTGCTGGTACTTCCGGTTCCTCCCGTGGTCGTTGAGCATTAAGAAATGCCAGCGCTCCACCAGCCAGTTGGCCACGCGGTAGAAGTTCTCCCTGGCTTCCAGGTAGTCTGGTCTCAGCTTCAAGGCTTTATGGAAATGACCTGCGGCTTCGTCTCTGAAGCCCATTCTGGATAAGAAAAGGTAAAAAAAAAAAACTGCATTAGCAGATAATTCATCAAAATAATATAAACATAAATTATGCTTCGCTTCCAGTAAAGTGGTGATGGAATTTTAAGAAAACACATGTATGCGAATGAGGAAAATACCTGAACAAGTGTTCACCCATGCTGTTAAGGATGACCTCATCAGCAGGAAACAGCTCCAGTGCTTGTTCATAACAGTCAAAGAGGTCTTGAGTGCGGCCCACAGAGTCCAGCTCTTCTGTCCATTTGAAGAGAGTGAACCTGAAGGACTCCTAAAAAGAAAAAAGAAAAAGAGATGTCACAAAATTGAGGTTCCAAAAAAAATAAAGCTTTTGATTCTGCAGCAATAAAAACAGACTGCAGTGTGTGTATGATTGTGGTCATTATGTGTGCACAATGTTTGATTGCACGCAGGCAGGTTATCAGTGCAAACAGTCATTACCCTTGCAAAGTCCTTAAACATAGGCGCGAGGTTGAGGACCAGCAGGTAGTGCACAAACGCCGTTCCGTAGTCTTGGTTGAAAAGGCACTGCTGGGCACTTTCTAGGGAACTAGAGACCAGCTCGTTCCTAGCAGGGTCCTCTCTGCGTCGCCTCCGTGGCCTCCGGCCATGCTTCGGCCTTGCACTGGTATTAGGCATCCCTAGTGCAAAGAAAATGATGATAATGCCTGATAATATAATAAACTGATTAATGTCACTTTTAATAAGACAATAAGGATCCACATATAACTATGGTATGACCCCTATGGGCATATAGTTCGGACAGGAAGAGACAATAACAGAAGAAAAGGAGTCAAAACGTTGACTAATTATTTAATAACTTTGACTCAGGAAATCTCTTAATTTTGACTTGCATGCAATTTTATTTTTGTCATTCCAAAATATTGAGCAATTTTTTTTTCGTTACATAACATTTTGTAGAGTAATGATACTAATCACCACAGTACCTGCAACATGAATAGAAAAGTAAGTGGGATGTTAAAAACGTTAACGAATATAACGTACCTCAAACAAAATTTGTATTTTAAAGGGATTACTGACAATGTATGTTGACTTACTGTATGTTGTTTTGGATCTCAGGCTGGGGTAAGTTATGGGATGGAGGTAGCTACACGGATGAGATCACAGCTGTTTGGTTAAGGCGCTAATTTACGTTAACATTACGGTCGAGTCCAATAAAGTCGTTAGCATCGTTCTCAGCAGTCCTTCTAATATCAGTCCGACGCCAGCTCACGTGATACAAATATGCTGTGATCGAGGCTACGAAAGCTTTACTGCATGTCAAAAACAATGACTGCCTGTTAAAATGCACGTTACAGCGGCCAGATGCTGAATAAACGTGTAAATTCCATTTCTGATACTCGTTTAGCGGGGTCCGCCAGGTAAACAACTCGGTCAGAAACACGAGGCGAGACAGGGTTCCTCGTGTGATTTTAGTTAAGTATTGTATATTTCAAGTTACAAACCGGCTGTATTAACAGTGCTATCAACTGTTGGTAACATGGTGAGTGGTAATATATGTTTAAATTAACGAATTATGCCACGGTAAAGATTCCCGCCTCAGATTTGCCTACGATGGAACCAATGATAGGTTAATCATGAAGCACAATCAAAGAGCGCAAAGGATTAGCATAGTTCCCACCCGTTAAAACTCCCAATAAAGTACAACATGAAGGGAAGCGTTATTAAAATGAGTGCGTGAATACAAATTATTCCATGTGCTTGTACCCTTGTTGTATGCCTTGTATGTTATATTCTAAAAAGTTAAGCCCTTTAGTGCTAGCCGAATTATTTACTCACACTTGTCCACTCCAAAATCACAACCCATTGGCATTGATTTAAACTGTATCCCGTTAAAACTCCCAATAAAGTACAACATGAAGGGAAGCGTTATTAAAATGAGTGCGTGAATACAAATTATTCCATGTGCTTGTACCCTTGTTGTATGCCTTGTATGTTATATTCTAAAAAGTTAAGCCCTTTAGTGCTAGCCGAATTATTTACTCACACTTGTCCACTCCAAAATCACAACCCATTGGCATTGATTTAAACTGTATCCTGCATTATTAAAGTGTACAGGATCTGACAGAGGGGGTTGAAGGCCATTCCAGTGCTTGAGCACGTAACCTATTGTAGTTACATATTATATGCAATACTTTTCGTCCCCCTGTGATTGGTTTTGAGTTGGCTTCGGGTGTTCTTGGTTTACCTTGTTTGTTGACCTTGCACTATAGTACCAAGTATTGATCCTTAACAGTGGATCTATGCTGCATTTGAGAGATCAATTGTAATTACTGGAGAGCCTCTCCTTCTCTACCATGTTTCCTTTGCCTTGACATAAGCCTTTGCTTAGCCGTCCCCGAGGCCGTAGTTAGGGCATCCCATTTGGGTACAACTCCAGAGTATTTTCTTCTATTATCTGCCACTTTACACTTCCACTTTGTCACATTTCAGACAAAAAATATCAACCTTTTCTTTCTACTTAAATTGCACTACTTTGACCAATTGGCTTTATGTATTATGTATTTATGGTAAAATGCTATGTACACATTCAATAATGCATCATTAATAATGATCAACTGATATAATATATAACACGACCACACCATAACTGTTTACTTTTTTTGCATCTACACTAGACTACATATGCATATGTTACATTTGCATACACATCTACCAACTTCTTCACCTTTACTTGAACCACATTTTAAGTGTAGGACGTCATTGAGTATTATTCATTCTGTAATTGTTACTTTACACAAAAAAAAAAAAAATCAAAATACTTCTTCCACCATTGCTCACATCATTCGCCCGGCAAATAACCCTTCTCAGTGCTCACGGGACTAGCGACGCGAAGGCGGAAGTAGAGAAGACTACATGATCTTGCAGGAGCTACAACGTCTTTGGTAGAAGTTCTGCTACATGCACTCAGATGTCAGCAGAGTTTCTCAATCTGTCACTTAGCTAGGTGGAGTACGTTTGATGGAGGGAGGGAAACACTGGACACAGCCACCATGACTGTCTGACAACTCCCCTGAGCCGACTTCCGATTAACACGCTTTGTTGTCTATCACGTCCCAACCGTAATACCTGCTAGCTGCTCTTTTCGTTATTTGACAACTGTGAAACAACACCCACGCGCCAGTGTCAGAAGTTGCCACGCTAACCACCGTTAGCTGCTGTTTCTTTTTTTTCTTCTTTTTTTGACTTCGCTATGTTTTCTCCGTTGGACTTGAAACTCCCTGCGGAAAGAGCGTTCATTTTACTGTAACGCGTTGTTTGTTTGTTAGTTTTTTTTAAGCGTCAAAGTAAGCGTCATTTTCACCGGTTTTCCCCGTTCCTGACGAAGCTATCCCCCCTGTCACAGAAATGGGACTACACCCGCTAGAGTTTAGGGAATGCTATCTGGACAGCCCCGGCTTCAGGGAGAAAATAAAGGCACACGAAGCGGAGCTGGACAAAACCAACAGATTCATCAAAGAGCTGTACAAAGATGGGAAGAACCTCATCAATGCAACGAAACGTGAGTTTGATTTTTAAACATGTGAACTGTCAGAAAAGTCCTGTGTTGGGTCGCAAAGCCTTGAGAAAAGGTCTCTGGGGTCTTCCTGTGTCCAATCCGTTTTTTTTTTTGGAACAACTTCTTCCTCCGTCCCGCCAATGATTGTCCTTTCTTTTCTCCATTTGTCTCGTTTAAGAGTTACAGAGTTGCTGAACTAATTGTCAAATAAGACCAACGCCTGTCACGTTAACTAGACCACAGCGTTGACTTTCCTTCTGTTTGAATGTGAATTATTTTTTACGAGGACAATTATTCACTTTGTAAGCCTGAACCAAAAGGCCCGGAGTTCTTTGTAACAACCCCTTGCAGTATTTGCTCCCAGTCACATACCTCTGCAGGGTTAAATGATTAGATTGCTATCTATTGAACTCTAGTCTTGTGGGCGGGGCTTGTTCGTGAGGTGCCCAGTGCTTACAGCCAGTCTTTAACACATAGTCATCAAAAAGAGTCCTCTGCTGTCACACTGTATTGCTGGAAAGCCCCACAGCCTCTTGACGTCACACTTTTATAATTGTATTAAATCAAAAGGCCGTGAAACATCTCGAGCTGGAGAACTCAGTCAAGCAATATTTAGTCTTTCAAAAGTATTTTAAAAACTTTTGAAAGAATTTCAGTCGTGTGTGAATTTAGGTTATGACACAAATATTCTTTTCTGATGTTGCCTGCTTTGGTGTTGACAGATGGGCTTCAGGTGTGTTCTGGCAGCATTGCAAAAATTGCATAGTGCTTACAAACCTTTTTTCTAGTATCTTTATCATACTTGGAAACTTATTAATATTAAAGAGATTATAACTCCAGCAACACTTGCAGTATAAAGAACCTTTGGCTTGTGGCTTACGTCAGGGTACCGGCCACAAATGCGTCACTTTGACTATAAAGTTGACAAACACGTTAACCTCTTCAGACTTGTACCCTTTTCTGTGTGCTAACTTTTGCTCTACCCTGCCATAACAATAAATGACAAAAATAAATGAAGTCATGAGGATGTAATCACACCTTGTTATGTCATAACAAGATTGCGTTTTTCCAAATAAAGGATGTTGAGAAAAAAATATTTGATTTTTTTAAGTTACTCATTTAAATAGTTTGATGTTAAGCAACACTTGAAATGTATCAGGTGTTATACTATTATGGTGATTTAAACAGTAATCCTTAACTTCAGGCATTTTAATTCTGCAGCTTCATCCTTAAGTTGTTGTTGTTGTTGTTTAAGTTAGGTTGATCTCTGAGAATTTAGCTGGTTTCTGGAGTCACTTAAAATGACTGTCAGCCTTTCTGAACATCTTGAATCGGCAGGTGATCCATGATTTGGTGGAAAGAAAACACTTGACACAAGGTCAAAAGGTCACGATGGGGTTTAGCTGCATTGTTTTGATTTGTTGTGGTTTTCAAATTGAGCAGGAGTGTTTTGTATGTTCCTCATCTGTTTTAAATTAACTTCTGCATTGTTGGTCACAAGAGAAGTGCTCCGTCACCTCTTCTATCCAGTGAGTCTCGCTCTTACAGCAGCCAACCCAGCATGGCTGGATTCAGGTGCTGTCGTTCCCTCTGCCACACACAGCCCTGCATATTACAGCCGTGCAAACCTGTTATTTGCATACGTGTGTTGTCTATTGTACCTGTTTGTTTGAGCGAGCCTTGACATTCTCCTATGACCTCCCCCATCATGCTGAATATTTCCCATAAACTGCAACTTTATGACACTTTAAATCTTTAAATATGTGTTTATACTCTCAGGAGGTCAATGCTTTTTATGCTTAGTGACCAAACTTTTGTACAGCTTTGTCTGACACGTTCTTCCATTTGTAACCTTCAACGTAAACAGGAAATACCACCCTGACCTTGTCTTCATCCCTTCCACTTGTGTTTCTTTTACCTGTTCTGACTTAAAGTCGGGACAGGACATGCCACTGTCTTCGGCCTCCAGCTTTTTTGCGGCCACCTGGAATTACCCGAGCACCGTGAACTCTGGTATTCACTGTTGCTCACAGATGATTTTAATATTGATGCTCTGCTGTGTTTTTGTAAACTGACACACAGTATCCCGTTTCAGGGGGACATGTCATGTCTTGTATTTCATGCCGTAAATTACTGTGGCTCCACTGTGTCACTTTTTTACGTTCAAATTAAGTTTGTCCAACATGTTTCGTATTTCGCATAGTTCCATAACAAGGCCGTTGACCCTCATTTGGTCAGCGTCAGCTTCTTGAATATGAGAAGAATTAAGGAACCCTGGTCGGACACTCCCATTGGGAGTACTGCAAAGTCAGTAGAAAATACAGGAAGGAACTGATGGCCGTGTCCTTATGTACTGGCATTAATGCAGTGCTCTCATCCTCTTTCGCTCAGTGGAGACCGTTTTTTTTTTTTTAAATTGTGTCCGGTCCCTTCTCCCTTCTTATGGCAAATTACTGTTTTTGACATTCTTTGATAACTGTAATCATGAGGTGTTTACTCAAATAGCAGTAGCAGAGAAACTTAAACGTTATCCAACTGCCACAGCAAAATACATGGCCTGGTTGTTTTCGATGTTGAAGTAGAAAAAATAAGTTAACCAACAGAAATATATTCTGCATCCAAATATTAATCATATTCTTTTAGGGAAAATGGAAAAACGTTTGCCACTGTTGTTGTTGTTTTAGCATCTTAAATATGGACGTTTCCTGTTGTTCTTAGTCTTATGATTGTATGTAACTTTAGTCTGATGTCATGTAATGGCCTAGGGATAGGCGTTTGTGGTCATACATTTTCGGTAAGCACAGTAAATAAAGTTCACATTTTAGCAGTAGCTCAAGTATAATACAGAGTATTGTTAATAAGCACTCTCTGGGTGGAGCTCACCTCCTATTAATGCAACATTACTCTGATAATCTCGTCTCATGAGAATGTGACCCTGTGCTTGGTTCTCGTCTTCATAGAGATCATACAACATAGCCCAGCAGTATTTCTTTTTCCACTTCTAAATCTGTGGTTTGAAGCTGAGACAGTTGTTTTTGATAAGTGTAATTGATCTGGGGAAGCTAAGCTGTGGAATCCTCCCTGTATACAATGGTCACGCCATTAGATATAACACTCTGCAGCCTTGATCCAGCATTCAGAAACACTGACAGATTTAGTCTTCCTTACAACGTATAAGTGGTGGATTATGCTCTTTAACTTTATGTGTCACCTCCGAATGATCTGCTGTTTGGCCCGTCAGAGACAGTTGTTGATCTCCACATCCCATTCCCCTCTCAGCCCGCCAGTGACTGGGAGGATGTCCCACTACGGAAAGACCTTGGCTCTGGGAGGAAACCTTATAGCGGGGCCCTGGGTTAGGGAGCCATGACATGGAAGTGCCCACTAGAGGAGCAACATGCAGATGTGCTTCTGTTTCAGAGAGTTTCCTCCACAGGAACTGTGTCCTGTCTGTTGCCTCTCAATCACCCCTCACTGTTGTCCTTCGACATCTCATTTATGTACGAAAGTCGGAGCTCTCCATTTCTGAATTTCTTCTGCCGTATTAGTTTCATAGTGTTTATTGCATGCTCTGTTATTGCTGCAATCATTGGAAAAGTGAAGTTGCAGTGGGGTTAATCATAGTCATTTCCACAGCTGTACTTCCTCTGAATTGACTATTTGGCTCATGAAGCAATATGATTTTGTATTTTTTTTTATTATTATTTTTTTATTCCTTCACGATCGGCTCCACGAACCCAGCCATGTGAAGGTCTTTTTCTTTCATTGGCAGACAGGTTTAAGAGTAGCCCGCCATGGTGTGCTTTGGCTCACTGCTGCTCCCTCTGTACTCACATTACTAATTCTGCCAGAGAGCCACATCACAATCTTTCATTAAAATCGCATTAGCACAAGACGACGTAAAGTCATGTGGGGGGAAGGCTTTTTCTTTTTTTTTCATCTCTCCCTCCAGAGAGAACAAGACCTACTATAAAAATGAATGCTTGATGGCACAGCTTCTCCTTTTTTGGTGCAAACAAACTGTTGAGAACTATTTGAAGCACTTTGATTACATCGTGTACTGTCACTTTTTGAATATGCTCCAACAGATGCTGATGTATCTTTTGATCTGCCGATTATTGACAGGACACTGCTCAGTACAGCCTCGCCCTACAGACTTGTTTTGGGGGATCAGGAAGTCATGAATGAAGTAATGCATGCTTTGTGGGTAGGGATCTGGGGGGGAGAGAGATTGTGGGATGGGATGGGTGGGCAGGCTTTGTTAAGGGCCAAAGGTGGGAGGCGAGTGTGGAGCGGGGATTGGGACTGGAAAAGATGGGAGAGTGGAACAGGAAGGACTGTGGAAAGGCAGAGTATGTAAACGCTGGCTGCTGGTTGAGGGCCCGGTCCAGGCCAGCGCTGACCTAAGTGGCACATCTGATGAGACTGTAGAAATCATAACAAACATCACTGCAACAGGCGCCAATGAATACACCGTGGACATCTTCAGCAGCTGAACTTTGACTTCTACATACCGTGTCTGGTTTGTTTTTGGAAAAAAAACAACTTCATTAGCAGCAGAACATGTCGATTTTAAGTTTCCTGCTTTAAGCATTAAATGGAAAACAAGTTCACTAACTTCTTTTCTGTGGAAATCATTCCATACTTGAATGTGCTGCATTTGACGTTTTTCAGCATGACTGTAATTATGGAAACATTACGATTGTGTGGGAAGAGACGGACAGGCGTGGCATTTTTCTTTTTTATATTTAATGTAAAACCCAATCTCACAGCAGCCTGGGGGCGTAGGCATAAAAAAGGCAAATTCACCTCACTACTGCTTTAAGTTGGACACATATTGGCAAACCTTGTTTGAAAAGCAGTTTCCTATAGTCATCCCAAGTCGGGGCCTATTTGGATTACAGTTGAATCAAATGTTTTAGGAACCTTCAAATATGTGGAAATAATCAGTGATACATATCCATTTCATTGTACACTTATTCACACATAGAGTATAAATGGCAATACAAGAGGTGAAGGCAGAGGAATCTCCATTTTCTGTCTGATTTTATGGGATTGTGGATCAATTTGAGGAGTGCCTCGGGTTTGCATGTTCCACATTTCAATGTAAGTCTGTCATGCAAAGTGGGACTCACTCTGTCTTGGCTCGGCCTTGGCTCGGTCTCGCCCTGTAACGGTCTTGGTCTTGACTTGGTCTTGACTTGGTCTCAACCCCTCAGACTCGTGGTCTTGTCTTGGTCTTGAGACGATCTGGTCTTGCTCACAAATCGGTCTCGGTTTAGGTCATTACAACCTGGCCTGTAGTTGGTGAGATTGGTTGTCTTTGTGTCCTGCAACCTGTCCATCGCATATATTACTTTACAAGTAATATATGGATTTAAGTGAAAGGCTTATTTTTTATTCAAGTAAACAGAATGTGTTTAAAACAATCTTTAGCAGTTATGATCATGATGTTGTACTACAAAGGATCCTTGAATGTTTATGTTTTGATTGTTGAATTTGTGATATGTTGATCCAGAAGTTCAATCTTTAACTAGGTGACAATATGCGTAAATGATCTTAACTCAAAGGAGCTTTATAATGTTAAAACTAAACAAAAAGCTAGGAAGCGGGTGTCTAATTATTTGACACGTGTGTATTTTCTATTAGTTGTTATCTTGTTGCTGTCGTGTTTTGTTGGTGAAGAGCCACCCCTGCTTTGGTGTGTGTGGTGCTCCATAGTAACCAGAGCCCTCCCCATTACATCATCTTTGTTTTTCTTCTCTGAACAGGGCCACCAATGTTTATATCACAGAAGTAGGCATTTTTTCTTCTTCATGGTTTTCCTGTTACCGACCAATCCTGCCTGTAATATCAGACACAATAACAATAGTAGTAGTAATACTAATAACAACACATCATATTTGTATAGCTCTTTAAGAGGTGCTTCACATGGTACAAACTGAAACAATAAGAGCAATGACAATACAAACAAGAGAGATGACATAACGGAATAAAACAAAAACATATCATATCTATCTGCATACATAGATATATGTACGGTGTTCTGTATGACTCACACACTGAGGCCGCTAGACCGGCTCTCTGGCTTTCTGCAGAGGAACTAGCCAAGTTTGACAGTTCCCAGGTTTGCTCTGAAATGCCTTGCTTTAAAAGGCAAAAAGCTGGAGAAGCCTTGGACTTGTGTGTGTGTGTGTGTGTGTGTGTGTGTGAGATTTCTATCCTGTGATAGTTCTTTCCTCGAGGACAGCAGCTATCATTTCAATCTGTTATGCAGACCTCTCATCTGACACTTGTGTTTATTGCTCCACTGATTGTATCCAGTTGATCAATGCCGCTTTAACTTCAATGGACGCTGCACAGGGACAAGAATGCTGTAGCTCTGTCTTTTTTTGGTTTTTTTTTCTCCTTCTGTGAATGTTGCCTGCCGTCGATTAACTCCGGAGCTTCATGCAACCGGATAACATTCATTCTTCATGTTTTATGTAATGAAGTCCACACAGCTTGGCCTCATATATTCTCATATTAACTGTCCGCCCTGCAGTGAGTTAAACATGCATGCAGCCTGCGTAATCAGATTGTGGATGGGTGTGATCTGTGCACCACGCTCCCCATATGGCTCCAATAAAGAGCTTGCAAATCTATCCCTTGACATCATCGCTCTCTGCGTACACACTAATTGTCCACAGTGGCCAGAGCCTTGATGCCGTACTTGCTGAGATACCCGCATTATTATCGTGACGTGCGATTGTAAAACGTATAAACCCCAAATTTGCTTTCGATATATCTGTGGATCGTTAGAAAAAAATCCTTGCACGATCGTGAAGCAATGCCACCGTCAACAACCGTAATAAGTTCATGCATTTATTATGATCAACACTGAAGGACTCTTATCACACCTTGAAGAACTTCTGAATGACATTGATTTTGAATGTCATAATACCGTCGTTGATGCATATCTTCGTTATCTTTTACAATGCAGAGCGGTTGAACACTGCCCTGACTTCACGCGAGGCACAATGCAGTCTGTTAAGGCCTTGTTAAGGTGTGCCAAGGTTCAGTGGGATGTTGCCAAAACATGTTTTTACTATCTGGGGGAGTAGCTGAACTTTCCACTCTACATTCATGTGTGTTTTGATCATTTGAGCCCTGCAGCTGACCAGCAGTGATTCCATAAAGGTCACTGATTACCCATCTGGCTAAAGGAGGGTGAGAATTGATGATGATGTTTTTTTTCATGCTCAATTTAACGCAACCGAGCAACGCATACTTCTACTGATAGTAGCTGCTAACAACAGAGGATTATAACATGTGCTTTTTTAGTTATAACATGAACGTCTGTAGTTGAAGCTTCTGCTTCTATGTAACAGTACAGAATATTTCTCACGAAGCCGAAAAAAAGAAAAAAAGACAAGTAGAGTCAAGGTATGTGCAAAAGCCTCTAAAACGTATTCTCTATAAAAGCAGGGATTTAAAAGATGACACACTCGTCTTCCCCACATTCCTGCGTCAGACTGCTTCAAAGCACAGAGAGCAGCAGACTGCCGAAACCTGTCAAGTCCACATATAAGGATCATTAGAGGGGCAAACAAACACTACTACAGCAGTAGAGTTACAGCAATTAAAGTAAGCATATATATTTTCAAAATGATGTCACTAAGATGGAGTATAGTGATGGAAAACATTCAAAGTTAGTAAACAGTTGCAGAAACTAATGGCACATCAAACAGTCACTGAGCAACATTGGTTTTTATTTGGAGTTGTGTTTCTGGCCACCCAACAAATGCCCTTTTTTGCTGTTTCGAGCTCCAACAAATGTGTCTCTTTAATGTCTAAGTTCTCCGATATGTTTCCCAGCTGTGACTGGAAACAACACAGAGGATTGCAGAGGAAGTCAACCAAAACAATTAAACCAAAATAATGTGCTCAGAGATGCTAAAATGGCCTGTAGACCTGGTGATGATCGTCTGTGGCTTCCTCACTTCAAGGGACCCATCTCACTTTGCATAAAGACATTTGATCCAATGGTTTTATCAAAATATGTATTGGTTCTGCTTTTAGGAAACTGGTAGTATTATGTGGCTCAACCTCAACCCCAGAATGTCATCAGGCCAAAAGTGTCCAAAGAAGCTCTATTAGTCAGCGGCATGAGGAGGTTTTAAGTTAGTCTGACTAGATAATCTCACTAATGTGGTGAGCTATAACATTAAGTTAATACAGGGTTTGCTTAAAAGTATGTGTTTGAATATGCTATTACCACTAATAGCACATGTTATGTTGAGGTTTCCCTTCTGATAAAGCTAATGTGTTTTCATGCCAAAACTGTAAAAACGTGAATATTTGTTTAAAAAAATGAATAAAGGGCCCTGAACAAGAGAAAAAGGGGAAGTGAGAAAGTGCAAATCAGATTTCATGTCTGCAAGACATGTGCTTTATTGCTGAGGAGGGGTGTGGTCAGTGATTCATACCACTCATAGGCAGTAGCTTACAAAAGCATGATTACATTGATTTTGACAAGTGGACAATAAAAACCAACAGTGGTTAAATATTGTCATAGTGGTGCAGTCAGAACTGGAGGCCTTGGGTCATGCATCCATCGATAAAGCCCAGCAATCTAGATTTAGGAGCGGTATTAAGATGAAAAATAATCTCCATCCTGCTTACTGCTTTGTAAAATTATAGAGGTTGTGATGGACCATTCTAATATAGGATTGTTTGTTTTGTCTGCAGTCACATGTGCGGCACATTAGTGACCGTTTCCTACACTAGAGTGACCAGAATCACCTTTTATGGACTCTGCATCGTCGGTGTCTGTGTGGTTTGGATTTCACGGTCACTTCAAAGAAAATTGCAACGTTTGCTCCCAAAATAATTACATTACATTTCATTTAGCTGACGCTTTTATCCAAAGCGACTTACATGATATACAGTATACAGTAGACCGTAGACACAGCAACGGTGAGCAATGAGGGTTAAGTGTCTTGCTCAAGGACACAACGACACGGACTGCCGGAGCCGGGGATCGAACCACCGACCTTCTGATTGAAAGACCGACTTGCTAACCACTGAGCCACAGTCGCCCGTACAGGCTTCATAGTGGCCATATCTTTATTTTGGAAATAGCGCCCGTAACCCGCACTTGAATTTACTCCCACGCAGCAGTTCAGCAGGTTGTGTTTACACCAGCTAGAAGTCACCTCTGTGCCAGAAACATGGCTTTAGTGTATTAGTAGTGTGTTGTTGTTATTATTATGAGCTCCACGATTATTTGGTGTGGTTATAATATACTTTTTCTACTCTAAACTATTGCAGATTGAATTCTTGCAGGAACTCGCATCTGATTTATAAGCCGACAATAAGAAGGCATCCCATAATACAGCTGCGTCTTCAAACCTCACGAAGATATTGTCGTTAAAGTATCTTGTTGTTTGTCGGTCTCTGTGAGTGGCCTGATTGTGTTTACCACGTCTCTTTGGTATCTGAGGAGAGGAACCTCTCCACTCTTGATTGATTATCTAAAGTTAGGTCTGTGTGGTGATTTGCAGAAGTTCATGAGTCAACAAATGAAGTATTTAATAGTAATATTTTAATTTTCTATTGCGCTTTTCAAGCCACTCAAAGACGCTTTACATGCAACAAAATGAAAAGTTATGAATACGTTTGTTTTGCATACTTTGCATACTCATTAGTGTATTAACTGTATTTCCCGTGCAAAAGCTGGACCTGGTTTGTAGTTTCTAGTCAGTTTTCTCATGTACATTACTTCAGATCTTTAATTTTTCTTCTGCTGCTGCTTAAACCTTTAAGTTCTTAAAAACAACAATTACCTCACCCATAAGTAAAGAAGGAACATTTCCCCCGAGTGCTATATTTAGACCTACTCAAAGAACAAACAATTGTAAATGCTGTAATACTCGAGCCGTCCCATTGTCCGCTCTGCGTCCCTCAGCTTCCTGCAGTTCGATGATTTACACAAATCGGCCAAATGAATCTCCCGCAGGTGTTTGCGTGCCCATATTTCCTTGTGTGCTTTGGCATCGTAAAGACTTGAGATTGAGCTGAAGAGCGACCGGCTGTGGATCGCAGGCTGTTTTGAAATAGATCATTGAGGCAGAAGGGTTGCCCTTTGTGCCAGTCTCGGGCAGACATTGTCCAACACCTCTCACATGTTTGAGCTTTGGGCCTCGAGCCTGACTGTGGAGGTAATCCATAGCATGCGTCCACACACTGCTCAGACAACCTGGAGTGTGTGTGTGTGTGTGTGTGTGTGTGTAAGCAGCAGGCCAGATGGGGATGGAAATGAACAAGACGTAGGTACAAATACATGACTTAAAAATGATTGTGCTGGATTGTTTTTTTTCTTCTATATTTTCATTATAATTCTTGTGAAATTGTATTATTAGCTATGCTACAAAAAAATACCGTATTTGTAAAGGTCTTGGCAATTATTACTATGTCCAGGTGTGTATGTATTGACAAAGATGCAACACACACACCCCCACCCCTCCCGTCCCCCCGTCCTAGTTGGGGCCTTTGTTGGATGAAAATGATTGTGCTGGATTGGTTTTTTCTATATTTTATTAGAATTCTTGTGAAATTGCATTATTAGCTATGCTACAAAAAAGGACCTTATTTGTAAAGGTCTTGGCAATTATTGGATGGCATCCATACCAAAACTATGTCCAGGTGTTATGTGTGGCTTTTTGACAGAGATGCATCCCATGTTACCACAACCCCTCCCCTTTTTTAAATCTATTTCAGGGCCTCTGTTGGATGAAAAAGCAAAAACAATGCTTATAATTGTTTTCAGGATTCCGTCAACTGCAACGACGAGAGAACAAAACTCAAAGACTAAATATTGAATATCGTCTGAAATGACTCAGATACATAATCATTAGTTGCAGCTCTCATTCCCACCAGCTGTTGTGTGTTTTTAGTGGATGCTCAGCAGAGCCGGAGCTCTATTCCAGGGCGGAGATGCTAGTCGATTGCTCCCCGTAGAGTCCCAGCTCTCCGCCCGGGCTAAAGCCTGCTCTTCGGTGTCCGGCTCACAGCTCCGGTCTTAAAATACCCGAGCTGCATTCTGTCATGCTTCCCTCGGGGACTGCCATGGGTCAGAGATCCCACTTCGGGGAATCTCTTCAATGTTTGGAAATAGATTTGGTTTGCTGGTGTGCGATGGGTGTCGTGGAGGGTAAACTTATACAGCATGTGTCCACCTCCCGAAATCATCCATTTCTTCCAATGCAGCTTTAGGAGCCTTTATACAGGGTTTACATGGCTGTGTGCGCTTTTTAAGAGAATAGTCACCCATCTCTGGGCTTGGCATTCATAACCATATAGTTCTGCCATATATTTTAAAGAAATTAACATCAATACGATTAAATGGATGTAAATTCCTATCCTGTAGATTTAGGCCTATTTGGTTTTAAATCAGCCTCATAACAACTTGTAACAGCATGAGGGGCTTTAGTGAGAGATGTATTGGTTTTATTGCTTCGTGTTCCTGTTGACTAATGTGGGATTTATGCTGTTTTTAGGGTATTTGGGCTGGATAATACACTGTCACATGAGGTTTACTGATAACAGATATGCAATGTGATTGTTGTTTTTATCCTATCAGTAGTATGGATGTACTTTTTCACAAGTCAAATGACTTATTGCACTGGCAATACGAAGGGATGTGTGGTATAAACCAAATAGGAATAGATTTTGTTTTGGTAAAAGTCCCAAAGGAGACTGTTTGCTGTAAAAGCTAAATACTATCTTCACAACTGAAAAATAAACGAGATATTTTGCCATTATTGAACAACTGCATGGTATACTATCCCCTTCTGGAGCTATCCAGCATTGAGTAATACTTAAGTAGCCTCGTACTATTTCTTCTCTCTTTAATTGTGTAAGCCATGGCTGGCACACAGATGATTAAAGAGAGTTTACTGTCTTGGTTTGCTTTTACATTACATTACATGTCATTTAGCTGACTCTTTTATCCAAAGCGACTTACAATAAGTGCATTCTACGGTTACAAACAAGAATCAGAACAACAAGAATCAAGAAGGTACAATTTCGTCAAAGGTTCGACTACAAAGTGCTATCAGTAAGAGCCATTTCAGTGCTACTATAGTGCTACATCCTTTATTCAAGGTATAGTCGGAAAAGATGTGTTTTTAGTTTGCGACGGAAGATGTAGAGACTTTCTGCTGTTCTGATGTCAATGGGGAGCTCATTCCACCATCGAGGAGCCAGGACAGAGAACAGTCGAGACTTTGTTGAGTGTTTAGCTCGCAGTGACGGAGCTACAAGCCGATTGGCAGAAGCCGAGCGGAGCGCACGAGTTGGGGTGTAAGGTTTTACCATGTCCTGGATGTAGACTGGACCAGATCTGTTCGTAGCACGGTACGCCAGTACCAATGTTTTGAAGCGGATGCGGGCGGCCACCGGTAACCAGTGAAGGTCGCGGAGGAGCGGAGTGGTGTGTGAGAATTTCGGGAGGTTGAAGACCAGTCGAGCTGCAGCATTCTGGATGAGCTGCAAAGGTCGGATGGCACCAGCAGGTAGACCCGCCAGGAGGGAGTTACAGTAGTCTAGACGCGAGATGACCAGAGCCTGGACGAGAACCTGTGCCGCCTTCTGGGTGAGAAGTGGACGTATTCTCCTGATGTTGTGCAGCATGAATCTGCAGGAACGAGTTGTTGCGGTAATGTTGGCAGTCAGGGAGAGTTGACTGTCCAGGGTCACACCGAGGTTCCTGGCAGTCGGGGTCGGGGCCAAGACTGAGTTGTTGAAAGTAATCGTCAGGTCGTGAGTGGGGGAAACTTTCCCTGGAAGGAGAAGTAATTCCGTCTTGTCGGGGTTAATCTTCAAGTGATGTGCGGACATCCATTGTGAGATGTCAGTCAGACAGGCCGAGATTCGTGCTGCTACCTGTGTTTGCTAACTTGTGGTAACTACCCTCCTGATACACGGGGGCTTGATGTGCAACAGGATGCAGCAGACTGCAGACAAACAGGATGTTAGTAAAGTGGTTAACTTTGACCTACTCTTCATGATGGCTTTTTACAAACTCAATGCAGCGTTTAGATCTCGACAACATACGGTACACATATTAAATGCACATCGTTTATTGTTTGTGTTTTTATTTCAGAGCTCGGGATGGCACAGCGGAAGTTTGCCCATTGCCTGGGAGAGTTTCAGTTCGAGTACGTCGGCGATGCGAAGACCGACGACGAGAAATGTATCGGTAAGGTGTGTGTGTGTGTGTGTGTGTGTGTGTGTGTGTGTGTGTGTGTGTGTGTGTGTGTGTGTGTGTGTGTGTGTGTGTGTGTGTGTGTGTGTGTGTGTGTGTGTGTGTGTGTGTGTGTGTGTGTGTGTGTGTGTGTGTGTGTGTGTGTGTGTGTGTGTGTGTGTGTGTGTGTGTGTGTGTGTGTGTGTGTGTGTGTGTGTGTGTGTGTGTGTGTGTGTGTGTGTGTGTGTGTGTGTGTGTGTGTGTGTGTGTGTGTGTGTGTGTGTGTGTGTGTGTGTGGCGCAGAGAGCATAAATTCAAATAGATTTTTCTTCTTTTTTTTCTTCTTTTACTTCAGATGACTCTTTGCAAGAGTTCTCCTCATTCCTCAAGAACCTCGAAGACCAAAGAGAGCTGATGGTGAGAACAACCAGTCAGAACCTGCTTGAACTCCAGGGGAAATACCTACGTGTGTGTGTCTGTCTGTCTGTGGTGTACTAAACCTAAATTGTTTAACTTTATATCCTTGCACTGTGTGCATTTCCAACCAGCCTACACCTATTACTGCCCATATTTGGTACTTGCATCTGTTAATGTCTGACTCGGTCATCCGCCAGAGATCCAGGCAGGCACACATAATATAATTTTCTCTGACGTACAGCACAACCGCTGCATCCAGCAGGCCAAGCACGCCACCTCCCTCGTGGGTAAATATGTATTGATAGTTGTGCTTGTCTTATTGAAACTGTCACACAACTTGCCTGGGCGTGGCTGCAGAGAGGACCGGATCCACTTTATCACAGCCGAGCTTTAAATGCCAGATTCACATAAGCTTCTGCACAAAGGTCCACAACAATTCAGCCCTTTATGACCACCATAAAACTAGCTTCTGCATCAGGCAGCGGCGTGACGGTTGCTAATTTATCAATCGCATCACATGGAAGAAAGTTCAACCTTCTTAAATGATCTGTATTGGTTACAGTGGGTTATGCACTGCGTCCCGAAGTGTTAAAAGTGCCGCAGTATTAACTACACTGTGGTATTAGAGATGGTGCTTTTTCTTGTCTTGTGGTTTATTCGTGACCTCCGTAGATGTAATGTAATGGATTTGCTTGTCAAAGCTTCTCATTTGATGTTTTATTTCAATGTAGGCAGTGATAGTTACAAAAACAGAAATGCATAAATCAAAAGTTTCATAAAAACCTGCCTATGAGACCGAGGGGATAGTCACCATACTGTACACTTTCTACAATATCCATGTCCTTTATGAATATAACAAGTGCATTCACTTAAAGGAATAGATCAACGCAAAACAAAAACTCGTTATTCCACTTAAGATTATTCGGAAACTATAAAGAGGACCAATTACTGCAAAAGAAAACATCTAAATCATTCCACTTCCTTATACTGGGATACACAATGACTTTCTATGAACAGCCACTCTGTTGCAACGTCTGTCTGTAGTGTCTGAGGTTAGGGAGTGGGCCCATCGTCAGGAGCTGACTGAGATGGCTCAGACCATAATGGTAAACACGGCTCAGCACTGCAGGGCTTATCATAGTGGGATGACATCACAGTGCAAAGTAAGGAAACGTAGGATGGGCATGCAGGCACAGACATGTCCTGCAGCAGCAGGAATGAAAGAAAAGACTTTATGAGCTCCTTATTGGAAGACAAAGATACTTTTAGATTAATAGTAATGTCATTACAGTTATGTAATCGAGCCGCTCTTCCACGAAGTTGGCGAACGCTCAATACTGGAAAATGTTGTGCCACATGCCTTTATGAATGGGGTTTGTCTTAAGTTGAGCAGTAATGAAGGCTTTGTTGTGTTGTCCGTCTAGATGAGAAACATCACAGAAACCTTAATGAAACCCCTGGAGAAGTTCAGGAAAGACCATCTTGGCACAGTCAGGGTAATGTATGATGGTTTCTCTTCCCAAAATGTGTTGAAGCTCTTCAATTGTACTGCACACACCGCTTTGATTCCTTTTGTCAACCAAGAATAATTTAATATTTAGTTCTCCTTATATTCCTTCTTCAGGCGGAAAGAAAGAAGTACGAGAAAGAAACAGAGAAGTACTACAGCTCTCTGGAGAAGCTTCTGAATATGTCAGCAAAGAAGAAGGAGCCACAGCTACAAGAGGTATTTATTCTTGCCTGAACTCTCCCTCACAGATTTGTAACATGCAGAAAATAGCAATTCACAATGCCAGCAAAAACGGGTATTTTGTGTCGCTGAGATTCCCCGTTTTTGTTATTCGCCTTCGGTGCCGCGGGGGGGCGGGGGGGGGGAGAGCCCTGTCGCTGCAAAGCCTGTTGGACCGTGCAAGTTTCCGCTAACATGCCTCGCAGCAACAGTTTTGCTGGCTTGTCGGGGAAAATGAAATGTGTGCTCACCGGTGCTGCGATACCAAGGTCAAACGTGGTGGCTGTAGCATGGGAACGGTCCACGCTGTAGATTGTGGAGAAGTCACGAAACAATGTTTCGGCCTGCTTGTCTTCTGCCACGTCGCCATTTAAGGCTAAGCCATACGTTGTATACGCCGACCGGAGAGGACACTTGAAATAGTTGACGTGAGGACTGCGGGATGTTCTGTTCTCTGGGACTCTCGTGGTACCAAACAATGATTTCTATGAGACTTGAATAAATAGACCCGGCGATTCACTCACAGCCGCCAGAGTCACAACCTTCATCAGCGCCGCGTCAGATTTTGTTTTCGGTCAACCCGATGAATGAACTGCAGTATATCTATATTTAAAAAAAACACTGCTATGTGAAAGCTGATCTTACTCATTTCATAGTGATGAGTCACTGAGCTTTAGTAGGAAAGGATATCAGCCATGTTGCAGTAAGGAGGTATATCAAGAATTACAATTAGAGAGGCTTTAGTTGTGTTACATTGCAAGCATTACATTTAATTTAGCTGACGCTTTTATCCAAAGCGACTTACATGCTATACAGTAGACCGTAGAGCAATTAGGGTTAAGTGTCTTGCTCAAGGACACAACGACATGGACTGGCTGAGGCGGGGTTTGAACCACCGACCCTCTGATCGAAAGCCTGACTTGCTAACCACTGAGGTGTTATAAATATATCAATATATGTACTGTGTATATATACTGTGTTTCTTGGACGTTAACTGTAATTGTGGGTTTGGCACAGTGGTTTGTGTTGTCGCCTCACAGTAAGAATGAAACTAATCCCCCCTCCCCCTCCCCTTTCCCCCTGCTGGGGCTTTTCTGTGTTTAAATCTACCGCCTAGTTACTTTTGTGTGTGTGAAGCTCACATATTGAAAGTATATGGATTGTGTGGCATGTTGTACAGATCACACAGCCCTCTGAGACATCTTGTTATTTGGGTCTATATAAATTAACCTGACTGTATTTCACATCACCACCTTCAATCTCCCCTTTCCGTAAGAATATAATGCCAGATCCCACCGTGTCACTGTGATCTCAGTGTGTTTCGTCTGCGCTCCCGAGCGTCTGCCCGGCTCTATAATCATGGTGATGTGTGTTCTCCACCCCCGCAGGCAGACATCCAGGTGGAAACCATGAAGCAGCACTTTCAGGAGGAGTCGCTGGACTACGTGTGCAAACTGCAGGAGATCCAGGAGAGGAAGAAGTTTGAGTGTGTGGAGCCGGTGAGTGAGTCACCGTAGTTGTGTTGACGTGGCTTTTCTTTTTACAATAATAAAAGCAATAGGGGCAATGTAGGATATGTCACATAGACATTAACCAAGCTGTGATTTTTGTGTGTTTCTCTTTCACTTGCTGCTGCTGGACTGCACAATAAGCTGACCTCCCAGTAGTCCACAAACATTCTGAACACTTCTGTCACTTAAACACTTTAATTCATTCTGTGCAATATCTTGTATATTCAAGTATTCTTATGTATATTCAATATTCTTCTTTACTGTTTTTATGCTGCTGTAATCCTGTAATTTCCCCACTGCGGGACTAATAAAGGATTATCTTATCTTATCTTGAGATTAACATCACGTATCTGTCTGTACTCGTGTTGTGATCTTTTTAGATGCTGGCCTTCTTCCAGACGGTCTTCACCTTTTATCACCAGGGCTTCGAGCTCGCCAATGACTTTGACCATTATAAAAAAGCACTGCAGATCAATATTCAGAATGTAAGGAATATTCATGTTTTTCTTATTATATTTGCATAATGATGATGATTTTAAGCATGACGGCATTTGCTTGTTGCCAAAGAAGAGAAAACATCTTGAGCGTAATGGCCGCCAGAGTGAGAAAAAAAAGTTGAAATCTAAAAGGCTGAAAGAAACAAAAAATTAATAATTTCCTACTTAACGCAACAACTAAAGCTAAAAACGGAGCATCATGGGCCATTGGAGTCCCCTTTGTCTACCTGTCGGATGCAAGGCTAATATTTACTTTCCTTTTTGTCTTGATTTGGCCACCAACTCCTGGGAACTTTGCTTCATTTTATTCTTCACTTTCATTACAGCCTTATCTTGGTTTCATTCTTAGTTTTAGATTACCATAAACTAACTATTCAACGGATGTCATGGAGCTGAAGGCATTTCCAGGGGAAGCTCATACGTTTTGGAGTTGACGTGACCTCTCATTAGGAAGGTCACGCTACCTATTCACTGAGCATCGGGAAGTGACTTCCAGGAGCGTGTGTTTACCCCCCACCCCTACTCCACCCACCCCACCCCCACCCCTTCCAGACAAGGAGTCGATTTGAGGGCGCACGGTCAGAGGTGTACGAGCTAATGAAGAGGATCAGGGAGACGCCTCAAGAATACAGACAGACCAGTCCCATCAGCTGTGAAGGTTACCTCTATGTCCAAGAAAAACGTAAGCGTTTCAAAGTTGTTTTATTATGGGGTGTCATATTACACCCATTCATAACTGTTGCAGGGGCTTTCCTCCAACTCCTGTAAAAGTGATTACGTTGAGTGGTTTTTCTTTCACATTTAAAACACGACTTGTGAAATGTTTTCTGTTTCTACTGTGGGTTGTGTGTGATATTATCTAAAGGCAGGGAGGTTTGGACAGACTACAGAATTAATTATCTTTATACCTATAATGGAAAAAACATGGATGTTCAAAGGCAAGCAGCAGCAACAGAGATGCACTATGATGCACTTGCAAAAATGTTGCTAAAATACACCAAGTGAATAACTTATCATTGTGTCTCTGCTTGTTGTCACTCACCGTCGTCCTGTTGTCTTCCCTGATTCTACTGCGTGAAGCAATACTGACTGATACTCTGCAAATAGTGTTGAATGTCTGAGTCACACCCGTGTTTCTTTAGGGCCTCCTCCCTTCGGTTCAAGTTGGGTCAAGCGCTACAGCACATTTGTCAAAGAGCAGAAGATTCTGCACATGGTGACCTTCGACCACAGATCCGGTGGCAAGATTGTGAGTAGAACACAGAGAACAGCGGGTTATTGATGCCACACCATTGATGCCACACCAACTATGTAATGTATTTGTAATTTGTTTTTCTCTGTATAATAAAGGCTTTCTCTTTTTTTCAGGGGGAGACCGAGTCCGTCACGCTCAAGTCCTGTCTCCGCAAAACGACAGACATGTTTGACAGGAGGTTCTGCTTAGAGCTCGACATCACAGATCGGTACGTCTTCCCCTCACACGTTTTCCTCAAACACTGTAATGATGTGATATGTGATATGATCAGAATCAGAACCGTTTATTGCCACGTTTGTTTACACGCTCAAGGAATTTGTCCTGTTGGGAGGTGCAATACACATTTAACAATAAACATTTAACAATAAACAGAGTGCATGGATATTTACAATGAGCAGTAGAATATACAATTAAAAAATGTAAGTTTAAAAAATACAAAAAAAGGATTAAGTGCGAAAAAAGTGACAAGTGTAGTGTGAAAGTGGCCATTGTATTTAAATATGAGGCATGGGGGTGTGGGAGTGACCAGTGGGAAAAAGATGACAGTGCTTGTAGTATCATTCTACATTATGCCACAGGAGTCACAATCATTTGAACATTTCTCCTTCTATACATATATTTTCATGCCGCGTCCACTGAGCACATAGATTATCTGCTGTGATATTCCATATGACCAGCTTTGCTAAAGGTCTCCGCTCCACACTCTTGGTTCATTCAGCTCGCTGCTCTGTGTGTTTTGGATCGCAGAGGGCAGGACAGCAGCATTTGTGTGAGAGCGCCGCCCTCATACACTTAGCGAGGAGAATTTGTCACACCCTGCTGTGCCGCGCTGTAATAGATATTTCATTTTGACACTCAACTTAACTCTGCCCTGCCTTTTTTTTTTTCTTCTGTAGTATTAATAGAAGAGCAATACCCCAGATTTAGTATGGTAATTTGAGTCCACGCAGCCATGTGATTGGGATGAGTCACCTGAACTCTATCTGGACCCGCGTGACCACGCATGGACGACTAATAGGGCTCATATTTGTATATATATATATTTTTTGTCTTTCAAAGATTGCTTAGCTCATTTGATGTTTTCCATCGACACACTCTTAATTCCTTACTGCTCTGTACCTCCTAATGCCGATGTGCCATGGCTCTCTTCCAGGCCAGGCACGGTGCTGACGGTACAGGCTCTGTCAGAGGATGACCACAAGTTCTGGATGCGGGCCATGGGTGGGAAGGAACCGGTGAGTCTGGCGCCTGCACTGTGTCATCTTCGACCACTCACACTTGAGTCATGTAGCCCTGCTGTATTCTAATTCACTGCCATCTTATGTAAAACTGTTAGTATAAGCTATTTAGTAACATTTTATTTTGTATTTTTAGACTGGACACTATCTTGGGAGGACTTTTTCTAAAGAAAGAGGAAGTAAGACATCCAGCTGTACCAGACTTTTGTATCTGTAAAATAATATCATACATTTTCATGAGTTTCCTTTTAAAAAAACATTTTCTTCCTCCGTCTGCAGTTGATGCCCAGCTGGATGATGTAGGTTTGAGTTTTATGAAGAACTCCATCAGCGCCATAGAGACGAGAGGTGAGCCTCGGATATGTAAATATATAGAAACGCTCAGTTGAGAGAAGGTCATTTATTTGGGGAAATTTAACATAACAATTGGTGAATAGGAAAAAAGGTGCAGTATCGTTATCTCTACACAAGGGGGCAGACTTGCTCCAACGGTGAAGGCTGAGTGTAGATAATACGGATGCCTTTCATTGTGTAGCACCAAAGTTCTTATTAATTTGCTTATAATTTCGTACTAGTCCCTCTCAACATTTCTTTCTTTTTTTATTTCTTACTGGACTCGATTAAATTGCAGTGACATATTTATGTATCTGATGTATAGTTTCCAATTACAGGGGTGTGTGTGTGTGTGTGTGTGTTTGTTTTTGTTTATCTTTTCATTTATTGTCTAATTTGTGTTTTCTTTTCCCTGCAAAGCACTTTACAACCTTATGAAGAGCAGTGCAATACAAATACAGTTTCATTATTGCTTCCAGGTATTAATGACCAAGGCCTGTACAGAGTTGTCGGGGTAAGCTCCAAAGTCCAGAAGCTCGTCTCATTAATGATTGGTAAGTTGAATACTATAATTTTCCTTTTTTTTCGCGCTTAAAATATATTTTGTGCTGTTAAGAGCTGAATAAACTTAAAATGTTCATTTATATGCTACTGCACTATCTCTGCGATATTAGGTCGCCCCCAGTTAGCTGAATGTGCTGACGTAATGGATGTGTCTGTCGGGACGATATTAAAAAGATAGTGACTGACAATCAGCCCGTGACTCAGCTCCTCAGACGCATGTCTCTCTAATGTGCAACAAGTGCCCGGGTGAATCCTTTCCTCGCTTAATTTCAGTTTTATAACCCCCAGACAGCCAGACAGGGTCCCTCCCATCCACGTCCTTGCACATTTCAGCTTTCGCTTCATTAACACGCCACTAAATCCGCCTCTCATGTACTCGCGGCCAGGCTATCAGTCGTCTTTCTCAATTTCCTTTTTATGCCTCTCACTTGTCTTGAAACCCTTTCACTCAACTCATTTTCCACAGCGCTTGTCCTCTGTCCTTTCCGTGGCTCCCCGTCTGCTCTCTGGTTTCCTGCCGTCTCCGGCAGACACCAGCTCACTTTCAGCTCTGTGTTCAGAATAACAACAAACTCAGACAGCCATCAGCCCGGTCTCAGCTTCCTCCCCGAAAAACCTCCCAGCCTCCCAACCTCCCAACCTGCCGACTCACGCTGTGGACTCCATTAACGCGCCGCTGCTGCATTCTAAGAAGTTTCTTTAAAACCTGAACGTAGTGAAAGAAGCATCCGTCTGCAGGCTGTGGACATTCCACATATTGTCGTGAACGAGGGGAAAATACAGATATTGCTTGCACTTTAATGTTTGCAAATGCTGGTCCGCTGATCGACCATATATAATATACAATATTTTCATTACGCTGCCTCGAGAACTTATATTTTATCCCTGAAACAGCCGAGGTTGTACTACTACACGAACCAACACATTCACAGACATTTCTCGCATAGAGTAGTTCACAGTGAGTGGGTGAAGCGAGCTTTAAACCCTTAAGAAAGTCTTCATCCTCCCACTCCTCCTCCTTTTCATCTCTCACCCACCGGCATGGCCACGGTCCAATCGGAGAGGACAGAGTGGTAGAAAACGAGACTCCCATCACATTACAGTACAAACAAAGAGAGCGGCCCGTATTGAATGTCAGGCAACAATATAACCGGAAGAAGTGAGCTGCCTTCTGTCTCTGACGTGTCCCTTGTACAGTAAGTGGCAGCGGTGTGTGTGTGTGTGTGTGTGTGTGTGTGTGGCTGTCATTGTTGCTGAGTTAGACTTCTTGGTTCTATAGATATAATTGCAGAG
Source organism: Cottus gobio (assembly GCA_023566465.1). Lineage (NCBI taxonomy): Eukaryota > Metazoa > Chordata > Actinopteri > Perciformes > Cottidae > Cottus > Cottus gobio. The sequence goes on from CM042219.1 coordinate 21,035,914, forward strand.
TTGGGCAAATTTGAGGAATGGTGTGAGTTTTATCCAAAGAACTGCTCGATTCATTTCCTGTTTTTAAGGCGGAAATGACTATTAATGTGTCCATTAATGGGTTTTATTACACAGAGCTGACCAGGTGCTTGAGTGTGTTTGTTGCTTCCTACTTCTGTTAAATAAAATCAGTTCAAAACTACATCTTGGAAAACATTTTCCACGATGACGCCCACCAGACCATGGTTCCCCTCCTGTGGTTCAGCTCAGACCGGGTCAGCCCGGATGCTCTAGGCCGGTGGTTTCCAGCCTGAGGGTCCGGACTCAAGACGTTTAAATGAGGTTATACTCCCAACAGAACGAAGGAGGAGCTAGATGCCGGCCGCCGTGGAGAGGAACGAGACGCAACAATGGGTCATACATTGTCAGACGGTTTCCTTTCGAAGACATTCATGGTGTTGCACTCATTTGTTCCCATAAAAAGCGACAAATAGTTCCATACAGAAGGAATAAAAGGAGAGAGAGCGAAAAGTTCAAACTCTGCCTCCTTCCACACTGCTGGCCAATCACGGCATGATGTGGGCGTGAATGATGGAAAGTCAAAGTAATGGTCGGACACAGCCGCTTCATCCGATGTGTGAAGTGTAGAGTATATACTAACGTAAGATCAGAACCAAGTTATAAAAGTAATCTATAGAATCTGCATCCTACACCCTACATTTAGTGATGTTTTTGCAGGAGAGGCATGTCTGCTTTTTGCGCCCCTTTAAATCAGCAACAGTGAATTTTAAATATTTACAAACCAGTTTGCCGTCTCTTTTCCTTGGATCTGAGGAAAAGTGCATTTTGTTTTTACACTTGAAGCTTTGATTGAGGTTTACCGATGAAGCTTTTAACGCCTGCCATATTTTATGACATTATTACCCTTAAAAAAGTGATTTTTCTTTTGGGAGGGTGGGTTTATTAATGTAATTGATGGTGCTGTTAGTTGCTGCTACACCACCCCATTAACACAGATGCCTCTCTAGAGCAAGAGGGAGACATGTTTCTGACTGCAGTGGAAGATTTTGTTTTTGAAACGCGAAACGCCGACAAATATGGATTGAAGCAGAATGATTTTGTTGGATACAATATTTTGGAAATGATTACATCTATCTTCTAAGTCCACAGCACACATGTCACACATCCATGCGTAGTGTGCAGATTTCCACACCCCATTGTGGTTTATTTGGGTTAAGACCAATGCATGACATTTAGTGAAGGTCATCTTGGACTTAAATTCACATTAATTACATCAGTTTCTCATTTCTCCTTCCCTTTTGAAAAACCAGGACAGTCGGGACACTTCCTTCTAGTTTAACAGACCTGTGTAATGGATTTGTATCGCAAAATGTTTTTCTAGCTTTAGCTGCTACGCTACAGTCTCCACAGAGTATACAGATGTGTCCCCAAGGGCTTAATGCCGATAACTAAGGTAAAAATAACAAAGCCTTATATCTTTGAACTCGCTGCAGTTTCATAATCAATGCTACTCCAACGGCCCCCTGCCAATCATTTTCCTTTGTGTCCTTGACCCAACCAGGTCCGAGCCCGTGTGTGCTCGAGCAGACTACAGAGCCGGCACAGGCCCCATTAATCTCGACACATACACACTTGCAGAGGCGCAGCTTTGACTACAAACACTCTTCAAAAAAACATTTGCTCTCAAAAGTTGATATTGGACAGAGCAGGCGGAGAAACACACAGTCCTCCCGGCTGCAGTGCTTCGTAGGAATAATATATATTTTTTCCGTACAGGCCATGTAACACAGACCACCTACAAAGCTTGGATGTGCGTGCTGACCTGAGCCCTGTGCCGTCCATGTTTCTGACTCCCAACACGTTGCACTTCCCCATCCTCTGTAATTCATCAGAGGTTACTTACGTTAGTGACTGTCGTGATAATGTGCCACCTCGATTTTCAGCAAAACGCAGCTCTGGAGTCCCCGTGGAGCCAGCAAAGTAGTGAGGGATTAATTAAACTTGTAATGAGTGTAGAACCAGCAGCCCTCCACAGAAGCTGTAACTTCCTTCCAGATCCACTGGGGCCAGACTAGACCCAACCCCCGAGGCTGCTTTTATCCTCATATGGCTTATTATTAGTTACATATTTATATTACATGTTTTGACTTTCTAGGCTGCCCACAGAACCACGCAGAGCATTTGGCTGCTTGGTGTGAAAAACAATCGTTGTTGTTGTTAATATTCCATGAAGAATATGTTATTTGTGTTTATTTCAGATGAGGAGAGCAACGAAGTGGATCTGTCCACCAGCGAGGACTGGGACGTGAAGACGGTAACGAGTGCACTGAAGCTGTATCTGAGGTAAGGATCAGGGGAGTAAAGACACACATGCATAGATCAGGGTTCATACGGTCATGGAAAACATGGAAAGGTTATGGAATTTAGTATTTCCAGGCCTGGAAAAGTCCTTGAAAAAAATGAAATCCCAAAAGTTTTGGAAAAGTCATGGAAAAGTGTTATATTCATATGTTCATGTCATTCATTTACGCTGAGTTTGAAATAATTAATATGTTTTAAAAGAAAGACGCTCGAAATATAAGCAGGCATACGCTGAGTATATCTATAAATGTTTATTGTTTTAATCAAACTATTGTCTCTCATTCATTTGTGTCCTTTAAGGAATACTGTATGCTTTGGAATCCTCATTGTTAGTTTAAATACTACATTTTATCACTTTTTCATGTTTACACCGGGATTTCACAAAATGTTTGGTCATGGAAATTTAGTCCTGAAATCTATTGGTCAGATTGTGTATGAACCCTGATGTAAATCATCTGAAGCTGTCGAGTTATCGATTAGTTGGCAACTAATTTGATAACGGATGCATTGCTTTAGTCATCTTCAAGCAAAGATTCTCAAATATTGACTATTTTCTGCTGTTTCTTTATCATTTGTGATTTAAACTGAATATCTTTGGACCTTTTGGACAAAATAAATAAATAAATCTTAAAAGTTAAAAAGAAATTATAACAGATTTTTTTGAATATTTTCTGACATTTAATGGATAAAACGGTAAAATATGAATTGATACTGAAAATAATCCTTACTCATAGCCCTCAAATCATCAGTTTCTAGCCCGTAAGCAATGATGCTATTGTTAGTTTGCTAATCATTTCTTAAACCTCTGTTGTGATCAGTTTAACTCTTCGGGCTAAAAATTGTACATTCTGATTAATAATAGCAAATTGAGATTTTAAGTTTAGTTTCATAATTTCGTAACCTTGTATTGATGCATTTGGAGGATGTGACGTGACTCCTGATGTCTCAGCAAATCCACTTCTGACCTTAGACACTCCAGTGTTTAATGGAACTTTTCTTTTTTGTATATCTCTCTTTTGATGAATATGATAGAGGCTCTATTCACTTGAACATGAAACATTCAATCCATTCTCATCTCCGTCTTTTATATAAAATGAGTTAATTGAGCAAAGTGCTACTGCATAATTAACTCCTTTTGAGGTCACATTGCTTACTGTACGCCTGTTCCACATTCACCAACTCCTTCCTGGTTGACAGATAGAGTGGGTGAAGTTCAAAGATTAAAAATGCAGTTTGGTTTTAAGAAGCCGAGGCAGATTTCATTTAAATGCCAATTTGTTTTTGTAAACATGTGCGGTTAGCGACACATTAAGTTGGTTTTGCTTATTAAAATGAAAGCAAAGTTGTATTTTCTGAGTTTGGAGTTGGACTGATTTCCTTATTAACACAGTAAAAAATGTTCTTTTACCAGAGACTTCATGAAATCCAGATTATGAATAAAAATCAGAAATGTGACAGGCGAGGTCAAGAACCCACGGGCTTATACAACGCAGCTCACCTGAACCTATCAAATCCAACAATTAAATAAAAGGAAGGGGAAAAAAAGAATATGCTCACATAAATTAGAAAAATACAACAAAAAATGAATGACAAGAAGCTTATGAAATAAGCAGCAAAACTAACCAATCAGAAAACAACAATTGAATTATAAAAAAAACATTGAAAACAATACATGTTAATATGTCTTTAATATTAATTCCTAAAGATGTTATCATTGTGAAAATAATCACATCAAAAAGCCACATTGTAAAGGTAAAATATTGATTATGATCAAACTATTGCCAGCTATTTTTCCCAATAATTGGTAGCAGTTTAACTGACATAAAATAAAGAATAACAACATCAAAGCTGTTGATTTAGCTTTTCTCTCTCTGTTCAATATAATTAAATAGGTGTAAACGATTCAAAGGGGTCAAGATGTGATGGGATGATTTTAAGCTTCGGCCTTTTCAAGGACGCGGTTTGTAACAGGACATGAGACTCTGACACACTCAGTCTCCTCTGGCTTTGTGTGTGCGTGTGTGCGACCGTTTAAGCTAACCTAGCTTATCCATATTGTTATGCTATATTAAACCATGCTGAGCATTGCTCTGACATGTCTTTTACTTTGTGGCTGGCCTGCTGGGAAAAAAAAAAAAAAGCAGGGTCAATCTCCTCACTTTCCTCTGAGGCTAAGTACCTTTGGCCACGTGCCAGCTGCAGTGTGGAAGTACCTTCAGATGAACTTGGTTATCTCAACGTGTGCACCATCTAATTCCATCCCCTGGCCCGGTCACATTAATCATTGCTGTGTGCAGACCCTATAAAACAGTGTGCCGGCTATTTCTGTACCCCCCTCACTCACTTCAGCTCTTGCTTCTCCTCCACCCCCCCCATCCCACCCTCCCTCCACCCTTCTCTCTTTTCTCTCTCTATCTCTGTGAAAGGAGCCTTCCTGAGCCGCTGATGACCTATGGACTTTACAAAGAGTTTATTAGCCCTGCAAGTAAGTTTGACCTCCTCTCCTACCGTCACCGAGTATCGACCCCAACTGCGTACACATGTGTTGTTCGCTTTAGGAGTTCCAGGGTTTCTCCTTCAGCGAGTTATTGAAAATATGCAGTTAAATCACTCGTATTAACTTTTTGTAAACTTTGTAACAATTCGATTTAAGTGGGTAATGGTGGCCAATCCTCTTAATTAAAGGATTCATAGTCTGAAAGCTATTGGTCTGTGTGTGTCTCGAATGCTGATTAGAATCACAGTTGTCCTCATCTTCACAGGGGTCCCTAAAAAGTACCTTCAGATATTTGCACTCCCAAAATACGAGAACACCCCGTTGTCCTGTTTTTTTCACACGAAAATGTGATTTGAAGAATCCTTTCAGCCAACTGCGTCTTCGACATACATTTTTGACATTTCAGATAATTATTTTCACGTGAGCCTACGGTCCCATCTTCATCTAATTTCTACCTGTGGCCAAATAAGCTACTTAAGGCGAAAGCTAAAAGCTTTAAAATGATAAATATGCTGTAATTTGCATGCCCTCCAATGGTCCAGTGTGTGACCTTGAACAGCAAAAAGCCACTTTTTTTTTTTCTTTCGCCCACGTAACATCATTTATGTGGTAAATGTTTTTTTATTTTTTTAAAGCAAGCCAAACTTGAATCCTATTACAACAAGTGCTATAATTGGATCAGGTTGACATTTTTATCAGGCGCTCGCAATGCCCTCATAACAAGGGGGAAAAATGGATTAGCAACGAATATTTTTTTTTGATGGATGACAGCATCCATAAGCAGCTTTTTCCATGTTTAAATCCTTGTCGTTCCCATAGTAATGATGTGTGTGTGTGTGTGTGTGTGTGTGTGTGTGGGCGGTCAGATGCCCATGTGTGAGGAAATGTTTAAGAGATGATCTTTGGGGGGTTTTAACACAACCCTTTTATACGGTAGCGACAGTAACGTAAAGCTATCTCCTCCGCCAGCATAGTGGTCCCTGCTGCCAAATTCTGGGAGGCTTCAGACTATATATCACTTTCACACCCCTTCTTCGCTTATTTAAACCGGGATGCATCATCCTCCAATCCTTACATGTGAGGTGATAGCCTCTGATCATTGTGTCCTTAAAGGTCCACTGACTTTTTCTCATTTTGTTGGGTGGGGGGGGTTTCCAGATTGTATCCAATTAGAGACTTAAATGATTCTGCTGAATTACTTTTATTCGGTGTGTACATTGTGTCTCCTCATCTCTTTAAAAGTGCTAATGTTGTCCACCTGAGGAGATCAGCTGCATCCTTTGTAGTTTAACTCGAGTGTGTGTGCGTCTGCTCCTGCGTTTTGAACAGAGGGCGGCAGTCCGGAGTCCCGCGTCCAAGCCATCCACTGCCTGGTGCACAAACTACCGGAGAAGAATCGGCAAGTCCTCGGGCTGCTCATGAAGCATCTGGCCAAGTGAGTGTTCATAGTTCCTCGGTCATAGTTCAGCCAATCTCCGCCCCCTCTCTCTCTCAGTTCTCTCGTTTCTGCTCTTCCTGTCTGTCTCCTCATTCTCACTCCACATGCTTTCTCTCTCTCTGTCTCTCTCTCTTTCTCTCCTTCACTCCCACTCTCTTCACTCCCCCTTCCCTGCTGTCACTCCATCTCCTCTCTGTCTACTCGGTGACTGATGGCTAAGAAAATTGATGCCCGCTAGCATCTTAACGTTCTTTTTTTGAAATTACTGAAAAGTTGCGGAGGGGGGGGAACGTACCTGTTTGGTATCAACTCACCAGGGGAGTGAAATAAAACGGACCTCTCCAATGAAGCCCTCCGTTGAGCTATACACACCCCTGGATACACCACTATTGTGCATCACTCTATTTGTGAGATTAGATGGGAAGAGAGATTTAAGAAATAATGTTCGCTAACATTACAAGGTTTTACCTCAGCAAGCTTTTTATAAACTAAATATGAGCAAATTGAAGATAAGTAAATAATCCCTCTTCCCCGAGGCAGTGAAAGTCTGGTGGATCTTATTTCATAGAAACCCGCTGCAGAATCGAGCCCTGGTAAAAAGGCAGCGCTATTGAAATTGAATTTGGATTATCCAGCGTGAAATTCTCCAGACTGGAGAGACTCGAATATTTTTCTGAAGTTGGCTTGTGTGCATGTCCTGCAGGGGGAAGGAAGCAAAGCCAGAATTTCACACTGCTATCTGAAATGGTTTCAGAGATGTTATAAATGTGAGTTGTCACCAATGTTTTTGTCTTCAAAGGCATCCTTTGAAGCTATTTAAACTGTCTCGGCTGCTCTGCTGCGTATCATCATATTTCGAGTGTGAAATCTCTTCACCTGTCCGCATAACTTTCTCTTCAAATTAAGGTTTTTTTTGTTGGTATTTCTCCACATTTTTGACCTGATATTTGAGTTTTATCTACTGAAGGTGTTGCATTTGCAAAACTAATCCAGAAGAGATTGAATACAATGCATCATTCCTCTTTTATCAAATGTCATTAGCATGTTGTAAAATAATCAGAAAAGCGGCTGTCAGAAGGGCTCACAGTTATGGTTGGAATTGATATTGAAAGCCTTATTGAAAGCACAAAATACCTAATTTTCTTTGTTATATTCAGTTTAGGGAACAATAGATGGGAACTGTATGCAGGACAATGTAATGTTTGAATTAAAGAGGTTTGTTACAGCCTACAGTAGTCATAAGATGTGCTGAAATCCCTCGTTTTTAGCTGTCATATTTTCTCAAAATGAAGTGGCTGCTTTATGTATTCACAGTTGTCAGTGTCTCTGTGATGTGAGCGACAAAACTTTGGATCATCATGCAAATTCAAGGAAACTAAGCAGCAATACTCTGAATCACAAGGAGCGAGCCATTTTGGACTTTCGATGTCGCTTAGTGTGAAATGATGCATTAAAGGAAGAAACAATGCATTTTTGTTTCCTGCGGTGCTTTTTAGCAGCAGTGAGTCGCTTTGCGGAAAAGAAAGACCACTTCTCTGTTAACATCATAAACACTATTCCATTAAATTACAGTTTGATGAATGAAACGTTGAAGTTTAGTGGGAAAAGAGCAAAGGAGCAATTTTGCACCGCAAACGCCGTCATGTATTAATTGAGTACGTCTGTCATCTCGAGGTGGCTCAACACCTCATTTAAACAGCTTGCATGGGGAAAATCTGCACTGGGGGTCGGGTGTTTTTTTTTATTTTTCAGGAAGCATTTGATGCTATGTATTCTTAATTTTTTAGTTTTCTCAAATACATTTTATTTTTTATGAATTGTAAAACTGAGGGGATGAGCATTTTTCCACTTCCTGTTCCCTCTACTTGAAGTCTGTGTTTTTTTGGGGTCGGGGGGTTAGATGCCTAAGATAAGATTTGTGGTTAGCACAAGCTTATGAGATTTTAACGTTTTGTTCTACAATATAAAATATGTCAGTAAATACCCGTTTTGTGAATATTTTACGTGTTTTCATAAAGACAGTTGCTAAACGAGACTACAAAACCTCATTAAGCTATTCACTAGTCCGCCTTTAACTTAATGAAGTGTTGATTAATTGTGAAATTCATCTTGCTAGACAAAACATGTACGTTTATTTACCTGTGATAATTAAAAATCCAATGGTAGTTACCATATTTGGAGTAAGGGGTGACCTGTCAATCACAGTAAGCCCGCCCCTAAGCATACTCCGCTTTATGATCTCTAAATGGACCATAATTTACTAAACATACTTTATGCTGTATTAAAGAATTCTTGAAACTAACGATGAGACCATGAACTCATGTTTACAATGTTTACTGAGGTAAAAAAAATAAATATCAAGTGAGTCATTTTCTCATAGACTTCAATACGATCAGATTTATTTTTACAACCAGAGGAGTCGCCCCCCTGCTGGCCAGTAGAGAGATTGCAAGTTCTACACATAACCCTCACAGTTCAGTCAAGTTTTGCCCTTTCTGTCTTTGTTCGTACCTAATCCATCCCTTTTTCTGTCAGGTGTAAAATGTGTGTAATGTGAGACGTTCTCTTCCTCAGTGTGGCGGCTCACAGTAAGCAGAACCTGATGACCGTGGCCAACCTGGGCGTGGTGTTCGGCCCCACATTAATGAGGCCTCAGGAGGATACTGTCGCCGCCATCATGGACCTTAAGTTCCAGAACATTGTGGTGGAGATCCTCATCGAACAAAATGAAAAGGTAACGCTCAAGAATGGGATTATTACTATCGCAAAGCAATGCAATTAAAGCTGAGCGTGCACCGTCAAGTCGTAGCAGTACAACTTCCAGTGGAAGTAATTATGAGAAAAAAGTATTTTTGTTGCATTATGTTATATTTTTCCCCTCAAATTTCTGTTTTTGATTGGTCAAATCTTTACTGGACCGACTGCACTTTGATGATTCATTCTGTCAGTGCAACATCGTGCCTATAATTATTTCCACTTGCCATCAAAACTCTATTTACAAAGAAAATGGCGCCCTAAGCAACACCAAGTCAAATCTGAATGAGGTGACAAACTCGGCGCCTTTTGTGTTGATCTACCTCGGTGGCGTGTAATTACGTGATACTGAAGGATAACAAATGTGCAAGCAAAGCAAAAGATCCAATGTTTGCAGGTCCCGGTCTCTCAGCAACTTAGCGCTTCCTTACAATGTTTAGAAGTTTTTGTATTTTCTTCTTCTCTTAAGTTTCAATTTGGCAGTTTCTCTTGGCAGAGAAGTGCACACACTGTACTGTGTCTGACACCAGGATTTCTTTTGGGCAGAGTAAGAGTCTCAATTGGGAAGCTCTTCTTTTTCCTCTTTTTTTTTTTTTTTTTTTAGACGTCCGTACACTCGTATCAAAAATTTTGCCTACTGCGCTTTAAATTCATCCGCCTTTAGCAAATGTCTGTTTTTGAATACACGCGTGTTATGTTTATTGCTTGTTCTACAAAATAATGAGCAGAAATAAAGTTCTCCGATAATGAATGCATCACGATACCCTTCACTCGGATGTTCAGGTACAGAGGAGCAAGACAGCAGTTTCATATCCACAATCTTTTATTTGGCCAATAGGGGGAGCCCCAATTGCTCACACTGGGATTAAATCAATTTTATTCTGTTCATTTTCAGCAGGTTGGTTATTCTGTAGATTGTCATATGCATTTGATTTAATTTGGAAGGTCCTTTGCCTGCCTCAATACATGCATTTTTCTTATGAGTGGTTTCATAACCTGTAGTTCATGGGATCGTGTAATCTCAGAATGTCATTAATCGGTGTCAAACCTCAAAGGGGGATAATTGTCTGTCACAAGAGGAAAAAGGTTTGAGATTAGTTTTCTAATCTGTTTGGAGCAGCGCTGCACTCTGGTTTCATCTGATTCGAGGCAAAGAGCTTTTAGTGTTTTTTTCCTTTTTATTATTTTTTTTTTACCCTCCAGCTTCATTAAATGGAATATGATGTGTGCTGTGAATAATAGCTCCACCCGAGCTCACAAATCTAAAAATGGGGGGTGGGGTGAGTGAGTGTGGGAGAATACAGAGGCCTGGGTGAAACAACACAGTGCACACTGCTGGTCTCGACCCAGAGGTGTCCAACACCGTCCAGGTGATAAAGGATGCGGCGTTAGAATGCAGCAGGAGCATTTTGGAAAGTACAGCGTCGGAGTAGGGGGAAAGTTGAGCAGGCAGACAGGCAGGCATTAACTTCTCTCACAGCTTAGTCCCACTACAGACTGTTGATACCCCCAGATACCAACAGTAGACTCTGTTTTACATTCACCTCCATCTGCAGAGAGAGAGAGGGGGGGGGGGAGAGAGGGAGGGAGAGGGAGGCAGCAGAAATTCTCAGCCATATCAGATTTCTCACTTTTTCTATCTGCTTTCTCCTGCAAACTTTCTTTCACATAGCCCCCTCCTGTGTGTCTGCCTCTCTCGTTCACACTGTCTCACTTTCTCTGCCACTTTCTCTCCCTCTCCCTCTCTCTCTCTCTCTCTCTCTCTCTCTCTCTCTCTCTCGCGCCTCCCTTCCCTACCTTCCTCCTCTCCTTGTCTGTGATCCTCTCCGAGGCTCTGCTGAGACTTCCTCTCCTCTGCAGCCCTATTCTCTTTTAACTCGACATCAGAAGTGTTATATGTAAACACGGCCCGGTGTAAACAGGCCTGCGCCAGTTGGCCGGCCCTCCTCCAGTCTAAACCCTGTTTGTTTTACCCTCCACTCTTTCGGAGAGTGGGTCAGCTTCTCCGCGGAGAAATGTCACCTTAACTTAGACCCAGATCTCTGGACGGGCTGCTATTGTGTTACATGTGGAGCTGCTCTCGTTTATTTTGGCACAAACAAATTCTGCTCACATGCAGTTATTAGGGTCCAATCAATGAGCTGCTCGGCTCTCCCTAGGAGCACATGCTGTGGCTGCAAATGGCCTTTTCCATTAATTTACCACTACATAAAGCCTGCGAGTTTCCAAAGCTGTTCCCTAAGTGAGGTCAGTTAAGGACACGCTACTGCTAGCTGCTCTGTGCTTTCAGTGCGGCTAAACTTACTGTAATCATGTTGTGTATTCAGATCTTTGCAGATGCTCCGGAGTCCGGCTCTCTTTCACCCGCTGCCCCGGTATTCTCCGCTCCCACGAGGCAGTCCAAGAAGGTGAATCGACAGATTCGGCCCCTGGCTGTCTACAATCCACAAGCCCTAGACATTCAGAACGGTGAGAGACGTACACACCTGCAAGATTACATAATTTACATGAGCAGAACTATGCCTGTTATGGCCTTTACTCCTTTACACCTCTGAACAGGAACTGAGTTGGACAAAAGCCTTATGAGATCATTAGGAGATACCTTAGCTATAAGCTTCTTATGAATGCACTTACCTTAGTGATCCAGAACTAACTCAAATATTGAATTCAATTTGAGGTAAATTTGGTCGTTAATTTGTGCACACTAATTTGTAATTTATGTTATTTATTAATTGTTATCCCAAACTTGTAATATCTGTTCTTTACACAAATTAACATAACATACACGGCATGTCATCCTGTACGAAATTTTTAAGAAATATATGCTATAAGATTTGTTATCAAAATAAAATAAATAAATAATTTAGCTTCAATTAGCTCCATCCATTAAAATGACCATGCAGTTGAATCAACGCCTCCCTATAAGCATTGCAACCTTCCCAAAAAGGTTGGATGTGATGCACGCTGTTGTATTCAACTGCATTACTGTAGTTTTGGCCAGTTCTACGACATACACTGGCATCTGAGTGTATTTACTCTTGATTCCTGCTGGGCTTTTGAATGCAATCACACTCATGTTAGTCTGTTACCTAGTGACCACTATGAACCGTAGCCGTGTCCACAGATGACACACTGAACTCAGTCGCCTCTTCTCTGTGTGACTGGGTGGACAGTACGAATCTAAATCTGCTTACCAGATTGCCTCTCTTTTCCTCGCGCCAGCTTTTAGCACGGGTTATTTTAAAATCAGGGATGAAAGGCCGTAATCCTTTTTTAACCTTGGTGTCCTTTGTGTGAGTGCCACATAATTGTTTTTAAGTCATTTGTCTCGGGCTTCAGCGGGTGAAAGCACATTTTAAAACGATGAAGGGAGAGAACGAGAAGTGTGAGTCTTCTTGCGATAACCAGAGTTCACCCGTCTGCCGGTGCTGAGCAGGTAGAGTTGGTTTCCACGTCTGGACCGAAACGGTGAAGACGTGGGCCGGAGCTGAAGGTAAAGCTCCTTCAAGCCCAGGGGAGCGGCAGATTTAGGTGATAATCCTCATCACGTCTGCTCATCACCACCAGTGACCCCTTTCACATTATATTCACATTTTAATTAGATGCATTGCTATTAAATAATTATTCTGTAAAAGATGGGTTTTCCACGAGTATGCCGGAAAATGTATAAGAAAAGTTTCGGGAATGGAGGCTCCAGATTAAATAGAAACTCGGCATTCAGAGGAAGCATTTAAGTAAAAAAAAAAAAAAAAAAAACGTGAGTGGCGAGCTCACCTGCAGACGTGAGCGCACGTCGGCAGCGTTTATGTAATTCATCTCACGGCCAAAAGGGAAAGACAAACGCTCCACTCAGCTTTAAACCTGAGCTGAGGCCTAATTAGTCACAACTGACAACACCTGTGTGAACGAACAAAGCATTTTAATGAGCGAGTGTCATTCCTTTTCAGGTGAAATAATCACGGTTTAAAGCAAATACAATAAACAAACAGTACAGTCCATAAACCAATTATGCCGTGTATCTGTGGGCCATCTATAATGCATAAATGATGGTATTACATCGGATGCTAATTAGGCCAAAAGCCTAGCAGTGGTTCAAACTTAATCTTAATTAAATATGGGCTTTTGATTTAAATGCTTTGATATGTGTTTGCTGGGAGGGGGAAAAACTTATATATATTTTTTTAACATTAACAGTTTCTCTGTGCTCTCTTTTCCCAAAAGCAGGATCTTTACTTGACAGTCAAATTGAAATAAAAAGCTTGGATCTCTCTAGTGTTTCCCCGTCTACGACTGCAGGAGTGTGTTATCATGAAGAATAGAAACTTGGTTGTAAATCTCGCCTGTTTTGACAGCGGTTTGATTCATAAAATCCCCTGTCGATGCAGCCATTGCCTTTTATGTATTGATAAATTATTCAGCGGTTTTATCAGGCAAGCTATCATCAGTACGCTGGAATAGGCCGGGATCTTTTACTGTGGGAAAGCAACTAATAAAAAAGATGCAAGTAATTAAAACAAACTACAGTGTGTGTGTGTGTGTGTGTGTGTGTGTGTGTGTGTGTGTGTGTATATATATATATATATATATATATTTTTTTTTTTCATGTGTTTTTCAAGTGTCGGCAGTGGCAGATGGTTCCAGTCTAGCTGCAGACGAGACATCAATGGGCAGCAATGAGTCCGTATCGTCCCACTCGTCGTCGGCCTCGGCCTCCGAGATGCCTGCAAAGAGCGACCATGTCCCACTCAGCAGCAGCCTCAGCTCCGGCAGCAACTCCAGGTCAGTGGATCTTTCTTCCCGAGTCCCGAATCGATATGGGACCGTGCACCGCTGACGATGCAGGAGTTTGGTTCTGGAGAAAGTAGGGTTGAAAGTTGAATTTGCTGTTTTCAATGTTTCCATCACTACTTTAGCATCAACGGTTAAAGTCGCTGAAATGTGCATCAAGTGAATTCTTCCACATTCTCATGTAAACCGTCTAAACCATCACTAGTGTTTGATTTGATGTTGTTGTTGTTGTTATTCACTGGGATCTGCTTGCAAAACGTTGTTGTTTTTCGAAGTCGCCATTTCTTTTCACTTCATTAATTTACGATATGAATTTGCTGAACATATTGGAGATGTGGGCGGCGACTCAAATGGTTTGTAACCAAGCTGCACAGCCTGGACCTCCAGCAAGAGACAGGAAACTACATGTTATGTGTAAAGATGTTTTCTATTGTCGGGATCATTACATGTTATGTGGTTGCATTATTATTATTATCATTACAGCATGATGTGAGTTTAAAGTGGTGTTAAAAGTATTGTTAGTATTCTTAGCGACATTTTACAGTTGGATTTGATTTATATATATATATATATATATATAATTTTTTTTATATATAATTTTTTAACCTTTTGATGAAGACCTGTACTGCCAGTTATGTTTCATATTGCAGCAGAACAGAAGTCTTTCCTATATTAACAAATCAACGCACTCAAAAAGAGCCTGAAAATATTGTCTCTTAAATCTTGTGACCAGTGAAATGCATTGTACTCCTACGTAGCATCATAGTAGCAGTTACACTCCACTGCACTCTGTAGGTTCAGTCTTTTCCTCCTTGGTAAAAACGAGTGATTAGCAAAGAGAAACCATGTCACTGTTGTTATTAACGAACAATAATTGATTTTTCAACATTGTTAATTGACTCAAAACCCAAGCCGATGAGCATCTCAATTCTCCTGTGACTCGTTCAGAGCTGATCAAATTAAATGAATCAACTTGTCGTGTCAGCCCAAATGTTAATTCTTTGTCCTCTCTTGGTCTCCTGCAAGAATGCAAGACGGAAAATCCTTCCCCGGTTTGGTGCGTCGCCCCTCCGGCTTCTCCTTTCTGTTCTCACTCTCTACTAAGTCCTTGGTCCCTTTTTTGTTGTTTTTCCAGCCCATGACTTGTCTTGAATGCTGATGTGAGAGATGAATTATTGGGTTATGCTGCAGATGTTAGACTCGCTGCTGTGTCATGTCTACAGATTCACCTTGAAATAGACGTTTCCCTCATTCACTGTCCCCCCTTCTCGTTTTCCATCACCGGCGAAGAGCCGTAAAAATAAAAACAAACCCGCCTCACAAGTCGACAGAGGACAATGTGATTCCTGTCTCACTTTGACCCCCGTGTGTGCATGTGCGTGTGCGTGTGCGTGTGCGTGTGCGTGTGTGTGTGTGTGTGTCAAGTGTTTTCTCTAAGTTGCAGGATTAGATAGACAAGGCTCTCCAATATTGTACTTATGTAACCAACTTCTTTTTTCTTCTCTCTCTCTCCTCTCATATTTATTTATTTATTTTCACTTTCCCACATATGTGGCATCATGTCGGTGGACGGAAGGAGCAACCAGGAGGAGGTCGGAAATCTCCGCTCTTATTTGCTTGGGAGACAGGTGGCCGCGCGTTGGCCGTGCAAATCGCATCGACATCGGGGATATATTCATCTTGTTTACCCGTATAGCCGCGGCCGCCGTCCCCTTTTCATGAAGACTTGCGCCATATGTCACAGGGTGTCGCCCTGGCGCCGTTCACCCGTACGTCTTAGCGTGTGAGATGGTGGAGACCTGTTAGCGCAGCGCCTCTCTGGCCTGGAAACCCAGGGATCCGGCTCCAGTCCGAGCCAAAAGGAGCAGTAGGGAAGGAGAATGCGAGAGCACTTCCCCTCTCGGAAATGTATTATCTGCACTGTGTGTTCAAGTGCACCTGGAAAACTGCATTATTTTTTTTTTGGTGTGTGTCTGTTTCCTGCAGGATAGCTGCAGCAAAATCTGCCGGGTCATACACAAGTGCGTCCTGACTCACTATATCATGCACTGACTCTTTTGTGGACTGTGGCGTGATTTATCATCTCCGTCATTTCCCGTGTCTTGCCTCATTTCTCCTCTTCTCCCCTAAATCCAGTCACAGCCTCTCCCAGTGGTGCCGTCGCCTCAAGTCCTGCCCAATGAGGTTACGCTTTCTTCGGCCACTTTTCCGTCCTACCTTCTGCCCTCCGTGGCTCTTGCCGGCAGACAGCTGTGGATCATAAAAATGCTGGATCGCAGCTTTTATTTCCTGCCCACCCAAAACTGGCGGTGGCCGGGCGCGCAGCTCGGCTCGCTGGTTTGATCCCACTGTCTACTGGAAACGCTGCTAAAGCCCACCGCTGGCCCTTTCTGTCTTAAGTCGAAAGACAGTCAATAGCCGCGCTCATCCCGGCGTGAGCTCCACGCCAGGATCAACAAGGCCTGGATGCTGCGGGGGTGAAATTCCTGCAGTAATGAGAAGCAGCAGTCCCCTCTTGTTGATGAATTTCTCCCTGCTACTAACCTGGCAGCGTGAGATAATGTGCGATAACCCCGATGGTTGAAATAATAAACCGAAGACCTCCAGTTTCACTTTAGAATTCGAGGTCATTTGATACTTTTTATATAATGATGTATAAATATGTCATTTTTCTTGCATATTATGTTATACATGCCTGAAAGTAATTCCTCATATCTAAATATTCTTCAAGACGTGTTGCAAACATCTCGGGAGGTTATTTATTTATTTATTTTTAATGAGGGCCTCGCATACAGTGCATTTTCACGCGATTCCCATTTACTGTATTTAATCATGTTTGTAGAAGAAGCTTAGCTAGGCCTGTGATTGGGGGGGGGGAAACAACGGATGAGCAATTCAAAGCTCGGTGCTATATTTGTTGAAGAGAAATGGCAAACGATTTCCCTTGGTTTGGCTTAGCTATAATTGTGAAAGCAATTTTGGGATGAATCCATTTACCTCTGGTGCGTTTAACAAGTTTCTAGGGCAGCCATGTGACATCCGCTGCATTTCCCTTACTGTTTATTCTATAATTATTAAGCTATCTGTTTACTCCGCAGATCTTCAAAGATCTGTTTAATCCTCTTTTCGACAGAAATAAGCGGTCGGATGTGTCAACACACTTTTATTTCGTGGTAGTCGGGGGAAGGGGGGTTCTGCGTGGGTTCGCCTGCAGGTGGGTGAAGTGTTGGTGCTCCTCGCGCTTGCTTCCCCTCTCTTGGCCGTGACCCAGGCAGACGGCGGCTGTGCCCGGGCCCAGGTTAATGAGTGGATTTGCTGCACTGCAGCGCACTATCCCCCCATGCTGATGTGGAGCAGCTGAGCACCACAGTGGCCCCCACACTGCTGCAGAGCTATAAATCACCCGCAGTCAGGCCGGGCCCGAGCGGAGCAGCCACCGCTGGGGATGGACAAGCGCACTGAGAGGGAGGGAGGATGGAGGGAGGGGGGGGGGATGCAGAAGCGTGAGCCCGGCGCCGAGTGCTCACCTAGGTCCGCATGCGATCCCCCTCCCCATGTTCCCCCTCGAGGGCCGGCGAGCTCTCGCTCCTCCACCGGTGCCAACGTAACCGCTACGCACAACATCCCCTCAACCTCCAGCCCCTCCCCAGCCGCTTCCTCTAATTGCCTTTATTAACGTCTCTATGGGAGCGGCAGCTAGGAGCAATTTGCTCATTATGTACTGTATTAGCACTGGCCCCGGGGCAGGCATGGAACACAGAGGGACGCCTGGCTCGGGCTGCCGCTCCTCGCCGCCTTCACCAGGACCCCGACCGCCATCCTCTAGGTCGACCAGGAAATCGTTGGCACCGGTCCAGTGTGAAGCTCAGCTGCTACTGTAAGAGATGAGGCCGACGGCGAAAGTGTCCGAGTTTTGTTTGAAGGGGGCGACTGTGTTGAGTGGTTAGCGAGTCTGTCTTTCAATCAGAGGGTCGGTGGTTCGATCCCAGGCTCCGGTAGTCCATGTCTGCGGTCTACTGTATATCATGTAAGTCACTTTGGATAAAAGTCTTGAACTTTCCTGTAAGCCTCCAGAACACTTTTATCTGTCAACGTGTTTTTTTCTGACTTCGATTTCAAGTAACAATAGTGTCATTGTCGTGTCAATGGGGTTTCATTGTTTTGATGTCACTCTTTGTTGTGGTTTTAATTACCATTTTACTTTTGTCTGAACAGAAAAAAAAATGATATTCTTCCAGAATTCTTTCTTCATGACCGTTATATAATATATATATATATATATAATAATCTGGGTTGACTGTATTGATTGGGAGTGACTTCAGATTGAGCGGTGCAGACTGGGAATGTATGATGAGCCTGTTCTGTTTACTTTGGACCAGTTGGCGGGTCGGGGGTTTGAGCCAGTTGAGCTTCCAGAAAAGTGACTGGTTGGCTAGAGATGGATCACAGGAAGTTGATGCAGAAGTTCAGATACATTTCTTGGAATGAATTTCAATTTCACACACAAAGATATGGAAGTTTCTCTTGACGACTACCTTTCAGGTTGATGTGGACTCTTTTGAGGGCCGGTCCTCCTGAAGAGGCTCTTGGGCAGATGGGGCTGCATGGAGAGGGGATTGTTTGTTGATGGAAGCCTGTTGTCATTGTTGTTGTCAGTAAATGTATGTATACAGCTGGCACACAAGGAGAGTTCAAAGTGCAACTCCCCATGCATGTAGCTGCTGGAGAGTGAGTGAGTCTCAACGTAGAGGCTGTTTTCAAATTCAACTGGATGAATTCTAAATAATAAATACTATATTTATGTAATTCTAATAATAAATAACAATTCTTATCTCATTTCAAGTCAAATAAAGTCTGGACTTAAAAATTCGAACAGACAGCATTTCAGAAATATGCATCTTAAAATAAATAACTTAATTTAAGCCCAGGCCGTGGTTGACCTAGTAGTGACCCTATGCATCACTCAAACAAAAAACTCATCATAGTAATAGTAATTATTAATGACTTACTATTAATTAAAATGTTTTCTAACCTGTTTGCTGGCCGGTGTCTCCCATCGACCTCGGGTTGATTTCATTCCTCTTCAACGTGGTGGACACGCAGAGGCAGCTCGTTAAAACGACGCTCGTGGACGGCGTCAAAATCCACCAGCGACTTTTGAGTTCCCACCTCAGATGGGTGAAGAAATGTGTTCTCACCTCGTCTCCATAACAACAGGTTGCTCAGCTTAGCTCACCTGTTGCTCTGATACCTCCACTTACAGTAGCCGCTACCAGCAGTGAACAATGTGACGGTGAGAGCACCGCGCCTGTTTGTCGCCCCTGAACGCCTCACCTGCTCCGCTTTGCTGAAAACCCATTTTTTTCACCACGAGGCCACGTTTTCATGTATTCTTCATTTTTCCAGCTAAAAGACGGGGCGGTGGTACGTTTTCACCATGTGGGGACTGAAACATAAAACAAACGCACCTTTAATCTGCAGGGCCCCCATAGCAGGAGCCTCCCAGTCCACCACGGGACCCCCAGGAGGGAGCCAACCTGCTTCCACCACGGCTGCCTCTGACGATGAAAAGCCAGAGGAGAGGTAAGACGGGGCTCCCCTTTCGTTTCCCTCCCAACTGGACTTCATAATTGCAGCCTTTCTCTCCGTTTGGTGTCTTCATTTTTACACTTTCTACACATACTGGCTGACTCTCACACTGGGTTTCTTTCTCTCTCTCTCTCTGTTTTCACTCACTCGCTCCGGTGCTCGCTCGCTCGTCTTATCTTGCACGTTCACCCATCAGAATCACCGACCACTTCACTCGTCGAACATCTTTCTTGCAGTCTTGCACATCGGTATTTTCCCTTTTTTATTTTTTATTTCTCATATACTCTCCAGCCTTGAATTTGGTTTGAGGGGTCTCAATGCAAAGTGTCGGCTATAGCAGCAGCCTTGTCTCCTTTCAGTCAAACCCCCAGATACACACAGAGGAATCTGAGGAAACCGGATGGACTGTGCATGGAGTCCGCCCATTACACTCATCTATGGCTGTGCTTCCTTGAGACCAAATGATGAATTCATTTTCGGCGCTTTCAGATGTTACAGAGAGAAATTGTAAACAGCTCGGCCATTCTGCGGGCAATCCATTAATGTTATTTTTCATAGAAATACAAATCCTCATTTTTTTTTCTCCAAATGCACTTCCACGAGAGTGCTTTTTTTTCTTTTCTTTTTTTTTTCAAAAATCTGGATTCAAAAACTCGGCTGAACATTGTTGTATTGACAACTCTGTGACCACAAACTTTTTTTTTTTTTTTTTTCAGTTTGTATATCCTCTATTCTCCTTCTCTCATCCTACATTGTTGCTGCTCTGCAGAAAGAATATGAAATATTTATCAGGGCATCGTGTGTTGAAGGCACAATTTCTACATGGTAATGTTGCTGGCATTCGAGATAACGGTTTGCAATGGTGGGCAAAACAACCTTTCTGTGGAAACGTTTTTTTTTTTTTTTTTTTTTTTATGTTTTCCAGAACCCAATTGCATGAATACGCCTTTTTTTACTAACGTTTTCAGAGCGATGAATATGGTTTCTTTGGCGGCGCCCCTTTTTTTTTTTTTTTTTTTTTACATCAAGCTGATTTACAATGCGGCTTCGACGCTCACAAATGTGAATTTGAAAAGCCGAAGCACCGTGGAGGAAATGTTGTATTCCACCTCTGTTTGTGTGCAAACCCCACTTTAGAAGCCCCCTCGCCACTTTTTAATTATCTCACCAGAGTTGGTTGTCTGCTGCGCGGACCCGATGTGTGCCTGCCTTTTTATTTATTTTTTTGGGGGGGGGGGGGCTGTACAAAACCCACCGCAAACGGCGCTGCATCTCATTGTGCCTGTGCACGCACACAGGGTGCACGTGGGTCTAGACTGGAGATAGAGGCGAAGCAAGAGTGTGTAGTGGCCCCGGCGCCTCTCTCAGTACTTTTTTTTGCTTATATTCCAGCCTGGCCCCATTTCTGCTGTTTCAGGCTAGTGAGTGAATGAACCAGCAGGCCCCGGGCCCAGATTGAACTGTGCGGTAATCCTCCCCAAAGCTCCGCCAGCTCACTGATTGCCTTCATTTTTCAGTGTCACCAGCAGGAAAGCCAAGGCAGTGTACCCATGTGAGGCTGAGCACGACTCTGAGCTCTCCTTCCAGGTCGGCGCAATATTCAACGCCGGTAAGTGTTATCGCCTACACCAGTCGCTCACTTAGAACCAGCCCTGGCATATTGGATTTGGAGGAAAACCCGAAACACCCAATCTGATCTTCAATCGAACGGAGAGATGAGACGAGGAGAAGGAGAACGGGGAGGGAGGGAGGGCAGGAGACACAGATTTGCTCCTCGGTGTGTCTGGAAGAAGCTCGACTGAGCTTTAATCACTCTCAGAGGAAATGAGGATTTTGTAGTTCCTATTTTTTCTTTTTTCCTTTTTTGGTGAGACACAGACGCTATAGAAACGCTGTAGTCTTCACTGTGAAACACGTGGCGATGTCTTTTGATAAGATCCCACAATGCATTGCCGTTTATTGGCCGTCTTTTCCTTTCTGCTTTAAAGCTGCAATCACATCTTTTTTTTGTTGAGGATTTTAAACCTCCACTGTCCTGCAGATATAACCATCTTCCATCAAAGATGTAATGATCTACACATCAAAATCTGACAACTGCCATTAATAGATATGGATAAGACTGAAACTTCATCTTAATAATATTTCTATCCACTGTACTTACACTATTTCCTGTTTTGACGCCTGCACATGAAAGCCATCAATGTTTCTTTGATTGCTGATTGATGGCAACATTTAATTTATTAGAGTGGATTTTCAAATCATAAATACTAACTATGATCTAAAGAATAATAAACAAAACTAAATTAGATTTCCCATTCTCTTCTCTCTAACCCTGACATTTCATTTGGAGCTTAACTGTTTTGTGTTACTGAATGATGTGTTTCTTTTTGATCTCTGCTTAAATATCCAGAGTTTGGGGAGTTTCAAGTAGTTTTATTATATGCTGTTGGTCCTTCAAAAAAAGTGACTGACGTGTTCTTGACTTAACATCTGCCGTATCTTGAGGACCCTTGACATTTTGCATATTTTGCCACGCTATTCAGTTCTTTCTAAATGTATTTATTATATTTGTTTTGCCTGAGCTATGTGCATAACTAATGTGCATAAAAGGTCAAGAGGTCTGAATATTTGAGCGAGCCGCTGTACATACATTTTGTCTAAAGAAAGCAAATCAACATTTGTCGATGCTTCCTGACCCTTGACTGAAACTTTTATTTTCTTAAAGGGGAAGTCTGCATTTGTATTTCTGTTGGTTTGGTTCATTTCACTTTAGGTGTTTAATAAAAACAGTGTACACACGACATACTCAGTCATACACTGAACAAACATAGTTTATTCAGTGTGAGTGTGTACAATACACAAGTGTGGAAACACAGGTGAGTAAAACACAACACTAGTTCTAATGTTTTTAGTTGATTATAAATGGTACAATGAGATTGTGCGTGTCCTTCCCTCTAAGGATATGCTTTATTATTTATTAACTAATAAATGTAATATATTAAAAATACATTTGGTGATAAATATCCTAACAAATTGCAGTTTTTTTATTGTACTTGTGTAGGGGTGGAGGTCTTTGTTTAAACACGTTTTTCCACTTTATAAAAACATTAATAACGCAGAGTAAAGCGTTGTTTGGAGGACCTGTCAGTCATCTGGGATTGAAAGCAGGTTCAAATCGTGCTTTGAATGTTGGAGGCTGACGAATCCTTTTGATCACACCTGTGTGAAAGTTTGGGCTTTTATGTCCCTTGTTCATATTTGTGTGTTCAATAGACACAGAAGAGCTCCGTCGGTTAAACACATTTCTTTGTGTCCCGAGGCTGCCGGAGACATGTTATGATAAAAAAGTATTGAATAAGTTCATGTCTTGATTTGGCCTTTTAGAAGTTCTCACTGACAATTCATCTCTGCAATCGCTGACTTGCAAGTGCACTCAAGATTTTTAAATTGGCTCACGTTGTAGGCAAATAAAGAATCCGGGGAGGATTTTGGAGAAAAGGCTTCTCTGACACGTCTGTCATAATGAACGGCTTGTGGGAGCTCCGCGTTGCCGCGGAGGTTAAGCTCGAGGGGCGGCGTTTTAAAGGAAAATAGGACGCGCAAAAAAAAAAAAACTGAACTTGAAAACGTACAGTAGACACAGCGGGGTTCATAACCGCTGTATCACAGCTTCAGACCTGTGCTCCGCTCGCTCTGACACATGCATATGCTGTATGCTCACCGGAGGCTCTGTGTCCTCTGCCTGTCCCCCACCCGCCCTCCTCCCCATCCCTCCCCCCCGGTGACGCTGTGTCCTCTCCTGCAGTGACCCAGTCGAGAGAGCCGGGCTGGCTGGAGGGCGAGCTGGAGGGAAAGAGGGGCCTCATCCCTGAAAACTACGTGGAGCTGCTGTAGCGCCGAATGGGAATATTTATGGACAAGTTATCACCTTCCACCGGGGAGGACGACGCGGAGATGCATGCACCTCGACTCTGACATCCACCTCAGAGCCTTGTTTATCCCAAACCCCTGAATACTCTCAAGCAGGTGACATAATGTTATGACTGGTGGG
The DNA here is from genome assembly GCA_023566465.1 of Cottus gobio. Taxonomy (NCBI): domain Eukaryota; kingdom Metazoa; phylum Chordata; class Actinopteri; order Perciformes; family Cottidae; genus Cottus; species Cottus gobio. The sequence continues at coordinate 21,059,392 of CM042219.1, forward strand.
CCGTTCTTGATGACAAGTACACATTGTCGTGCAGGCATGTGCAGGCACGTGCATGCATGTGCAGGCACGTGCATGTATGTGCAGGCACGTGCATGCATGTGCATGCATGGTTTCTCTGTTTGAATTGAGTATCCGCATGGATTCCAGCATTGTAATTTCATAATGGGGTTTGCACTCATAATATCCTGCCGCATGCACCGACGCCGTCGCCTCTAAACACCCAGGTGACCCTGTAGCAGCGGCTTCGAGGCCTCGCTCCCGCTCCCTCAGTTATACATGGTATCCATGAGCTCCCCAAGTCGAACCAGCGATCCTCAGAAACTGCGAGGAAGAATGTCAGCACTCGAGTCACTGTAATCGGTTTTCATTAAGACGTTTTTTTTTTTGGCACCGAGTCCAGCGGCGTTCGACCCTCTTGACAATGATGCACAGTTTTGTTTTCAGCTTTTAAAGAGATTATACTTTACTTACCGTGCCTTAACCGCCACAACACCCAGCGCAAATGTATGTACGGGTATGTGTGTAAATGAACTGCGGTGTTACTGCTTTCACTTTTAAAATGTTTTATTTTTCTGTCATTTTATGGAATATTTGGATATTTTAAAAGAAATGAGGCACATCGCTATTATAATTTTAATTAATTTAATTGGCACGTTGATTGCATGACTTTTGAATTCTAGTTTCACTCTGTACTGTCTTGTTCTTGGTGCACTCCTTCACAGAAACACAATGAAACGCCTATTTGATGACGGATGAGCCTCTCGAGTTAAACACTAGCATCAGAGACATTTTAAATAAGGTGGTAATGATTGGAACAAAGTTTGGGAGGTTTTTCCGTGACAAATGATCAGTTGTTTCTGTTTTCAAAGCTTTTTTTTTTTAAATGTCGCTCGTTTTCCTCTCGAGCAGAGAAATGTGACACTCCCACAAACCTGAAATTTTAGCATTATTTTATCTTCAACGTCGGGGGAGTAAGTGATTAGAAATCCAAGTTTTATTATCAATAGGACCACAAAATGCAGTATTTCAAAGTGTTACATCCGTTCAGTTTATATAGCCTAAATATTGAGAGAGTCATGAATGCCAAGTATGTTTTACAAGTCTCCGTTACGTGATGGACAGGTTATAACATGGATTGGTGTTAGCATGTACACATGTCCCATCACAATTCATCCCGCGGCTGTTTTACGGGACGCTTTAATATTTCTGAGAGCTTTTGGTTCAGCAGCAGATTTATGACTTTTTCAAAGGGCTTTGACTTCTTTCACTTTTATACCTTTGGGTATCCTCTTGATCAATGTTAAAAAAATAAAGTTTTTTTTTTTGATCTTTACTGTATTTTGTATTCTTGCCATGAAATAAAGGTGATGAATGATAATTTATCATTTTAAACATTGACGTCTCATCAAATGTTGTATTTAACAGTCCAAAAACACACTGATCTCATGTACAGGAGTTTAAGAGTAAGACGATCACGTTTATGGACACCTTTGGTTGACTGAGACTTATAACTGTCAACTCTATGTGGGGGGAAGTTACCAATGTCAAATCCTAGCACTATGTCTAATTTTGTGATGACTCATCTCTGGTGTCAGTGAGAAGGTCCTCAGTTTCCCACAGAGTCTAAGAATACAGCGACGGGTGGAGTGAGGAGTCGGTACTGTTACACGGGGCCGTGTCGGGGAGCGTTAGCCTTCCCGTCCGTCCGACCAAAGCCGACGGCAAAAAAAAAACTTTCCAAAAGCGGAATTAAAATAGATGGAGAAGAAAACACACACACACACACACACACACACACACACACACACACACACACACACACACACACACACAATGATCCACCTCCCTGATCCCTTTACCTCTCAGGCCCACATCAGTGTAATTAATCAACGCACCGAGCGGCCTCCAGACCCGGCGCTCCGGCCTCCGTTACGTAATACGCACCGGTGTGCTGCTGCACTATTTAGAAGCATAACCGCATGCTTTGTCCATAAATACCAACGGTGGGAGCTGTGGTTTCATGTCCACCAGCACCCTGAAACAGACGCCATGGTTACATAATGAAATGAGGCAGAGCTAATGAGATGGGCAAAACTATTCACCCACTATCACCAGCACCATCCACCCCCGGGGCCCTTCATCATCCTCTTCCTGCTGCCAGAATACTGCTGAATCATACAGACATCCACTCCGCCTGCCTCTGACTCTGCTTTGGACTGTCTGTCAGAGAGCGAGCCATGATGCTGTATCTGTCTTCCTTCCTGCCTCCCTCCACCGTACCTGTCTGTCTCTCCTTGCACAACTTCCCACTCAGTTAGTGCTCCACTTATTTTCTGTAAATCTTTTATGGACCCCGGTTAATCAAGGTGCATTTAACTTTCATCCTAAATTTGGGTGTGTGGCCCAATGATAACGGTCATCTGGGTAGGTCCGGCCCGCCAGCTGCCCCGAAACACCTCTGGAGACTGAGCTAGTGTTACCTGTGGGGACGTCTGCGTCTCCGCATGCTTTATGCATTATGCATCAGCGTCTATCAGTCCGGGATGCTGTGTGTACATCGGTGTCAGCGTGTCGGATTGGACTGGATGTAGTTTGTGTTTGAGCAAAAAATCCAGATGGCTGTTTACATTTCCCATTTCCCAGAGTGCTGGCCGCGTGCCAGCTGTTCTCCGGCTCCCATGACGCAGTGTCCTTCAACCGCAAAACACAGTTCAGCTCCGTGACTCTGCTCAGATCAAAGCCCGGCGCACTTTGCCGTTAAACGACGAGCAAATCGCACAATTCGGGGACTCAAACGCGTCTGAATTTTTCCGTGTGGAAGGAGCACTAACCTAATCCGTTCCCGTGTCTTCGTCTGGTTTTCTTCCGACTTGATGTGTCATTGGGGGCTGAACACTGAGTGGGAATTGGGAGAAAAGTGAATTTCCAACATAAATGTGAGAGTGTGGATGTGGGGGGAGGGAAACAAAAAAAAAAAAAAAACCTCAGCTCAGAGAGTGGGCCACAGAAGCCGCCATGTGCGCGGGCGCAGCCGTGAAATCAGCCTGATCCAATAGATTCTGTTTATCTGGCACGACTACAAGTGAAAGCAATTGGAAATCTGGGGGAGATTTGGAGAAGGCTGTGGATTCAGAACGAGGGAGAGGGAAAAAAAAAAAGAAAAAGTAATACTGTCTGCTCTACAGTCTGGCAAAGCAGGCGTGTTTTCAGATCAGCCTTTAACAAGGTTAATGGTGATTTTTCTCCACAGGCACCGTTTTACTGTAAAAGCCTCATCCTCGCTTGCTTTATCTCTGTCATTTTGACTCTCCTCTTTGTTCTCTTCATCTCCTCTCCCCGTGACTGCCGTACCTGCTGCTGCTTCACATCCTTTCTGTTTTTCCACGCTAACTGTGTTTTTTTTGGCTCATTATCCTCCCCAGCCGCCAAATGCAGCTGTTTTGAATTCAACCAGATCAAACAACCCATATTTGTTTTTCTTTTTTCGAGGGCACATTTCCCCTAGCTTCTGTCTCTGGATACACTTTTCATCTCACACACACACACAGACACACACACATACATAAATGCATACATACGCAGACAAATTACGCCACATCAAATGATCAATTTAACAGTTTTATTAGAATCTTGCAATAGTTTTGCAAACACAATTATGGCAATATCTGCATCAAGATATACAGTATTAACTGGTTTTATTGGTTTATGGTGAAGGATGTCTACTGTATGTTTGCTGGATAGTTGCTGAGAAATATTGTACAAAGCATCTGAGTAAAAAGTCATTTTTGGAATTGGAAAAAAACAAAACATTTGTATATATATATATATATATATATATATATATATATATATATATATATATATATATATTAATAAGAAATGCACTGCCATGGCTGTGGAAATGGCTTAGTCTCTCTACACCCGATTCTTTACCGTGAACAGAAAATGGCCGTGACGTGACTTCACATAGCGACGCGATGGTGTACTGTGTGAGCAGGTGAACACATTCGGAGTCATTCATGCCTAAAAGGAGTCGTTTGTATTTTCAGGAGACCGCCATCTTGTTTTTTTTTCATTTTTTTTGCAATGGCCAGTTATTAATGACCAATAATCATTAATGAATGCATCATCAAGTAAATAAGTGAATAGTTTGACATCTTGGGAAACACATTTCTTACTAAGGATTCGATTATAATATTGATTCACCTCTAAAGCTCACTGTGTAACACATGTTAGCTCACTGTTTCCTGGTCAAGCGAAGTGACTTCCTGCTTTGACATTCGAGCACATAAACCGTAATTTTCACACTTTTTCTTCGAGTTAAACAAACAAGATGCTTGTTAATTACTGAGTTTTAAAGGTGGATTGTTTTATACTTGGGTACAGCCAGGTTTGCTGTTTCCCTCTGCTGCCAGTCTTTATGCTAAGCTAAGCTAAGCTAAAAGTCTCTTGGCTGAAGCCTCTTATTTACCATACAGAAATGAGCCTAGCATCAATATATTTGTATCTAACTCTCAGCAAGAAAGTGAATAAGCGTATTTCCCAAAATGTCGAACGTTTCCTTTAAAGAAAAGAAAGTAGCCAACATTTAAAGCCAAATATTTGAGTGCAGAAGGGTCACCGGGGCTTGAGAAAGTGTTGTGTACATTTAACATTACCATTCTTTGGGAAATGTTTTTTTTAATTCATATTTTATGATTTACACTGGTTTTTGGCAGTAAACTGCAGGTCAAATTTGAATCGGCAAACTTCAGGTCTCCAGCCTCTACATCCATCATTTCATGTTGCTTTGTGTGCATTAAGTTTCTTCTTTATAAGTCAAGAACTTTCTTTCACGTGTGCCAGTTTCAATAGTCTGTGATTTCTGGATTTTATTGTGATGCTCATCGACAATACCGCCACGGGTTAGGAAATCATTTTAACAGCAACAACTCAAGGATCCATCACTTGATACATCTTGTTACAAAATAAGAAATACTTTTTGATTATTATTATCTTTTGTTTCAGCCACTTAAAGATGCAAAAAGTAAAAAAAAAAAAAAAGAAAAAGGTAAAGATGCAAAATCAAATAACTTGACTTAATAAGAAGATAATACATGTACTCTCTCTAACATTCAGGTAGTAAGTTCCATAAGTCTCTCACAATGTATGATACATTCATTTCTCTTTTTGGCCCTTTCTGGCGCCAACTCAACTGTAAATTCTTCTCTGTGATCCAACACACAGAACATGGCGAGTGGGAAACACAATTGTCCAATATTCCAACAAGATGGTTAAAGTAGAAATGTTTTATACTATACTCAACATAAGGACTTGCTGTATTATTTACAATATATACTGTAAAATTGTAAATCAGGTGAGATAAAAAGGCACAAGTTTCCCTTTTTTAAATACAATGTAAACATCTCATCAAAAAGCATGCATTAACATTTCATTTTACAAAAAGGATATCATTTTTAGACAAAGTACTTAAATATTGTTTTCCAGCAAAATATAATTCTCTCAAAAATACTTTCCCATTCATCCCATGAACCTTTTTTTTTGTTTTATTCTTCAAAAAGGACAGAAAAGGGGCAAAAATAACAAAACGGTGAGAGAATAGCTTAAGGGTCCTTCACAAGCTGAACACAACAATGCACAACAAATACAGGTTGTAAAATGAGGCCTTTCTGACGAGGGACTGCACAAAACCTATTGGGCCGGAGACGGGGACTGAATATTATATTTATATCTTCTGGAAATCAAAATCTGGCGAAAAACAACGAAATAGTGAAAATGCAGCCCGTCTCTATTTTGAAATAAAGAGCTGCTCAACAGTTGGGTTTATAAAAGCCAGTGAATGAGTCATCTTATAAGAGAAAAAATCACAATGAGAAGCACAATATTTTCAAATTGGGATGAAAACACAAATAATTATGGGATGATTGAAACACCCTCCCCCTATAAACTGCCCCTCACTTGAACCCAAAATCTTTAAATACAGAACCCTCCTCTCCCCGAATAACTTCTGTACAGTCCCCAACGCCGTTTGCGATCATGCCACCGCCATCTTTTTGTCACCGGCCCAGAAGAGACCTCGTATATAGTGCAGCGAGAGCCGAGGCCGCAGATCCATTACACAGGCACCCAGCTGTGCTAATGATGTCATGTTGTCTAACTTTAGGCTGGGTAACCATGCAGAAAGTCTTTCCCCGCATCATCATAGTTTACTTATCAAAACAGACACTTCCTGCTAGCTGCACTAATGCCTCATTTCACATTGTGTCTCCTCTGTGCAAATTGAAATGTAGAAATAGGATATGGCTAATCCTATAACATAAATGCACAATACCCACATTGAAAGAGCAGATCAACTATGCACACATGCTTGCCAGAAAAAAAAATAACACACACACACACACACACACACAAACTTAAGCCATTCTCGCTTCATACACAAATGTAAATACACACTCACGGGGCACCATAAAACAAAACGAAAAACAAAAAAAGACAAATAATCACACGCCCCCACTGTTTTTCTTCCCCAGAGGCTCTATCGCTTTTTAGTAGCATCGGAGTAGTGCTCCTTCCACAACCACCCAGAAACCAGTGGGGTGTGAGACAAGTTAATGGTCCAGATGACTGGGCCTGCCATACCTAAAATAGCAGTAGCTTGGCCCAAAGATAAGAAGTAAGGAATTAAACTAAATTAGGAAAGGTGGTCGTCCCAACGGTTCTTCATCGAGCATTCATCACCACGTACCTCAACACATTTTCTGTACAACCGCTGAATAAGAATGTGTTAAAGAAGTTGTTAATACCTGTACACATTTGCCTGGTTTTTGATACATTAGCTGTTTGCCGTAAGCACTGCAGAGTAATGCTCCATTTTGGAATATACCAACTTTACAGAGTTATGTGTGTTTTTTTAAACCACGTGTGTCGTATGGACTGCCAACACCTTACTGTACATGTTATGCTTTGTAGAAATGAAGCACCTTAATGTAAAATGACTGGCTTGTCAAAAACGAAAACCTTTGCAACACACTTTTATAAAACGCTTCTTATTATTTCTGGGAAGAGTAGATAAGTGTTGGTTCACAAAGGGCTGGTGTTGCTTCATTGTGAGTAAAAACAGACGTTTGGACAGCTGCTCTGGAGATAACACAAAACACAATTACTATGGATGCACCTCAGTCAAATCCATTACCAGCGGACTCCGCTGCAATCGTTTCAGTAAATGCATGGTGGTTTCCATCCGGCAGCACTCCTCACCACTTTTGCACAAAGGTCGTTCATCAATATCGTCTTAATTCTACACCGCAATGCCCTAAAAATAGTGACTTTATGACACGGGAGCCTCCCGCGCAACCTTTCTTTACACAAGAGAGACATTTCTTTAAATTTTAAAACAGCTTTAGCTTTGGACTTTTGCATATTAGTTTTGATTGTTTTTACTACATATTTTTTATTTAAAAAGAAAAAACTCAGTATGTGAATGATGGCTGTTATGAGACCGATTGAGATTGAAACTTGGACTTTGTTAGATTTAATATAATTATTCAGCTTTAAGATGACGCTTGTATAGCCCTTGGATAATAATCAAATAGACCTTTCGCCTCTAATATGTCTGTCTCCTCATAACCCCCCTGTTGTCTTGCAGTATGCTGCTACACTGCAAAGCGAAATCTAAGTATTGGCATATTTTCTTTTTTTTGTCGTGCTATTATTCGTGAAAGACTGCATAAGCCACAATGTAATATTTGCAAAAAACGTTTTCTCTAGATTTGTACGGGATTCAGATTTTAGTGCATGTGGAGTACGTCTGTGAGTTTTGCGTGAAGGCATGTTGACCGCATGTGTATCAATTTCCCTCTGTGTGTGTGTGTGTGTGTGTGTGTGTGTGTGCACGCAGTGAATGTATATAGCGCATCCTAAGAAATGTATGGCTTTATCTCCATAGAAAATACTGTCTTTGGGGAAAGGGGGTGGAGGAGGGGGCGGGGACAAAGGAACACGGGGCGGGTACTTCGGGATGCTTTGTCACATTTTGTCTCAAGTCCGTTCTCGGCGTGTCGCGCTCGGCTCCGCCCACTATTCACAGCTCTGACCTGCTCGTGGTGACCGCAGGGTCCAATCAGTTCTCCCCGTTTCAATTCTGTCACCACGTCGCGTAGCGTTCCCGCCCAAAGACGAGGACGACGCCGGCCCACTGGGCTGACCGGGTGCGGGCCAACTGTTTCTGGCCTTTTCGCGCACATTTTCTCTTTTCTGAACTTCTTCCCCATTTCTTCCAGGTCTTAATGCAGCTTCTCACCCGACTGTGAAGGGAGTCACTTCTTGTGGAAGTAGATTGTGTGAGTGAGGCCTGACTCCACCTTTGGTATCTGGTCACTGATGATCTCCACCAACATTTCGGGGAACTCCACTTTCAGGGCCTGGGACTCGCGAAAGGTGTAGAAGCAGAAGTCCAACAGGTTCCCCACCAGCTGGACAACACAGAGAGACAGATTGATGGGAAAAAAGGTTTAGACGGAGCTTTTTATGGCTTGTTTCTGGCTGACAAAAACACATTTAGCTATTTTTATAGGATATAATTATTCATTTTCTTAAAGTGACAAATTAAGAAGACTACTGTACATTTATATGAGTGTGTAGGGGCAGTGACCCCTTTAAAATGCTTCCTAGCTCACCACTGGGGGGCACCGCTGATTTTTTTCTTTCTTTCTGGACAACCCTCCTTTAAAGAAGCATCATCCTTCTAGCGCTAACCCCATTCACTCATGTGGGTCATTGAATTCCTGTCATTTATCTCGGTGACCTCCCTCTTGCTGACTCCCACTTCTTCTACTCTGCCGTTACGCCACACACCGGTTGACCCGGCCGTAAACATTTTGCCTCGGTGACCACTGAGTGCGCCAATAAGCTGCGAGCTCGCATTGATCCCCTTCTGTTGCCTTCACCCGTACGAGCCGGTCACTACCTCTGCCAAAATAACCTCCCCCGCAGGATTGGGATGCAATAATCTTTATTCCGAGCCACGTCCCCCATCGAACCGCTGTCATTTCATTCAAAAACATCGCCACTGGACACCTCGCTCTGTGTGTGTGTGAAGGCATGGCATAGGAGAGAGGCTGCCAAGGGAAGCCGGTGCTGTACTGTAGGCCATTGGCGTGGGAGGCAGACAGGGCGAGGGTACTTACATCATGCATGGCGTCCAGTAGCTTGGTGAGCTGGAAGAAGCGCTGCCAGGTTTGGCCGGAGTTGTTGGTTGCCTTCCCCACCGAGCGCCGGAGCTCCTTAATGTAATTAACCCTCATCTCCTCGAACGCCGCCTGGCTCTTCAGACCCTCTTTGGGAACTGGGAGACAAAACAAATCCTCCTGTCATCGACTGGATTTGATGATCATGACCCAATATTGGCAAAAAGAAACAACGGATGTGAGAATGATTAAAAGGTGTTGCTCATTTGTCATGATTGATGTGAAATGTGTCTTACATAATCATCGTATTTCATAAAGGAGTTGGTGTTCTGCAGCCAACGAGCCACTATCAGCCGTCAAAGTGTATTTGTATGTGAAAAAATCAACAACAAAAAAACATAGAAGAATATAAAAATGACGCTACTGAACGCTCACTGTGATGGTTTAGGTTTTTTAAATTCCAAGTCTCTCTGATTTCATTTTCCTATCGTACAGAAGAGAGTGGAAAAACGGCAATGTAGGGCATACTTCCAAAAATGTATGGTGAAAAAAAAAGAAATGCCCTTCTGCAGTTAATGGGCCAAGCCATGCACAACCAGCGGTATGCTCCTTTAATGTGGAAACGTGTAACCGTGTAAAGGGTGATTAGAGGTGCTCTGTAAATCACGGTTTTTCCCGTGTTGACGAGCTAAGCCTATTTAGCAAGACTCATTAAAACAACTTTCACCATTTCAAGAGCTAATTAGTTCATGTGTAGCTACTGATTCATGAACGCCAACCGATGCACTGGGAGGCATTGATTAAAAGTTATCTCGGTGACGGCAACAAAAAGGGAACAAGGCCGCTTATGTGTGTTAAAGCGCTTAAAGCTCATTTATCAAGAAGTTTGATCAATGACCAGAGCTCTTAAATGACTCCAACCTTCATTCACAGCATAACGATTTGGATGGTGGATTTCAAGTAAAAAAAAAAAAAAAACAGGCAGTGTAACGAGAGAGATCTAGACAGACGTGGAGCAGGAGATACGGTAACTGCACCACGAGGATGCATCGAAAAATGTCTCCAATATTCTTCCTCTCTCTCCCGGTGCAGGAGAACAAAGTCACAGATATGGACGCCTGCCAAAGTTCCTCAATGACATTCAGCTGCTGGCGACCAGATTAAAAGACACCTCGCCTCACAACGAGCACACCTCAAATCAGTCTGAGGGAACGCCCTCCGCCGTCCTTCAGCCAAGACTCGGATGATAGACGTCTACTAAGACGTGACTTTGTCGACGTTTCAATGACGCGGTCGTGGCTATGGGTGTGTCGGGTCACCTTTCGCAATGCTGGAAACCAGTGTGGGAATTTTTTGTTTTTATTTTCCAGTACTGTACCTTCACTTTATTTAAAGGGATTTTTAGCCAAAAACTGAGTTACATTTCCATAAACAGTGTTTCTATTAACTTTCCAGAAACGTACTATCACAATATAACATCATCATGTACCATGACGGAATATTTTAAACACAACGCCTGCTCCCACGCCAGTGTTAATAATAACAAAGAAATATGGATACAGATTTAATCATTCCAAAAAAAAATTGCTTTCATTTTGTGGAATAGGCCGGTGACTTCTGATTATTTTCTCGACTAATCGTTTACTCTATAAAATTAAAATCACTTTAACAATCGCTCAGTTGAAGTGTCCCAGTACGGTGTTGGAGTGAGCCAGCATGCACCTCCCGTAAATGGAATGCAGCCATCATTGTTATTAAATCCAGTAAAATCTTCCTATCCTACTATGACGAGTCGAAACGAGGTCGGCTGTGGTCGCCAAACGCAGCGATCGGGCTCCTGTGACGTCACAGCAAGAAGATACGCCTCTCGCACACTTTCATCCTGTTTTTGAAACCTTACAAAAAGTATTTTTTAAAGCCGAATGTGAAATCGGAGGCCCTAATGGTTTAAATCCCCCACAACCCTCCTTTAAAAACAAAATCACGTGCTTTCTTCGGTACGTTTGAGTCAAAATAGTGTGAGACACGACTACGTTGTCTGACTTTATAATATATTTAGAAAATCCAATCATTTTGCACAAAAAAAAGTGTTAAAAATAAATTAAATTCTGAAGTTTTTAGATTTTCGCGAGCCCTTTACTGATGCCCAATCGCCTTCGAGCATGACTTGCATGCGGTTGAGGAGAGCAGATCACGGCTGTGATTTCTGTGCTTCACATCATGGCTGACATGAGAACGAGCTACAACCCAGGACTGCATTTGACCCTTTTGTTTTCCTCCCACTGACCCACATACGCCCTGATTAGTCACTGACCTGCCATTAAAAGGGCGTTGCCATGACCGGCCACAAAATAGGGCATTCATACCAACGTGATCGGTGTCGAATGTTCGCTGCAGGTAGAGAGCTTTTCTTTTCTTTTCGAGCCGGCCATATTTTATGCTGCTGTACCAAAAGCCCAGAAAAGCTCTTTTACTAATGCACGCAACATAAAGAGGCGAAACAACTCGAGCAGGTTGGAGACGCCATTAGCGATGTCATTCAAGGTCGTGCAGCTTCCTGCTCTGGGTTGCCGGCGCATACCAAACTGACAGGGTGGCTCCCGGCTTAACTTGAATGCCGGGTATCCGACAATTAGCCCTGAGCGTGACTACAGTGTAGAGTAATGACCGGTAGGATTAAAAATGATTACAGTATTTTCAAAACAACGCGGCTGTACGCTCGCCCCACCTGGAACGAGGTTTTGGTGAGAGAGAGGCGAGGCGAGGAGCGTAACTGGCTGGAGCGGGCCTCCGCTCCTGTTCCCGATCCAAACCGGGTCATGAGACACCACAGGCTCAATGAAACCTTAGCCAAGGTCAGAGAGGAAGAACAGCCCTTCTCTCTTTTCTCTCCACCCCTCTCTCTCCTTCTCTCATTCCCCCTCTCTCGCTCTCTATTTAACACAACATTTTTGAAAACCAGCCCAAAGGCACACACACACACACACACACACACACACACTCAATGACTGCGTAGTACTTGCTCAGCTGACAAGTTCTGACAACTCTTCTGTAAACATTGACGCCGCTGCTCCTTCCACGAGGTCCCGGCATTGCCTTGGAACGACTGCGACGGGGAGAGCTTCCCGCCGTGCCTCGGAAAAAATCCAGACGCTTTAAGTGCTTTTGCTGGAATCTTTGAGCCTCCATACAGTGTAGAGTTGCTCATATAGGTACAGGAATTTCTCTGCTGCACATTAAAACTGCTGAATGATTATTTTCTCCCCATCCCTGATATTTTTTTTTTTTCCCCCCCTGCTGTATTTTGACTAAATCCAATAACCAGAGCAGGTTTGAAATTCCCTGTTTTCAATGCTGCATGCCAGCTTCTTTTATCCACACCCCTCTCCTTCAAAAAAATGTCCAGCCCTGGGTTTTGAAGGAAGTAAAGAAAAATAGCAGGTCTTGGAGAGCTGCCTGGCGCTTCACTGGCCTTTATTAAGTACAGCAGGACTCTCTGGAAAATCTCCAGAGGACCGGCGAGAAGAGGAGAGGGAGGCCATGGCAACAGAAGGACCAGCTCTGCCAACTCCCCTGCCCCTTTGTATTCTGTTTCTTTCTCCCTATAGCTATGCACCTGTTTCTTTCTCACCAGCACAAGCTCTCCCTGTCAACATTTGTCTGATTTCACTCTTTAAATCTTCCTTTTCCCTCCTGGTTTTCCATCCATTCTGTACTCTCTCTCCCTTCCTCATCTCTATCAACATCCAATAGCTGAAGTCCAGCTGGAGCTCCCCTGCTTCCACATGACTCAACAGCACTGAGTTTATGTCTGTGTTCACTCCACCTCTGTACTGTGAGCCAGAGCCACCTTATACCAGAGGTCAGGGATTGTATGTTTGACTATCCATGGACAGAATATGTACAACTGTAAAGTACTTCACAAAAAGATAATTATATATATATATATATTATGGTCACTATACTTGCCAATCATCCCAATAATCCCCTTTATTTCCAGCACATACAGTATTTTAGGCTTAGAAACTGCAACTCTGCATTTAAAGTCTGATCTATTTCTTAAACTATATTACAAAAATGCATCGTGTCAAGATACTAGTTATCATCAAATGGGATTTGTTACATATACATAAATAGTTCACATTTTATAGTAAAGGTCATCTGATAACCACAACATTTAAAAATGTAATAATTATGTTTGAACAAATGGGATTACATTTGTGTCATCAATCAAACATGATTAGTTCAAATGTCTGAGACATTGTCTGAGCCGTTTTTTACCTTTTAATTGATTGTAATGCCAATAGAACTATAAACTCCTTCTACGGTTGCACTCATTATAACTCATTTTGGATTACGGTGTAACTTAATTGGCCAAAATGTAAAACTTAAAAACTTATGATGCAGTCTATGATGCATTTTGGCCTCACATGGCTGAGTCCAGAATCCTCGTAGCATTTTTAGAGGCCTCAGTAACTGAAAATTAAAAACTTTGCTAATCAATATTTCTTCTGATTGGCAGTAGTGCTGAAGTTCAAAGAGTTTCAAATCAGGATGCAGACTCTTCAAATAGCTTGCCTCCCCTCTCATTGACACAAAGACACTCACAGAAAAAGGCCTTTCGTTAAGCATACGTACTAAACAGCAGCAGCTCTCGCATGTAGGTTTCATTTCTTTTTTTTTTTAAAGCTGCGAGTGGGTGTGGACGGTGAAGTTATGACACCGCCGCCAGTACAGAACCTTTAACTGTTACTATCGAACTGAAGGTGTTGAGGTGGTGGGGTCCGACACATCCTCTCTGTGTCCATGGCCATTTAAAACAACATAAAACAGAGAATGTAAAAAAAAAAAAAGACACTGCCCCCTTTTCTCTATTTGCATATATATATATATATATATATATATATATATATATATATATATATATATATATATATATAACGTCTTTTGCACAAACAGGTGCATGCAGCATCGAGTCTATTTCCACGCTTGTAACGGATTACCAGGACCGATGATCTAGCGACTTTAAAAAAGACACAATTGTGCCATGAATGTATACGAACATGGTCTCAAGGTGTGCGGTGGATGAGGCAGGAGAAACCGTATCTATGCACTTCCTGTGGTTGAGGAATGTGGGAGACACCTTCACCTGTACGTGGTGTGAAGGCAGAGAAAAACACCTCTCCTGCTAACGATACACTACAGATTATCAGAGGCCTTAAACATCTGTTGATTCTGGTGAATCCTGCCCGCACCGCCATAGTGATTGAGTCACGGTACACGAAGTATCACCAACTCATGGGATACGATCTTAAAGGATTTTTAAAGAGGACGACAATGTCTTTAGGTTGACTTTGAATGCAGCATCGGAAGAAAGGAGCATCCTCCTCTCAGCGTCGGGAAGCTATACTTAAAAAAAATAACGATGTCTGCATGGTTGCTTTAACTGGAACCCTCCATTTCAGTCATTGCTGTGACATGTGGTAGTTGTTATCAGGCACAAAAGGTCTAAAGTGGAATTAAAGAGCAGTCTCTATTAGCAGTGTCGAGTCTGCACACTAATAGCCAGGAAAGTGTATTACATCTACAGCATTCATGTTATGTTTGTTAGTCAGTTGGAGTTATGGATAGCCTGAAATTTCAATTAATTCTTGCTTGGAATTGATGTTGACAACATAATGTTTTTCTTTTCTATAAAATGATTTCCGAATGACATTTCATTATGCAGTAAATAATTTGTGCTTGCGGGGAAGAGGAAATAAATAATATATAATGAATAAATAAGTGCCGTTGCAGGGCCTGTGGCTTAATGCCTACCTGTGCTGAGGAGCAGGAGGACTTTCATGGAGAGGAACTCGTCGTAGCTCAGCTGCAGTCGTAGAAACTCCTGGCTCACCTGCCTCATGCCCAGACACAGGTCGTACATGGCCGACTGCTGCATGCGGTCCCTGGAGAAAGAGAGGGATGGAGGGAGGGGGACGGAACAACAGAAAACATGTTAGCTTCACAATAAGTAGCTTTTCTTTCAGGACAATCCACCCTCCGTCTGATTTTTACGTCATCATTTTATGTAACTTACTTGAGCCCAGCAGCGAAACTATATTTCCACACAGTGCAGAGGAGGATCCTGCTAGTCTGGGCTAAGAGCAGAATACCAAATCCCCCCCAGATCGCAGAGCTCTGCATACAGTACCACAGCACAGACGAGGCAGCCTACGAGAGACCCCATATCTAACCCCACCCACCAAAGAAACATACTTCAGGAGGATGTGTATTATTCAGCACCTTCACGTTGGAAGAAATGACACCTACATGATTAGTCAACAACTTTATGTGTTGAAGAGACATCATTAAGTGTGCTCTGCAACTGCTTTTCGTGCATGACACTTTCTCACTACGCCTCTCTCTCTCTCTCTCTCTCGCACACATTTTATCAGCAAAGTAATCTGGGTTACGTCACGGTCTTCACAAAAACAGGAAAGAAACATTATTGGGAATAAAGCACGAGCCAATCAGGAATGTGCTCTGCAGATGCCACAGATTCAGGGGGATCTCCGGCTCTCGATGCCTCTTCTCTTCGCTCTAAATCCCCATCACACGGGGACGACAGTAATTAATCGCAAGTGGCGTGGCTCGACATGAAAGGGGTCGGCGTTCTTTCCCCCCACGGTACTCCAAAATCACCGCATCATTACATAGGCAGTGAGGGTGGAGACTCCGCTCTGATAACAACTAGACTAAACATTCTTCGGAGGGGACCGGGAGCAGCCAATTGGAAAGGTGTGCTCGGTATTCAAAGTGAAGCACAAGACGGATTTTACAGTATTTACTGTACGTCTGCCGGCCCGACTAAATAACTGATAAACTGTGACGGCGGCTGGGTGAGGAGCAGACCCGTTCCCTGCTGAGCGGCTCTGTGGATGTGAGCAGTTTTGCAAAGTGCAGCATAACATCATTTGATACAACTTTGGGCTGGAGTTTCTAAAGTCCCCACACGTCTCTCTCTCTCTCTCTCTCTCTCTCTCTCTCTCTCTCTCTCTCTCTCTCTCTCTCTCTCTCTCTCTTCCTGAAATCAATTTTGCTGAATCACTGCTTAAAATGAGCTGCTGGTTTTGGGGAAGAAAGAAAAAAACTGGCAGAAAAAATCTCTCCTTCCCACCTTCTCCCTCTCTTTGTATCTCTCGGTCTGGCTCTCGCTCTGCTTCTCTCTGTCTCAAACTCGCTCTCTTTCTCTGTTTCTATGGTAAAAGATTCAGAAAGGAGCACCGAGCCGAGGAGGAAGGAAGGAAAGTTTCACCTTTTGGCTGGAAGAAAGAAGCCAGCCACATTTAGTTTGTTCAGAAAAGTATGTACACTCAAAAGTATACACTCAAAAGTCTGAAACTGAAATCACAATCACTCATACCCCACACCTTTACAGTCAAATATTCTGGCGACATAATTGTATTGCTCATTTTTTGTATTTTCTAAAGAGAGAGCTGAGGCTACTTCAGCCTTCAGCTGTCTGAATGGGTGGGCCCCCTGTGTGCGTTTGATTGACAGCTGAGCTGGTAGGGGAACAGTGACACAAAATAAATCATCTTGCACCGGTGACTGCAGTTTGCAATCCAAGGACGGAGTTTTGTTCGCAGCGGTATTGACAAATAAGGACGAGACTGAATGTGAGCTGACTGACATTGACACTTGCTGGTAAAATGTTAGCTGTTCAACGCGCTAATGATCTGTAAACAGGCGAAACAAGCGTATTTTCTTTTACTGGTGGTTGCTGATGTTGGAGTGTTACCAATGATGGAGAAGTCTGTGATTGTAAGTGTTTAACAAATAGATTCAAATGAAAGGATTTGACTGGCCACTGCTCTCTACACTAGAAAAAAGGCCCAAACAAAGGACGCAGTCTCTTATATGTTCTGTATTGTCTGTGTGCAGTTGAACCTACTGCCATATGCTGCGTTTCCTTTCTGTCGTTACCCAAATCGCACATTAATTCAATCACGATTGGGGGCCTAGAACTTCTAAGAAAATAGCTCTGCTTATCGGTTTGCACATCAAAGAGCTAAACGAGGGCTGGCTTTGTCTCGAGTGTAAAATGCACATCTGTCTTTGCAGTATTTACGCTCAATCAGTGACAGATTCCACTCTCAGAGCTGAGTGAGCGGACGGTCTATTCAATAAATGCCTTCATGCCCTGGGTCAATAAGCACTAAGTAGCTATGGAAACAAGTGTACGCTCTCCAACCCCCTAAAGGGCTCAGTGGAAAGTTATGGGCCGAATTCGTGTTCATTTCTGACAGCATTATCAACAACGGATGGACTCCTTAACGTTAACAACACGCATGCAACACACGTCAGCCTGATAACAGGCCGGAACAGACACACTGCAGACCACTCTATCTCTCATCTCCTCCGTCAGGCCGAGTGTCTTGCCCATCCGTCAAAAAAAAGCACAGGCATGCTGTAAAAGCATCACATGCGGCAATGGCGGCATACAGATGTAAAAAAATAAATAATCTTAACTCCTCTGCAAAGCATACATATTAATCTGTCAGATAAATGCGTGTGCCTTTCACATATCTCTCTCCGTTAGAACTTACTCCAAACTGAACTCGCCAAATGACACAAACTATAAAGTCTCTGGCACGGAAATTGGATTTTCTCCAAAAAAGCTGCTGTCATCTCACAGAAGCAAACACATAATTCTGCAAGAACTGTGATCCACTTGGCACTAAATTGATTAGAGGATCAGATGATCTCTGGCGTGGCGTCCTCCTGCGTTACCAACTGCACCGAGCTCACAGTGATGCAACACAGGCTCTGAAGCCGTGTTGCACAATGGCATTTTGCGCTGCTGTTTGTTTATTTATTTGTTTATTTGGGACAAACTGACCCCCCTGACATTGACTTACACGAGCTATTAGTCGGTGCTTTTAAACCTGCCCCGGACTGAACCCGCTCCTCTGCGGCCGGCTGCCTGCAGAGGCTTCTATTCTCATTTTTGATTAATTCCACAACATTCAATTCATCAGCGGCCATGCGCCACCGCTCCGACGAGAAAGGTCCCACACACACACACACACTTCTTTTCCACTTGCTCTCCAACATATTGCCACGGATCAAGTGGGCCATTGACTGCACTTGCTACGCTTTGATCGCGCCTGCCTTTACTGCATTTAAAGAACTACCTAAATGTACATCCGGTATTTCCCTGGGAAGCGCCAGAGATCCGGTGCAGAGTATGACCTTGTTTTCAGTACACCGTGACTTCCTAACAACAACCGTCATTACCACAAAAACTCCTTTTTGTCCCTTTGCATAGTTTTCAGGTATGTAAATGGCAAGCTCAAAAAAACACGCTCCTTACTCTCCAAGTTCCACTTGCAAAATTGATGTTTATGCATAAATTTGCATCTGGTGAGCAGCTAAAGAAAGGCAGAGACTACTAAACACTCCGAGAAAGCCCAACTGTTCAACCAATTACCGTATCTGCTAATTAGCCGCCCTGAAAAACAAATGATTCTCACATCTGTATGTTTGTGTGTTGGGGATCCCGCAGGACATCAGACAACATCAAATGTATTTTATATTATATATATATATATATATTCTATTCACAGAAATGCTAAACAGCGTCCCTTAGTACCCCCTTCTCTTTGTTACACTCTGAAAATAACATCAAATGTGTGTGACATAAAATATTTAACATCTGGACAACTGCCAAATGCCAGGACTGGTAGACTTTAATAGCAGCACGGTGTGTGTGGGACTCAGCAGACACGGAGGCTTGGACCTACTCGTTAAAGACCAGGTCGGGGGCAAAGTAGAGCATCTGTCCATTGGTGTGTTTGTAGGAGCGCCAGCTGAGGCAAAAGGAGGACAGACACATCCACGAGTACTGGATCAGGGTGATCTGGTCCTCAATGGGCAGGCCCCGGAAACCTAACACACAGAAAAACAGACGAAGCCGGTGAGAAGAAAGCCAGCTGACAATACTGTTCAATTGTAAATATTCATTCATTAACCCATTCATTCATTCTCATTTATTGCACTGCGTTTACTGTTAAATGTGTATTGTTAAATGTTAAATGTATGCACCTTCTGCCAGGACAAATTCCTTGAATGTGAAAACAAACATGGCAATAAATGGTTCTGATTCTGATAATCACGTGTCGATTCAAAGACATTTGGACTTAAAAGACATTTATTTACCTGCGTGTGTGTGCCTGTGTGTGTGCCTGTGTGTGTACCTGCGTGTGTACCTGCGTGTGTACCTGCGTGTGTACCTGCGTGTGTACCTGCGTGTCTGTGCACTACGTAGCGCGCAGCTTTGCCACGGTGAGCTTTTTTCGGTGGCGATACTTGTTTCAACACGATAAGCGCGGAGAAGTATTCACCCATTCTTGTGTTATGCTAATCCCACAAGGCCTGCAGTTATTGGCGTGTTGTCTATGGAGCTCCAGAAATAGAGTCAGATAGAAAACTTGCCAAACTCTCAATCAAAGTCTGGCAAGAAACTCCTCCTCATGGGAAACGTAGGCAAACTGAGGACACACAAGCGACTTAGAGGCTCATAGGGACTATTTTAGTCGATATGCATGTGAATCTGCAACATGCAATGATTAGAAAATAATACATTTTTAATAAAGGGTGTGTTAAAGGTTGGTTGAGAATTAAAATAGTGGATTTTTTTTAATTTTCCAGGCAACTTTAAAAGGTTCCAATCAGAAAAGGATGTTGCTCCCATTGACAAACAGGTCCGACTTCCCTGCAAATATCCGGGTCGTCCTGACAGTATTGCTCCATGTTGCACTGTGTGTTGGAGCTCCTTATCCGAATGTTAGCTGAATGCAGGCGGTGGCATATCTGAAAGTCGAAGGTACTCATTTTGACCCTTGTGTCTGGCTCCCCTTCTATTTATACGCCCGGATATGGCAAGCAGACACCGTGGAGGTATCAAATATTTGCAATACAGCAAATTAAAAAGCCTCAAAGAGCTACCTGTGAGGCATCTTTCAATGTCTCCCACTGACTGGCATTTTAGGGGGTTGTGTTTTTAATTTTTTTTTCTAGTGTTGTAGTTTATAGGTAAAAATGAATGAGAGAGAGAGACATCAGATCTTCTGTTCAACATCTGATAACGATAATGTAAATGAGTTCTGTTTGGAAATCTTAATCTGGATTTGTTTTAATGGTTAAATTGGATTCCCTTCCTAATCTTGTTGAAGCTTTACGGGATAATTTCCTGACCTAATATTCAAAATTAAAATTCGGTGTCATGACAAAACTAAGAGTGTTGCATTCTCAAAATGTAGAGATCAAACGATACAGGCATCTTATCTTATCATAAAACCCTGGTCCACAATAACAGGGCTGCCCTGATTCATCAGATGCTTTTATCAATTTCTATTTTCTTTGATATATCCATAAATAAAACTGATTTTTTTAAATGTTGTGTTAATAATAAAGCCATTATTAAATAATATTAAGCATGTAAGAATTTATTAAATGCACCTGGATTAATGTATGTATGAAAATATGTAATTTCTTTTTCATTCTAATGAATTTAAATCTAATAAACAAAACATAACATGTTCATAATGTAATTCACACAGCCTATTTTCTTTACACATATCCGTCTAATGATGGCGTAAAATAACTCTCATACCGCATTTGGGCCCAACGCTCAGCTGGTCACTAACCTGGAAGTACTTTGGCCCACTTCACCATGCGCACCATCTGCTTTCCGGCCAGGCGGTTGAGGCTGGACAGCAGGTGGTCGGTGGTGTCGGGCAGCGTGTTGTCGTAGCCGGAGTACACCTCTTCGGGCTCGATCAGCTCCAACACGCTGCAGATGGAGGGCGGCAGAAAAGGTGGGACCGCCCCGGGCCCGTGGGGCACCAGGGCGTTGGCGGCGCTGGCGGTGAGCTCCTTCTCCGACGACAGGTAACCGCCTCCAGCGCCCCCTGTGGCCGTCTGGCCGTCCTTAGAGCCCTGCAGGTCCTCGCTGACGCCCTTCAGCTTGCCTAACTTCTTGGACTTCCGCGCTGTGGGGAACGCAGCAGCCCTCATTAACACGCTGACGGCGGTGGCATTTCTAACGGTCAAAATCTGAAGTTATAATTACCATGTGACATACACTGTGCAGGTGTAATTAAAAGAACAAATATAGGTATAATGTGAGGGACGTGGTGGGTCTTCTGTGTGCGTTAACAATATATGTTAGGAAATGTTTAGTTTGAAATCAAGGGGATTTTTTTATCTTCTCATGTCAATGTTAAAGTTGTGTCTGGATGGTGTGGTAGAATAAAGTCCAGTAAAACACTAAAAGCACATAATACTGTAGCACAATAGTCATGTTTTATCTGTTAGGATGTGAACAAGCAAAGAACACACACATAAAAAGCGTACAATTCATAAAATAAAGCCTCTAAGCTGATCAGGCAATTAACTCCATGTGTGCCGCTACACACACACACACACACACACACATGCACACACACACAAGCTATTTGTAAACCCCTGTGCAACAAGGCCATCTTTTTTAAAGTTAAATTATCTCATTTCTTTTACAAGAAATGTGCGCTAATGTTAGCTGCTGCCGGTATTCCCCAAATCCGTTTATCAGACTTTTATTCAATGTTGGTCCACAAACTATCGACCTCAGTGGTTGGAATGAGTATTCAGATCTTTGCTATATTGTAGAAATAATACATAGTAGAATACTAACAGTTCTGCATCAAGAACAATTAATAAAGTACCAAAAGTAAGGCCAAAATATCATCATATTATAATGTTGGTTAATTTTGCATCTAGTAAATGTTGAGGAAATTTGAATTTTTATGTATTCTTGAATAGCTTAATCTATAGTTGTGTATCATCATTTATTGGCTTATTTATATTTTGAATCACAAAATACATTTTGAGTGGTATAAAAAGGTTGATTTAAAAAAAAGGAAGTACAAGTACCTGAAAAGTGTACTCCAGTAAATGTACTTAGTAACTTTACTACACTGGAATGTTTTTCTTTGATACAATACCTTGTAAAAAAATCTTGATATTTGAAATCATGTTCGATGATACTGGTCTATATTGGCAGTAACATAAACACGACTTTGCACATGAATTAATTCATGAAATTATGTCCCCGTAATATTGGCTTCCAGGCAAACATGAAGTTGGTCATCACTTCCGGCAGCTTTCTTTACTTAATATCTTAATATCAAAATCCGATCCACGCAGCCGAGCTTAAATTCACAGGCGACTCCGCTGCTACTCCAGCACTCATTGGCAACCTTAAGCTTTTATTCATGACTCATGGTCATCTGCTGCTTTTCAACACTCCATCACGTTTCACCAAAGAGATGTGTTTACTCCAGGTCATGTTTTTGTGCCTGTAATATGCTTAAGTTAATAATTACCTGCTGCTAAGTCGACGTGTCTGTATCTGATTGACATGTGGCGGATTGTTGGGTTTGAATGAATCCCTTTCAACCGAGCTGCTGTTGGTTCATGGTCGGAGGCCGACCTTCCAGGGGCTGGACCCCAGCTATTACAGCTGCGAAGCTAATGCCAGACTATCTAATGCTAAGTGTTCCTACATACATGCCTGATTGAGTGACAGCCTCAGTCTTAAGATGTATTTTGTTTACGGCTACCCTTTTGCTCTGTCGCTGCATGCATACCGCTCCAAACACCACTTCAACACTGCTTCTCATATAGCGAGTCACAAGGCCGGCCTTGCTCCTGGCATCCACCATAGGCTCCCATTCCCCTGTGAGTGAGTCTGCCACTGTCACTCGGCTGTCTGCATGAACATGCCTGAAGAAGAATAATAAACTCTGTTGAAACTCTGGATTATGCAATCTATAATGCATCCACTCCACAGTAGTTTTGTTGACTGGAAATCAAATTCGCCATAACAAATATATGTCCGCACCTTCACAGTGCATTGAAATGGTTCATAAAGGGCTTTTCTGGAATGTATTTTCCCAATCAGTGCCCACTTGTTTATTTTATGATGTACTATTAAAGATTTGGACCGTCTCGGGGATGAATGTGTAGCATTCAGAGGCACAGGAAACAAGAGTAACCTCATCGCTGACATCTTTTTCTGGATCCTGCTCTCATTATGAGCAAATAAATAAGTAATCTAACTGCTGAATTAGAAATCCCGCCCCAGACGAAACACATTTCATACTGCACTAACAATGTCAGTTCTCTCTTGTTTATTACGTTTGCATCATTAATTGAATGTGTTTATTTTCCGTGAACACCTGGGTCTTCCTTGCGCATTTAACCCTGCACAACAACAAGTGTGTAAATGATTATCCTGTTACATGAAGCTCATTAGCATCATCATTTCCTCAGAAAATAACTCCTATTAGGGAAAATAAGAAACGAGATCCGTATTCCTGTCGTCGTTTACTAAATCATCGGTAATTTCATAAAGGACTCGAGCCGCAGAGATGGAGTTGGAGCCGTTGCTGTTGTGAGCCTGTAGAAGCCCTTTACATCTTTTATGTGATATCGAGCTCATTAAACTTGATTTGACATGACAGCGGACATTTCTAGTGCATTTGCACATGGCAGACTTTTCATAAACCAGCAGCCTAGTACTGAACAGTACTTTAGAAAATTCACAGAATCTTTCAAAAGTGCTGAAATATTGAAGATATTCAATATTCACCGCTTTCAAACTTTTGTCTCATTGCATATCCGAATAGATTAAATCCCTCAACATTTAGAGACACAGAAATGGTGCAACTTTGTTGTATCGCATGCCTCAGGGTAAGATGATACTTAGCGGGGAGGATAGGTGACGATCATAATGAAAAAAAAACACACTTCACAGTAATTTCTAAAATTGGTTTTGACAGCAAATCAAGGAATCTTGCAGAGACAGTGCAGTGCACAGCCAGTCTGCGTCTAAAGTCTGAGGACCTTTCCATAGGCATCTATTAAATCCTCTCCCCCTTGCTATCGCTCCACGTCATTCCAATTTGCAAATATTTCTCTTTGGATTAATTTGGAAGACAAATAATTCACTAACAAGCATGAGGCATGAGGTCAGCTCTCTGCAGCAGCAGCTGTAGTGTGCATGTTTCCCCTTCGGCCGCCTTTATTTCAGTTAGTAATTTGACAGCCCGACCACATATTTCTATACATTTACATTCTCATTTGAATTCGGTATCCTTGGGGAGCATAACATATGTAATTTCAATTACTCTAATGGACTGAACACCTATCAAGTATGCTTTTAGCCTTGTACATGCCACTCCGACCCTGAATTGGAATAAGCCAGTGGCGATGAATTCATTAATTTCATTCCGAATCCCCCTCAACTCCAGTGTCATCTTACCTCATAATACAATAGTGTAACTTTGTGGGCAGCATATGGAGCGCTGTATATCTACACCGTAGATGCATGATGCACATTGTGCTCCGATATGGGCTACTATATGCACACGCATACACACCAACATCCTATGACTCAGCATCCTCGGGCCTCCTGTGACTACAGCCAGACCTACTTTTTCCATATCTATCAGTTCTCATAAGCAGAGCCAGGCTGACTCAAATGTCCCATCTGGGACACGTGACGGGGCAAATCTGTAATCAGGGTGTGACTCCTCACCTCCGAGGTTCATCCCGGCCTGGAGACACTTCCGTACGCGGCACGCCGGACAGTTTTTCCTTCGGATCTTGTCAATGATGCAGTCATTTCTCCCGGCACACAGGTAGTTGTGCTGACCTACAGAAAGAGGACACATGATCAGAACGGTGGGGAACCCACATAGCACAGATATTTTCAAAAGGATAAGCAGCAAAGATTACAAAAAAATAAATAGAGCAATAAAGAAGAAGTAAAAGGAAGCTAGCTTATGTAATATGGAATCATATTTGTATGAATGTGATTTAAATGAACAGAAGTAAACGTCTGATTCTACTGTAGAGGCTGTTTTGTAATGTAGGTCAACACGGGAACCCGTGAAATGTCTGGCAATATCAGAGATCTACATTTCACGACGTTCACAGTGAAAACGATCAGAATTGTGATTATTCCACTCTCACATACTAGAAGGCATGACTAATGGTGTATTGTACAGTATATGGCATGAGGGTATTAATATTCGCTGGACCCAGGACACTGGCTGCAGCTAGACTATTCCTGACAGTGATGCTAACATGGCGAGAATCCATCCTGCCTCCTGCCTAGCCCTCAGCTAAACCCAATGATCTCCCATTTCAGAGCGCTTCCTTCCGCTTCGCTGGTTCTTTACTGTACAGCTCCTCTCCTCCTCCACTCTTCTCCTTCTCTGCGACTCCATCCCACTTTCTTTTTTTTCCCCTTTTTCCACACGTCCGCCAGCCTCAGAGCGCCATACGCCCACACACAGGCAGGCTCATGCTCGTGCACACATACAGTCATTCACTCGCTCACTCCCGTACACACACACACACACACACACACACACACACACACACACACACACACACATGCACATGCATGCACACCCATACACACACACCACCAAAGCTGCTCCACTTGGCAATTAAAAAAAAAAAAAAACTGTGAATGTTGTAGCTGCTTTCACAAACAAATACACACATGGACTTCACAGCACAACCCAGATGGAGTGATATAGTGTGGTGTAGTGACCCCTATGACCCCTGTGCATGGCTTATCTCTATCAGTGTTGATTTTTTAAATTGTGTTAATCTTTGATGGTGTAAAGTCTTGTGTGCATGCACATACCGGCAGGTCAACGTATATCCCTGTTTCCCTGCATGTTCATCTTCATGTTCGTTTGTTTCTTCAGAAGTATTTTCTGGCATGAAAGCTTGCGCGTCGTTTGCAAGCAGTTTGCTCAAACATGCATATCCTGTGCATCACGTTTGTTGCATCTACAGTACAGTATTTGTGTTTGTGTGTAGGACTGAGCAGAAGTTGTTTTCTGAACTAGCAGGAGTAGTGCACAGTGTGTCTGTCTGGCTGCTGCCAAAAGCCAAGGAACCGAGCTGCAGGAGGAGAGGCAGCAGCTGTAGCCCCACCACTATTTCTGGCTAAATCACATGACCGTTACATAAGCCCATTTTTCTTGCTCTAAAAAACAGTAAACTGCGACACAGGAAACACAACGCAGCCATCCCCTTCCCCACCCCCCCTCGTGCACGTGCGCACACACACACACTCGCTCGGATGGGCCGGACCAATTGGCAATTCTGAAAAACTCTGGAGCCTTCCTGTCAACTGTTTGGCTCATTCCCGTGAATCTTGTTAATAATTGTTAGAGTGAAATACACTTTATGAGACGTAGTCCGGTGGGGGGGGTGCGCGCCACTGTGTGTGTATCTGAAAAGAGAGCAAAGTTGTTTATTTATGCACTGTGTGTGCATGCACTCGCATGCCCCCGCACAGCGTGTTTACCTCTGAATATGTGCATTTGCTTATCAACCTGGCACGCGGCGGGATACTGATGAATGCTACTTTTTGAGAATTACCTTGGAAATCGTTTTACGGGAAAAGAAATTACAAAAAATATCTTCATCTCCTATTACAATGGTTAATTTATGAAGTCTTTTTCGACTCGTATTTTAACATGCATAGCCCAAAATTGAGTTTTTTACAGTAAAAATGATATCAAGATATTTCCATATAATACATGCAATAGATGAGACTACTCGGATGCTGTACTAAACTTGACATCCTTTTCAAAACTCCTGTCTGCTGGTACAATGCGCACTCTGTCAGCATTCCCCATTACATGGCAACCATAAGAGTTTTTTAATGGGGTCCACTCACGTCTACTTTTAGCTAATGATCTCACGATCCGGCAACAACCCGCTGAGTAGTCTCTGTTGTCTGTCAGCTCCAGCATCCTCAATTATGAGGACATCCTTCTGAAAGGGAATGCTCTTCTCCTATGGGGACCCCACTTTAACAAGTGTAATCCTAAAGGTCCGCCTGCCCACGGCACAGCTACAGAGCATCTGCTGCACAAACAGAAGTCAGACCGACTTAGGGCTTTGCTAAAGTAGAGCCTTTAACCTGACATTTTTGAATAGCCACTAGACACAAGTGGTCAAGCCCCCGGTTTGTGTAAATAGCCTTACAGATACAGTAGCTGGCCCACATTAATATTTAGTACTTATAGTGGCTGCAGATTTCTTCGTTGCAGTCACCAGATGGCATATAACTAAAGGAATGGCTTTAAAGGAAACGTCCAAATGTCACTCTCATAGATTATTGCCATTTAATCCATTCACAAAGCATTTGGTCAATTATGTGATCGTCACTCATCGGTTATTATTGCAACCTAAATTAGGTAGCCAACAAAAGAAACGAAAACAACAATTACATCTCTCAGAGATGTAATTGTTGTTACCACCGGGCCAGCAGCTAGTGAATCACTGCCCGGCAATAGCACGGCTACTGCAGATCTTTGGACAACTCCAACAGCTGTGTCGCATGTGGCTCCACACAATGAAAAGTCTTTGTCTGGAGCGTTATAAAAAAAAAAAAGACGGTGCAGAAGTTAAAACAGAATGTAGTAGAAGCTGTTAGTTTGTTTACTAATCTCTTTACTTCCATATAAGTATCCGCACTATATCTCGTGAGCGTTTCCATTTCACATAGATTTTCACCATCTGCTGCTTTTTTACATGTGTTGAGTCATTATTTAGGCCTCAGGATGGTGTTTGGAGGTTTCTAGTGTATAGGGACAGCCAGGTATTGCTGTGTGTTTAGGATAAAAGCAGATTAACCACAAATCTGTTTGACGGCACTCTCACCCACAGAGCTTTTTCAAGTGTATGTCAATTCACTGATATTAATATTTACAAATTAAAAACATGTCTATCGCCCTACAGGTTTAAAACACATGTGACTGTATCTTATGTATAAAGTGCTTGTTGCAAAGTGTTTTCTTTCCTCTGTAGCTCCTTTCTTTGTGCATTTGACGTGCACTTACAGCATGGTATTTGGTACACGAGACTAACACTTGTAGTTCTGTATCTTTAGCTCACCCATCATCAGTGAAGACAGCTGATGGAGCCCATCAGGTTGGCACCGCTCATTTGGTTGAACACATACGATGTAACCCGCTGACTGCATTATTTTTGCATTGACGTCAAAGAATAAAGGTATCACCGGGGAGCAGGAAGAGATGGAGGTCAGATTGAATCCACTGAAGGTCAGGGCACATAGGAAGTGTGTGTGCATATATGAGTGAGATCTACATTCATGCTATAAACCTTCAGCATACCTGTTGCTGAGGGTTTATTATATTTAGGCAAAATGTTGTGAATGCTGTATATTGGAGAGCAATAATGTGTCAATTCATTTATTATTCATTTGAAGAAAAATGATCAACAGCCAGTTAAATAATTAAGTAATTTATCAATAAAAACAGCAAAAATAATTAATTATTATTTGCTGCGTTTCTCTGCTTTGTTTGTGTTTTGGACAAAACAAGCAATTTGGAGTTGCCAACTTAGCAGAAGAAAAAATGCGAGGGGCATTTGTTTTCTATTTTTCATTCTAATATATTATACAGGCTAAACAATTTATCAATGAATTTTAAAAACCAACTGGCACATTTGTTGCTATAAAAAAAATGTATTGCAGCCCGAATATATTGCACATCTATTTTTAAAGCAGAAAGGATGTAAAAACAAATGGAAACACACACACACACACACACACACACACACACACACACTGGGACAGTACATCTATCTGGTTTGCATTAGAGAGACCCTTCCTCAGGCTGCATTCTCCAACCTAAATGCCTATTAGCAATGTGGGTCACACACATATTTACAGTAAGCTTTGAAGATTTAATTTCCGCCTAATGCTGTCCAACTGAAATCCTATACTACTGTAATGAAGCCGGTGCGTGTGCATGCATGTGTTTGTATGTTGAATGCAGCTTCTGGTCTAAAGAAGCTCCGGTGTGAGGCGTGTGGTGGAGCTGGAATCGGGGCTGCTAAATGGCTTCGCTCCAGCCGTTGTTTCACGAGCCTCTCGCACACAACCTGGAGCATTCACTCCAAACAGGGAGGGGGGGGGGGGGCTTTTATTCCCCCGGCTTGAGCTGAAAGAGATGCGATTGGACGGCCGAGCTGCCAGTCGGAGCAGAGCCGGCGCAGAGACGTGTCCTCGGATGACCTCTCCCACAGAGGCGGTGCCGAGGAAGACGCTTTTAGATTGACACCAGCGCCTCGGAAACCGCGGCCCGGTCACACTGCAGGACGCACCGAGGTTGACCGGCGTCTTCGTAAAAACCTCCCGGTTCAATAAGTGAGCAGCTAGTGAGCTCAAAAGCAGGGGGCCTGCCTGGTATTATTGCACCGAGCAGACATGCCAAGCCACTGATGACATGTGAATAATAAGCGAGCAGTTCAAATCTTCAAATGCGCTCCACATGGAGCCATTTATTGAGTGCAGCTGTCTTCTATCAACAAACTAGTCTTTAGTGGAGCGGGTGCGGGAGAGAAGCACATGTGAATGCGTTCAGCTATTTCCACATTTCATTAGCGATAAGAACACATATTTGCAAACTGTTGTTTAGTGTCAGAAAGCATTTCCCCCCGAGGCGCAGGGTAAACGCTTGCAGTGAAGAGTCCATCCGTTTCAATGGAGCCTGTAAATTGGCTGCGTGTTTGCGGATGACAGTTGAGTCAACAGTAGCAAACTCGTGAGCTTCATAAAAGTTATACCGCTTCTTATTTGTTTGTTTGTTTACTAAGTGTGTGAGTGTAGTAGCTGCCATGATGTATCAGACAAGGCGGAGGGCTTGCAGTGAATAGTCGAGCAGGTGGATGAATGTGTTTTTTATGAAATAAGTGGATGTGGATGTGAAAGCTTAAAGAATGTATTGTGGGCTTTTTGAAAAGCCCACAGTCAGAACTCTGCACATAATTGAGCATTTCCACATATTTCCCCGGGACGATACAAACTTCATAGTCGGCTTTGCCTTCTGGTAAATGTGACAAGTGGAATGAATAGTTATTCTCTTCAGGAGGACAGTGCAAGGCGCATGTGGCCGATAGATATATAACAGATGGTCTCAATGTAAACCTAAAACACAGCCGTCAAAGAATAACTGTGCCAACCTCCGATGATGTAACGTAAAAAAAAAAAAAACTAACAAAGACTCGGATGAGGGGGAAACCAGACCCTCCACAGTCGCTAGCTTGTGTTGATGACTGAGGAATGCTAACTAGCTCTGTAGTAAAAGGCCGTGGGCCAGTTAGCCGTCTAATGAGCTACAGCCGACTGAAAGATTTTGTCCCCCTAGGCGGGCGGTGCCAAAGGAAATTAAGCATGGGCTGGATTATTCCCCCTTCTACGGATGCCCGCTCTCTGCCGTCGTCTTTTACATCTCACATGCCAAGTCTACGTTTTTAACTTTGAGAGAAAAGAGGAGGAGGAGGAGGAGGAGGAGGAGGAGGAGGAGGAGGAGGAGGAGGAGGAGGAGGAAGTACTGGGAGAGGGGAGGAGACAAACGTCTTCTCACGTCCTAACTTACACCTCTCCGGCGCTTACTGCTGACACATCGTTTTCCATCCCTCTCCCCGTGTCTTACTCCCTCTCCCGGCTCCTCCTCTCTTTATCTCTCTGTCTGCCTCTGACTTTTTCTTTGTCCTTCCTCCTCCCCCCCCCCATCCCCCTCCCCTCCCCCCTCCCTCACTGTATCTGTTTCACTGTCCTCTATCTCTCTTCACTTTGCAAAATCCTTCTCTCACTATTTTCACCCTTTGCCTCCCTCCACCTTGCAGCTCTCTTTACACCTCAGCAGCAGCAGCTGTGGCGGGGTCAAGTAAGGTAACGGCTCGCTTTGCACATCAGAAGGGCGCCCGAGTCGCACGCAACCTTGATGACATCACAACGCGGTGTGGGTTGCCCTCATTACGCTTTGATGGTTTGCACAGTCGCCGCGGCTTGGCTGTGGCGAATCGAGAGGACACTCCTCTTAAAAACAAGGAGATGCCCATAAAGTAAAGAGCGCCGCATTCGATTTAAAGGGCATCGCATAATCAATGTCGTGATATGATTATACTTCATACGCGAAACAAATCGGGCTGCAGATGTGCAAAGCCAGTCGGAGCTTTTCAGCGCCTCACCTGACTAACACTCGCACACAAAGTCACATCTTTAGCTTTCTGCCGCCGGCTCTCTGCTGGCCAAGCTAGAAGCAAGAACAATGGCATGTCTGATTGGATAACCCCTGACACATAATCTGGTTTCAGGTCTCCGTAACGACAGTGTGTAAATATCATCAAATTAAGGCATGATTTGATTGGCTATAAATGCAATTCCTCCAACGGTCAGAAAAACACCTCGAGGGCCTGATGCCCGGCTGGCAGGCTTGTTTGCTTGTTTTTTTTCCCCCCGCCTGCACCGGGTCTGTAAGAGTGCATTTTGCATTCAAACACTCATTTTAATGAGCGAGGCCAACGCCTCAGGCACGAAATGAAAAGCACATTATGGCTGCTTGTGATTTTCCTTCAGCTAAATATAACATAAAGGGCTGCTGCAGGAGAATTACCTACTGAATGATTTTTCTTTTTTTTTTTGACGTGCCTCTCAACTTGGTCACAGTCTATAAATACAGTGTGCCAAAATGTTTTTGGTCATTTAAATTATCTTTTTGGAAGAAAAAATAAATAGGTCTTCCTTGATTTTCCCAGTTGTTTGTTGCATATAACAGTGTAGAGCAAATAAACCCAGCAGCAGTGATGCTGCCGAAATGGAAAAAACAGGCTGCTTCATGTCTGCTCAGGAAAAAAGTGATTATCTGAAAAATGGAAGGAAATTGCTGTAATGCAAGATGAATGAAACTTGCTGAATGACGGTAGCAGTAGCTTCTTCCTCTTATGCAACTATTAGTTTTCAGGATTAGAGTCGAAACAACATGTGACACTCTTCTGTAAACAATGAAGTAAGAGATGTTTTTATGGTGGCCAAGAGAGCGCTCAATGCACCGCAACAGAAGAAAACACATTTCATTTGAGATTTTACGACTAATTACGAGCTTGTTTATCATCATCAGTCATCACAGACTTGTGCAACCACTGCAGCATTTCATTTTCTTGTGTTTTCTGTATATTTCTGCTGCCTACGTTGTCAAATTTGCAAATGACTCTTAATTTGCTTGAGTTTTCTGTCCGCATTGATGTTTTTTTTTTTTTGTACTTGTGTTTTCTTAAGTTGCAGCGTCTTGAGTTCTCCCAGTCGCACTAGAAAAAGCTCTGCAGCGGTATCTCGCTTCGGCACGAGTGTGTGACGTACCTTCCACGGCTCTTTTGAAGAACACTTTGCAGCTCCCGCACGTCACGACGCCGTAGTGGCATCCTGAGGCCTCGTCTCCACAAACCAGGCACACTTTGGCCGTCGAGGACGGTTGTCTCAGCGGCGAGCTGAAAGGACACAGACGAGAGTTTTTAAGACCGGACATGAATCAACACCCATTTTTTTTTTCCTTCAAAAGTCAACCAGCAGAGCCAGGCCAGCCTGTCCCCTTCCTCGCGGTGTTACGGCCTGGTCCACATTGTGAAACATTCCTGTGCTTTTACGACCCACTGTACAGTAGCAGCACCGTGTGGCTAACCATAAAGATGTCTGCCAACCGAGAGACGGGGGCTTTGCACTCAACTGATTTATAGCTTCGCCGGGCTTATAGAGACGCCAATGACAGAATTATGGAGGAGATTATTTAAATTCAATAAGCAGAGAGACACAGAGCAGGATGTCAAATTTAAGTAGGATCCAAAACACTTGTCCCCCCCCCCTCCGGCAGAAAAAAAGTGAAAGGCGCTGGAAACGGTATTGAGTGGTGGCCAAAAATAATACAAACCGCGATGGAGGAAAGATTCGATGCGACACAGAGTCAACAGAGTCAAAAGATCAGAGCTGATGTGTGCTGTACTGTAAGTTGTATGTCATGTTGTCATTGTTTACTTTGCAACAACAGCAAGAAGGCTTTGTTTACTTTGGCATCATTTACTGCTCTCACCGCCGACTGATTTCTACAATTACATGAGCGTTAAAGCTCACCATGTGCGCTACATTCCTGCTCATGCAGCGCTAAATGGGGGAATTGGTTATAGTTCGCTACGGTTGATAGGTGTGAACGCTCAAAAGTAAATGGATGACACGTCCGTCTAGTTAATCTGTTAACGACAGAGGCATGCTCAAAGCAGTTTAAAGAACTGAAAAGGACTTGCAGAGGACAGGAACAGTAGGGCGGGACAGTTTTATCTATACGCTGTATCAAGGTACATTATCAGATTCACCTTGACAAAAAAAAAGTAATAACGTTGCATTCACAAGCGGTGCATGTATATTCGGTCTCATGCAGGCTTACTGACACGTTTGTCCTGGTAAATAAGTGTGGGGCCGGTTAAAGGAACTGGGCCGTTGGCTAATTAGTCGGTTAAACTTCTGCTTCGATGTCAGTCGTTGAAGTGGTTTTGTCAGTTAGACATTTATTAAAAACAATATGAGAGAGATGTACAGTGCACACAGTATTACAGCCCGATGAATCAGTGGGCCGATATCATCGGAGGATCCCAGATATACTGCATAAGTAACATGAAATAACAGTACAGAAATGCCGAATACTTTTGACATTATTCAGAAACATCTTTAACTAGACACAGTGCAATAAATGGGAATGATTGAATATTTACAATTGAACAGTAGAATATAAAAATAAGACAAGATATTGGCTTCAAAAAGTAAACTGAGTAACCCTTGTTAAATGTGTATTGTTAAATGTTAAATGTATGCACCTTCCCGCCAGGACAAATTCCTTGTATGTGTAAACATACATGGCAATAAATGGTTCTGATTCTGATTCTGATTCTGATTCTGATTCTTCAGTATACTATATGTAAATTCAATGCTCAGCCATATTAACCTCTTTAAGCATTTATATCTCACGCATTTCCAAGAACATTAAGACTAAATCTATTCCTTAAAATAAGGTCCGCCAAATGGAGATGGAAGGCAAAAGATGGATGGAGGGGGGCCGTCCAGCCCAGTCCGGTTGGACATATGACATGGTTTCATCAGTTTGCAGAGCAAGCATTCCCTATGGATGAGGCTGAATGATTAACGTATATCAGGTCATGCTTCTTAGTCGCGCTACTTATTAATGGAATCACACCGAATCAGTCGGCTCTCACATGTAATAAAAAATGCAACATGCATTTACATTCTGAGTAGATTCAAAGCTCCCTACATTTAAGGATAGCTCCTCGCGAAAAAAAAAAAATAGCATATCAAATATTTGATAAGACGTTTCCCCTTAATGTGCACACACGCGCGCACACGCCACACACAAAGAACACAACACGTAGATGGGTACAAAGAGAGAACACCTTGTATCAAAACATTAAAAGTGGCCTCAGCTTCCCCTTCTTTTCCGTTCTAATTACCTCGCTCCCATCTCAATCAATAACATGCAAGGTGATTGTCTGGTTAACATTCTCCTTACATCCTTCATCAAACCAGCTGCCAAGCGCTCTCTCTCCCCTCTCTCGGCCTCCCTCCCTCGCACGCTCTCTCTCACGCACACACATTTCCTCCAGGGGACGAGCTGGAAAGGGGTACAGCAACAGCACACTCAGATACAATCAGGACCACTGATCTAATTCCCTCTCGTCCATCTACACACACATTCAATTTGTTAGGACGCTTAGAGGAGTCTCTGGTGAGGTGTTTGTCTGACTAGATCTCTCTGGCACCGGGCCCCATGGTTTCAGCTAATGCGAGTGTGTGTATGTGCGCACGCACAAAAGCAATCCATGTCGAGGTGTGTTTTTCAGCATGTTAATCTGCTGAATATCCCCCCTCGCGCCCAATTCATTGGATTCTTTTTTTTTTTTTTTTTACACCGTTACAAAGCAGGTTTACCAAGAAAGCGAAGAAAGTTTACAGCCAAGAATAACACCAGGAGCCCGCGAGCGGTCGAAGGTATCTGCTTCTGAAATGCAGTCGGCGGCCCACCCTTTTAATAGTGCCACACATTAAAACCTTGTCGCTGCGTGCCAGCCTGCTTGCCTGCTGGTCCACCAACAAGGTGACTTCCCCTCCCTCAGAGAAGTATATAGGTCATTCACTCTCTCTGCTTATGAAACCAGAGCAGACAGGGCCGGCTGCAGTGACTGTGCACCAACGGCTGCCAGTGGCCCAAAACTAAACACCAGCTACCAGACATTCCCAAATCGGGCTCTTTCAGCAGAGAGAGCCGATAGCCTGCAGTTCGTCCGCGTACGGGCACGAAATGATAATGTAATATGATTTTAATGTGCTTAAGCGAATGAGGGGAATGACATGCAACAAAGGTCTCCAGTCAGAATCCAAATTGCTGCGTTGTGGGTAAGTGGTGTGCGTCTTCGATCACGAGGACACAATAAATACATTTCCTTTTTGTTTGGCTAGTCATTTCCATCGCTTAAGGCGTTGTGAGGTTGCAATTTCTGTCCGTTTCAATCGGAGGCTCAAATGATGATGTTGCACTGGAAGTAGCATTATGTCACCGTTCATATCATACTGAAAACACAAAGGCTGCAGAAGAAGCACATTCGCATTGATCATGTTATTTGATAGAGATGTCCATTTTCGGTAAACGTACCGAAAATGGACAAAAAGATCGGTTTTAATCCTGATTATGCAGATTTGTGCCACAAAAATCATTTTTATACACAAAAATGTGGATAACTTTCTCCTTGAAGACGAGCAAATTCAATTAATCCATCACCATATCTCGAAAATAACGTGGATGACAAGTTCTGCAGTGGTGTGCAGGCTACTTCTGTGAACTAGGGCTTTTTTCCCTCGACCCCTGTCTTTATTTCTGGGTACAATCTCAGACTGACTCAATGGGACTGACTGCAAAGATCAAAGGTCTCATTCTTCGCTCCAGTTGTTGCTTTTTTCTCTTCCTACAGAAACCCCAGGGCAGCGGTTTCATTGTTTTCAGTGTCCTTTCATCTTAAAAGATAACACACAAAGCTAACATCTGATTTAGTTGCTGTGTATTTCCCATGAGGATACAGATGAGTGCGAGTACACAATGCCGGCTTCTCCCCACCAAAATGCACAAGCAGAAACTTGTATCTCTTTCTAGCGCTCGCTGGCCTCTTCGCCGCTCCCCCACACCGGCGGGCTGCCGAGGAAAGATGTTAAAGAAAAGACAATGGCGGAGGACAATCGGGAAAATAAATGTGAGAGCGTTGGAAAGCAGACTCACTGTGCCCGCTAAAAATGTGTGAGGAGCAAACCACAGGACAGATGTTTGGACTCAAAATTGGCCTGGTGCTTTTCTACAAGTGCTTCAGATGTCACACTGGGAGCATTCTCCAAATGGTTCAAATATCTCCACCCTCTCTCAGCTGCGGAAGGAATGCTAAATCAGCGAAGAGCTGAGAGCAGAAAGGATGGCCGAAGAGTTATCAGGATCCAATATTGCACTTGATAATGACAGCAGTCGGTCAAAGGGGAATTTCCCAGGAGGCCGCATCGGGGTCAATTCGGGGTCACAAGGAAAAGGTCAGAAGTCATCCGAGCTCGGCGTAACTACAACAATTAGTAGCCGCAGAAACGAAACATGAAGTCAAATAAATGATGGTAGTCAAGGGGGCTCTAGTTATTCTGAGGTTATCAAGATAACATCGTTACGGGTGAATAAAGGGCCGTCGGGTACGATGGACGGCCCACGTGATGAGAATGAACCCTGTGATCCACATAAGTACATTAGCATGACCGTCAGTAAACAAGCAGCTGAAACGTGCCCAATAAAAAATCTTAGAAAACCTTTGAAGCTATTGAATGGAGACAGAACTTCTGTCTCTCCAAACACACACACACACACACTTCTGTGCTGTACTGTATTTACACTGCTGTGGAGCCAGCCGCCCACTGTAAAGATAGATTTGTGTGTGCGTGTGTGTGTGTTTGAGCAGACACACAGACTCATTCTAGAGGGATCAGACAAGTACCACAGCCTCCCTGAACCTACCCCTCATGAAAGAGAAGCATCCTTGACTCTGCAAAACACACACACATGAACGCACGGACACACACACACACACACACACACATGCACGCACGCACACACACACAACACAACTTCCATGGTACAGTGCTTCTCTGCAGTCTGGCCTACAATATTTATGTAATACACACTTTGGCATGCTGAAAAACCTTAAGCTAGACCGGTTCAAAGACGTTTTATGTAACGCACAACTCGGCGTGTTGGAAAGGTAAAGGTGGATTGGTTTAAACAAGCTGAGGGAGATGGAGAGGGAGCGAAAGAAGAGGACAAAATGGCTTACATAACCGTGAGCAGACAGTATAAACATTAGGTTGACACCCACTCACCGCCTCTCAAAGGGAGAGAGGTCTTATGGGTAGTGTTAGAGAGCCACCAGGGATTTATTTTTCCTGGTGAAGGTGACCCTGGCATTGGGCAGAGTACCTGAGCATACAGAAATATGAGATTTCCTCTTTGTCAGGCTTGTGTTACACTTGTGTTAAGGTTACAGTATAATCTACTCCGACTGGCTGCCTCTTATGGTTAAGAAAGAAAAGAAAATTCAAATGTTATGCATGCATACCATAATTATCTTACAGTTTATAATTCTTCATGTATTCTCTGTAAAAACACGAGTTTAAAAACCTTAAATACAGGGCAAATATGTTGATTTCCCCATCAAATAACAGATATTGCAAATTTGCTTTTCTGATGGAATCTGGTGTCCCGGCTGTGACTGCATTCCTCGTCTTAAATTCCAAGCTGTTGTGTTGTCTCCTCTCCAGCGCTTGTGCCTATAAACTTTAAGTGACCTTCCCCGTAACAGCAAATCATGATCATCTGTCACATATAAATCCACTGTTTTGAGTGTAAACAAAGAAATGAGGCGAGCCAAATGCATGCACACACACACACACACACACACACTCACACACTCATGCACACACACACTCACTGAGTTGATAGAGGCTCGGTCAATGGGCAATAACAGGCCACAGTATCATTCTGATCTATACAGAGTATCCAGTTTGTACTCGTCTGAAGTTGTGTCTGCCTTTGACTTTAAATTCCATGAACCAGCTCCACGCCCACTCCTTCCTGAACTTTCACCTTTCCTTCAGTGTGCAGTCGCAGCTGGACGGCCCCGGGGTCGTACGGGGACAGCGGATACCTTCAGGCCAGCGGCGGCGTAACTCGCCGGCTTTTAACCAACCGGAGCCGTCTGACCGTTTTTCACTTCACTCGCTGTCACACACAGTGAATGAAATGAATCACCTGAGATATTTTGGCTAAGTCGCAAAGCATGCAGGCATGGCTCTCAGGGAGATGTGGCAGGGTGTTATTATCTGTTGGGGAGGATTATAGTGGCTGGAAACTCCCGTAATTCATGCCTGTCGAAAAGGCCGATCACCATTCACGCAGTGTAAAATTAGGCATGGAATGCCACTGCGTGCCCAAAGATTTGATCATAGTTCCTGTGCAGCTCGGCCCGTTTTTTCATACTTTTTATGCTGCACACACAAACGTAAGTGCAGCCATATTAAAAATGCAGCTTTTTGCGAACAGTTCCTATACAGTGTATGGGGGTCAACACACCCACTCGTTCATCTCTGACCATATGCACTGGGTTCATGTATACACAATGCATGAACCAGGCCAAAGATCTATACTGCGAGGAACTCAATTTAGACAAGTCTTGCATCTGAGCTTTGGAAATGTACAAGGCTGAGAAGGGGTGTAGGTGGGTGTAAATCCCACACACACAAAAAAGTGAATATGAGGAACTTTTGATTGGTTGTAAAAACCGCCTCAATTTAAAGTCGATGCCTCTATACGACTTACATAAGAAAAACGAGACCGCCAGCGAGCAGATTGACTCTTTCTACAAAGTTATTCTTAAAGCTTGCCGTCTGTGCCACGGGGTCAGATTCCACGCGAAATCGGACGAAATCATGCAGGTTCATCAGAAACGCCTGAAGCTCCGACCCTAGCGGGGATTCACTTCCGATGTTCCCCTGCAGTCAGACCTCCAGCGGGTCCTCCTCCAGCCAGAAGCAGAGCTTCACCTTGCAACACCGACTGCCGGCTGCAGTAAAATGAGACGTTCTTTTCAGTGAATCTGGTGCATGGGAAACACTACCGCTTTTGTCCACAGGGGCCGCCAAAACCAGCACAAATTAGAGTTCCTCCCACCCAGCTTCAACTCGTTCGCCTCAAAAACTTTCTCCGTAGGGCGACATTTTTCAGAGGCAGAAACAGAAACAACATCAACCACTTGTAAAATGTTTAGTATTTGTAAAACAACAACAACGCTGCAAACAATTGCACACGTTACCGGATCACATTGCAAATAAAAATGACACAACAGCCTTTACTGTGATGAATTCATCCCCCATGAAAGAAAAACTGCTATTAATTTGTGCAGCCTCCGTCGGCAGATCTCCTCGCCGGGTTCGCCTGCTGTTTTGATCGACTGTGACAAAGTGTGTTTACTGCCTTAAAGCAGTGAGGTTCACAAGGGCTCCTCGGTCTAATCACTTTCTGTTTTTAGCACCAAGTTTCCAAGATCCTCCGCTGAAATCAGAAACAGCCGCAAAACAGCTGGGAACGTAATTCAGCTGACATGTTGAGAAATGCATTGTTGGGGCATCAGGTTGATTTACAGGCATGGGAAATAGAGAAATAATGCAAACAAGAGGCCAGTGATAAACAAAATGTTCGACACATGAATAAACATGGAATAGAGCTCAATGACTTAAATCAAATTTCTCTCCTGAACATAAACCTACATGATAACAGCGAAAATAAGCATGGTAGTTGGCTTAAATCTAACTAAATACACAAAAAGGAGCCTGTTTCCACCACCTTTGTGAAACGTGGCTTAAAATGTACTCTAATCTATCTCACTGCCACGAAGATAAACACAAATGGAGCACTTCAAAGCTACGCTGCTAAAACTGGTTCTGTTATTGACCCAAATCCTTTGATTTCAGGGGCATGGTTGAACTCTAGACCCGGCCTTCCCCAGGTGTTCATGTTTCAACATTATTTACTGCTTATTTTGCTTTCTTCCACCGACTCCATGCAATACCGGGCTCCTTACAAATGTGTCTCCAGCCAGGTCTGGGGTCAGGTTGCCTGTACAGCAGGTGACCTCCAAACTCAGCTTAGAGGCCCTGGGACAAATGAGAAAAACAAATCCCTAGAGAGGGAGATTATCTTTAAGGGATCAGCTCTGACCAGAGCCACCTCCACACCACACACTCCTTACCTCTGTTCTCCCCTTTCTAGCAACAGTTAGCACCGCCGAGCCCTGTTTGCTAGCCTCTAGCTAAGTACAACAAGGGTCAAATCAATAAGATTACCACATACATATAAGCTGGTATTTAAATTCGACAAAATACAAAATAAATACAAAATAAACTTAGCGTGTGGATCCAGAGAAATGAATCCTGCCAAAACAAATTTTATTCAGGAGGTGACCTTTTCTTTTCCTGTGTGATTCAAAAAGGCCTCACTCTGAATGTAGGTTAATGTACGCTGGCGCTGACACATGTTGCCAGCAACCCTACGCATTAGCTGTCACATGTGATCATCCTCAACACCCACCAGTCATTTACAATTCTGCTGGGACAAACATGGAGGAAGAGCAGGCTGAGAGTCCGGCGTGGGCACCGAGGAAACGCGGCACACACCGCAACACATGAGCATTCATGCTGAGGGGGGAAAGTTAGCTGTGTGTGTGTGGGGGGAGGGAGTGTTTATTGTATGTATAGTTTAAAGTCTTGTGGCTCCCTAAAGTCACTGGTTATGAAACCACAACCTCAAGAAGTGGGCACGCATGAGAGTCAAAGCCAAGTCTCCAGCTGGCTCGGGTCCAGGTCGGCCCCTTGCTTCTGACAGCAAGGGGCCGATCACGTGATCAACCGAAATATGCAAATGAGAAGACGGAAATATGGAGTATTTTTGCAAATGTAATATTTTAAATAGCATTTCTGCACATGAGTCGTAGTAGCAGGTGGAGAAAGGAGGAGATTGGTTAAAGCTCCAGCGCCGTACTGTTGGCTGAATTAAACGCCGTAATTTATTCGGGTGATTTGGTGAGGCAGTGCTGCTGAATAGGAGGTTAACACCTATCAACACAGAGCAAACGCAATAAATGGTCCACCAGGTTTATGTCTACAGTTTGTCCGGCGCTATCAGGTCTTCTCATTGTAAAGCTCAACATTAATTTCATAAAAGGTCAACTTTAATTCTGACCTCCGAAATTACAAAAGGTCACACACGAGCGGGACAAAATGCGAAAGAAAAGGAAGGTTAGAGGGCAAAGACACACACACACACACACACAATACCGGGCCAAACTAAATGTGTCTGTGCAATGACCTTTTTCAAATTCAGTGTGTTCACCTCCAAAGGATTACAGGCCCAGATGGCCAATGGAGGAACAATACAACACCTGCTGAGGGACATGGCGCAATTAGGTTTTTGCTAAAAAAAAAATAATACTGCAAAAAGACAAACCACCGTCTACACAATAAAATATCAAAGAACGCATAATGTATGTATGCGCTGACACCTCTAACTCACTCTCAACCATCTTCAGTCAATGCTCGTCCTCAGACTAGAAGCCTCCATCTTAAAATGTGCAATCGGTTCTGCACATTCAACCTGCGCTCACGGGAACAGCGACATATCTGGTGTTGTGTTGTTGTGTTGTTGCTGTTCATCAGTTAAGATGTTTGAAGTAAAAAAAATACATGTGTATCATGCACCGAAGTGACGAAGTTAGCGTGCATCGGCGCTGTCATCGCAACAGGTGCAGCCCGACAAACCTGATCGGCAATTTTCGCATTTCAGACAAAGTCACGCACTCCTTGAAATTTAAGAGGAAACACAATGATCGACTAACGCCGGTTATACGTACTGCTTTCTTGGGAAACCGAGAGCTGAATGTTTCTACAGAGTGCGACAGCTTGGCCGGCGTGTCTGTGTCTGCCTCCTGCATCTCTATCATAAGGCTTGCACCAGGCCTTGGCCATCGCCGCACAATGCCCACACTTTTCCTTTTGGTGTCGCACAAAGAGTCACGTGTTGGATATGTGCAGAGAGGAGGAGAGGGATACAGACAGGAACATAAAAATCGAGAGAGGATGTGATTATCAGCTGTTGTCACCTCTCCCCATCATCGTACTTATACGGAGCACATATTGGAGCCTGAAACATAATTTCCTGTTCAAAACAAGAGCTTAAAAACAACATCAGGCCTCGCGACATTGGCTCAGGTGAGAGCTTCTTCACAGGTGCGGCCCGACTATTGATGTATATTTAATAAGGTGAAAGATTTGCGACGGCGCACGCGGCTGCCCTTTCAGAGCCGGCGCCCATGTCGCCTTTTTGGGGGCGGCCAATTCCAGGGATGTCAGCGATGGTGAGGCCGACTGGAGGAATACAGGGAGATGGGGACAAAGGGTGGAGTGAGACAGGACGGGAGAGAATATTTAAATTTAATTCTGACATCCACATACACTGACTTATTTGCTGGTTGATTCTGACAGGCTTCGAAATATACAGTATATAAAAAAAGATGTATTAAAATAAAATATACACATATTCTTCTCTCACAATGAAACTGACATTCTGGAAGTGACCCGGTGTGACATAGTCAGATAACGATTCATTATTATCTCCCTCTGCATGTGGGTTCAAAAGGGTTGAAATATAATATATATAATAATAATATATAATAAACTTAACAATAAGTACAACAGCATGGCAGATGCATTGGAAATCAAGTCATCAACTGATGCTTATTTTTTCTATTAGGGCTAAAATGATTGGTCTTTTCGTAGATTAATAATAATATATCAAATAAAATTGCCAAATATTTTAAAGGCTCCAGTTTCAACCATTGTACAGAATTTAAGGTTTTATCTATATTATACCATTTTAATCTTTATCCCTTTGTGTTTTTAATTGTTGTAGGAATTGGAAGGTGAC
This sequence comes from Cottus gobio, assembly GCA_023566465.1. NCBI lineage: Eukaryota > Metazoa > Chordata > Actinopteri > Perciformes > Cottidae > Cottus > Cottus gobio. The sequence continues at coordinate 21,102,617 of CM042219.1, forward strand.
ACCTTTGGCATTAAAACTTGTAAAATCTTTGGCATATGTTCTTTTTATTGCTTTATTTTTTTTAGATTAAACTATCAATCCTGGAAATCATTCAATCATTTCAGTTCCAGCCCTTGATGATCACGTCACAATATAATTCTCCAGAAACCAGATAAATTGTAATATTAAATACTACTAAAACCAGTTGCCGATTTATGGGTTAGTTTTGAATATAAATTATTCATTTTAAGTCATTTTAAGTCAATTTGACTGCCCCTCAAGTGTGAGAATGTGCTGCTTGTCTTTATCCTATGTGACACTAAACTGAATATCCGGGTTTTAGAATGTTGGTCGGCTAAAACGATACATTTGAAAACATCATGTTCCGGAATTTTTCTCCGGTTTCGAACATTTTATGTACAAAAGATCAGTCGGCAGATAAATAGATAATGAAATAATTGTTAGCTGCCACTTTAATTTTTTGAAAATCATCGTCCTATTTGCATTGGTCCTCGCAGACATCGCCTCATTGTGCTCGCGGTACGTCGAAGAAGAAGACCAGTGGTATGCATCATGGAAATGATGCTCCGCTTATCATCTGACTGAACTGTCCTTGCCCTCTTTCCCCCGGCGAGCAGTCACATGCGCACAAATATATTCATCAACATACAGTTTCAGGCACCGTACACACATGTGCCGTTTACCACCACGTTATAATTCCCTTCACGCTGCACTTTTAATAAATCATAACATCAGGCTTTGCCACTAAGACGCCCTTGTTCAAATAAAACATTCGCCCAACCAAATACTCCCGGGGCTCAGAATATCTCCCACATTTTCCATCCGAGTGAAATACTGTCGATTCAGAGGTTTCTCTCCTTCCTCTCTCTCTCTCTCTCTCTCTCTGCTGCTCTTCCCCTCGCTGTCTTGTGTATACACTCCATCTCATTGTTTGAGGTGTATGAAACTCTGAAGATTAGGGTAAATACATGACATCTTGAGCTTATGGCATAAATATTTAAGAATGGGGAGACAGGCCTCAGGTGGAGAGGGGAGGAGAAATATCTCATGAAGAGAATCCTATGTGAAAAGCTCTGCGGGGAAAACAGGAAGAGGAACAATAAAGAAAAAGTATTTTAGTCTGTCATTTCTACAGATGGATGTCTTTCTTAAAGGACAGTAAGAGTGGATTTTTAATAAAATATTTTAATTACTTTTTTTGTGAACAGGAGTTTAGTCTCAAGTGACATAGTGGGCTCTTAAATGGGAGGCCATGGGGATTTACACAGTGAACAAAGGATTCCCTATTGAAACACGGGCTTTGTGCAGCAGAGAAGCAGCTTGTAGCTCCACGTTTTCTATCTAGTCACTGTTCTGCTTCATGTTGCGAAACCCATCAGCGCTAATGAGTAGCTTTATAAGGGGAAACAGAGCGTAATTGGTTCTCGTCTGAGCAATGGAGAGACATGGTGGAACGATGTCTGCACACCTCATATCAAGCATACATGGCTTCTACCAAAACCTGACTGGCACATCCACATTTCCCGACACCATATACCGTGGAGGACATTGACAGCCTCTCAATGTGGCACCGACTCGCCTTTATGTACTCTGCCCCCGGGGGCTGTCAGTCCACAGACGCTTTATATGAGAAAGTCTGTGGTGACAGCCATGTTACGGTGCGACGCATGCCCATTTCAATGGGATCCCCGGCCAAAGCATACAAACTCTGCTTACTGTAAATGCAGAGGAAGTGCCACATCTGCACCACCAAATCCCCTCGGGAGACACAGAGGTCGTAAATTTCCATTCAACGCCAACTGTTCCTACATATACATGCCTTGCATGTATAAGGAAGAAGAATAAGCATATTCTTGTCTGTGTTTTACTGCCCAAAATAATGAAGCCGTATAACGACCCAAAAAAAAAGGATTATATACCAGTCTAAATAAATCTGCAACTGGATAACCCCATCGAATGAACGAAAACACAGGGATATGTAAGCCTCCTTTTTTTTTAATTATTATTATTATTTGTGTCCCTGTGTGTCCACAGTAACTCATCTTCAGCAAAAGCAAAATGCCATCCTGTTCAGAAAATCTGCACAAAAAAAAAAGTGGTTCCTTCCAACAATATTTAAACGTTTCCTCCTAATTAAGCTCAACAGAGCCGTTTACAGTAATCGCTCCGTCATCGCGTTTAAGCTCCTCCCTCGATTCAACCTTTCCTCTCGTGCCATCTTTTGTTTGCAGAGGGCTGCTGAAAGGTCCTCCCCCCGGCCCTCAACACGTCTCTGTCAACACGCCTGCTTCGTCAGCCGCTTCGTCAGAGCTCCTCCACGCGCATCATCCCTGTAATCTTTGCCTCCTGTTGAGAAACTTCTTCTTATTCATGCGGATTAAAGCCATTTGTCGCAGAAGGCAAAATGTGCCTTGGCAGAGCCAAAGCGTCAACATTAGCCCCGTGCCGACGACTTCATATTCGATCGTAATAACGGGACTGTCTCTTTAAACTCATCGCACCCCCCGGAGCCCTTCTGTGGCCGGGTGAACGTGCAAAGGACAATTTGAAAAACTTGTTTTCGTAGCGATAGCATCAGTTGTTATTAACGAGGAGCAAATGCTGCGTAAATGAATCTGTCTGAGCTCCTCGCCCGCGGCCATCAATCACAAGTATAATGCTCACTCCTGATTTATTAATAGGGTTGGAACGGCGGCCATAGGGTGTGCAGGCGAACTCCTTAACGTAACGCAGACCTTTCACGGGGTCAAGCAGGGTGTGCTTCCGGTCAGTTTTCCACAGCGCCGGCAGACAGTCTCCCGCAAATTAAAAAAAAAAAAGTTGCACGTGTTTTCGTGGAGATCGTGGGCAGCGAATCCAACCGAATATCATTTTAATAAAGGCCGGCTGGGAGGACGTATTCTTGTCGGCCAACGTTAAAACCACCCTCGACTAAGAGCCAATGGGATTTTTCCATTTTCCATTCCATAGTTTTGTTCAGCAAACAAATCTTCACAAATAAACATATTTTCTTTTATGATATTCAATGTGCATGATGCTGCGGACCTATGCTGGTTTTACCTGCTGAAAGATTGTAAGATTTCGCTTCAGCCACTTTTTGGTGCCATTGAACAAACAAGCGTGTTCATTAGAAGCCAATATGTGCTTGTTGCTCGTATAACAACATGACTAATCAAACTCAAATGTTGTTTTAATAACTTAGCCAAAACGTGTTATGCCGCGCCCTCCCCTGCAATGCGATGATGCCACGCGTCATTCACTTAAAAACGAATTGTCGACGTGGGCCCGTTCGTGCATTCTTTTGTCCTCTTCCCTTACCTGCATCTGAAAGCCGGCTCACAGGGAGGAGGAGTGAGGGAGGCAGAGAAAGAGTTTAGCCATCCCTTGCAGCCACAGCGTATGAAGCTGTTCCAACAGTTCGGCACCCTAGGGAGCCATTCTAGTCGCAGCGAATCTATCCAGAGAGACAACAGCGGACTTACAGTCAGCAAAGGCTGTTCCAGGTCTGTCTGTGCCGCATTAGCATGTATTCCCTTGGTCTTTGGCCGGGGTAACGGGAGATTCAATTTCCCCCGTTACCGGTCCACTGAAATCAATTGCCGCAGTTAGGAACAGTAGAGTGTGAATGATACAGACTAATTCTTGTGTGGAGGGAGGTTAATGTGAAGTGCACAAGGTCAGTGCATTTTAAAAGGTAACTTCTCTCTCTCCCCCCCTTGTCTTTTTCTTTCTCTCACATGAACACACACACAGCCGCAGAGTCCCTTAGTGGTTTCTTTCTCCTTCACTCGTTCTCTCTCCCCTTCTCCCTCTCTGCCTCTTTCTATCTCCCACTTTCTCACTTGTATTCCCGTTCCCTTCTCTTCGCTCACTCATCTCTTTCTGCATGCTAAGGAAGGGTCTCTTCACACCTCACAGGGGCTCGGAGAGAGAGAGAGAGAGAGAGAGAGAGAGAGAGAGAGAGAGAGAGAGAGAGAGAGAGAGAGAGAGAGAGAGAGAGAGAGAGAGAGAGAGCTGTGCTGCAAAAATTGGGTTATTGACCAATCAGCAAACAAACATAAGACACCGTGGATCAATGTGAAACGCTTGGATCAATTGAGGTGGTCAACAGTTGTACGAGCAGTGACTAAAGAAGTCAAACATCTTGCCGTTCTGGATTTGTGAGTACGTTTAGGAAGAAATTATGGTGAGTCATCAATAATTGGTTAATAGACATCAAAGGAATCCATCCCTCCCCTGTCGTGCTCAGTCTGGAGTATCTGGATAAATGCATGTCATGAGGCTTACACTGAGCCGTGCAGGGAACAACAGCGTCTGTCTGCGACCAGTGGAATAGCTTTGGGTTTCTTTTGTGTATTAATGTCCAGATGGACAGTTGTGTTGTAATTTGCAGCACTTCCTGTTTACAGCCAGGTAGTGCAAGAAACTGGCTAAATATAACAGCAGCTTCATTGATAGCGAATACAAATACATTGCATTTGTTTTGAGGGTTTAAACTGAGGGTTAATTTTGTTGTAGTGTCCTGGAGACATCAGTCCAAAACCCCTTAGATCGCAGTCAGTTCATTTCAATCCTACACTTAATACGCTGCTATAATTTACTCAATTTACATTGCTGTATAAAAGTGTTGAGTCGATAATCCTCGCATTTGAGACAATGGAAGCAGACAATGTTGTGGCACCTTTTCTTGAAATCAATTATCCTGAAGATTGTTGGAGGTAATTTTCCGATGATCAACAAATTTACTAATTTTTTCAGCTCTAATTGTGAGCAATTTGTAATTCACAAGGTGGCGTTTAGCTCATGCACCAGTCAGATGATACAGGCGCTGAAAGTGAGCTTTTTTTTTTTTTATCAATCCACAGATTAGAATCATTTCAGTACATTTCCTGATGTAAAAGCCCCCAAACAAACCGTTTTCCCCCTGAGATCCTCTAAAACAACAGCAAATCGTGCAGGAAATAGCTTCGACGGTACACTGTGCATCCGCACACCGCTCCACCACGAAATCAAAAAATTACTTTTGAATTCAGAATATGTGCGCAGTTTCACCAAGAGCTTTTTTTCTAGGTCAAGTGAATAAACATTGGCAGTCTTGCATACTTCCTTAAGCAGGAGGCTGGGTGGGGGGGGTGGGGGGACTTTTTTTTTTTTTGGAGACTTCCTCCAAAAGTTTACCAAGGGAACCTGTTTCACTAACCCTGAACTTCTGGTGTGGAACGGTAAAAAAGTTGAGCTCCTGTCGTGGTTGTGGTGAGGAGGGTGTCGATAAAAATGTTACACTGGAATCGAACAAAAAGCCCCGCACTGTCATTCTGCTTTACTGTCTCTGAGCACACAGTCACGGAAACCCTCTCGCTGTTGTCTTTCTTCGGCTTCCTCCTCCCTCTCTGTCTTCCCCACTCTCTCCGTCCCCCCCCCCACTCTCACTCTCTTACCCCCTCTAAAACCCTTATGACATCCTCCGGATTTAGGAGCTTAAATGTCAGTCTCATGATATTCGTGCCATTCAGATTAAGCGCTTTAAATACGATGTAAATGTATAAATGTAGGCCAATGAGTGGGCACCGCTCAATCCAATTAGCCGTAATGAATACAGTCTCAAGGAATCTCAAAAGCAATCACTTCCAATCATTTTCTGTGGCTTATTGACTATTACACCCCACAGACAGCTGAATATATTCTACCTTCACACGGAGACTTTTGTGGTTTATAGTATATGACGACAATAACTTCCAGAGCTGAGGCCATCTACCTTTTGTTAATTGTTTTTGTGATCCCCATTACCAGGGTTAGGAGGGTAACAACTATTCTTATTGGAAACTAGAGCGCCAGCAGACCTGGAATCAGCTGATCACCTGCCTCTTAATGGATCATGCATTTATAAAGTACTAAATAAATAAAAAATAAGGGAAGGTCAGAGTAAAAAGTAAAACGTTGGCTGTATTAAAACTTCTCTGACGAGTACAATTTACTCAAAAAAAGTTACTTGAGTACACGTAACAGCGTAAATGTAGCTCCTTGCTATGTGAGCATTTCAGACTGCAAGTATTTAAAAAGTTTATCTCAGAAACATTTCATTAGCTTCGACGACAACCAGGTCTTCACCTTGTGGAACAACTGGAAACACCCTTTCCCAGGTGTTCGTATTATTAGTATTATTGTCTGTGGACATATTTTCCTTCACTATACCATCCAAACCATGCACAATGCAGTCACTGAAATCTACAGCTGTGTAGCTGAGATCCCAATGAAGGTAGAGTTGGAAGATGGGTGTGGTCTGAGCGAGAGCGGCTCTGATCCCATCGTAAGAGGGCCTCTAGTTGTCAGGTAAACTGGAATTGTCCTGTTCGTGTTGTCCATTGTCGTGTTTGTGTAGGTCGTTCCAAATGTGTGTGTTCACCACCTTATTTGTCTCTATGAAGGTTTTTCTCTGGTGGGCCCACTGCCCAACAGGCATAGTTCTGCTTATGTAAATTATGTAAACTAGTAACCATGTAGTCGACCCAAATGATGATCGTTCCCTAAACCTGACCAATTGGTTTTTGCACTGAGATCCAACCAAATTTATATTTCGACAGTGACTCATAACGCCACGAGACGCCACAAATAAATGACTCAGAATCTGGTCGGTGCGAGGCGGCTCGGCGCCCTCAGAGGAGGGAACGGGGCGGCCATGATGTTTCATTGAAGAAGTCTCTCCATTCAGTAATACAATGGAAGGTAAACCCAACCCGTTTTTAATACAACACATATTTGTAAAACCTTTTAACACATGCCCCTCTGTTTATTTTCAAAGTCAAGACAATGCAATATGCTGCTGAATAAGGACGGGCCGCTGCAGTCTTTCCTGTATACACAAAGCGGCGACCTCACTCACTCACCACAATGTATTATTGTTGCGGCAAACCAGCCTTCAGATGTCCACGCAAAATATACTCCAAAACAAAGCAGTCACATACTGTACAGCGTTCTGCCATTCGATCGCGTTTTCCACCAAATATCCAGGAAAAGCTGATTTTATGCTTCATTTGGACCTGTTGTGTAAAGAACAGTCTCTCTTTGTATTGCACACCCTCGGTCTAAACAGCTGTTACAGCTCTTGTGGTTTGCACTGTTTGACTGTGTTTTTTTTTTCTTGGAGTCACGTAATAAACGTCTGCATTTCACCAAATTAATTCATCCGTTCTCCCAAAGGTGTACAAATTAATTTGGTTTTCAGTTACATGGAATTCGTCATGTAACCGATCGTATCATTCATTCATGGAGGGCACTTTCATGCTTACCAGTGGACTGCAGCTATATCTATTTAGCAGTGTGTATGTGTGTGTGTGTGTGTGTGTGTTTTGTGCGCACCGTGTCTGCCAACGGAGGCCGGAATCTTTTTTTGGGAGAATCAAATATTAGTAGGCTGCATTGATTTTGGATAAACCTCGACGTTCTTGTGTTAGCTCAGTCCTGCTGCCAAGTTTGTCTGGTCTGTCGACTCGCTCTTCCTCTCCGAGCGGTGGCGTCTCAGCCGCGTTCAGGCCGAGCGGCGGCCGCTCCGCGTATCCGCTTTCTTTTCCTCGTCTCTCTCACCGCGAGGACGGCGGGAGGGCTCAGCGCCGGCGATGGAATATCTTGTGTTTGGTTGTTTGCGTTCGCCGCGCTCAAAGTGAACCTGAGCGATGTCGCCTGCAGCGCTTCGAGCTGGAGTGACAGCGGGAACAGGCGGTGGCTCGAGCATGTTGAAAAAGCCCAGTCAGTTAGTGGCAAAGTCACTGGCTCCCAGTCGATAGCAGAAGACGACAGGAAGGACGAGAGACTCTGTTTGCTTTGCGTTCCTCCCTCAGGCGCCCACTGTAAAGAGTATCTCCCTTTGCTGTTTAATATAAAGAGTACACTGAAAGTATACTGCACATTGCTAAATGCTTTTTAATCGGTGCCACACACACACCACCAACAATTGAGTCAAACTATTTGAATTGACCCTTATTTCATTAAAGAAACTGCAATAAGTTGTACCCACAAATGGCACGGAGAAACCTCCTTATTCCATCTTATTAAACACAATGCCTTTCATTGTTATAGAGCATGATCCATTTGCTGGATAAACCCTGTTTTTCCATAATTAAAAAGAAAAGGATGAATTCAATGAGGTGTGGGTTGATGTGTGGGGATTAATTATGGTGATGTGGTACTTTATTGAGACTCTGTGCTCCCGAATCTGTCATCTGCGATGAACAATATAGAATAAATTGAAAGGGGGGCTTAGACATGCCCTTTCCCTCTCTGCCCTTTTGCTCTTCATTCTCTCTCTCTGATCTTTGTCTTCTCCATCCATCCCCCCCATGCAGACCCTTTTCTGCTTCGATTCCTCTGGCTTTTCTTTTCACTGCAGATCTCAGATTCTCAGAGGGACTCAAACCAGAAGAGACGCTCTCGTTGGAGTTGTTGCAGCGCTTCAGTTTCAGCTTCAGTGACGAAATTAAGGCTTCTTTTTCATTTTAGTGAGTGTAATTGTTTGTAACGTTTTGTATATTTATGTATTCTACTGTACACACGAGTAAGTAACGTTGTGAGTGATATATTTTTGATGAGCTTCTTAAATCTCGCTCTCTTAGCTTCACTCAAAGACATGGCCTGAATCCCTTCATCGAGCTCACTTCAAACTTCCCCTTTTCTCGTCCAAATGTTAACGTTCACAATCTGAATTCGCTCTCTATGTGCAGTCTGTATGAAATACCATCAGGTTGAATTGAGAAATTCCCAAACAATGCGTATTTTGGATCATTTGAGGCTTATAAAGCACATGGAAAATGTAGTCCTGATATATGTTGAAAGTCGTCTTTCACGGGAAACCAACTCTCTCCTCTGACAGAAGGAGGAATGCATGCTGGCACAGCAGCAGACACAAATTAAGACATTCTGCTGAAAAATATGATTTTATGTAAATGAGGGATATTGGGAAATGAGTACAGGACCACAGCAATTACGAAGAACGTCTCTCATCATGTAGGAAAATCCTTTGTTTGATGTATCACAACGCCCCAAAGAAAGATATCTGTATACAAACAATATAAACCGTCATTGCTTATAAGTGGAAATATATTGTGCATTTGTTTCATCCTAAAAATGGATTGCAGGATTGTAATTGATTTGGTAATCGAAGCGGTGTACGTATAAGAGGATACTTAGAATAGTTTGTACTGCAGTCGTACTGGAGGATGGAGGTGTGTTGACACACGTGAACATGTAACCCTCCCCATGGCACGCTGCATTGTGGAGAGGAGTCTAATCTGATTTTAATACACTGCAGGGTTAACAGCTGCTGGTGAGGACAGATCGGATCAATTACCCAATCCATCTATAGGCCGAGAGCAGAAACTACCCCGCGCCGCCCGTGGATTTGATGAATGTATTTCCTTTTAATCAGAATCACCACGACCTTTCATCAATGCCATCTTCCCTCTGACCAATGAGGTGTGAAGAAAGAGGAGTTGACAGGTTTGAATGTCCTTCAGTGTCTGTCCTGTATCATTACCCATCTCTCAAAATAGATCGAAGCCATCTAAAAAAAGACATCCGTTGTCATGCGTTCACTGTGTGCATGGCGGAGCTTCCAGCCCTCGAGTCCTCGTCCGGCAGTACTGTAGGTTGTGGCTTTTGCTCTCACGTTTTTTGGAGACACGACTACTTTTTTTCATTTTCATTTCCTGATTTAACTTATTTGTGTAATTAATGCACATATATAAATTACCTTAGCCATATTCACTATTTAGCAGTCCATCAAAAATGATAGAAAATAAACTAACAATAATACTTGATAGAAAAACATTCTAGAAAAAAAAACTAAATCGTTGACGAGGAATCATTCAGACATATGTGCCCATCATATTATAATAAAACAAAACAAAACAGAGAAATGAGAACCCACACTAAAATATCAACATTTCGACTAAACAGCTGTGGTTGTTTACTAGTGTGCATGTATGTGTGTGTGTGTGCGTGTGTGTGTGCGTGTGTGTGTGTGTACACCCCAAAGGGAGTCGCAAAGGGACCAAACCAAAGGGAGCCTGCTGAGGGGGAATAACTAAATCATGCAGCCCACAGATGTTTGTTTAATACCACAATGGGACAGAAAAGATGGACTCAAAACCGTCAGATTGTTGAGTGGATGTGTTATTCTGTCTGACCAGCGGTGAGCATGCCTGAGACAAATGTCGATCTAAATCTTTGAATCCATGTCGGCATGTCTGCAGCGCTGCAGAATGTAAACTAGAGAACAGGAGGACCATAAGTCCTGCACAAACACCGCAAGGAAACACTTGGCATGCCAGTGCTCGCACCAAAGTTGTGGAGAAAAGTTTATTGAGAAGCAGCTTAATTAGAGATGAGGGGTTACACGCTGAAATAAGTACATCTTAATTAGTTGTTTGTCAAGTTTTAGTCAACTTAAGACGCTTTTATGTGTGAAGAGCTGAATCCTCAAGTGAGACGTTTAAAGACAGAAATAAGAATGTAACACATATTGGCCAATTGCAGAAATCCTGTTGATAAAGTCTGTCACTCCTCATGAAACAAGTATTTCATACTGAGTTTCCTCCTGTAAATTAGCAATTATTCGAATGTTTTAACTGCAGAAAGGTGCGTCATGAAGACAGTAGCTATGCAGCAGTGTGTACAGTGGCTGAGGCCGGTGCCTCTCCCATCGCGTCACATGTGACATGCCCTCATTTTCAACACTATTAATCTCGGGCGGGGGTGAAACGTGAGGCAGTAGACTTGAGCATTTGACTCAGCATTTCGTCTTGCCATTCATCCCGGGAGCCGCGCAAAGGCTGTGTGTCATCGCTGGGTGTGCAGGTGAAGAAATGTGGAGGCAGAGTTACGCGACGTTGTAGCTCATCTCCACATTCAAACCACCAACGAAGCCCAGCAGAGATTATTATCTGAGATTATTTATGGAGACGGTAACAAAACACATTTTCAATACTATTATAATTGTACGACTGTTAGCTTCAAGCAGGCCTATTTAGGTTTTGCTGAACAATGTCAGCTCTGGCCACAATTAGAATAAAGCATACTGGGAGTGGAAGTCCTCTATCATTATTATACACCCATTATAATAAATCACAAGCAGGTGACCTATTTATAATAAGTTGGATACGGCCCAAAGTAAACTGGAAAATGTGTCATCAACTGACATTTATTTCCTGAAAAGTATTTGTGAAAAATAAAAGTTCAGCCTAAATAGTCTAGTGGCTTTAAAAAAAGCTCAGTAATGTCCGTACGCTACCATCAGACATTGGTTGTTCCAAACCAGTACAGATGTATTGTTGAAACCCAGAGTAAGGGTTAAGAACCAAGACCAGTTTCCAACTTTTAATGGTTCCTGATGGACCAGAAATTGTAGTTTCTGGGAACCAATGCAAAGTTTTTCTTCCTTCCAGTCTCTAAAAATAAGGCCTCATGCGCCACTAGGCACGAAAAACTTGGCAACAAGTAACGGCTCTCAAGGAATGTTTAAAAATGTGACTAAAAGGGCCTCCTGGAGCCCTCTAAAACATATTACTCTATTACTGGTATAGCTAATTTTAAATAGTCCTTGTCCTATTTTAAATATAAGTTTATTTCTGGCAAACTGAAAAAAACTCAACCTCCCAGACGTGTATAATCCTACCAAAGGAAAACCGTACTGTAAACCGTGTTCACGACATTCCCCAGTTGTGTTTGCAAAACAAACCAAATTAGCTCACAGGTGTTTTCTAGAACGTGACATTTACATCACGTCACTGAAGACTGTGTAATATATGCAGTACAGTGACATATGCAACTATCTGCTGTGCGTTCCCTCCCTCTCCTGTCTCTCTGTGGAAATAAACACACATACACCATCTATATACGTGTGCACACACCCAGACGCACACCGGGCGCCATGCTTTTTAGCAGGTTTTCTCTCCGTTTGTCTCCGGAATGGTAATTTTCTCCTGTTCAGTCCCCGGCACCTCTCCAGTGGTAATCACTGAGGGGAAATCACCCCTTGAAACACTTTTGTGTTTGGCCCTTAATTCGTAGTGCACGAAATGAGCGTACAGCTCTGTTCACAGAGGAAATAAACGCCGTGCCTTCCGTTGAGCTCGTCTAATACGACACACAGATGGGAGCTTTAATAACTAAATCCAGCGCCAAGAGAATACAACAGCCATAAAATGTACCTGATCTGATGGTTGTTTTCCTATTATGACACCAAGTGATCTACTGACATGTAATATTATACGGGGCATTAACAGCACGGCCTGGCTGATAATCCTCACCTATTGTGTTCTCAACACTGGCATTCACTTTGAGTTGACGAACAGAGCCCAATATTTACTCTCCACCAGCTCCTAAGAAAATCTCTGCCTCTTCTTCTATCTTCTAAACGCTCCACTTTCTTCGCCGGCTTCTCGATAACTTTGGTGCTGAGCGAGTAGCATGCAGATAAAGATAAAGACGTTGTATAGCTGTGATGAACTGCAGTCCGGTGATGACTCTCTGTGAGTGCATCCCGTCCAGTGACCCCTTTCACATTACACATTGTCATGTATTGATTAGTTCAGCTTTAAAGTTAGAGATGTTCCAGTACCATTTATTTCATCCCGATACCGAGTATGGATCCAATACCGCTAAAAACAAACAAACATATTTATATATTATACATGCATAACAGCACGATTAAAATTATTGTGAATTCAATTATTGTATTTGATTATTTGCTTGGATAAAAAACATCTTGGAGTAGTTTTAATAATGTATTATAGAGCATGTTTTCTGGCTATAAAGAAAGTTATACAAGTCACAGTTCCCCTTCTAATATACATTTTATATTGCTGTGAGTTTCTCATCAAAAACTAAATTTTTACAAGAGTACTGTTGACTTCTATATTATATTATATTTCTAATGAGGGTGTAAAATAATAGTGTTAGGATCTCAAGGCTGTGAAAGGTGTTTTCCAAATATATTCAACACCAGCAAAACCAGTAAAATGTTCAATGTTTTGAGACATGCATTGATGTGTAGTCATGTGTCTCATGTGAAAGAAACATATCGGTGAAGAAAGAGTTCTTCACTTTGCAAAATAGACTCATTGACCTATAAAATCTGATTCATCTCTGAAGACTTAAAGTAATAAGTATAAGTAAGGCAATCATCCTCAATTTTCTGGTTTTCTTCTGCGGTCATGTCACTGTGGTGCCATCAAACAAACACATTACAAGGAGACAATCAACCCCATCCACTCAATCTGTCAAACAGGCAGAAGCAGCTGGAGCAGTATCACACCTGAATAAGAAGCTCCCTCCTGGTGAGCCAGAAATGCCACAAGGCGCATGTGTCACTGGCACTGGAGTGAGTGGGCGTAATCACGCTGGAATGAAGGAAGAACCTAAGGCATGTCAGCTGCATTCACAACAAGCAGGATATCCTCCTGCACCAGCCGCCCAAAAGAAACCTGGTACAGAAGGATGCTTCTCACATCGTGAGAAGCATCGTAGAAATGTTTCTTTTAATTTGAGGCCTCCTTTTCCAGCAGATGTGAATTGATTGAAATTAAATTGTATGTATTTCTAGAGGTCTTTGGCTTGAATTGTGGTTTAAAAAAAAAAATCATACTCATGCTCCTTAATCAATAACCAACAGTGAGAAAATGTAATTGTGGAAAACCACTGATTCCTGTGACTAAATCAAAAATAACGACACCAGATTAAATACCTACATCTTGACCTACATTACATTTCCTCATCGTTCCTCCTTTATGACCTTAGAGCCACTGCTGCGCCCGTGAGCATGCCTATGTTGTTACACAAACAACAAATCAATCAAGGTGTTACAGTGCGTCCTTCCCTTTTACCAAATCCTAGCAGCTGAGCGAGATTGGGAATAAAACCAAAGAGCCATGGACAGTAATTAGTTGATACCATCATGGTATCCAATCAACAGTCTGACTGTGTCTTCCTGGTGAAACTTTAGACAATTTCCCAAATTGCGTGCTAACCCCCCGAAATCATGTTCCTGTGAGAATCTTACTGATCACTCGTAATACCTAGCGATGAAGATAACTCTAGTTAAACTGCCATGTCCAGATCTCTACAACTGGGTATCGTTTGAGATGTATTGATCATAGAAGTAGAAGTAGAAAAAACATTCCTATTGAAATCACGTTAGCTTGACGCTCAGAGCGGCTGCCATAGTTATATGTAGCATTTATACAGCGGCCTAACTTACGTATAAACTAAATGGTGATGCATAGAGTAAATGAGTACAATATTACAATTCACTGCTTCATTTACACACATTTACTCTTCACGGCGTAGGAAAGCACATTGCTGTCGCCAGATAAATTGCAATCTGTTCGGCTTACTTTAGTAACCAGTGAAAGCTTGTTAGCTTGCTAGCTAAATAGTAGACAGCAAGCTAGTATTCATTTTGATGTGAAATATCTTTAAATATGTAGCATTTTGCTTGTTTTTTTTGTCATGCCCTTGGTGTGTAAAGGCCTTAATGGAGATCAGTTCTACAAACAAAAGGTAATTCATCCCCAATATGTCTGAGATTGACATCTCAAAACCTAGACAAGTGAAAACAAAACTACTCGACCTGAGGTAAGGGAGAAAGAAACATGTTGTGTGTGTGTGTGTGTGTGTGTGTCTGTGTGTCTGTGTGTGTGTGTAATTTGAGAAAGCTGACCCTTTAATATCCCTTCAATAATTACTTTTCTTCTGCTGAAAACAGAAATCAGATTACACTTCCTGCCAAACACGTTTACCCTTTTGAAGCGTCAGGCAAGCAAATGATCTCTCCAAACAGGTTCATTTTTTAATAATATTTTTGTCTTTGAGCTGTCACTTGATTCTTGGCAACTCCCTTTTACCTGCTGAGTTAGTGCGCCATAGGGCCAGCAGTGAGGCTACATACATGATTTGTGCAGCTGGAGGAGCTGAACCCTGAATAACAAGAATTCCACGGGATGGTCTTTTATGGACTTAGATAAACGCTTGACAAAGGACACAAATCATTTAGGTTTTTCCCCCACAGCGAAGACGCCCAGAAAATGTGTGTTTTCTAGGTCACCGCCATGATGGCAGTTTTTAATCAATGATATGTTTTTAAGGCTTATATGTGTGAAATGGCTGTTTCTGGGATTTTACCTTATTTGGACAGATATACAGTATGTTTTTTTTATTCCCAAAAGTCAGTTGAAACGGGCTTTGAGTGCAAGAGATACAGTACAGTAAACATGCTAGTATGCACTTTATTACTTCCTGTGTGTTCGCTGTAGTATCTGTGAGACATATTTAATAAGAGGCTTGGTTATAGTGCTACATGTGCTATTAATCAAGAGGTAATATAAAAGCAAACCCAATTTAGATAAAGCTATCTAATAATTTATCTTAGTTAATAATTAAAAATGGTCATCACCCAATTAACATCTTGGCAGCATAGCAAATAGATGCATTGACTAAAAAGAAACTACCTGCGGAAAAAAATGGAAATAGCGAAAATAATATCTGAAGGTCACTGCATCAAAAGCCTCCAAACCATTTGAGGAAACTAAAAAGGGGTCAACTTTTCTTTTTTTCTATTTCATTCAGATCATTTCTTTCTGTTTAATCTGCTTTTCGGGTATTTGTGTAATGAATTAAACGACGAACAATGTTAGTCAGTCACAGCCCAACTTTTCTGAATCATGGGTTCTGCTGATGTTTAGGTTTTTGTGGATGCATGTTGTGTGTGTATTTGTGAGGAAATGTTATGTAAAAGGTCCCAGAATAACCCCCACCACACACACACACACACTTTTGATTTGAGCCAACTATGCATGACCTACTTTGGGAACCTTTTCAAGCTGAACAATTAACATTTTTTGAAGCGTCTTCCTTTCCATGGAGGAACTGACAAGACAAACACTGGGTTTAAAAGTAAGCACTTTGGCATGAATACTTAGGCAAACTCTAATTAAACATGAATGGTAAAGGCATGCCTTGTTTGCTCAGTCAAGTATATCAGGAAACCAGAGGAAGACAATAATACCCCTGAAGAGTGAGTTGAGATGGGTTCTCCGCTTCCTCTCCACCAAAAGTGAAATATAGATCTCATTGCTTTTTATAGCTCTGAATGAATTATGGCAATTACATCCGCCTGCATTTAGCTCTACAAACAATTCTTTTTTATTTATGACAATAGTGATGGGCTCTTATGACCAGTTCATCTTTGTAATTTGTGATTTAATGTGGACATATATATCCCCGTAGTTGCTCTATATTACTGATACCAGCGTGTTGCTATATCATCTCGGATGTCTGTGCATTACATTCAGCTTCTCCTCCACACAAAGCTCATGACTCAGGAGATCTTAAAGACTGCTTGTGAGATTTCCTGAAGACTGCTTGCGTGCTAAGTAAAACAAAGTGCTGCCATTCAGCCCCATTATTTCACACAGCAGCACGCTATGAAAATCAAGGCATTCATCTCAAAACAGAGTCATGCACTATGCTTTGTTGCAGCTCGGGTATTTAGTTTCCGCCTCCTTTATGTAGTGAGTTAATGACCTCAACAACAGAAGGGAATGTCAGCGGTAGGTAATAGTGAGTAGATCTCCAACTGCAGGATTGGCCGAGTGGAAATCTGGCCCTCTGTCACCGGACTGTGTTTCAGGAAGGAGTTCAAATGAGGACAAGACAAGCATTCACATCCCAGGAGCCTTGGCCGGCAGAAACCACGCTTTTATTAGGGTGTCAAGTCCGGCCTGAAATGTGTGCTGCTGCTGCTGTTGTTGTTTTTTGTTGTTGTTAGCGGTGGTGTCCGTGTTGTGTACTTGTGTGTGTGTGTGTGTGTGTGTGTGCGCGCGTGGCCCCGCGTGGGAGAAGCAGAGTGGAGACTTTTAACATGGTTTCTTTTCTTTGCAACAAAAGGATCCGATCATTGTGCCACACAATGCTCTTTTAAAAAGATTACATCCACTGTAGGCATTTACTCCTACGCTTTAATAGCACAAAGTAAAAAAAAAAAAATTCCATTCACGAATCTGGAACAGAAAGCTGGCTTTCATTGGGTCCTTGTGGCTATACCTGGTGTGATAACATTGTTGGACGTTTAGATCGGTTCTTAAACTATATAAGCTTCTTTTTCTCTCACTCTCTCTCTTAAGAAGTCCTAGGGAGAACACATTTAGTCTAATATGAATAAAAAAACATGTTTTAAGGCAATCGTTTCAGATTTTCTTCCTTTTCAAGTTGTTTTTATGGATTTCAAACTTGTTTTGGTTAAATGTTGTGAAATATTGATACCCGCAGAGGTTGGAAGAAGATATACTAACATTTCATGTTTCTGCATGAAGACCATCGGAGCTAACGGTAGCAGAGAATATTATCACTTCTGTGCTACGCTAGCTACTAAAGGTATACTGAATGTCTGCACATGTTGCTTTGGCTTTTCAATAATTTTGACAGTAAATAAAGACGGTGATTGCTTTAACAGAGTTGCTTCTTAACTTTATTGTCTTCTGTCTCGGGCGCCATTGGGATGATCCACTTTTACAATGTGATTTATGGGCTTTAGCTTCTATCTTTATCTTTTAAACCTCTTTTTTTGCTGCTGAATCAGTCCGACATCTTGGATATATTCTTAAAACGCACATTTTAGACATGTCACATGGACTAAAAAAAGTGATCTAAAAGTTAGATAATATCTATTCACAGATATTGGTATGTGACTGTGCAGACTTCATGGTAGCTCCGACAGCTTGACGGACAGCAGTGGGCAGGGCTTAGCAAAGGGTCAATTGAGGAAGTCCATAGTATCAGTGAATGGCAATTTCTTGGGCAGCAAAGCCAAGTAAAAATGAACTAAACTGCACCTTAATATGTGGCTATAAAACGGCATTAACAGCATGATGGCACTAAGCTTCTCTGTGAGAAAATATCTCTCTCAAGATCAAGCACAAATATCATCTCTGCACCGTCTATAGTGGTTTCTCTCACAACTAGAATCACCTTGCAGCCAGGGTCTAAAATGCCTCTCAAGGTGCTTTTATTTTAGCCAGGCATTCATTTCTAAGGAAGAAAATCTTATATTTTAAGAACAGCCGACAGTAGAATTGTACAGACCAGCTCTACTACTCATACTGTACCTTGAATACAGCCTCACTACTCTGCTCTACACAGCCTCCAGTCCACCCACACCAATGAGTGACAGGCTGCCCGGAAAATGGCAAAGAACTGTCTTGTGGGTTCTATGCATTATTATAATTTTTCAGTTTTATTCATTTAGATGTTTTCCAGTAGACCTCCATCTTTTTCTACCGCTGCGAAAATACTCATGCCAATTCACAAAAGATGGGAAATGTTGAAAAAAATATCATAATTTCGTTCAGCTAATTGTCCATCTGAAGAAAAGAGAAACGATTTAAGGCAGCAGAAAGGTTCAGGTGCTTCAGAGGCTTCAATGCTGTCCTTGGACAAAATAAATCCTATTATACAAGATAAATAAATATATTTTCAATGGTCAATAAATATAGAAGTAGTTTTCTTCCCAATGAGCCAGACGGTGTCACGCTCCTCACTATAAACTGATTCATAAGTTGATATCCTAAAGAAAGTGTCTTTATTCTCAAGCTCAATGGCAAAACGTGGCTATTATCTGCTCGGGAGAACGAGTTGATTTTCATCACTCACTGTTGCTCTGAAAGTATGAACTTAAAGCACCGTATACAGACAGTGATGTATTCATGCGTTGGTCCCAACGTGCTATGACAACAGTATACATTTTTGATGTGTTTTAGTGTGACACACTTTTAGCATGACAAATGTTACACCTTTGATCATTTTAACATTGTTTAAATGCATATACGAGTATAGCATAGCCTTTACCTGTGTCTTTATTGATCAATTCTATCAACCGTCTCAATTAAACCTTCACTGAGCGGTTGTTTCTCAAACGTTAGGTTTCTACATACAAACCTATGGAGCTATCATTGGCAGAGTACATTTAGTAGCATTATTACTTTTATGCTACTCAGGCTACTGAAGGTATACTGACTGTATAACACATTGCTTTTTAATGATTGTACCATCACATAAAGACCGACCAGGATTTACAGGAACATAGTTGTTCCTTAAGTCCTTTATCAAAGGGTCAATTGCATCTTCTTCATGTGCAGGGTACCTTTACATTGATTTTGAGTGCTATATTGCATTTCAATGAAAATCCTCGATGGTGGAATGAGCTCCTCAGTGACATCAGGAAGTCTCTACATCTTCCGTGGCAAACTAAAAACATATTTTTCAACTACACCTTGAATGAGGTAAAGTAGCACCATAGTAGCACTTAAATATCTCTTACTGATTGCACTTTGTAGTTTAACTTTATTGAAGAAATTGTACTTTCTGGATTCTTGTTGTTCTGAGTTTCTACTCATGGTGGAATGCACTTATTGTCACTTTGGATAAAAGCGTCAGCTAAATGAAATGTAATATAAAATAACTATTGGCTGATATGAATTAGTGTCCTCTCAAACCACCACACAGTCTGTATTAATCATACAATTCCTTTTGAGACAACTATTGATATGTGAAAAACAAATATAACCTACGTATGTCTTCTTTTATATGAAATGACACTTCCTCAGTGAGAATCTCAAGAATGTACTGCACACTCTAAACTGAGTGCAAGATGACTTTAATCCTCAGCTGGTTGACCCCAAGTTATTCATTAAATGTGAATAGTTCCCTGCCGTCCTGCCGCTTACCAACTATGGGCTGGTTGTTGCATTCATCAGTAACAAAATAAATTGATTTAGGAGTGCACCCTTGAAATGACTCGCACTTGACGACTGGCAGGCCTGCGTTTGAGATATCGTCAAGAGTTTCAAAAGAGTAAACTAAACAAGAATCGTGTGCGTTTTCCTCGAGCTGCATGGCATTCATTAAATCCCATTGAATCAAGGGGGCTGCAAATTAAAAGAGTGACTCATAAAGCCAAAAAAAAAAAATTAACCTGTTTCTTGACGTTTGTCAGTATATATGAGATTATGATGAATGATATACAGTAATTTAAATGAAAAAAAAATGTTTTGATAGTACACATAATAAATACACTTGCACGCACTATAAGACAACATTTTTGCCAGAGTAGTATTGAGACCCACACAGCCATTCCCCAACACCTACACCTGTAACATCCTTTTCACAACCCAAACAAGCAGCTGCCCGCTTTATAGTCAGGGACCCATAATGCACTGGGAGCCCCTGTGCATGCCTGGTGTTGGGATTTAATTGGATATTAGTATCCAGCAGTGTCTGAATTAATCAAATCATTTCCATCCATTAATTTAGTGGAGGAACATACAATTAAAGCCTTATTAGTGTGCTCTCAGGAGTATGCCTTTTCTTCCCTCTGCAGAACATTGAGGGTTGGCCAGAGTCCAGTGCAAAGCATTCTCCCTGCTTGAATCCGGTGCTTCCTCATGATGGACACTCTGTTGGTCTGGCTGCGAGCTTAAAGCGAGGGAAATGCCGGCCTATTGTAAAGTGCTGCTTTTCCCGAGGCAATAGTACAAAATAAAATACATTGTCGGCTTCTATTTTGAGTCTTTACCATTTGTCAGATTATGAAATTATTAGGTCAGGGGACTGACACGTTTTAGAGTAATTCTATTTGGTGAAACATTACTGTGAAAACCGGGACTGAAATACCCTAAATAGGGTGAAAAGAGATTTGGAGATTTAGACAGCGAACAAACATATCCAGCACACAAATGTAGGTCATCTAATGATAATTTCCATGTTTTCATATTTCATACAAGTCTGACTTGCTTCATAATGAACTTACAACTACAATCCACATCTTTTTAAATAGTCTTCAAGAGAATAAACAAAGGAATTTAACTTTCTTGCATTAGAGAAATCTCAGTATCTAAATCACTAATCGCCTACAATACACCGCCCTGGACACCTAATTTGATTTAGCATTAAGTTTTAATGAAACATTACATAAATATAACAATTCTGGTTAGGCCGACTTATTTCGTTCCCCCTTCCTTTTCTCTTGTGAATCTGAGTTAAAAGGTTTTCGCACAAAGTAATCCAGACTGCTCAGATGAGCAGCCATTTTTAATTAAAACCATTTACACAGGAAACCAAAGTGAGGAAAAAAAACGAGCCAAGGGATTTTACACTCTGTCATCCGAGGCTTCAGCGGATCAAAGAGTTTTAGTTGTGCTTTTTAATGGTTACGTAACATTTCTGCCTATGAAATATTGGGCCTGGGCACCATGTAGTCGGCCTAACGCTCGGCGGTGCCACAGATTTCCTGCAGTGCATTTTCAGATTGCAGGCCGGATACGATAAGCCCATGTTTATGTCTAAGTATACTGTAGCTGTCAATCAATACAATACTACTGGTGTAACAGGACACTGAAAGTATGCAGAAACATAAAAAAAAATGTATTTGCATTCTATTTGCAAGACATTTCTATATATATATATCTTGTATGTGTGCATAATTGCATGTATGCATGTATGCATGTATGTATTTATGTATGTATGTATAGGCGTGTTGTGCCTATCTGCTTCCTTGCCTGCCTGGCTGCCATGTGGCCCAACTCTTACTGTCATCCTGTCTGACATTAGGGCTAAGCTGGATCTCATTATGACCAAGGTGGCAGTGATCCCGTCAACATCGCTTTGGCTCCTGCCATATGGGTCGCCTCCAAGGTAACAGGGCTGTATCAGTCTCCTCAGAGCTGAGAGCCTTGTCATAGCACACACACACACACACACACACACACAGTCTGACAGACGGAGTATCTACTCTCGAGTCAAGTGTGTATTGTACATATAAAGCTGAATAAACATGTCAAACAGAGAAGACATAAATAACCGTCGTGATCAGATAATCAGGTCAGATCTATGGGTTGGTGCACTGTGAATACATACAGACACAGAACATGCTTACTACACATGTTTGCCACAGGAAATACACGCATATAAACAGTACAATAAATCTAATGTAGTTTTTATGAGCTATGAATCAGGTAAGAATTAATCTGTCATGAGTTACATGTCTTAATAAATTAAGCTTGTTAGATATGTGTAGTCCGGTGTGACCAAATCTGACCAGAGTTATGAGAGATGCATAAAACTGAACAACATCCATTGGCAATGTTTTGCATTTTGCTTCAGTAAATCAGTGTGCAAATCTAGGAGAGTAGTCAGAGATGCAACGCCGATAAACTGACTTTCTCCCTTGCTCCAAACTGAAACTGCGATCTGAGTCGCAGAAGCCGAAGAAAAAGGAAAACTAGACAACTGAACGTAGCAGGGCAATCAGGAGGATCTGCAAAGTTGGTTTCCACAAATTCAATCAGGAAAGCTTTTGATCTAATAAATCTCAATTTTGAGATTCTGTGCAACATCACTGCCCAAAGTCGGTCTGGAATTGTCATGGTCAAGTCTCAGAGGAACATAGCGGAGCAACGCTGCACCTCTCTTACAGCGAGCGTCTGACTCTTATCAACGCTGTGCAACTTAGCAGGAAGTCATTTACGACTTTGTTTAGTGCTTTTTTGCACCCGCTCATAAAAGGTGTGAATTTATAACATCCCATGCATAAATACATGATAGCCATGCAGTTTATAATAACGCCAATACTGTAGACGGTTAATGCTGATAAAATACATGCAAATCATATCACACCCAGATGCCCTGGACCACAAACCTTTCTTCTGATTTACTGCAACCCCAGTGCCTCTCACTGTGATTATACTTCTGCATTTTCAACAATGAAACCATGTGTTGCATGGTCAAGAGAATGGCTTTGATATTCACTGTTATTAATCCTGTTGATGATAATTTACTTCCTTTGGCTTCACGTGCAACTAGGACACCGCGATACTCTGGACGCACAACTGTGTCAAAGTTGCACTTTGCCAGATTGGAGCCTATTATATAAAAAAAAAAAATTCTCCTTTTGGCCTGTTTGTTTTGTTTCAGCCCCCACCCTCACAAAATAAACTGTTTATTTCATCAGTTTGGCAACAAAAGCATGTGATCAATCATTCATAATGTATGATGCAGCCAATGGCTTTGGGCCCATAAAAACTGTTATTTGCATTACACAAGGTCTTCGCTGGACCTCCCGATAACAGAGCAATACATATTGTTGTTGTACATACACACAGGCCCCTGATCTGATAAGAGGTAAACTTTGCCTCTGTTTTACAGTAGACCACAGGGCATTGCTAGCAGGGATGATGTTGTGATCACATGCTACTATAACAATGACCTGGACCCCGTCCTTTAATTCCTGTTCCCCCAGCCAGCATCCCGCTGCCTTTCCCAAGCCCTGCTGTTATTATTTTTGTACTGTTCAAAGCAAACGCCCTAAGTCCCTTGTGTAATATGAGTCGCTCTGTAACAAACTGGTATGAAGGGGGGGGGGAAATCACTTCTCTCTGTAAAGCTGAACTTTTTAATACTTATCACAGCTTTCAAGCCAGAGATGTGACGCCGATACACGGAAAGGCACTCACTGGGACGACATAGGGATATCTTCATTGTCCTTACCTCGTCATGCTGTCCGTGATGCAGTTCTGACCCAGGTATCCCTCGCCTCTGGCGGACAGTGACCCCTGTGACATGCCCGGCCGAGATTTCCACGACTCCATTAACGCCGTTACGGGCGAAATTAGATTCAATAAAGGGTTGGACTGGTCCCTCACATCGTGCCGCGTGAAAGACATTGTTCCTTGCGCTCCAATCTGGTAATGGAATGAATGTCCACCGGAATTAACTCCAACAATGGCCGATGTGGGCATGCTGTTATTCTCTTGGTAATAGCTGCCATCAGTGGTCTCCTGCTTAACCCCTTTAGACAGGACATTGTTGGTGAACGCATCGGGCTCATAGGTCCCATTCATAGAGGGGACAGGGGGTCCTAAGATACCAGAAAGACTGTATTCATCAATGTTATTCCTCAGGGACAAGTAGGTGGTCTCGGATGCAGGGTAGAGACTATGGGACGGTGACTGCTCACCATAGGGCTGTTGGTTCATACATCCCTCATCTTTGTTTGGCTCACTCTTAATCTGCGTGATAAAAGGTGTGCTACTCACGTTACATTTGGAGCTGCCTAAACACATGCTCCGGAAGTCAGTCCCGGGCTCGTTCTTAATGTACTTAACCATGCCCATCTGGTCTAAGCCGACGTTGAACACCTCCCCGTCTACCATCTCCACTTTGGGGAATTCAAAGTTCTTGAAGTCCGTGTCCCTGCTCAGACCTGCTGCTTCAGGGCTGTTGGTGTCATTCTGCACCAAGCCCAGTCCGCCAGCAGGACTGCACACAGGAAACCCACCTGACGAGGGGTTCTGTGGGCTGCTGACAGCCATGGTGCCCCCTTTGGCCGGACTGGAGATGGAGGGCCTTGCCGCGTTGCCGTTGTTGGCGGTGCTGGTGCAGCAGCCACCTGTGGGGCTCGACACAGATGACCTAATGTTACAGGTAGTGCTGCAGGACGGAGGCGATCTCACACTGCTCATACTCTGGGGGCTGGACATGGGGGACCTCATGACGTTGAGCGGACTGGTGAGAGGTGGCGAGCCCACGGTGCTGGACTCCACGGGGCTACATGTGGCTGAATTCCTGCTCTTGATGTTGGCCAGAGCTGCAGCACAAGACGTCTGGCTGACCGGACTGTTGACGGACGAGCACACCGGTCCATAGCACGTCGGAGGACTGGTGGTTGACGACACCATATTGTTGCTGCCCCCCGGGCTGGAGATGGAGCTGGAGGTCTGAGGGCTGCAGGACAGCGATGAGGCCAGCATTGAGGCAGAGCTGACTGGAGTCCCAGTGGTGCATTCTCTGGGAGTGGTGCTGGGCTGCTGGAACCCAAATGGCTTTAACTTGGGGCTCTTTGTGGATCCACACTGGGTCTCTTCTAGAGCCCGTCCGCACACGGTATACATCTTCCCAGGGCTGCTACTGCCCCCGTGCTGGCTAAAGGCAAAGTCTGCCTCCCTGGCAGCATTCATATACAGGCCCATAGACTCAGCCACGGTCTTGGAAAGCTCTTTAGAGTCTATGTCCTGCTTATGACCATGGAGGGAGTTGTTGAAGTGTGGGAGAACAAATGGCTGGTTCTGGCCGAGTCGAAGCATTGGCTGCTCCTGCTTCTTTGTATTGTTGTCTTTGCAGTCGGTGGCTGGGCTTCCAGCAGGGCAGCTGACATTGACTATGTCCATCAGGATATCGCTGCTAGTCAGACTTGAATCTTCTGTGCTGCAGCAGTGCTCCATGGCGTTGGCGACCTGCGACCATCTGTTCTCTGTGTCACTTCCATCAAAGAAACTTTGGTATCTTTTGGTCTCCATTGCTGCCTCATTGATTCCCCTGGTAATTGAAAAACATAAAATACAAAAACAATGAGAAAAGCTGCACACACGGCATTGGTTTGATCATATTAAATGAGTGAAAAGGTTATATTGAGGGTGTGTTCCTCCAGTCACGTGAGACAACATTTTATATTAAGTAATATGCTAATGACTGTGTATGTTGAGTGTAATAATGTAGTATAGTGTTGTTGGTGTTGTACAGCAGTAAGTTCTGCTACAGAGGATAACAAATATGAATGAGGCAAAGGAATGGCGAAGGATGGTATAAATATTCTATATCTACAATTTACACACACTAGATTGAACATTTTTGATCATGTGACTGTTAAACATAAATCTAATACTGAGACAAAAACATAAACGACGCCGTGTGAACAATACTTTAAATCTGGAAAAAGTCCAAAGCAAGTCAGTACAATATCTCCCCTCTCAGATGAAGCTCCTCATCACTGCACTACGGGGGATGAACAGTCTTATAACTTGACGAAAACTGCACTGCAAGGGTTAACGTGTCTCCGTGACGTCGCCTGGGCTTTTCGTTTAAATTCCCACCTCTGCTGCGCCTCTATTGGACAGCTCGGCCAGAAATCCACCAGCTTTATCAGCCCCATTCGCGGGTTGGTCGGAAAGCTGTCACTCAATAGTTACTGCTCCTGCAGCCACAACATAGCTGCGACATAACTTAAAATGTTGCTTTAGCGGCTGGAGCAGCTGTGTCTTGTGCAAAAAAGCAACAACTACACTGGCAACCATCTGACACTTGGCAGAGCGGGTTGCAATGATGAGGCATCGCTTCAGGTGATGTTTGAATGTGAATCTGTCGGCGGTAACTGTGCACTCTTTGACGGGCTCCCAGCGGCGGAGCAGCCGAGACATCTGAGTTAAAGTTATTCACGGTGCCCGCAAAATGCCCCATGCACACTGTGTGCGGATCCGTGGATGCAAAAAAGAAAAAGAAAAAAAGATGTCAGAGTGATAATTCCTCCCACTTGCCCCTGCCGTGATTGCCCTGCCTCTGTAGGACATGCAACTCTGTGCACGTCTCTCCATTTTGCGTTTGCGCAGGATAAATACTAAAAGACGATTGTTGCTGTATTCTAGCTGTTAAAAGTTGTTATTAAAGTCGTCTCGTTGACAGCTTTTTGAAT
Source organism: Cottus gobio (assembly GCA_023566465.1). Classification (NCBI taxonomy): domain Eukaryota; kingdom Metazoa; phylum Chordata; class Actinopteri; order Perciformes; family Cottidae; genus Cottus; species Cottus gobio. Next base: position 21,129,180 of record CM042219.1, read on the forward strand.
GACAAGAGGGACTACGTGCAGAAAGAATGACATATGAATGATTAAAGTCATATTTTTGGTAATAATTTGACAGCACTGGATGTTTCTCAGCCCCTTTTCACAGATGCGTACAGACGCGCAATATCTCCTATTTAAATGAGTGCGGTTATTGTGCTCATCGTCCAGAAAGTCTATAAACTTCCAGGCGACTTTTACGATGGACCAGACACAGAGCTAACGGTCCCGGTGTAAAGTTATTACATTTCTCTCCCGCCGCAGCAAATGGACCCGGGGATGCAAGTATTCAGAGAGGAGTTTGCTTTCATTCTCATCTCAGACCCAGCGCCAAATAAGAATGTACAGTCAAACACTGAGCTCCGTCCTTCCTTACCTTAATTACGACATTCAGAGTTGTCAGGTGGCCGTGTTGCTGGGCAGCGATAATCCAGAGGACCAAAAAAAAAAAAAAAAAAAAGACACGCAAAGGCAAAGTCAATAAATATCAACAAATGTGTTCTGCCTACTGTTTCCTATACATAGTTGTCAGTTTGACAGCTAGACGCACTGGTGAAGTCTACTGCGTATTATCACTAGTAATCCTCCACAGCGAGCCGCTGCTCCTGACAGGACGAAACGGCAGCGACGGGTCGGACGACAGCAGCGGATGATCTCACATTATGGCCGCAACATTTTCGCAGATGAGCGATGCCTGGGCCCCGAGGTTTCAAAAAAATAAATAAAAAATGAAAAAAATTGTAATAAAAAACAAACGGAGGAGTCGGTTTGACTTGGAAGTCAGAGCGACGTCATTCTGTGCACATGGACCCTCCTACTGCAACGAGTGCAACACAAACTCCGAGGAGGGGAGGCGGAGGAGAGAGGGGCGGGGCCCCGCGCAGGTAGACAGAGCCGCCTGGAAATAGGGCACCGTGCTCAGCGCAGTGTTGTCTGCAATAAAGTCTCAGGGCAACAGCGACGAGCAACTTTGTTGCGTGTCTCTGTCGACAATGTTAAATAATCCGACCCATTCGCAACATTGCGCTTCATGCTGTTTTTTTTTTCTTCTTCTTCCTTTTCGTTTTGTTTCATCTTTTCTAGTGCCACCTCTGAAATGGTTTACCATATAGAGCTCGTGCACAACCGTGCACGTGCACGCACACACTGGCAATGTAGACAGTGGCAGCCCTCTTAGCCTCACTTTTACAGTTCACATGGATCTTTTGTAAAAAGAAAAATTAAAAAAGAAAAGAAAAGAAAAAGAAGCCCTGTTAACATGGAGTCAGTCTTACTGTAGGAGAGAGAGTCAGAATGGTCAGGATGTTTCTCTGTAACAACACAACGACTGCTTCCACTAGGTGGAGCAATATTTCTATTGCTGTTGGAAGAGCAAGTCTATTGAGTGGTCAAGATGTCACTTAATTCGCTCTGTGTCAAACTAGGATGCACGTCTTTATTTCACACCTCTCATGAAACAGACTGCATGTGCTTGAAACAGATTTAACATTTAGTTAAAAAATGTTGTTTTGTTTTTTGTCTGCTAAACTTAAAACTGTGGTTGTCTTGGCTCATGAGCGATCAACCGCCATCAAAAACAAAAAAAACGTGTAAAGGAAACTACAACATAAGGAAGGCGTGGTTACAATATCTGTAGATAGACCTTTTTTGATCTGTTTTTTAAAAAAAGAAGCAAAAGACTATATAATATAGTGTGTTATTAAATTCAAGCAAGCACTCAATGGGATCAGTAACCACTGCAATGATGATGATAAAGTAGATAAACATCCACAGTTAATTAAACCTATGCGACCTAAAGTCAAACTGGCATACTGTAATGTAGATTGGATGAGATCAGTATGGCTGATATGAGAAAGTACAATGCAGCTGATCGGTGACACCAACACCGACGGCATCGTATGGACTGAGCTGTTATTTGCATTTCACTTCACCGACATGTCATGGCATTGATGATTTGAGGGTAGACTCTGGTTTCACTCCGGCAACATTCAATAATCAGTTTAAATCTCTGGAGTTGTCAGTCAGGGGAGTCACTTTCTGTCGTGTTTATCGTGGCTGCAGAAAGGAAGTGCATGTAGTTGCTTTTCGGATTTGACAGCAGAGCTCTCTATAGTAGTTTGGATGTTTCTCTTTATTGCATGTCTGGGTTCTCCCAGCCAGTCTGCAGCGGCCATTAACCAAGCGAGGCAGCCGCAGTAGTTAGATTAGTCAAAGCCATCCAAGCAACACTGCCCACCTCCCTGATCTGCCTGTTAATCACCCATGAATGGGGACCTGCTTTCAGGAAAAAGCCGGAGAATTGAGATATAACCAATGTTTCCCACCCCTATTCATGCAGCTCCCATTTGTCCATTGCACATAATGGGTGCCAGTCAAACACATCATGAGCAAATCTAATTTAGCCTTGCATCACAGATTTTTCCACAGTGACAGAGTCACAGGGAATAGCAGACTGACAGCAGAACACGGCTGACATGAAATCAGTAATAATTGCCTCCCTCATTGGTAAAAATTTGAGGCAGCTCCATTGAGTTCCAGTGAGCTTTCGAGCGCCATCGTTTTTTGTCAAATCAATGATAATCACACGGCCCTGAAAACATTGTATATACATGGGAGCTAAAAATAGCTTTGTTTTTTTACACGGGAGGGGGGGTTCTTTTGGATGAGTGATTGCAATGATTAGGATCAGGCTTCCACTCCAGTTTAGAGACACAGCAGACAACTCCAGTAGCGGGGAAGGCCAACGGCAAAACAGAGAGGTGCATGCTGCGCCTCGTGGGGAAAGGTGAATTGGAGCATGTTAACTCAGACGCAAAATACTCTCTGCAGAAGACCCCGTCCCCATCGTGTGTGGTAATTACCGAGGTGGTTTTAATCAGGGAAGAAGTCCGTCACCATCATCCTCCCTCAGCTGCTTATTGTTCCAGTTTAGCCGTTATTCATGAGGTTCATTCACATCTGAAGTGACGGTGTAGATGTCCCACGAGCGGGCCACTTGGTCACACTTCCTTCTTCTTTCCCACGGCTTTGATTTGACTAACATCGTTTAGCATTGACTGTACATCCCTAAAAATGTTTGCAACATAGGCTGCTAGAATATTTAACCGTGCAATATCATATTTTTTTCCCCCCGCCGCTAAGGGAGCATACAGAAGCTGTGAACACAACATTTATCCACTTATAAGTTGATATTGTGAACTTTTGAGAGTCTCCTACAGACGCTAAAGGCTGACTCAGTGAGACGGCGTCAGACGTGACCAAGCAACTGTATTTGGCGAATTGGGATGGGAACTGTTCATATACACATATTCACTCTTTTCATTCTTTTATTACATTTTTTTTATTTATTTTTGCTGTTCTTTTGTTGCTTTTAATGTTTTAACGAATGTTCGAAACACTTTTTAAAACCTGTTTTCTTCTGCATTATGTGTTGATGCTTTTAACGGTTTTATGTGAAGCACTTTGAATCGCCTTGTTGATGAAATGTGCTATGCAAATAAACTTGCCTCGCCTTTTATTACTATGAAAATGTTGATTATAGCAGCTTTAACATACAAAAATGAAATAACCGCTTGTTCAACTGTCTGGGAACATGCATGATGTCGCTGGACTGAGATCAAGACACACTCGTCACCCCCCGACAACCTCTCTGGCCAATACTTTTAGTTGTTGATCACTGTTGCTGCATGTGGTACATTTCATGCCTATCTATACGTGGCAACTTTGAGCCCATCTGTGTGATCATCACTGGCCTGTTTTAATTCAATGTGTTTATTTGCGACAGTAAACAATTTTCCGATTTCACAAGTATGATATGATAAGAAGTCGGGTCTCATTCTGTTTGTCTGAGGGACTTTAGGACGGCAGCTATATGCTAATGAGCCTGGCACACAGGCTGAATAACCCCACAGTTGGATGATAATACATTGTCTATGAAGGTCAGACATGGGAATATATTGAATTTCAACTAGGGTTGCTATGGGAACTAGTATGTTTTGACATCTGAACTGGCTGTAGGAAATGTTAAAATAAATATTTGTAATTGATTATTTTTGAGATAACTCCCCTGCGTTTATAAGTCATTGGCAGAGATTGTATGCAACACATGCATAAAACATGCAAAAATCATGATTTTGTTTTGAAACACTAATCTTCAAGCTTCTTATTTCCGTGCTTGCTTAAATATGCACACAGGTAACACATCAGACTCCACCTGCTCATCCAGGTTTAGCAGTCGAACACAATAGATGGTATAAAATCAATCAAATATATGCAAAGTTGCAGAATTACACAACCGATTTGTACGATTCGAATTAATTCACCCGGGTATCGTTTCCAACAGAATCCTTCTGTGTGACTGTGTCGGCGTGAAAAGGCACACTTTACAACATTTAAGAAAAAGGCCTATTCGACTGATTCTAAATCAGGCAGAGAAATATATTTTTCGGGACGAACTCCATCATCATCGGTGAATAAATAGATGACTTGTGTTGTGTAGATATTCATGCATCATTGAAAACGTTAAAGTGTGATAATAAACAGCATGCTTTGCAAAGTCTCCGTGAGTCTCTCGTGAGACTCCGGCAACATAAACAAGGCCATCTTCCAGTCCCTCCTTTGACACAGATTGCTGTTCACCTTAAGCTGCCCTACTGCACGGATGGCACGTATTGTGTAAACGCTGAATGATATGCATTCAGCCGGCCTCCCTGCAGAAAGCCTCTCGTACTATGTGTACACCACCTGGGGTTTGTTCACCCCACTTAAGCAATGACGATTGAAAACACAGTGATGATTAAATAACATGTTTATCCTCCGTGTAGTCAGAAATGCATATTCAGTGGGAACACTGCGTATAGGCTACAGCCTGGCTTCAGATCAGATTATTAACATGCAGAGAATTATCACTAAATAATGTGTTGTTCAACAAAACTGTGTCAAGTACATTATGAATTGATATTCCTGGTGTCTACTTGCGGATATTTCCCCTAAACTGCAGCACCTAAATGTAAGGTGAGCTTAAAAGCACTGAGAATGCATTATTGTATATTTGAGTATGTTTTGGTTGTGAAATATGATTTTTTTATGAATGTTTTGCAGGTTATTCATTTAAATTGAAATGTCTAAAACAACGGTGGTAGCCTATGTTTACAATCAAAGACAGTATGAAAAATATAGCAACAAAAGTGTGTTAAGTTTGGTTGGCTAATCTTAGCTAGCTGGATTAAAACTGTAAAATAATTGCAAATGTTCGTCCCACTGAGGAATTGATTTGAACGCATATTTGTATCAGTTTGCACCGGCTGGGAAATATGTTTGCATTTTCCCCACTGCATTTATTTAACAGCTGTAGAGTCACAAATAGTTTTTTTCAGAACAATTGATCCACATGTGACCTGATGCATTCGTATGGATAAAACCACATCAACCAATGCATCAGTAGAAATGAACAAATGAGGATACTGTTACTCAAACCTGCATTCAATGATTTCCATTTTGGGCCAGTGCAACAAGCTGTTAACACCAATATGCATCACATGTGTGCAAACAGTTCCCTAGCAAAGGATCCAGGTGACAGAGAGGCCCATTAGTATTCATTAGTTGTGTTTATGGCCACTTGACAAGTCTAAAGTAGTGATGGGAATTCCGGCTCTTCAAACAGAGCCGGATGTTAATTTCGTGGCCAGGCTGTGAACTCTAGCTGAAGCTCATTTCTCCATGCCGGTCAACAACCAGCAGAACCTCTGCTCCACCCCACCTCTCTCTCTCTCACCCTCTCTCCCTCTCTCTCTTTGTCCGTCTGGCTGCTTGTGTATGTGTCTGGCAGCACGTTGGGGTGCTTCGCGGCTCTTCCACCTGTCTCCCAGCGCTGTGAATCTAGGGAGGCTCAGTGAAATTTGGCCGCTAAGATGAAAATAACTTCTATCAAGTAAGACTCGGTTCCCTTCATTCGCACCGAAGGAGAAAAAGATGTGGGTCGTTTACCAACGTCGCTTCAGCAGTGTAGACGAGCATATTCACTCTCCTTTAGCGCTGGTCTGCACCAACTCTAAAGTGACAGTAATATCTGGGCCTTTATCTGCCTAATGTTCCACTTTGTTCACTAGCTCATTGCTAACGCTGTCTGTGTGCAGTTTGGTGCTGAGCAGATAATAGCTCCAGCTGGAAACAATGTTCATGAGAGCGGAAAGAGTGAACCAAAAGCGTGAAGCTGCAGAGCTGAAAAAAAAAAAACAAAGTTATATTGAAAGACAGTAAAACACTTCATGGAGTTGAGAGGAACTACAAGCGAGCACTTTGACATTACACAGTGGTTTGATCCATTATTTATACACACATATTGATTAGAGCAGCCAGGGGTTTAAAACACATCTCCCACTGATACACCAACATTACAGTCGTGGCTCTTTTTTCTTGATGTATCCTTCATTTCTTCTGCTTTGAGTGGAGGGAGGGAGGCAGGTGAAGCCCAGAGAGAAACAGGATGTCAGAACATTAGCCAGAGAAACAGCGAGGCTCAATGTGTCACTCTGCCTGGGATGTAATGTAGCAGTACAGTAGAAAAGAGGCTAGACAACAGGAGGGGAGAGGATTAGAGAAGCACCTTTATGCTATTTCACTGTCTGGCTGACTGTTTGTGTGTCATTTATAAAGGTTACCGTCTGCTCCTCTGTCTGCCACATACGGTTCCCACATCCATGTCTACGTGTATGAAATGGATCTTTTTTTTCTTCTTTTTTTTACAGAAAGTTTGATCTAGTCTGTGCTCAAACAACTGTGGTGCATAACAGTGTCTCTGGTGACTTATAGCGTTGTGTGTACAGTGTGTACAGTGTTTGAACATATGGGTCCGTGCTGATAATCTGTGAAAACATACTCACAGATATACTTTTTCCAAACCCTTTTCTTTGCACTACTTTTTTCCATGCGACCTTTGGTCAGAGAGAAAGTGTTTGCAGTACATGCATACGTCTTTCAAAAATACTGTTCTCTTCTTTTCATTTAGGCGGCAGTAATTAACTCAGATCAGCCAAGAAAATAACAATAATCACATGCAAGTGATTATCATGGCTTGAAATGACAAGGTCAGAAGCTTGTATAATGATATGATGTTTAAAAAAAAAAAGAAATACAAATAAATCAATCAATCAAAAGAAAGAAAGAAAAGAGGAGGTTATGGTGCTCACCATGTAATTACAACTCTGCCGGTTGGAGTCAGACTGCGGCCCTTTGCTGCATGTCAGTCCTCCCCTCTTGACTCATATCTTGTTATCTCGCTGCTCTCTGATATCAAAATGAAAGCAACATGTCTGAAAAAAAAATACATTGAGTAAGTGGAAATGTTAAAATAGAAAAAGAAAACAACCTCTACTCATTATTCTCAGGTCTGTGCGAGCCCTCCGCAGTCTCCCTCTCCAGGTGCACTCAGTGACCCGCCTCAGCCTGACAGTAGTTGGGAGGATTTGCTTTGGAGAACAGATGAAGCCACGGTGCAAAAGTTGAAATGGTCTGAAAGGATATGCACACTCTTCAGTGAGATGGTACGGCCCTAAAATAGCTTGATAGTACACTTTGCAGGAAAAAGCATACGCAGAACACGTCTGTGCCAATTAAAAATACAGGAACCCTGCACGCTATTCATAGTGTGTCTCAAATGGGAAACACGTTTTCCTTGTGTTTTCCAAATGAACAATTCTGATATGTTTCTTTGAAGCCTGAAAAAGATCAAAGCTAATCACGACTGTGTGGTGGGGAAAAAAAATGGCTTTATGTGAGGTAAACAATATCTCAACCTGATTTAAAAAAAAATAAAAGATGTCAAATCAGTTTCTCTGCATCTTGTGGCGAACTGCTTGGCTTGTGATCATTTGCAAGCGAGGAAGTAAAAAACCTCAAGAAATGAGCAACCAGCAACATGGAGGTTTGTGCACTGATGAGCTGCGTGTCACATTAATTATGCCAGATACGGGTGGGCTGCGTTTCTGGAGTCTCGGTTCATCTATTTGTAATACGGAAGTAACAGCGAGGTTTTACCGCTAACTGAAAAGCAAATGTTTATGTTATGCATGAGTGGATATACTGTAAGCGCTTTCCAGTACAATGCTATGATTTATAAATAGCACTGTAGCCCTTCTGGGAGCTACTGTGGACCCACAGCTGTTTAGAATTATGCAGCCATACATCCTTGTCGCACATGAACTATTTCATTATTTTCTATCTATGTTCTCAAACGGCTCCTCAAAGTCGGAGCCAGGAACAACCTCATTCTAATAGTTTAAAAAAAAAATCTGTTTCTATTTCCGTTTTCCCACTACTTGTTCTTTTGCCACTTGCGTTGCTGCTCTTATCTCTACTGTGTGGCACCTGGCGTTGGCTTTATGGTGCCTGGTTATTATTAAGTCATCAGTGTCACTTTCAGTATTTGTGTGCACTCGCTTTATTAATTACATCAGCTGGTACGAACTCAGAGCACTTGGTGAAAAATATCAAAAGCTGACGCCTGTGTCATGATTAATTTCACAGTGAACAGTCTCTGCGATGTCAGTGGTAATTAGGCATCACCCATTGCATAACACACCATGTGTCAGGGTGGGTGGCAAGTGTGTGTGTGTGTGTGTGTGTGTGTGTGTGCATGCGTGTAAGTGTGTGTGAGTGAGAGAGAAAGCGAGAGGCAGAGGAAGGGAAAAAGAGATAGAAAAAGAAATGCCATCAACTTCCGTAGCTCCAATAAACCAATAGGAAGTTTTGAATATAGCTGATACTTGTGCTGTTGTTGTATTATATTATAAGATAAGAATAGATCATATATATATATATATATATATATACATATATATATTTAGTGCAGTACCTATATGTTTGTCTGTAGGTAATTAGCTATCTGGCTGGATATTTATATATTTTATGTAATTCTTATTAAACCTGTACAAGAGCAGCTGTGATTATATGTAATGGGGCTCTGAATAAAATATAACAGCAAACATCAGGGGAAGCGTATATTGTGGTCCAAATGTTTTCAACAGGTGGGAAAAATAAAATGCTGCCGTTACTTTTATCTGCACAGCATGATCACTGACCTACATACTACACTGGTTTATTTATTCAAATGTTTTAATATGCATCCACTTCATTTTAAGTGAATCCATGGAGCATTAGTGTCTCGTAGCTATATTAAATCTTTATTCTTCCAGGTTACACGCATGTAATTTTCAGCAGTGGCCTGCAGTGTGTCTGGCATGTCTGAAAAAACTTCAACGTAAACTTTGCTCACAATTAACCACAAAATGGTTTATTAATCCTGTGAGTGAGGCTTTTTTTTTTCTTCATCCCTTCCTCTTTTTTTTCAAAAATAAACAATGGCCCTTAACACTCAAATTAACACAGATTGGGATTTGATGTGCTGTGTAGCCAGATGGCTTGCTCACTCACTCTCTGGCGGGCTGGCAGTGCAGCTGAGGACGAAGGCACTTCCAGAGCGGATTTGAAAGAATCTAGGCCAGAGAGAGTGGGGCTGCTCTCTCGGAGACTAGCCGCCAGTGCTGTCATGTTTTAGTGCACATTTTCTATTTGAGGAAGAAGCCGCTACATAGAGAGATGTGCAGTGTGTGTGTGTGTGTGTGCGTGCGTGCGCGTGTGCGTGTGTGTGTGTGCAGTGACTGGAAGAGGAGGAATGCCTTGATAGAAATAAAGGGGAAGGGGACTCATAGAGCTGTGTAAACAAGCTTGAGGAAAAAATAAATTCCATTCTGCATTTCTTTTCTCCTGTCCACCTACAGTATGTGCACACATCATTGTAGATTCTGGCAGAGTGATGCTTGGAGAAGTCAACAATATTCAAATAACTCAGGGTGATGGATAATAAGAAATACTTCTGGTAAGTGTTACACCAAATGACGTGAAAAGCAGTGGACAGAATCCTGATAAATAAACAGAAATCTATACGCCGTGAAATGTAAATGTGCATGAGATTGATGTGTGAGACAGTACACTTTAAGTACAGTATGCATTAATGTACAGCAACTCCAGCACCGGTGTGGAGATCAGCACTTTCATAAACACTGTAGCGCAGATATTCAAATGCAACTTTTAGAGCTAGTCATTATTCAAAAGCTTAGCCTCCATCTGGAAAGTGGCAAACTTGGCTGTTTTCCTGGTGTCGCTGTGGAGGAAAACTGGGTCTGTGTGAAATTGCAGGACTCCTGATACTTTTGCTAAGGTGTAAATTTGTCTGGCTTTGATGATCACTTTCTTCACAGTCGCGCTATTGCCAACAGGGAAGGGTTAAAGTTGCCACAAGACTTCGAAACTTTTCAGGTTGTCTACACGAGTCTTCAGCAAGCGATTGTAAAAGAGTGAACACAGAAGGGAAGGGAGGATTAGGAGAAGTAATGTCATACTTGCCCTGCAAACTGCAGACTGCGCTGTGCAAATGTTATGATTTGGACTGTTTGACCATCACACCTGATATCAGATGAAGCGATCTCACTCAAAAGCAGCCATGAGTGGATTTCAATATCCTGAACATCTTTGGTTTGACATTAGAAAGTCAAACTAGTAGGATTTCTGTCAAACGGGAGAGGACAGGAATCACAATTATTCTCGTTATTGATAATAGTGCTGATTAATGTCTTTTATAATCTATTATGATATGAGAAGAAAATGTAGATCACTATATCCTATATAGTCTATAATGATGTCTTCAAGTTGCTTGTTTTTTACAACCAAGTGTCCCAAATGAAACTATATATATTATATATTTCTATTATATATACTATATTATATTGAGTTAACACTGCTATAACGCAGAGAAAAGCTGCATTTTCTAATGCTCTTATATATTCCTAAAGCAGACACAGGTGGATTAAGGATGAAATTAGATAATTCTAGCACGAAGGAAACATGCAAAACAAGAAGTTGGCACAATGAATTACAGTTACAGTATAAATCAACTGCTCCTACAGGATTATGGTGATGCATCTAAGGAACAACTACATTTAAGGCCTTTTAAGAAGTAGACACATGAATCCTAGTACATTAAAATCCGGTCCTTCATAAGGTCCTTTTGTCTTCCGCTGAGAATATTTCTTCATGTCAAAATGGCTCAAAAAACAAAGAACAGAGCACATCAAGCTCAACAGCAGATTCACATTAATTACAAACTGGCAAAGTTAACTCTGCACTCAAAGCCAGGAGTCTGTGTGAATGGCCTGAAGTGCCAGACAACACCTTCTGTTTCGATCGATGGCCATCAGCATGCACACCCCCTTACACAAGCGAGGCTGCTCTGCTAAATTTACACAACAGGCTCGACTGCCTGAGAGGAATCTCCTCTTACAAACTAACTTTTATTCTTATTTCTCTATTCTTTAGCGAGCTAATTATCGCCGTGCGTCGAGGGCTGCAGATGTGCTTCCAGCATCTCGGAGGAATTTTGCCTATTTTTACGGTTTTAAAATGAAGACAAAGTAAAAAAGAAAAGTTCTCCAGCACAAAGCTCTTATACTGTATGCCTGTTTGTTTTCGAGGTAAATGAAGCTGTGATGTAGAGGATAAAGTAGCAACATATGTGTGCTCTGACGGGGAAAATCAAACACGATGAAATCGGGTTATCTGTAATGAGTAAGCACGCTTCGCCCGAACACAGAACACTATACTTGTAGCCGGTTGTTTTGGTGTTTCATGTAGAGTGAGGAGACGTGGAGGTTAGGCTATAGAGATGTTCATTAGCTGACCACATCGCATGTCCCTGTTTGTGCTGTATCTTAAAGAAGATGTTTAAAGTCTCTACATCTTCCGTCGCAAACTAAAAACACATCTTTTTTGACTATACCTTGAATAAAGAAAGTAGCACTGTAGTAGCACTTTAGTAGCACTGGAACGGCTCTTACTGATAGCACTTCATTGATTAAATTGTACTTTCTGGATTCTTGTTGTTCTGATTCTTGTTTGTGCTCATTGTTGAATGCACTTATTGTAAGTCGCTTTGGATAAAAGCATCAGCTAAATGTAATGTAAAATACTATTGAATGTTTACTTAACATTGTCCACTTACTAGCTTTTTGCAGTGCTTGCATTTATTTCCCATAGGTTTCATTTCCCATAGGTTTCATTTCCCATAGGTTTCATTTCCCATAGGTTTCATTTCCCATACAGATGGATATGTTGACACGCAAGGTCTGGAATATACTTTTACCCATCGCGTCTATAAATATGTTCCTGTTACTGATCCATGGGTCTGCTGGTGGAGACCAGCTGATGGGATTGAAAGTGGACCTTGAGTTGCGCTGCAATGTTATCTCGACGAGGGTGTTTTTTTCTTGCCGAGGGTTAGACGAGAAGATCAACCACTCTCATGTCTGTACAGTAAATATGAAGCAACAGCCTTCAGATGTTAGCTTAGCTTAGCATGAAGACTGTGAGCAGGGGCAAGCAGCTAGCCTGGCTCCTGGGGGTATGTGCAGGGGTATTGGGTCTTGGCCGGGAGCATTGACTTCTGAAAGTCTTTTGATCATCACTAAAAAATGCCTGAGGATAGTCGTTTCTCCCTGTTTTCAGTATTCATAATAAGCTAACCGGCGGATTGCTGTAGTTTCATATTAAGCATATTTCCAAAAATTAGAACTATTGCCTATTGTATTGTTGTGAGTTCAGCTAACTATAGAAAGCAGTTCCTAATATTTCTGTTTTCTTCATTGAATTGATTTTTCACAACCATGTGATGCTTGATGTTGACTAACAAATCCTCCTCCTTCCTTTAAACATAGACCAAGTGGTTACTGTCTATATTGACAGAGCAACATGCTTTTTAAAGCATGTTAACTGAGGATTAGGAAACCCTGGCATCTCTACTTTTATTAGTAAGTATTTTCCTAAAGCCCCAGAACAATCTGCTGGGTTTGTTTGTCATAAAGAACAAAGCAAGAAGCTCCCTTTGAAAAACATTTACCCGTTCACTCTCTCTACTGTACGAAGCTCTGCACTGGCAGAGTTTGCAGACGGGGAGAGCATGAATACTTTTATGTGGATTTTTTTTGTTGGGGGTATAATCCGCCGAGGACTCGGTATGGGCGTCGATGCTGAACACGTTTTTCACTACATCGAGGAATACTTGTGTGAAAAAAGTTTTTAAAGTAGGCTTGTTTTTTTCTTTTTGGTAGAAGCTGTGGCTCGGTTATCATGCTGGAAGGCATTAAAGGAGCGGAAAGAGGAAAACTGCACCTTTGGTGTCTGTTAACAAACATAATTCACAGGGCCGGGCCCAGAGTCCTCCCAGCAGGGAACACTTGTTGTGATTTGTGCAGTGAGTCAGGTGGAGTGAGAATAACTGGCTCATCAGATAGCCACCCTAGAAATACTGCTCTCTGTCTAATTCAAGAGTATGAGTTGTATTCTAATTGGCTTGTTAAAGGTTCAGTTAACCCTGAATACAAAAATAAAAAAGCAGTTGTATCTAGTTTGTGCTAAAAAAAATAGCCTTTGAAAACCAGTGGGGCCCGTGCTATGTGCGGTGCTGTTAAAACAGGATAGGTCTATGTGAGTCACCCAATCAGCTCTATACAATAACATCCCTCATCTGATTCAGTATCCCAAGAAAAAAGAAAATTATACAATCATATCCCAAATTAAAGTGAGTGTCGTCTAAGCACAGTTGCGTCTTATTGTTTATTTATTATTGTTAAGAGAATTTTTTTATTTTTCCATTGGGTGAATGAAGACATTTATTTAGGGTATGCATTGTATATTGGACTTTAAAGACATACTTTAGGTTAGGTTTTCAAATATGCAGCAGAAGAGCATGAGCGAGGGGAGTAAATATGTGATTTAACCTTTATTAGTTCGTACAGCCATAACTGGCAGTGGCAGCATTATATCCAGGCAGCTCCACGCTCTACATCAGCTGTCAATATCATTTTTCTGTGCTTCTCCTCATTTTTCAACATGCAGTATACTGTTGAGAATGGAGTAGTAGAGCCTCGGTGCAACTAGCCACACACAGTTACAGGGAAGTTATAATTGTCTTTACAGAGTTGGTGTCACACTCTTTTCAGTGATCAAGGTAGCATTGAATGATATGGTTTTCTTTTGTCCTCTGCTTCAAATCATACCATCTTCTTTTTACATCCGGAAGGTGTGCGTTTAAAAACACCAACAGCCCTGACAGACTGGGAAATTAAATCCCAAACACGGTGTCTCTCTGTCACGTTCTCCATTGTGTTCTTGGTGCAAAGCCAACATTTATACTTTGCCGCATGGATTATTGCAATCAGGCAACAACAAAAAAAAAAAACGGGCAAGCTGCACTCAGCTGCAGAACATCCTGGGCTTGTTTGTGCTGTAATATCAGTATCTCAATATCTTTTGTGAATCAGGCCTTGAGACGAGGCAGATTGCTGGTTGCAAGGCATGCTGCTATCAGTGGCCACAATCTTGACATTGTGAATCTGCAGCAGCAGGTGCATTGGAAGTTGTTTCTTTAAACTATTTTCTATCACATAAATAGTTCCTTTCCTTGAAACAGATGAAGGTCTTGCCTTTTTATGATGTAGTTCTTCAATGTCATGAGCGCCACCAACAAATCTCATTCAACTCTTCACCTTTAAAAAATCCAAATACATCTGGATGCTGAGCTTTTACCTTTTTTCCACTCCATGATCTACAGAGATTTCGATGGTGCAGTAAAAGATCTGCATTTTAATATCTAATACCTTCTTCATCTTCTTCATTAAAACCTCCTCTTCTGCCATATTTTGTGCATCCTCAATCCCATTCTGACCTACAGGAGCATATTGCTACATGAATTATCTGTTTGATTGCCTGTGTAGGAGGGACATTTACAGTAACGAGGAACCTGGGAACAGGATTTACTGTTCCTTATGCCCTCCAATGACATTACTTGAAGTGATGATGATGACAGTCATAAATTGGTCCTGATGGCCCACAACAGATAAAACCTGCATGGGATTTGTTTTGCACACTGCAGACCCACCAAGGCTTGCTTGATAAACCATTTCATCACTTTCAATTAGACCATTGCAATGTGACTTCCGTGATAAAATATTACAGCAAATTACATCAAATGCCTTCATCCACTGTTCGCTGCTCCGCGTTGACTTCTTTTCTTTTGGGAGGAATATTCACGGGAGTATCCCCCACTCTACTATGTTGTTTTCGGCCTGTCACTCTCCATCTCCTGTAGAGGCATCAGTCCTCATCTACACTGTCATCCCTGCACATGTTCCATTTACCGCGCATTAATCTCACTCAGCTTCACATCATTCTCTCTTCCCTTGTCCTTTGGGGAACAACGACACAAAAACTTGCTCTGCTTGCCAAAATGCGCTGTGTCTGTGGCGCTGAACGCAAAATGGGAACTTATAGCAGCAATCAAAAATTTGGAATCACTTTCAAATGGTATCAGTGTCCCGAAATTAGGAGCTTTACCGTACACACCAAACTCAATATTGCGGTGTCCCAGCAAGGCCTTTATAAACTTGTCTCAATGCTCCTCAGCTAACCTTTTGATAAGCCCTGGAGACAGTGTAAATTAAAGCCATTAAATCTGGATTTGGTGGTGTGTGAGGGCGCTCATGGAGACATCCCCTTCACAGTCTAGCGGTCAGGGTGGAGGTGTGTGGTGGTCAGTGCAGACAGGTCATCCCACAGTGGTGACGGATGGCTTTCATCAAGGGGCCCATGGGCTCACTGGGGAAATGTATATGGAGACCGCTGCCAAAGGAGCTGATATTTATCTACCAGCAGCCCCTCTAGCCACGATGCAGAAAGACTGAAGCAAAGAAGGAGAGTGTAGCGAGGGAAGGTACAGAGGAGCGGTCACTTATGTACTAAAAGCTATTATTGAACTACTGCATGCACTGTGAAAATGTGTGGATGCCGGCAAATGCATTGCGGAAAGGAGACCTAATATTAAATGCACTTTCAGCTCAGAAACATGCATTCGTACAGCGTGCCTCCCAGCAGCCGCTCACTGCTCTAATTCAATAGCAAATGGAGACATCCTGAGATTGAAATGAAGCAGATTAGCGAAGGCCCAGCTGATTTTAAAGCACTGATTAAGGGAGATGTGCCGTGATCGTTGTCGGATCTATTCCCTCACTGCGGACCTGCCTCAGCTTGGGCTGCCATTAATATCCCATGAGGCACCGGGGCACGCTCCTGGCCAGCCGCCAGATTCCCAGTTATCTTTTAAAACAATTTTACAGGCTATTTCAAGAGGAGGGAACTCGCTAGCTATGGCTCTCAGCGCTGTTATGGCAACAGTCCAGTTCATCTCGAAAGGGTAACTTTGGTAATTTCCAACCTGGACCCTATTTCCCCTGTTTGTGCGTCTAAGTGACCAATGGGAACAACATCGGTCCAGTATTGAGGGAGAACGCATCAGCCGCTAAACAGGCTGCAATATAAACATATTGGGCAAATGCGAAGTCAATGTACATCCACTTAAAGGGCTTGTTTTTGCCATTGACGGGCTTTGATTGTTATCATAAGAGTTTACTATTGTGCCATGTGAGTAAATGTGAGCGATAGTTGGAGAGAGGCTCGGGAGTTGGGAATAACACACACTTTTAGGGGCCGTACATTGACCGTGAGGAATGGCCCAGAGCAGAGCAATTACGTTGCAGCCCGTTTAGCGGCGGCTGTCTGCAGCGT
The DNA here is from genome assembly GCA_023566465.1 of Cottus gobio. Lineage (NCBI taxonomy): Eukaryota > Metazoa > Chordata > Actinopteri > Perciformes > Cottidae > Cottus > Cottus gobio. The sequence goes on from CM042219.1 coordinate 21,145,842, forward strand.
TCTCACTCAATACTGGACTGGTTTAAAAGAAGTGTTGTCACTCAGGGCTCCAGGTTGAAAAATACAGAAGTTACCCTTTAAATAAAACATAGGGAGACCCAGAATCCAAAGCCTTCCTTAAAATACAGTCAACACTTTTGAAATGAGATATTTTGTGTTTAATACCCAGTTTATGATATTGTACCTTGAACTAAGCTCAAGGCTGTACTGTAATGACAAATAACCCTAAAACATAATTTACTTATAGCTAATATATTAAATATTAAAGATAATACGATCTAAAATATGATCTATTAGCAGCAATAAACATTACCAAGCTCTGGCTCAAGGTCCTTTTTATTTATCACCAGGTACAGTAATATAAGTGCTGCCTGTCTGATACAATAGAATGAAATGGTCATTAGGAGAGAAACTTGAGTCCCTGTAATTTGAATTTGTTCAATCCTTATCTCTTTTACTGCTCCTAAATATAGGATCCCTTAATCCTTGATAGCTGTGTAATTGTTGCAGGATTGGAAATGCAGGGAGTCCAAAATGGAAATGCATATGAATAATGTAATGTTAATGAATGGCACCTAGGTTAATAAGACTTTTCGGGCTGCCAAGCCCACAGTACTGTACAACAGCAGTTATTCATTCTATTCATCTCACTGACTTTTGTAATTATAGAAAGTTTGTCTTGTTGCAATGTAAAATGGTTATTTAAGGAAATGTCTGACGGATAGAGTCATATAGTGAATTAATGTCATTAGCAGTGGTGGTACAGTGTTATGGCCAATACATCAACGAGATCATTGATTGAGGCCCATTTCTGATTTGATGTAAATCCAAACACACCATCGTAGTTAGTTATATTTTCTTTGATCCACGTCTTTGGTTCAGACTGAAGCAACTCAAGAACAGTTGGATGGGTTGTCTTTGATATTTGTTCAGACATTCATGGTTCCCATAGGATGCATCCTACTGACCTAGGGATCCCCTGACTTTTCATTTGTCACCACCAGGAGGTCAAGGTTCCACCTATCCAGTAAAGTAGCTATGTTTATTACATTGAATGATGCAACATCTTGTAAAGACATTTAGTGTTCCCAGAGGATGAATTATATTGTCTTTGATGATCTCACTTTTCTTCCACCATGAGGCTGACATTTGTGGTTTTGAGTGAAATAATACATTGAATGTATTGCTGTGACATTTGGTACAGATAATTATATTCCCGACAAGATGAAAATACATTTCCTTACCTTTACAGCCTTGTCTTATACTTTAGTTTATAACACACATTAAATGGAGCTTCTGGAGCTTCTGGTGTCGCTGTAGACTCTACATCATTCAACAAAGTTCTGGGAAATATGTTTTAACATATACAAGCAGAAATTACCAAACTACAAATTGGGCTCTGCACAATTTAAATTAAACGACTGAACTCTGTGATGATGGCGTGTTTAGTTTAGTTTATTAACCGGATCCCCATTAGCTGACGCCTCAGCGGCCGCTAATCTTCCTGGAGTCCACAGAAAGGACAAAATGTAATACGTACAAAACGTGCAAAACATGACGTGAAACAAACAGTTAAAAATAGTACAAAAAGAATAATCAATCCCCCCAAAAAGTAGTAGTCAGATATCGAGGATGTGTATTCTGCAGTGCATCCGGAATATATACAAAGAAGGATCAGATGACTACAAAAGCAATGGAAAAGGTCAAGTGGTTAATGTCCTGAGGTGTGCCTTTAATTGTTTTTTAAATGACAGATTATTCTGTATGGGTTATATGAGGAAGTAGTAAATTCCAAGCAGTAATTGCACGAAAAATAGCTGTACATTTGAGGAGGTTTGTTGTTGGGGTTGGAGGTATCAAGTGACCTAAGCTAGTGTTCCTTGTGATGGTTATGTCTGTTTCATGTATATTGTAAGAATATTCATGTGTCTGATTAAATACTACCTTTCTGAAACACATGAGAAGGCTATAATAAAGTTTCATTTCCACTGTTGGGGTTTCCATCTCTCCTCGGCTGTGAACCGCTACATGTCATCAGTTTGACGTCTCAGTTTGTCATTTGTTCCTTGAGACCTCTGCTAATTTAAATACTCTACCGTTGCAGTTCTCGTAACTCATGTACCTGCACATGAACATGACACCTCTCTGACCACCTGAGAACGTCAATGTTTGAGTCATGTTGCTTTGGAAAGTCAAAGTGGCAATTGTCCGGCCTCTTATACCGACGGTGTTAATTGACTTTCATGGTACAACGACACACCGGTGTAGCCGACTTAATAATGAGAATTTAATTGCGTCCTTTTACGTTTGCTCCTTTCAATATTTCGTCCACTGCATTCAATTGATCCATCAAGAATATTTCAAGACAAGCCCTGACATTAAGATGCTGAGTAAATAAATAAGATGTAATGTATGCCAAACAAGTGTTTCATCTTCACTTAAAGGAGACTGGTAGTCATCTATGTCATGATGTTATTTAGACTGACTGAAGAGGCAGACAGGTCTTAGATCATTTCAGTTTGATATCCTGCGGCTCTGCTTGAAGCTGCATGTGTTTTTGACTTTTCCTGTAACCAGTGTGAACAGTTGCACCTTACGGAGGCTATTAAAATGAATATGTCACTAACTTACTTCCAGCAATCCTCACCCTGTGAGCAAATAAGGTTGAGAACATCTGTGTTATCAGCAAGTGAATTTTAGGTGTATCACTGTGTATCACTGTTCAATTATTATTTTTTTATGGAAAAGTGAGAATATTAGGAACTTTAATGTAAATTGTCTCATGTCTTAACTTTTCATTTTTGTTTTAGTTCAGACGTGTTCTCTAAAAAAATGCTTTCAATTAAAAAATGATGCTAGCAATTTTAACACTTGGATTTGACACGTAATATTATCACAAATACATCTTATTTTTGTAATTAATAATGGGCTTCACAGATTCCTCATTAGTATGTCAAAGTAATGGAGAGAGGAGTGACAAGGGAGTGCACATTATGCAAGAATTATGCATAGTTATTGTATTACTAACAGTGTCCGGATCAACAAAATAGTCAGATTTTCTTTTCAAGAGACACACATTGTGATGATGCTGTGCCCTTAAGAGAATTAACATTACTGCAAATGTAATGTGAAGATGAACATTGTATTAGTCGTCCTGAACCAAACGGGAATGGAAAGACGTTAGTAATGTCAGAAATCTGAGCCCAGCAGCCCCACGACGCACAAATACACTCACACAACTACACACAGGTATGGAGAACAAAATAGCGACCTATTAGAGACAATAGATGGCCTCACACACACAGACAGACATGGGCGTTATGTGAAAGAAAGCACAAATGGTGCAAATCTTATTTTGAAACAAAGTGTAAGCCCCATATCAGATTTAAAATAACTTTTTTTCTTTTGATGTATTCTTTTTCTAATGTGGGGGTAAAAATCACATCCCCAAAGGCTTAAACCTTTGTTAAGGTTAAGACTAAGACTAAGGTTAATGTTTACGACTCGGGTCAAATAAGATCATGCTCCAGCAGATGGGGTGTAATAAGAAGTCCTCAAATGTTTACTAAAGTTGTGTGTGTGTGTGTGTGTGTGTGTGTGTGTGTGTGTGTGTGTGTGTGTGTGTGTGTGTGTGTGTGTGTGTGTGTGTGTGCATTATAGGCTGGCTGGTGTGTGTACTGTACGCGTGCGTCCATGCTGGTGGGTGGCAAATTCCGCATTTGAAGCCAGGCGGTCTGCGCACCCACTAACATGATCACTTGACAGGACATGCAAATTCTATCTTCAAAGAGGTTTTAAGATCCTCTGAATCTCCGTGAAGTTGCGTTTTTCTCCACTAATTATGTCATCAGCGCCAAAATGGTGAGGTCACATGTTTAATCTGACTCCGGAAGAATTGGACTGAGAAAAAGGGTTTTACAACAACACAAACTTTTCAACCAAATAGTAGACTGTGTGGATATATATATAATTACATACAAAAAAATGGAAATATAGTTCATTACACTTGCACGATTATTACTCCATCTTTCTCTCCCAACTTTATATCTTCCTTCATCTCTTCCTTAATGTTTTCCTTCCTTAGAAATAATTAAGGCAAATGTAAGCATGATGTCTTATGCTCTCTGCTTGCAGGTGAGTTTAGCTTAGTTTAGCTGAATTCATGGATGCAGAGGGATCAGTAGCAGCTCCTCTTGAGGAGGAAATAAAGAAAATTCCAACCGACCTTTCCCTTATAGCCGTGGGGCGGCTGTGGCTCAGGGGAGAGAGAGCGTCGTCCTTTAATAACAAGGTTGGCAGCTCAATCCGCATGTCGAAGTGTCCTTGAGCAAGACACTGAACCCCGAGTTGTGCCCGGGGCGCTTCACAACAGCCCCATTGCTCCTAAATTCTTAGGATTGGCTCAAATACAAGCAACAACCTCCGGGGCTGAGAAATTAAGTCAATGCTGAAGTGTTTAAATTGCAGTCCCTCAAATGGCCACCTGAGGCTGGCTCCAAAAGGCTCTATGTTAAAACTTTACAGCAGAAATAAACATGTGACTGCCACAACTAAATAAATTAGATTTGAAATATGCTAATGCTAGGCTACTTAATATATGTTTATCATGCATGTGGCCATCAAGTGCATATTATACAATATTTTTCTTTTTAAAACAAATCAGCTGAAAATATTGAAAGGTTTATAATGGAGATAACTAACATTAGCTTGACCAGCTAGCTCCCTACAGCTGATAACATTTAGTAGCAACAGTAACAAGAAACAGTCACTTTATCTTGCAAAATGGCCAATTACTACTAATTTGGAGTTGCAAATATGTACTGTGAAAGAACGGTAAGCTTAGGAAACAAAGCAACTGTAACTAAAGGGGGTGGAGCTTAGCAAATAGCCATTTCTACAGGTTAGATACAGTGATTAGTAACAGTTACATTATTGATACCTGAGTTGATCAACTTTACTGGTTAATTAAAACAATATATTAAAAATTATATATGTTCCCATCTATCTGACAAGCAGCTTGTTGTGATTGTTTGAATACTGTCTGTAAAGTGTCTGACATTGATGGATACACGGGTTCACCTCCTGTTCCTCAATAAATGTTTGTAATCTAACGATTGTGTTGCTTTACAAAATATAAATATATTAAATCACTGAGAAACCCTACTGTCCACCTGATTGACACACAGTAGCCCATCATCTAAGAGTGATGAGTCTTATGAAATAAATAATGATTAATACCATTGCTTGGATAGATGAAACACTATCAAGCTCCAACAGTGTAGATTAACAGATCCGAAGTCCAAGTGTCACACGCATCTCTGATCACCCACCTCGGCTCGTTACTGACTCTCACATGTTACCCCTTGCTGTCTGAGTGAGACCTTGAACCTTCTCTCCCAATAACAGGAGGACGTCTCCGTAATTACAATACAGAGGGAGACGATGTGTCATGCATCAAACTTGCAGCCCTCAGATGGTTAAAGCTCATACTGTATGTCAGCTGTTGAATTTGACCCAAATCCAAGGCTCGCCGGTAATGAAACAGGGGGATGAGGGGGTGAGTCAGCCACTGGCCTTTGTTAATTGCATGTCTCACATCGTCCTGGCTGGGACAGTTAATTGGAAAAGATCAAGGGGATTTGCAGTGTTAATGAGCTTCCCGTGAACCCAAGTCATACTTTGGATACCAGAGGAGCCGTTTCCATCAACCACATTCACATTCAAGTCTTTGAGAGCAAAACTTTTCATTTCTGGAGAGATGTGGTCGTGGCTGACTACTGCCTCATCTCCTGTGTTTGGACGTATTGGCTCAGAGGGGAATAGATGGTCTATTATAAGCACAGCACAGTTTAAGCAGAAGTAATCAGTCAGTTTGATGTCAATGTGCTTTCAACATACATTATGTTGTATTTCAAGGCGCTGTATACCTTCCAATACCGCATATGCTTGATGAAAAATGGTGGAAAAGGAGAGTAAAAATGAAAAACAAATGTGCTTCAACACAACATGCAGGCATGGAAAAAGCACTATTTGTGATGTATATTCCTGTCATGCAATGTTAGAAATACCATTAAACACACAAAAAAACAAAATTTAAGTTTCCTACTAATGATGCTGTTACCATTAGGAGACTCTGCCCTGTGTGTTTTGATTATGCCACTGTCTGCATTCGTCTACTCTGATATAGAAACCACATCATAGTTAATGAACCATATCAAAGAGAGAAGGGAGAAAATGCTTACCTGTATTCTCTCAGCAAATAATTGTTCTCATTTCTTGATATATATTTGTTTTTCAGCAGACATTTATACTTGACATTGCCTGACACTTTTTTAAATGAGCAACCCAGTCACCAGAAACAATGTTGGCATTGTACATTTCTGCAAACCAAGGGATACGTTGAACGTTGACGTTTCTGAAACCCCCCAAAAAAAGGTTTCATAAATACGTTTCATATCAGCCTCCTAGCGCACAATGACACTAATACTGCCGTATTAATTTGTTCTTCCTATCAGAGCTAAAACACACACACAAGCAATACAACCACAGTGTCTCTCTGAATCTCAGAGCACGGCTGTAAATTTACAGTACATGTATATCCAGGTACAAGAATAAGAGCCTTACTGCCCCGAGGGAGTCACAGCGGTAATATGCAGTTGGCCCTATAAATCATAGAGCACTCTGACTATACAATCAATCCTCAGCTTAGTGTTGACTCAATCTGTCACCTCCCCGGCCCACTGCACGGCTAGACATTCAGACTCAGTGACAGAGAAAGTTCTGGTTGATGTTGGTTAGTGTGCAGTTGAAATGTTCACATCGATATTGGGGAGCGTTATCTATATGACATACTACTAGTCAGGATGTCACAGCTTCAGCTGCATCAATGGGAATTTAAATATATAATTTTAATCAAGTTAACTGTTGACATTCAACAATAGTTGCACTAGTCAGAGCAGGCCAATATCCACAGTTTGATGTTCTCCATTTAACTAAACAGTTGGCTCTACTTTACCATGAGTCAGTAAAATAACTGCTAAAATACGTTGTATGTAAAATACCGAATATATACAGTACACTAGATTCACCCTGCTGTCCATAAAGCTGTATGGCGGTGAAGTATGGGCGGCTTTCAATCATGCAAACATTGATAAATGGTACAAAACATTTAGTTTAAAATGAAGCTCTGCAGATCCCGCCTCACTGAGGAAAACCTAAATCTTGAAAGCTCAGCTTCAGTGATGAGTTGTAGGCTGGCTTTGCAAGGTCTCTTGCAAATTAGTCCCCGGTGTAAATGGTCCAAGCAAGACATGGAAATCTTTCCCTTACGCTCCAAAACAGGAGCCATAAACTCTGGCAGCACCTTTACAAAGCCGGCCATGAATCTGTCAAACATAAAGCTTTATTCAGCAACACCACATCTCCCAATAAAAAACTCCCAAATTCAATCTGCATCTCGCAAACAGTGCTGACATCAGACACAAAGACACTTAATCTCCAGCGCAACTTCAATGCCTTAGTGTTGTGTAATCTGACAAAAAAAATTATAAAACCCCAAAAATTACAAATTCAATGAAATATGGTTTGGACAAATCCTAGATTTGTATAGACATGAAGTTATAGCAGCATTTGGGCTGGCAATGCTGAGCGATCGCTGTATTGGTTGCAACTTTAGTTGTAGGCTGCCTGCACACACATTAAGATGCATATACTGTAATGTAATACTCGTAATACATGTAATGTAATACTGTATATGTTATGAGTATAAGGATGGCCATCCTACATATTTTTGATCACTGCAGTGGGCAGAATTTTTTATAAACAGTGAATTGTGTTGATATGCCGTAAAAAGTAGCATTACTAATTAAAGTTTTAAAAAAACTTGTTGATATAAACAATTCAGGTTTTAAACACTTTATAAAAAGCTTTGCAGCTTTTTCATGGTGTATGAGATGCATTCAGTACGTACAGCATATTAGATGAGTTTTGATGAAAAGCACTGAATATGAACAAATCAACAGACAAAGTCAAAGACCAGCCGGTGAACCAAGTGAAGCAATTAGGAAGTGAAAGACAAAGTCCATTGTAAGAGTTCAGACCAAACGTTTCAAGTCTTTATTTGTCACCATCACAGTAGAGCAGTTGTTGGCAACAAAGTTCTTGTTCAAAGGCAACAGCACTGCACAATGTATAAAAAAAAAACATGCAAGAATCCAAAACATAAAACACATAATAGGGAACATTTTTAAATAATGGAATAGAATAGACTATGAAATATGACATGAAATTAAACACTGTGGTAGAATGGATGTTGTGCGTGATACTGAAGAGTGAAGACCACACGTAACCAGACCAAAGTGACATTTACGGTGCGTTTACATGCTGTTTTATAGGCTGCAACTGAGCAGCTAATGAGCAAGCAAGCCGTGCTTTTCCACCGGTGAATGTTTATGATGCTCGTTCAACCAGCGACAGTAATATCTACGACAAAATGTGTTCATGTTGTGAGTCAGATAAGGAGAATGTAGCATGAAGGTCTGTGGCTCTAGTGTTGTGCAGCAGGCTGCTGTCTGGCTGTGACCACCTGCTCTGCTAATAACAGGATGCTGACATTGCTGCTTTAAGCAAGATTTAAGTGGCTTCCCTTAAATAAATTAAGGCAAAACTAGGATTCGCCATCAAGAAATTCAAAAATATAGAATATAGATTTCTCCCATTTTATTTTCTTCTCAAAGGACAACACAGGACAAGAGATTGCGGAGCAGATAAGTTTGCTATAGCAGACAAAAATAAATATAATTCCAGTTGGACTTTAAACAAACTTTATTTTAAGATGTTTTGGCAAACAACCAATGCTGTCATTCATTCCCGAATCTCATGAGTGACCTTGTATTAAATGTATGTAATGCTTTCACTAAAGGGCTGTTGCACTTTCCACCATCGGATTGTTATCATTAGATAACAAGATACGAGCCAAAGAAACCTTTTCCCACATTTAGAAATGACAGTGACTCTGATCTAGAAGCCAATCTTTCCCCGGGAACTCCCGCCACCGCGTTTCCTTTCGTTTAACAACCACCTATCCCGATGTGGACATTCCTTAAGGACAATGTGTGTCTGTTTTCCGGCCTACGGCGGAGCGGAGAGGGGAGGTGTGCATCGGACAAAGAATAACACAGAAACTATTGATACCGAGCCTTTCAGAATTTGCTTTAATTCTGCCCACTGTAAGACGACCCTTGGAAAGTCAGCTGTCAGCTAGGAAACACTGTCGGCAGAGATTGCCAAGACCGAACTGTACTCCGCCTGGTGCCTCTGCCCTGGGGATGGTTGTAGCGGAGTACAGAGCACTAATGGATCGCAGCACACAGGCTTGGACTCAATCATACTGTACAGTCACGTTGATTTGAAATATTCAAGCCAGAGAGCTTGCCTGTCTATTAATATTTACTTCAACAAACTCAACCCACAGTCTGCTCATGGTGCTCTGGGGATGCATGTGACTTTCACTGTTGTTGGCTCATTTTGACTCAAGATGGCCACAAAAATAAAAGGTACAATGTGTGTACTCCATATTGTATAATGAGAAACAGTAGATGAACGTTTTTTATGTTACGGGATTAATAATGTTGCGAGAGAAGTAGAACTTGAACGATTAAAGGGATGTACCACCTTAATCTGCATTGATGAACAGCATGTTGTCGCATTAATACACATTTGGGAAGCCAGAGACAGAATGGATTGTGACTTTGGGGAAGTTACAAATACAGTATTGGCTTGAACATCATACAAAGTTTTTAGCTGTAGTAACAACCACTATGAAAACGGAGGGGTTACCTGGCAGCATTTTTGGACTGCCTTTCTCCCTCCCATTATGCTGACATGGGTGACAGATGCCAGCTCTCCTGCCAAAGGCCACATCACTTCTTGCACCCCCTCCTCCGCCTCCAGCCAACCACCCATTACGGCTGCTGGAAATGCAGCATACATGAATCACGCCGCAGCTGTCACAGCTCCCTGGCCCCAACCTAATTAAACAATTAGGGCATTTGGTTAACAATCAGTCACCGTCAGAGGCCAAATGTGGGCTAAACGGAGTTAGTCATATGGTGCTGCAGAGAGGGAAAGAAAATGGGTTCAGATAATACGAGTCCAGGAGAAAAGAGGTCAAAAGTGTGTGTGTGTGTGTGTTTTTTTTGTATTAACAATCTGACTGTGTGAGAGTAGGGCTGTCAAAATTGGCCAAAAATGCTACATCTCCACTCTGATCTTGAGCGCAGGGCTGATGGATGATGATTTGTGTACATGACATAACGTAAAGCTTGCTGTTAGGAGATGCTGTCACTCTCTCTGTGGCCTGAATCTGAATATTCATATCGGTTTTATTCTACTTTTCAAATATATATTTATATATTATTGAGAATATTCGTTGACAGCCCTGTATGACAGTGATGCTTCTGCAGAGAACAAACCTAATGGCTGAGATATTGATCGGTATATAACCATTGCTCTGCCAGGAGTCAATCGTAAACTATTTTCACAATGATCCAACTACTGGAACCATGAATTAGGTAATGAGGGACGGCAGATATCTGCTTGGATTTGTACATGTGTCTGGTGGGCTCCTATATTGATCTTTTTAACAGTTTAACACATTTTCAAGTTGTTTGAAATAAGCAAGAAAGCACTCAGAGAGAAGCTCTCCATCAATGCCAATCTTCCAAGACTTTCAGGGTCAAAACTGTACCATATGAAAAAGAAGGCCAATTGAGCCTGATGGTTGTGTTAGAGGAAAGGTCATGAGGTCACCGTAGTCATCCAGTCTCTTCCTGCTGGGAGAGCAAAGTTCATCAACAAAAAGTGTGTTTATGACAGGTCAGGAGACAACATTTGAATTTTTGTTGGGAGCTTGAATATGCATGGCAAATTTTGGACAAATCAAGCCGTAAGTTGTGGAAATGTTCTCGTCGCAGTCAAATAAAACAGACGGACGGAGGCGATCGCATAGCCGCTGCTCCCTGGCAGCAGCGATGAATAAATCCAATAATGCGGACATGCCATTTGACATAAAAAAGAAAAGAGTTTACAATTATTTGGTGTGACTTCAGTTCAAGACATTATGAGGTTTTAACCAGACTGTTGCACTGACTACACAGACTCGAACTCAGTGACCCATGTTTCCCTGTGTGTAGGTCACTAGAGGTGGAGAGTGGGAGAGAATGAGAATTACTATGGAGGCAGAGAGGCAACCTGATGGTGTGGGAGGGGGAGAGAGAGAGAGAGAGAGAGAGAGAGTTACAGACACAGACACGGAGAGAGAGAGAGTTTTTTTTTTTTTACTGCAAACAGGCCTGGGGGATTTAATCACAGTAAAACACTGAACTCTTATTGGGGGTATCAAATTTTTTTATGAGAGCAGCTGTGCCAAACTGTAGCACCACAACAGTGGCCCAGTCCAAGATAAATCAGCAGCAGTCCTCCAGATCACCTTATGTGCCTCATTGAAACCCCAACTACTGTGCAACTGGCAAGATATGTTTTATCACAAGTGAAGAAGCAGTTACAGCATAGGACCCTGTGGGTGTATACTTAAAGGTTCGCTTCACCCAAATTACAAAATACGATTTCGAGTCCCAATCCCGAACGTACAATCGGTTGAGCAAGAGACACCCTTAGACTCCCGATTTGGATCCGGGAAAGACTTTCCCATGTATATGAAGAACGTGGATGCAGGAGGATGTGCAGCCAAACACACAGACCACAAGAGGCGAAGCTCAAGGACGCCATTCACACAGGAGGAGAAGAGTCAAGGAAGCGAAGGGAGTGAGGGGTGAGGCCAAGAGAGAGGGAGAGAGGGAGAGAGGGAGGGGTCCTCGAGGCATCTTGCTTTGGAAATGTGCAACCGAAAGCTCCAACAGATACGTGGCTTTCCAGAAACAATGTTGTGATTACTGTGGATAATCCACAGATTTTACTGTGAATAATTCAGACGGTCTAGAAAGAGATGTTGCTGTTGAATTTATTGCTGCATGTAATGTGGTGCCAGTTTCTCAAAACTTGGGGAAGTAAAAACCCAAAATATCGTGTCTGTACCACTAGAGGAAAGTGATAAAATGACCCTGAGCCTTTAAATTGTAGTGTTAAAAAATGTGTGTAATTTGTGCAATGTTATATTCAGTGGCATTGCTCCCTAAAATGGTGGCATTGCTTGTGATTACGGAAAAACCACATTCAAAATGGATAAATTAATATTTCTAACACTAACCCGAAGCTTCCAACAAGGTTCCAGGGCCAAACTCAGATGGACAGATATGAAATGAGCAACAGATGGCTGGAATTGATGAGGAGAGGAAAACGACACTATTGAGAAGAGCCGAAGAGGCGTTTGGGCTGATTTCAGTCCTCGTGTCTCCGTGATAATAAACCATTCATTTCACTAGTCAGAGGAGAACACTCCTTAAAAACAGGAGCCAATATTTTCTGATCGCAGAGAGATTTACTGCAGATTATGTATGCTTTCACAGAAACATACATGTACACTTCCCAGACATCAGAACTTTAAATTCCCTTAAAGATCAAATACATGTGTACAGTTAAAGCCAGTAGGCTTCTTTATTGTATCTTTCATATAACCCAAATTTGAAAGCCGCATCAATCAATATTTTTGAACAGCGGGCAAGATGACTGTCAAATAATGTGAAAGGTGTCGCTTCCAGCTCCCATCTCCCGTCTCGTGCTCCTCTTGTTTTGACAGGAGCTTCATCACGATTAGCGGACGGGTACGGGCGTTTGAAGCTCGGCGAATGACGTGGCACGCCGTTGACCCGTGGACATGAAATACCTCGCCTATCACTGACTTAAAAGATCCCGACGCATAAATCTGGAGAGCAATCATTAAATCCAAAGTGCTGGATGAGCACAGCTGCCCAGAGGAGAGGGATCCAACCTTTGATGCATTAGCTGCTGGTCGATAGTGTAAAATAATTTGCTTATTGTTCAGCGTTTCCACAGAATTCTCACGGCTTTTTTTGTGTGAATTTATTGTCATAAACTCAGCCATGTTGTGGTATAGATATATTCTGAGGTACTTGAAGTTATTTTTTTCTTACTTTGGTTGCTAATGTCTTTTGGTTTCACTAACTTAAGTATAAGACCAATATAAGAGAACCTTAAATACATAATAAACATTTTAAGGACATTCTAGAACGTTACAAATAGTAACATCATCACTAATGTCGAGTATATTTTACCCGATATAATGTACCTGATAAAATATACTTCTCATCAAAATATATTAAAATACAACGATACAAGACAAATTGAAGTACTATTCTTTTATTTTACCCTATAGAACTTCTAACAAAATGAAAAACAGGTATCATAGGGGGACCCTGAAAAAATGGCTCAAATCGGGTGAAAAATTAGGGAATCGTGAATGAAATATGATTAAAAATATAAATAATAGAACTATAAACTTGTTCTTTGGTCCACCCGTTCCTGGGACATGTGATCATTGTTCGGAAACATTATCCCTTCCATGGTAAAACCCATCCGAAAATAGTGTTACCCTCAAGTGCCTGAGAAAACATGGATTGGAGCAGAGAGACACGCCCACCTTCAATAAAGACACGCCTACCTCCAATAAAGACACGCCCACCTTCAATATCGTCAGTGAGCAGCATGAAGCTACACAAGGACCCTCGCAGCTCAGACAGAAGCAACACAATGAAAATAACGTAACCACAATCGCTTGGGTGAAAGTCACCCGACGTTAGTGTTCTGGGTTAAAGGTGTTTTGTGCAACAAATTACATTTTTAGAAAACCTTAACTCAAACATTAAGGAAAATCTTAATTTAAGGTGTTTTGGTCAACCGGCCCAGGTATTTCTGTTAGGAGCTGGTGGAGCCCAAAGCAGGGATAAAAAGACGTGACCTTTGGACTTGAACTCACCTGACATGCGACTTCAAAGGCCTGCTGTTGCTCTGCGTCTCCTGGATGTGCAAACACAGCGACTCTTTTTACTGTTCAACTGTTATTGTGGAAGAGAGAACTGATTAAATTGAAATGGATTTTATACAGTGGTGTTTTTTCACAGCAGATAATTTGACTTGTAAAAGGAGGGAAAGTGCAGCTGTTACTAATAGTGAGCCGTGACAGCGAGCCAGCATGCACAATAACACCACCCTGAAAGGAAAGCAGCTAAATTTAATTTATCCATTCATTTTATTATCCATAGCCCAAGAACACACACTCAAACACACACACACACACAAACTCTGGATTCCTACTATATACAGTACGTTTCACTCATTGTCAGCCTCACTCCTGCTTTGAGTGGAGGGGATGATTCACTCGCTCGTCGGCTCTCTGGAAGCTCGCAGCAGAGACCATGAGGATACCCGTTACCTAGCAACCACTGTGATTGTCTCATGCTTCCAGGTGTAACTTCCGCGAAGAAGGTATCCACATGTGAACCAAGCAGGCGCTACGCTATTTGAAACCCTGTTATTCTTGCTTTATTTTTTTAAAGAAAACAGCGAGGAGCAAAATGTTGCTGCACACACACTGTGTTTGTGCACTTAAAGGGAGAAAGAAGAAGAAGAAGAAGAAGAAGAAGAAGCAGCTGGTGAGCTTCAAGGTTTCAGGGGGAGAATAGCATGAGCTCAAACTGTTTTCCCCGGTTTCACATTGACTCATCAATCAAGCTTCACTCTGTCTCGCTCTCTCTCTCCACACTTTCACCTTCTGGGATCAATGTTATAATTAATCAAACAGCACCAAACAGCTCCCAAATCAATCGTATTGCTTTCTCTAAGTTTCGAGCCAGCCATCGTTGCAACAAAGCAACAGTCAACCGTGTGCAGGTTGATCAACTTTGTATGGCGCGGGCAACAATCCTACCAGCATGACGTGCTGTATATTAGTCCACAGCCTAGTCTTTAGCATTGTGCACACACACACACACACACACACACACACACACACACACATGTCAAAAAACCTTTAATAACTTTAACAATAACAAACATCAAGAAAATGCAAATTGCTCATCTAGACCGGAAAAAAATGGTTTTAAAAATGATCAATTTAAAATAATGTACTCATCCCCCTCTTTACCCATTTCACATTCGAAAGCATACTTAAATAAACTCACCTGTGTTAGTTGTTGAATGGTAAAAGATCTGTTGTAAGGGCCACTAAAGTATGTTTTATATTTAAAACAGTCAAAAACTCAGCTCATCTCTTTCGTCAGGACGTTGTGGGTGATGTTTGATTAGCTTTGATTGACAGCGGCCACGTAATATAAACAGACCCCCCCCCCCCCTCCAGCCCCCCACCTACCCACTCATGAGTTTTATTAATATCACATAAATGACAATGACAGCTTATGTTTAAAGGAAGTCCTCAGTATAGGTTGGCAGTCTGAGAAGCATTCTATGCATTGCAATTAAAAAATCCTTTATTAAATAATGGACAACTTTTCAACTTTACAAGTCTTCATCAGGGTCCTGATGTCAAATTTTCTAGCCGTCAGCCATATTTTCTGCCCAGAGAATTGTTTTTGTTGCTGGGTCTAACTATGCAAATTGCAAGAAAAGAAATCCACTGCTGATTTTGTTTAGTTTGCCGTGTCTTTCTTGTGTTGAAAATGAGCCACAACTGTATGTCGCTGTGCATCCCTGTGTTCCATTATGGCAATAAATTATCCTTGATTCCTTAAATGGGTCATGTGACGTGTGTCACATGACATGAGAGCACTGCCCACTTAACATTTATGAAATTGTGAATAATGAATGCAAACATGAACTGAAACTGACTCATATTATCAGAAGGCAAATGAATAAATGTGAAAATAACAGTCTACATAACAACATATAGGCTAATTTAATATCTAACACTGACAGCTAACATTCTAATAAATATAATGTGAAAGTAAAGATGAAAGTAATGTGTAAAAAATTGTGCAAATACACATTTACACCTGTTGTCATCACCTTTCTTATCCACAAAATACAAAATCACACATTTTACTGCACATGAATCTGTCTCTAACCTCGTATTGAGATGTTGTACCGTGACCAGCACCATCTGTCCCATCCCAACAGTTCTCCCATCTTCATATTTTATACAATAAGTGCAACGATGTTTGATTTCCTGGAGGATTCTGCTTGCATGGGCTGCAGGTATACTTTGGCCAAGAGTTAGTTAAACATGTTAGTGAAGTGGGTTTTAGACAGAACAACTACGGGCTCCCAGGAGAGAAAAAGGGGGGGGGGGGGGGGGGTTTGGAGAGGTGCTAACTGATTGAGGGCCAAGGCCTGGGAAACAGTGCCATCTATTGATTCTCCTTCCTGCTGTGTGTTGCAGCGCTGCATGCTTCTGGGGTTCAACACACACACATACAGTCAGCAAAGCTTCAACATTTATCTCTGCAGACATCATGTATGTTCTTTTCTCTGAGTCTTATTCCTCCCAGGCACAAGCTTTGCTCAATATTCTGAAACTTACTGCAAATACTGTAACGCTGGTTTGTGAATATCGATGAATATCATATGCAATGCTTATTTGAGATTCATGCTTTTTTATGACGGATTTCTTTTTGTTACTATTTGTTCAGCTTTTTGTCACATTTTTATATGTTGTGTCTATGTCATGCCTTAATAAACTGCATACAATGAATTTTCCAACCGTGTGTATATTTTAGTTTGTTTCTCTTCTATACAGGCAATGTGGGTCAACTGTATCCATCCCATAATCGTATGTGGCAGCATTTTAACAATATATGTTTAGGAATCAGGGTGATCGTGTGCATCTGGTGAAAGGGTAAAACTGCTTAGCAGGGTTTTTTAGTTGTTTATTACATAGTAATACATATATATATATATATATATATATATAGAGAGAGAGAGAGAGAGAGAGAGAGAGAGAGAGAGAGATTTAGCACGAATAAACATTTTACAATTCAGTATTAACATACTCTAATGTATGTATACCAGAATATTCTGGTATATATTATTACAACTATGTTACAATTATTTTGTCATCCATCATTCTCATTTTACACCAGCCTCAACTTAGCTGTGCCCACAGGAGGAGTCATCATTGTCGACAAATCCATTCAAACACACTTACATCTGCTTCCAACTACATTGGACTGTGCTTTAAATAATGTATTCAATGTTTGTTTATATACTATAAATGCTAAATAGGCTTAACGTGTTACCTATTTTTGTTCATGTTGATGGTGATCTGTTACTGTTTCCAAATCTACAACAGAACTGGCTTTCCAAAACAACTGACCCCTAATCAGATTTCAAGTCTGGTACACAATCACCGATACAAAAACATTATAACAATATTAATATTTGCCTCTTTTAGATTGGAATGAAAGCGTCAATGGACTGAGGATCATTTCAGCAGCCCAACCTCTCCCTTTGAAATCCTTGAACCGCAGAAAATGTGTCATCAAAGCGCACACTCACCCCACACAGTGACTGGACCTTGGGAACGATGGCGGTGGCGATTCATTCAACAGCCACGACTGCATCACAAGGCTCACAGGCGGCCTTTCAGTCGGACAGCTGTGGATTCAACCCCGGACGCACTCACACGGGAGCATAAAACGTACAGAGCGGCTCTGACATCACAGTGGTCTGTAGGAGTTTGTGTCAGGACGAGATGAGAGTGGACGTATTCGCCAGCGCCGTGGTTGATATTCACAGTGAAAGACAACCGTCAATGCCCAACTGCTCACAATGCTAATTCATGACACATCCCTGTGAATTTTTCCATGCCAGATCTGCGGCGACGTGCAGTGGCCGGTGAAGCTGTGCATCATAGTTCACGTTGGGTAATCGTTGTATAGGAGGTGAGAATAGCGCAGATAATACTTGAGTCATCAGCATGTAAACACACATTCCTCCCCGTGCAGGCAAATGTAGCCGATTAGTTCATATTGCAGGTTTGTGTCGCCCTTAACTTGTGAAACGTGGTCGCCGTCTTGTGAAAACCATACAACAAGCTTTGAGACCCTGTTTTCAGCTTTATGACAATGCATTTTCAGATAATCCAACTTGTTTTTAAACAGTTTATTTAGTTTAGGAAGTTGAGGAACACAGGATAGTTTGGAGAGGGGTTGATTAGCTACAGCAGCTAACCATTGGGACAGACTGACAAATGGTTGGATTCAATTATTGAAAAGGTTTTGCTAATTTACGAAGCTATATTCAAGCGATATTTTATCTAAATTTGCACAAGAATATGAATATGTATTCAAATAAAAACTATAATTATTAAAATAAGGCATATTTTCAATAATTATCAGACATCAAACATCATCAGGGATGCAAACATGCTGTGCTACTGTTAGCTATGTTCACTTGGACGCAGCGACACATGGATCAGTTTTTGAAATGAAAAAGCGATGTGGGAAACAACCGTGTGACAGTAAAATCTCAAAAGTGTGTGTTAAGGAAATATGACCCTGAATACATAACATTTGGATTCATAATGGCATGCAGTGAGGGGAGAGGGCAGGCAAAATATATATTTTGCTCATTACAACTGACAGTGGGATAACACAGCACTGTTAATGTTTTATCCTTTTTTTTCATCATGTAATCTTATTTTCTCGTTTATTCGGGAGGTTGGTCCTCAGAATTATTTTAATAATCAGAAGTTACAAATGGTTAAGAACCCCTGACCTTCATTAGATGGTCTGCACACGCCCTGTTTGGAGAAACAGACAGGAGCACCGACACAGGAGCAAACGTTTGTAACCGCATTATTACTAAATAGAAAGGATAAAAGGATTTCTCCCAACCTGGCAACCCCAAAACGTTCTCTTATTAATAGCTTTTAAATTCTATATGAAGCAATAAGCTTCCTTGTTACTACATATACAACTATGACCTGGTACCAACATGTTCTATGTATCTTTTCTCTGACATGTTTTGCGGTAAAGGGCAAAATATCAAATGTTTAGCATTAAATATTTTCACCCCTCATCCCCATCATGGCCGCTCCATAATAGAGCATGTACAGTGCGTATGCCTTTGATGGGCTAGTGCATGCAGCTTCTTTGATGAGGCCACAGGGCCAGGGATTGGACGTCGTGGATGAGATCAGGCCCGAGCGATGCCTCGCTCTGACACGTGTCAGCCTCCATTAGTTTTGACTTTCCAATGCGATGACCTCTTCATCTGTAATCTACCAATACCAGCTCTGACAGATTAACACTGCTATTAATGTCTGGATGTTTCGGGGGCATCTCAATGAGAGAGGTGTGTTTCAAGGCCAAAAGGTGCACTGACACCTGCAGCCACTGTGGTGGCTTGATGGAAGCATATGCAATACATGCCTTGGATGTTATATTATACTTCAATAAAGTCATATTTTTCTTTTTTTGCTCTTCCCCTGCAGTCGGCTCATCGCTCCATTCAGGCTCAATCGTGCTCCATTCGGGTCTTTCCCCTGATGGTAGAGAGATTATTTTTACCCTCCAGTTATTCCCCACTTTCCTTTGGAGTCTGAAAACTCATCTCTTCATGAAATATCTCATGTCATCCTCAGCTCACTGAATCATTTCTCCACACACTCCACCGTCTTCCTCCTGCACACTCCAGTTTGTTCCTCAAAATAAAATTGCTTCCTCTTCTCCATTGTTTTTATTTTTGTTTCCATCCCCATTGCTTCTCTCCTCTGTGTATATTATTACGAGGTCACCGTAAGGAAAGTATGGCTCTGAATAGAGCACTCAATGTAGTAATGAAGGGGGTTTATGGGTTGGAGCTCATTAAAGTCATGCACACCTTTAAAATCAATCTCCAAAAGTCGGTTATGGAACCAGAAGATGGGAACATGTCTCTCTACCTGAGATATATAAAGAATGTTTAAATGATATGGATTATAAAGATGGAAAATTTGACCCCCAATTTTAAGTGAGCAGTACAGCTGCAGGGATGAGGAGGTGTAAGAGCGCCATCTAGCTGTCAAACAGGCATAGTGGTGGTTAAAAGCACTACTGTATTAATATAATGTTGTAATATGATATTTTCTTTTTTATTCTTTCATTCATTATTGTCAACATCAGTATACCAAACACTGTCAATCTGATTATTTTGTTTTTCACTAAATCACTATAAGAGGATAATCAATGAACCTGGTAAAATATCAACTCCATGCAGTTTATTCCTAGTTTAAATATGAAGATTTCACGAAAAAATACAAAGACTTAACTCACATACTTCATTCATGACCAAAAAGGGGGAAGAGTGAGACACAGTCTGAAACCATTTCTCTGCAGGTTTGTCTGCACAGCTGGTGTAAAATATCATAAAGCAGCCGGATTGGGCCACAACTACTGTCTGCTACACATGATCAATACATTAAATACATGAAATGCATCCAATTCCAATTCATCCACGTCTCTTACATCACAAGATATGGGAAATGGAATGAGAGATTAATACTATAAAACTAAACAGTGATGCTTCTCAGGCCAGACAAGGCATTGCAGCATCTGCTCACTTGCAGCAGCATCATGCTAGCTGACCTGGCAGCCATAACGGCTCCTCTACCTTTAACAAAATGTGAGAGAACTGGGTCATTGTGGAAAAACATGGCCCCTCAGAGTCACTGCTGCCAAATGGTGTAAAACCTGAAGTGACCTGCTGTAATTCAATTTGTCTGGAAAGGAGCGCTCGGTTCGTTTCATGAGGTTTCAAACTGTGGCCGGCCCACATTGTCTGGCACCTGTAATACCCTTGTCTTTGATCATGCCAGGCGTATGACTCCCTGCTGTGTGTGTGTTTTTTTTGTTTTTTTCTTCTGTTAAATTTTTCTGTTTCAATTATAAAGGTAGAACTCAATTCTGTACTGGAGAAGCTTTTACTTTCCAATGGTGAGAGATTTACTGTGGCAGTGTGTGACTCATTTTTATTATCCTCATAAAAGTTGCCATGCCTCATGGCTGAGGATTATTGTTTTTGTTTTTGTTGTTGTTGTGGCATGTATATTAGTATTTCACAGATAGTGTTCATATTTTTCCAACTTAACCTCTGATGAATCATGGATATTCTCAGACATTATGGGTTAACATTAACAGAGATGGTAGGATTTGTGGAGAAAGTATCCACATTTTCAAAATGATGACAATCATAAGACTTTTAAGTTAAAGCTAAAGGGTGATTTTGCTAGTTTTAATTGCATTTCATGCTTTGGAGATATTTTGGCTTTCTGCTTATACATAGATATAAAACAAAAGTAGAATTTGCCTAAATAATGCCTAAAAATATGTAAATGCCGCTAATTGGCTTTTGAATCCCACCCTTATTTTAATGATGGCTTTCCCCTGTGATCCTGGGAGCTGTGTTGTCAGAGGCAACAGCTCTTGGTGGCGTCTCTGAAGACAAATTGGTCCCAGGTGAGGGCCAGACGACAAAAACAATGTCACCAGGCAGGCGGAGGTGGGAGGGCACCGCTTGTGGAGTTCAGCCTTTAAGTGGGTGAGGAGTTGATGAAGAAACTTGGAATAGGACGATTGGGAGGAATAGCCTGATCTGAACACGGGTCTTATTTTATTATAGGACTTCGGTGCTATTCATGAGGTATTGTTAAAAAATGAGGTTCTTTATAATAGTAACCTAGCACCAAAACACCAAAAATCAATGATATGCTTTCACATATGTGGCCATAGTTGAACCACATGGTGGCTCATGCGCTCCAACCATTTTTCAGCCAAAATTGTGAATGGTTTTTCTCATACTAAATCCTGAATATCTCCTCATTCACAAGGTCTATTTGAAAAATTTGAAAAGCTATAATATACAGAAAACCATTGTGAAGATAGATAATAAGGCCATATATGTGTTAGTGGTATATTGGTATAATCAGTCTCAGAGGGTCAAACCCAGAGCCCCCCATCTAAGGGCATTCGGGGCGCATAAGGTTGCTGGACAAATGCAGTAAATCTTTATCTCCCCCTTCCCAAGGAATTTGGCATCCCAGTAATGGTAACTTGGAATGCCACTTGATAACAAAGCCTCCATTGCAGCGGTAGCTATAGTCTGAGTGGTGGCCTGGAAGTCATTGGTGCCTCTTGTAGCAGTAATCAAAGTGAGGCCTCAGCTTCATAACAGGGTTCTGAAACGGAGGCTGTTGTCATAACCCACATGCTATTTGTTGCATCCGCTAAGGTGTTTTCTGCAATAATACAAGCCCTCCAGTCTTAACTGGAGCAATAGCTGTGCCACTCGCGTTGGACTCACTGGAGTCCTACTTTGGGCTTTGTCACAGATTCTGTTTGTGAGTCTCATGGGCAGCCAAAGGGTGGAGAGCGACTGGTTGGGCGACCTCAGGATTGCATGTTTGCTTTCGGCCATGCTTTTTTTTTACACTGAAGCAGTTCACAGCCAAGTGTGAAGCAGCTGAGAATAGAGTCAGCACCCTTCAGGTCTGAGTTCATGATACTGTGGTGTGTTGGGTGCAAGCTCGTGCCCCAAGTGATGGAGGTCTCTCAGGGTCTTGAGTGTAAGATCAACACTTATGGACGAGGAATACTGATATATTGATCATAGTATTGCTCCGTCAGCAAAATGTAGCTCCTGTAAATTAACCAGGGTGGGGCTTTTCATTGCCTCTGAATCTCTACACTGGTACACCATTCCTCACAAATCAAAATCTAAACCACAATCTGGTCTTTCATAAAGACTTTCTGGGTTGTTCAAGTTTTGTTCAACTTTGAATCTTCTCCTTTTAGTTGAAAGGTTTCACACACCCATCATTTAATATACAGTTAGATCTCATTTGAGTTCATCATAGCAAAAGCAAAACCGAGATTCCCTATCCTTTAGTGTTCATTGGTGACCACCAGAGGGCGCTGGAGTAATTTTTTTCTCTCTTTCAACTTCACTAGCTCACCGAGAAAATACTCTCAGTTTTGAAGTAGGTAAATCCCAAGTGAGTACAAGGTGCTCTTGAAGCCGAAATAGTCCACTGTAGACAGAGGGACGCCTGTGGGCTTTCTTCAGGCACACTGGTAGCAAGTCAAGGATGAGGTTAAAATGCCTTCATTCGTTATGACAAATGTAAAAAGTACAACAGGAGAACGCAGGCCGGCTTTGACCCACACTGGGTCCTCCTCGGGGCGTGGCTGGAAAAAGGAGTCCAGACATTACATTGACCGTGACCTCATGAAAACAAATCATTTTGGGATTTAGATGCTGATTAGTGAACTTACATACGTATTAATAGTTGGACCCTAATTTAATGCGCTTTCATATTGACCGTAGCTCTCTTGTTAGATTTAATCTGATATGCTACAGCTACGGCTGTGGGGCGAGTTAGCAACACACTTACCTCTCTTCAACTGTCCTTTCTCTCTCTCTCTCTTGACCTTAGGACCCCAACGCCATATCCTCATCTTGACTGAAACATTAATCGGAAATGACGTGCATGTTGTGAGACCTGGTGCCTGCTATGAAAGTAATGCACTCGCCCACGCATGCCACCTGACGATGGGTGTAGAGACAAATTGTTCTCTTCAAAGATGCCTTTTATCTACTTTCTGTCACAAGATGCTCTTTGCCTCTGAGTTATGAGAATAAATTCAGAAAGACTACAGTTTAATGTCGTAGACTTGTTTTATTGTGCACAATTGTTTTGTTTCCTTTAGTGATTCATATGCATTGTAAAATGAAGAGATTACAGCAATATGTTCACATTTTAAGACATAAGGATCAATTCATATTTGATTCACGCAGATGGAAAGTGAGTCAAACATTGCACCTTCAATTCTCAAAATAAGTAGCCTGCAGTATATCATATTCATAAGGCATGTGATTTTGGCCCTGAACCCAGCGGGGCTTTGAAACTGATCACACATTTTGCATTGTTTCCTCAAGAGCGGATTGTTTCGCTAAGTGATTTTTATACAAATGCCTGAGGAGACTTATTCCCCAAATCCCTCATGAACTGCATTATATTAGTAGCTTATCGAATTACCAGTAGAAACAGTCAGAGGAAGCTTAAGCCTTGTCGCCAACCTGATTGTTATTCCTAATTTGGAGAGAGGGGTTCTTAGCAGTGAGGGATTTTCTGCTTTGTCATTCTGTACAGGATTTCCCTGTGCCGGGGGAAGAGTATTTCCTATTTGCTTTGTGCTCAGCGACTTCCTCCCTCAAAGGCTGCTCAAACAATACATCCAACACAGCTGGCTTTCAGTTTGAAGCATACCTCAAATGTTGCCAGAGACCCATTGGTGATATTTATATAGATTTCAATGTAATCAGCGAATCCAAAAAATGACAAAACCGTGGACAATGGACAGATGAGGTCACTTATATTATAAACCTTTCTGTTCAGTGTGAAACCTAATTTCCTTCCTCGAATACACAATATGTGATAATGTATAAACAAGGGTCATCCCTTCACCAAAATACAAAGATTAATTCCAGTGCTCCTCTCCTACATTGACTCTCATATGTTTTTATGTTTATAAACTATTCTCTTATTTGCAAATATTTTATGCTCGAATTTCTTGTTGTATTGGTAATGTGCAGTTTAAAATTGTTTACTGTTGTTATTGTTAGTTTGTATGGACACAAGAAAGAACAGCAGACACTTGTGGAAGCAAATTAGGATCCAAATGAAGAATACAAAATGAACTATGTTTCTGTAAAAGTGGCTTGACATAACAATTTTATGGTCAAAAAGTTACTGATTAGCCTTTAAAACTGTCTTTTTGTCCAGAATGCTTAAACAATTTGACAAATATAGACTTATTATGTGGCACTGGCTTCAGGAATTAGGGTACTGTAGTTGAAAAGTAGGTTAACTCTCCCCAGTCAACCCGTTACTACTCTTTGCCCTGCTTTTTGACAAGCTGGTGGTGATGAAGGTAGAACCCACCAGGTGGTGATGAAGGTAGAACCCACCAGGTGATGATGAAGGTAGAACCCACCAGGTGGTGATGAAGGTAGAACCCACCAGGTGATGATGAAGGTAGAACCCACCAGGTGGTGATGAAGGTAGAACCCACCAGGTGATGATGAAGGTAGAACCCACCAGGTGGTGATGAAGGTAGAACCCACCAGGTGATGATGAAGGTAGAACCCACCAGGTGATGATGAAGGTAGAACCCACCAGGTGGTGATGAAGGTAGAACCCACCAGGTGGTGATAAAGGTAGAACCCACCAGGTGGTGATGAAGGTAGAACCCACCAGGTGGTGATAAAGGTAGAACCCACCAGGTGGTGATGAAGGTAGAACCCACCAGGTGGTGATGAAGGTAGAACCCACCAGGTGATGATGAAGGTAGAACCCACCAGGTGGTGATGAAGGTAGAACCCACCAGGTGGTGATAAAGGTAGAACCCACCAGGTGATGATGAAGGTAGAACCCACCAGGTGATGATGAAGGTATAACCCACCAGGTGGTGATGAAGGTAGAACCCACCAGGTGATGATGAAGGTAGAACCCACCAGGTGGTGATGAAGGTAGAACCCACCAGGTGGTGATAAAGGTAGAACCCACCAGGTGGTGATGAAGGTATAACCCACCAGGTGGTGATGAAGGCAGAACCCACCAGGTGGTGATAAAGGTAGAACCCACCAGGTGGTGATGAAGGTAGAACCCACCAGGTGGGGTGTGAAACTGGCATTGGCCTTTATAATCCAGCTTCACTATTTGGCAGGCATAGAGTCAGGCTTAGTGTTTGCTGCACTCTGCGACACAGCCATACTGTATTCATTTCCTCAGACACAAGCATAACTATCTATGTGGAAATATTGTTCTTTTTGTATGTGTATTCATATACAATGTGTGACTGTTTTTGTCTGCAGCTTATGTATCGATCATGAATCACTAAATCTATCACATTATCAATATTTGAGTGCAATTGTCTTATCACTGTAAAATCGATACTAGCGGGTGCAATTTTCTTTTGCTCGTGAAGGATGAAACAGTCAACAACAAAATACAAAGGAATAAATAAATAATGAATAACAACTAATTCTTGTAATTTATGAACTACACAAAATATCTTTGCAACAGAAGTAACTATGCAATCTTTTAAAGTTACAATGTGCAGGATATGCTGGTATTTAGTGCAGAAAGACATTAATACATCCATTCATCATTTTCTTTGAAACAAATGTTGACAGACATCTTTTATCCAAATGCTCTTATTGGAGCATTATCTTCCTTATACTGTACTAATTAATTTTTACAAAACATTTGGTATTTCTGTTGTTTATGGTTATTTGGCCTATCTAATGCTTTTCTGATTTGTGATCCATGAAACCGTTGTCTGATAGCCCGCTGTCTCAGTTTTTTTCAGTAAAACTCAACATTTATTTTATATGTTGCTGTTTCAATGTAGATATTCATTCATCCATTCATCCTCATTTATTGCACTGCGTTAACTGTTAAATGTGTATTGTTAAATGTTAAATGTATGCACATTCCCGCCAGGACAAATTCCTTGTATGTGTAAGCATACATGGCAATAAACGGTTCTGATTCTGATTCTGATTCTGATTCTGATTATTTGAATGTGTGTGAGTGTGTTTAGCACACTGTAAAGATGTGCGCCTCTTTGCCATCATTATTATTATTATATTAATATAATATATATAAATAGAAAATATAATGCAGATACTGACACATTTTATTTGTACTATAGCGTTGGACCGCATCTGCCAAATAAACATGTAAATGTTCAGTCACAATAGGCTAATATTGATATTCCTACAATATTCTTTATTGTAGTCCACTCTGTATTTAGCCTGCGGACTATAAAGGTATGTATCATCTCAAAGAAGAACTCTCTCTTGTACTCTTACAGTCTGGACACATTTAGGTCATCGAGGATGAGAGTAAACTTCATTGTTTCCGTCCCGAATACATTAGCAGAACAATGGAGAGCATTAGGACCCTGAGGCGGGAAGGACTCCCCCCTTGTCTCCATCCACTGATTTGACAGTTTGAGGGACCGACCAGTCAGAGGAAGGATGTGAGGCGGAGAAGAAGGAGGAGGCTTGCGGTGTGCCGAAGTTTGGTCAAAGAATTGCTCCGTTGTTTGAAACCCACCCGGCACCCGTAGGTCCGATGCTGCGTCTGTCAAACACAGCTGCTCTTCACCCCGATGATCCAGAGGTACTGCTCCTGCTGCGTTATTGTAGGTAGACACGATCAACTCATCGGATCAGTCAGAGCCGAGGGTTGATCTTCTGTGGATCTCGAGATTTTTTTTTTTTTTTTCGAGATTCATTTTTTTTCTTCTTGTTTTATGATCGTTTGGAGTTGTCCCGAGCAACCGGCGCAGCAGCAGCAAGTGCGGATCTGGAAGTTGAGACTGGGAGACGCGCACGTGTGTCCGTCTCCCCCCGGGACGCAATCTGGATACAAGTTGTTTTTTCTTGTTTGGGATTTTTGTTTCTAAATAGGAGGAAAACATGTCGCTGAGCAGAAGTATTGAATTTGAACACTTCGAGGAGCGAGAGAAGCCGCACCGGACCCCGAAAACCAACTCTGCCTCCGGGTCCCAGTCCGGCTCCAGAGGCAACGGTGTGGTCCCGAGCCCGGCGCACAGTGCGCACTGTAGTTTCTACCGCACGCGCACTCTGCAGTCCCTCACCACCGAGAAGAAAGCCAAGAAAGTGCGCTTTTATCGCAACGGAGACCGATATTTCAAAGGATTGGTGTATGCCGTGTCTCACGACCGGTTCAGGTCTCTGGATGCTCTGCTCATGGAGCTCACGCGGTCCCTGTCGGACAACGTCAACCTCCCTCAAGGAGTCCGGATGTTATACGTGATGGATGGAGGCAGGAGGATCACCAGTCTGGATGAGTTGGTGGAAGGTAAGGGTGGGCATGGATGTATTAATCTCCTCATGGAACCACGAGGCATTAACGAGGCTCAATACTTGATTGTATTGATTACATTACATTACATTACATTACATTTAGCTGACGCTTTTATCCAAAGCGACTTACATGATATACAGTAGACCGTAGACACAGCAACGGTGAGCAATTAGGGTTAAGTGTCTTGCTCAAGGACACAACGACGCAGACTGCCGGAGCCGGGGATCGAACCACCGACCTTCTGATTGAAAGACCGACTTGCTAACCACTGAGCCACAGTCGCCCCATCGTATTGATGGGACTTAAAGTGCATTGATTCAGTATGCAATTGATTTTCTTTATAAAAGCTAGACTTTGCATTTAGTACTGGTTAAATGGCTCAGCCAAATACACACAAATAACCTCAGGCAAGTTATGCCAGAAGTTTTAAAGGTCACTAACATATTCACATTGTTGAGTGCTGGCTCCAATGATTGATGCAGTTCCCTGTTAAAGTTCAAGTTATTTTCTGTCAGACAAGATGTTTGAGATCAGTTGCTCCCTTGTGGATCATCCACTGTACCTGAATCCAATTACCTCTGGAGGACATCGCAGTATAATGGATGCAATGCAGAGCTTCCCTTGCATCATTTGCATCGTTGACATCTAACCGTTCCGACATGTTTGACCCAGTGCCTTGAATGCAGACCACTCCTCAGTGCAAGCTTTAGCTCTGCACAGGCTGCTGCTAATGCACATCAGTATCCATTGATCTCTGCCTGACTCATTTCCCCGATCTCTAGGATGCATTCGTGAGTTTGTGTGGGCTTGAAAGTGCAACCCTGCCTGGGAGTGAATGTGATGAAAGGGCCCATTGGCTGCTCTTTTGAAATTGATCTCACTCTTGGGGCTTGACAAATTGAAGTTTCCCTCCCCCATCCAGGATCTGTCCACTGCTTGCAGTGGAATAGTGAAGTAATGAAGTTAAATACTGGAAATATATACTACGTTTTTAAAGTCAGTCACACTCTGCAGACACAAATGGAGCACAGTCTTCTCCCAGCCTTTCACTTTCTGCAGTCTCGTTCACCCTATCTGTCACAGGTTAATCTTCATGTTCAGCCCTGTGTGTGTCTGTCTGCACCATGACCTGCTTGTGATCCTCTTTTCACACGAGAGGCTCTGCCACACACACTCAGGATCCCCGACCTCTCACTGCAGTCATTATTCTCGTACACTGGTCTATTTTCACCTCACATCCTCCTAAAACTTTGGACTCGGTGCTACACTCATCTACTATGTCCTGTCCCCTGAGTGACCGGGGAGGATTTAGGCCAGAGTCTGATCTGAATTCTGTAGCATCACTAGTTTGGCAATTTGAGTGAACGTTGTTTTGGTGCATTGGAGGCAATGCAGAGTCTTCTGAACCTCTGCACTTTACTGCTGAATGTGGATCTGGGGCAGACATAGAGTAACTAGTTATGTCCAGAGTACTACTGAGAGCAATTTCTTTGTTTTTAAACTGTCATATGATGCTTAAAGGATGGAGATTATCATTACAAATCACTGCTGTTGGTTATAATTATAATGTAACCAGGATATTGTTTCTGAAAAGTCACATATTTAGTTTTTTTTATACTTCTCATTTGACATTACATTCAATCCTAATGTGTTGTGGTAGTGGCAGAAGTTTCAAAGGCAGATACCTAAAAACCTCGGCAAATCAGTCAAATAAATCTGCATGCCTTGATGAGTAAGTGGGGAAAGTACTTTTGTGATTTGGGTAACCTCAGATGTGAGATGCACTGCAGGTGGGCCGAGCACCAGTGTCTTGTCCTTGTTTACTCACCCGTCTAATGGACCGAGAGAGGGAACATCACTGCACAGCTCAGCAGTCTGCCTCCATTGATTGAGGCCTGCTGGGGCTCTTTTGTGTGGAAACCCAATAAGCACCACTCACATGTGTGTCCCTGGTGGTTGGATGGGATTACTCAGCCACTCGTAGGGTTTTTCCATCGAGCGGTTGAGCCGAGCTTGCAAGGTGCAAGACGAGTGTTGTTCCCCTGCACAGCTCAGCGAGAGAAAGTTGTTTACCTGGTTTGCTAGTCACGAACTACAGTAAGAGTGTGTCACCTGCGACGCTTTCAGCTCATTGTGGCTGTTTTCCATTGCATGAACTGCTGTACTCGTGGAAAAGCACACAGAGAGGTAGCAGATACTGAACTGGGTTGAGAGAGAGCTTTGCAATTTACTGTGTGGACGTGTGGGATTACATAACATGCTGACATAGTGGTTCTAGTTGGACAATAGCAAGGGTGCCAGCCAAAGGCTGTATCAGTGTCAGCTGGTGAAATTAAGGTTGAAAGCAGACCCATTTACACCCACATAACACTAACGCTAATGGTCAATAATTGAAATGTTGTATAGTTTCTAGCTGTGTTGAATTCAGATTCTTTATAAAACCATTATTTAATGTATTACTTGTTCCAATCACGAATGCAGGCTCTGTATATTGTCTTGGTAGTACCAGGCCTATACCTTCCATCACTCTGTGATCACTAAACACAATAAAAAAGGAGTTTCTTAGAAAAAAGAAAAGACAGGACACTAACAAATTTGACAATTTTGCAACAAATTAAGACCATCCAACAGTTCAAATTACCCCACCTATAAGATATTGCCTGTTGGTACGTCTGCCGAGGGGAAACAATAGTGTGTTTATAATATTGGTCCAATTCTGTTAACTACAATGGGACATATTCAAGAAAACAGAAGGACAGTATAATTGGATCATGGGGTCACCTCATTGCTTTGCTGATGATATGTTTTGTATGGCATTTTAAATTTACACAGTTTTATGATTCCCATTTATCACTTGGGTTTTGGATTGGTCACAGATGTGTGTCCGATGCAGTAAAAGCTGCCAGACGGGTCCGACGGCTCTGTTAAGGCTGACCTCATCTGTCGTCCACATGAGGACAGCAGCCAGTGGCGGCTGGCCGGGGCTCCCCTCACATCACCGAGGGATGTTGCACCTGAGATCCCTGCACCCCAGGGAGTAGACTTGTCACCAGCCACCATCCGAGGGCATTTCTCTGTCGTTGCCCTCCAGATGAATGACAGCCCCAGTTATATTTTGATTTAGTTTTCAGCCATAGCGCAGTCCCCCCCCAGCTGTGTCCTAGCCTTTTAATTAGCCCTTGGTTAATTGCAAGCTTAATAAAAGCCGGTGTCGTGGGACGCACGGCCTCATATGGCCTTCTTTCACTGCAGCGTAATCTGTTACAATTTCAGAGATTTGATTCGAGTCAGTAGAATGTAGTGTTTTTACTCAAACTGATCACAGTGCCACAAACCACCACCTTTCTGACCTTATTACAACTATTTCTGAGTGATGTCCGGTTAGAGGATTATACTTAATGAAGCTTATGAACAAGCATGTGTGTTTGCTTACTGGCCAGCCTCAATATATACAGTTCTACTAATGGTCCAGAGATGCAGAGATACAAGCACGGCAATCTTTGCATGCCATTCCTCTCTTTTATAGCTTTGATGAAAAATTCTGTGAATGTTTTTTATTTTTTTCCCTCCTGTCCTATAAATATCTCCACGGAAAGACACATATTGGTTATTTGCTGGAGCAGCATTCACAGAATGTAAAGTATCCATGTCCTATGTTTTGTGAAGTGTCTGTTAAGCACAAGTTTGATTCTGAGAGACGGCTACGTGTTGGTGGACACAAATAAAGTCGTGAAGAATGCAGAAGGAACAGAAGGTATCTGTCACTTTCTCTCTCTCTCTCTCTCTCTCTCTTTCTCTCTCTCTCTCTCTCTCTCTCTCTCTCTCTCTCTCTGACTCAGAGTGGAACAGAACTGCATTGAGTTTCTCAGCCAACACTCGGCCCTCCCAACAATCACCAGACATTCTTGCTGAGGTTCTCATTCATCTGCACTTGTCACATGACTTTGTTCTTCAGGGGAAACGTTTGCGTGTTAGCTGTTGCAATGGTATGCTGTCAGATAAAACTAAATGCTTCGCTTTGGAGGAAGGCCCAGGCAGCCACTCAACAGCTGAAAGGCAGAGAGAGGACCGTGTTGCACTGGCCTCGCCTCTCAATGTGCCTTTTTGTTTCAACGGAGGAATGTTAACTCTTTGTTGTTCCACCGATTCAACGTGGACGTATACGCTTTTCTGCTACATGCCATACATATTTTATTTCAAATACTTTCTAGATTTTTTTTTGCATGATCCGTGCGTCAACTGGCAGTCACGCCAACTTGTTTCTTTCCCCAGGTGAGAGTTACGTGTGCGCCTCAAACGAACCCTTCCGGCGCGTGGACTACACCAAGAACGTCAACCCCAACTGGGCGGTGGGCTGCAAGGCCGGCACCTCGCGCTCCCTCTCCTCGCTCGTGCCGCTGAAGGGCGAGCTGCAGCACGAGACCAAGGACTTCATCAAACCCAAGCTGGTCACGGTCATCCGCAGCGGCGTCAAACCCCGCAAGGCCGTACGCATACTGCTCAACAAGAAGACGGCACACTCCTTCGGGCAGGTGCTCACGGACATCACAGACGCGATCAAGCTGGACTCCGGAGCTGTGAGGAGGCTGTACACTTTGGAGGGCAAGCAGGTGAGTCAACCATTTTTCAGGCAAAATTGCGAATGGTTTTTCTCATGCTAAATCCTGATTATCTCCTCATTCACAAGGTGAATGAAACATTTAAAAAGCTATAATATACAGAAAACACTTGTGGAGATAGATAATAAGGCCATATATGTGTTAGTGGTATATTGGTATAAATCAGTCTCAGAGGGTCAAACCCAGAGCCCCCCATCTGGGGGCATTCGGGGAGCATAAGATTTCAAAGGTGATCGTTGCAACTCTGGGAATCGCCAAACAAAAACCAGGGAAACCAGGCCGATATCCATGAACTCACTGACTGAAAATACAGTCGGAGTGAGTTAGCGGGTTTGTTTTCAGTGGGATGATATTGGATGATGTGCATATGAAAACCAGATGGAACTACGAGGCTCAGCTTTTTAGCCAAAGGTTTTATCTCCAAAAACGCTGTGATTTATAGGATTCAGCTGTGTCAGCAGTCTAGGTAATTACAGCCCATTTAATCATCCATACATAATTACGCGCTGAGATTATTTCAACAAGGCACTAATGAATACACTTAAGAGTTCAGGCCTTTTGCCATATCCATCAGTATAGTTTTCCTCCCTACCTCATCGCTCTCTATTAAGCCGTTTGAGACTGTTTTTGCTATAATCCAACCCATCTGGGACTCATATATATATATATATATATATATATATATATATATATATATATATATACATAGTAATATTTCCATCTGAAATTCTCATTGAGGGTCCCTGGTGTTATGAGATGAGGTGAGCCTGAACACATGGTGCATCAAAAAGATTTATAGGACGTCTCATCTGGGAGGAGTCCTAAATAATTCTGATTAATTATATTGTTTTTACTCTCATGGCACAGAATTATTTAACTTTGAAGTAAGAAAATAAAAGTACAGAAAAAGACAATATAAATATAGATATGGTGTTAGAAAGAATGTTATTATTACAAAACATCTAAAAAGAGAGTCTACAAAAGAGCTTTTGTGCAAGGGCTGAAATGCAGTTAAGATGTGAACGTCATATCTATAGGGCAGACATAAATACATTTAAAAAAGTTAAAAGGTAACTTTAAAGAGATGCGTAAATTTATTAGATTTTTCACCAGTTTCAGAAATTATTAAACAAAGACCTGAAATAGACACCATGTGGAGGACAGATGGTGTTTAAGGTTGCATAAATGTCTGGCAAGAATATTTAATAACAAAATGTCAGAATGGCTTTATTAGTGAATAATACAATTGTTTTGGTCTTTTGTTCAAATGAAAGAAAAAAGACTGATCGCTCTCCTGATTCAGGCAGCTGGCTTCAAAGTAAATGACTTCTGATTTATTTTACTTTAGATGCAGCTAACTGTGACTTCACATCTTGGAACATTGCTTGTTTCGGTTACTTGTACGGTCTCTTTTCTCTTTCTTGCTCCAAACACAGCTGGACTTGCACAAATAATGTTGTTTTTATTCATAAAATCAGGAAAAAGTAGTGGCCAGAAATATATTTTTAGAGAGTGGATACATTTATCAGCTTTTTGCTTCTATTTAAGAGCTTAAATCTTGTGTCATTTTCAATGCAATTGAACTGCTGGAATTATTTTTTTTTCTTTATCGACAATTCCACTGATGGAGAGATGTTGATTTATTGATAAACTACCCAGATTTAAGTGTTAATGATCATAATTAGGGCTTAAGGGTGAAATCAGTTTCAAACTAAAAACTGAACTCGCTGTGTTAAAGTTGAGGTGAGGCTTTAACCGCGAGCTGTGAGAAACAAATGCAAACGTCTGACAACCAAACCAGCTGATGTTTGCTTCCTGTGAGCCGACAGCAGTGATCCTTCCCCTTCTGACAGCCCAGCATCCTTTCTGTCAAGCCAGCACTGTACAGGAACACAGTGTCTCATGACCTGTTAGCATTATTATATCATAGTTTGCAGTATGTCATCTTTTATGGCATGGTCATGGTCTAGATCACTGGTTCTCAACCTTTTTTTCAGAGATGTACCCCCTGTGAAGTATTTGTTCAGCCCCCATAACTAGTGCAAAATAAATTTGGCTTGG
Organism: Cottus gobio; assembly: GCA_023566465.1. Classification (NCBI taxonomy): domain Eukaryota; kingdom Metazoa; phylum Chordata; class Actinopteri; order Perciformes; family Cottidae; genus Cottus; species Cottus gobio. Next base: position 21,180,390 of record CM042219.1, read on the forward strand.
AAAAAAAAGTTGTACTACACAGCGCTGTGCCATCAGTGTCTGATTTAACAGAATATATACAATCATCTTCATAAACTTACACTTATATTTTATTACATTTTGATTAAATAACTATTTTTAAAGGATTTTTGAATGGATGCTAATTTCTTATATATATATATATATATATATATATATATTGTTTGAGAACCGCTGGTATATATCTCCATATCTGATCATGGGGTGTGATTGTCAAGTCAAATTCAGATAAGTTCCATTAGCCTTTAGCCAATAGCCAATCAGTTGTATTAATGAGGGCTACGTTTCATCTTTGTTTATGGTACACAGGGTCGAGTGGAGAGACTTACACACCTAAGACTCATCCTAATCAATCCTTGAATCATTTCAAGGATTGATGTGTTCAAAAACACGGTACTAAAATGAAATGTTGCCTAATAAATGCACCACCCAGCTGCACATATTAAAGCTTCTTCTGAGAATCGTGTTGGATTCTCCACTGAGATTAATTCAGCCCCGTATTGGTCACATAAACCATTCATGTGTCTCTATTTCCATCGCATAGTAAATTCCTTCTCGATCAGCGATGCTGACCAGCTGTTCTGCGTTGCCACGAGGAATGTTGCATTGGACTTTATGGGGTGCGTTTAAGTGCAGCAACTTTGGTGCCTGGGACATATTTGTGATGCCTTCCTAGCAATCCAGTTTGTACTTATGTTGATTTGGCGAAACGTTCGGAGGGAGAGGAGGTTGAAGAGGAGACAGATTGAGAGGGAGCGCCCTTCCTTTAACCTCCTTTTGAGTCCTTTTTTTTGCAGCTAGGCATCTAAAGACAGCCAGACGGTGACAGTTATTAAAGGTTGTAAGGCCACGCAAGTTCAGTCTCGGGGGATTTAACTGCTTTTTAGTGGTGAAACCAAAACCGAGAGCTCCAGATCTGTTACAATGCAGTCTTTCAGGGAATCTTTACCTTGAAACTTCCTCATCCACCTTCAACACAGCTTGGAATGATGCACATTTTAGTTTTTACACAGGTTATGTACTAGTCTGCACAACATGTTTAAAGATAAAGATCCCATTTATCTAGCTATACTTTTCAAGATAATACTGTGCATCTTTATTTTAGTCTTCCCCATAAATAGATAATGCGTCGTAGACATTTCATAATTTCCCTCTGTTTTTGCTTGGCCTACAGTCTTGACTGTAAATGCAACATCAGGTGCAACTCATTGAAGAAAACTCTCCAACCACAAGTCAATTTAGGCCTGTTAGTTCAGTTATTTGATTGAAGATGGATGCCGGCCAATTCAACCACCAACAGAACACCAACATTAATGATGCAAGTAATTAAGTAAGTCGTTTTTTTAAAGCCGTTTTATATAAAATCCTAAATCAGTCATTTTAGTCGTGTTCCATATAGTCCTTTTGAGATTGTAGATTACAGAGGACACATTAAATCTGCCATGCAGACAAGTGTAGCTTCCTTTGTTTGTTTTTTAATGATTAGCACATGAGCCATAAGTCATAGCATCTTTGAGAGATGATTCCTTCCCTCTGCTGGAGCAAAGATCCATCAGTCCATCACTGTAAAGTTCCTCACCATCAGATGGCTGCTAAAGGAGACTAGATCTTCTTATTTAAATGTGTCCTCCAGGTTCTGGCCAGCCATTTGAAGGAGGTTGTTCTTTCCTCAATGTCTAATTCACTCAGACTTTAGACCCATCTTACTCGCTTGGCCTCAACAGGACGGTTCCAGAAGTGAATTAAGAGTCTAAGTCAAAGGGTTTAGTCCATTAAGCCTGTAACGTGATCCTGAGACCAGAGCTGGACACCTACAAAATACTATGTGTGTTATATCATCGAATATAGGGATTTGTTTTAGGTGTGTATTATAAAATAGATGAGCCCTTTCCTTAAATTAGCATCACATTTGAACATGCAAATTTGAATTAAAACCCCATAGATTCTATAAAAAGCTTCACTTGTCTCTCCTAAAATGCAAGGCTCTTCACTCAGTCACACATAAACAAACCCACACACACTCCAATGCCTTCCAGCAGCAGCCTGCCATCTGCTCCTCCAAAATCAAATCACAGGTCCCAGCCACCAGGTCTGCAGGCGTTGCAACCCCCCCTCACGTTGATGCACACACACCCACACACACACCCACACACTCAGAGGCCCCCCGCTGAGGCTCTGGCCACCACCATATAATTAGACCTATAAGCTGGAAGGGAGGGTTACAGTGCAGCTGTCAGGTGTGTGTGTGTGTGTGTGTGTGTGTGTGTGTGTGTGTGTGTGTGTGTGTGTGTGTGTGTGTGTGTGTGTGTGTGTGTGTGTGTGTGTGTGTGTGTGTGTGTGTGTGTGTGTGTGTGTGTGTGTGTGTGTGTGTGTGTGTGTGTGTGTGTGTGTGTGTGTGTGTGTGTGTGTGTGTGTGTGTGTGTGTGTGTGTGTGTGTGTGTGTGTGTGTGTGTGTGTGTGTGTGTGTGTGTGTGTGTGTGTGTGTGTGCTTTCACAATACTTCTCTGTCCACTCTCCCTCCTCGATTCAGAGATGCTCTTCACTGAATGTTAATTGTCGATCGTGGTTATCAGGGCCAGCAGAATCAGCTGCTGCTTTTGAGAGAGAGCCCTGCTTTACATCTCAAAGCTGACTGGGTAGGCGGAAAATAGGATTTCCCTATTTGGTATTGTCTAATCGATGCATTCATTAATTTGGGGGAACAGTTAGCAGTCCAGAACTTGCTAGAAATCATCTGGAAGTGATTCAAGAGAACTGTAGAAATAGTGACAAAGAGGAGACGGTCCATGTCATAAAAACTAAAGGAGCAAGTCTTTATAATTAATTGTAGAGACGTTCAAACACTGGCCCTTTCTTCACCTCCACACCCAGCTGGCCAATCACAACGTGAGGTGGGCGTGAACGTCACATTGTTGAGTTTCTTAAAGTTACAGTAGCGGTCGGACACGCCCCTTGCGTATTCTGGCGCCTGAACCCCTCGACTACAGTAGATTATCCTGTTTGAGTACTAAACACCACCAATAAGCTTCGATTGACCTGGCCGCACTTCAAGAATGCTTTCAGCTCGGAGTAGTGGACTGAGATGTGTTGACAAAAGACAGAAGCTGGGAAGGACAGAGGAAGAGAGTGGTTGCCACATTTCCTAACCCCTAGCTTTCAAGTGCTTACTTTCCTCTACCTCTCTCTGCCCTCTTCTCACAGCCAGACTATGTATCCCACTGTGCAGAGCAGCTGACAACCACTTCTGCTGCCATGATTACATGATGCAAAATCTAATTTATTTCACCCTTCAGTTACATGACCCGTGCAAGTTTAGGAAATGCTTCTTTTCGGACCCACTTTTTGGAATTTGTTAGTCCGGGACAGAAAAGATGCAAAAACCTTCTGGTTTGTTTCTGAGTGGAGGCATTAGGTACACACACACACACACACACACACACACACACACACACACACACACACACACACACACACACCTCCAGCTGTCCAAGTCGCCATGTCCTAATGCAATGTCTCCTCCATCAAGAGGAAGTCTATGAACAGATAATTGAGAATACATAATGGACCATTTAGTGACCTTTCATGATACCTCAGTGCAATTTCAGAGAGCTGGATCCTGTCTTTTACAATGTAGCCTTCACCTCCCTGTGACCCTGACACATAATAAGGTCAGTACTGCTATTAAAACATTGGTGATCGATGTGGGATGCAGCGATAGGCAGACACTGCATTTTTATATGGATACATACTGGGTGGTGTGAGAGAATAATCAATGAATACATTTGATCTGATATTCACAAAGGGCAAAACATGACTTCATGTTTTAAATGCAAAAATAACACATAACGCATTAAATGCATTAAATGTTATTCCTCAATACATTGGTTTCATTACTAATTCCCCAAATTCAAGCATGTTAATGACTACAATTAATAACATTCAGATACTTCCTCCTGCACATAGACTCTGCCTCTGCTTGTTCTCCGTGGAGCAAACAATAAATAAATAAACTCTGTTGTCCTGTCTGTTTCACTTGATCCTGCAAATCAGTGCAATTGAAAATGTCCGTCTCTTATTACTTGCACACAAGGTGTGCTGTTTTGGCCAACATTCATCCTGTGGGGGAATACGAGCACTGAATTTAATCATCAATGCCATGGATATATTACAGGTTTTTATTGGCATTGGAGAAGTTGCAAGAGTTGCAGGAATCCAGCATATTTTCTTTTTTACCTTAGTTTTACATTGATTTTCTCTCTCAAAAGCATCTGTCTAAAAATCCTGAAACATGTTTGCCTTCTCCCTCAGTGATGTTATGAGGACGGCGGTCCGTCTGCCCGTTAACAAGAGCTGGAAACGAACCTGGACCGTTAAGGGCTGAAATGGTCGTTTCTCTGAACTCCATGATGAGCTTTTCAGTTCAGCGAGCTCAGGAATGAGAGAGGAAATGGAAGTCAGCACTGATAATTGGACAGTCTGCTCGGATGTAATGTCTTTGTTTGTTTACATCTTTGCACAAGTTTAGGGTACTGTATCCTCCATGATAAATTGGAGAGTTACGGCGTATGTGGAAAAATCTACATTAGCAATTTAAGTTTTTAAAATAAATTCATGTTTCAATTTTTTATCATGTTTTTGTCTAAAGTGACGAGGAGATTAGTGCTTCTGCATGCTTACATTGTGCATCACAGAGCTTGAAGGTTACTTGCAGGTCTCACCACTTAAGCACTTTATCAGCGCACAAAATTCTACTTAAATACAATGTACAATACACACTTTTTCTTTCTTACACAGTAAATGGAAGGTAAAGGGATAAATACAGACTGACATCCATTATCCAGAGTGATGTTTTTTTTCCAAAACCTTTCACGCTGTTCTTTTTTCAGTTACCAACAGAATACTTGTAGCAGGATTTGAAGCAGTTTAGATAATAATTTAAAAAATATTGATCCAGAAGATCTCACCTTTGAGATATACTATAGGGGCATCTGTCACATATAGGAAAAGCTCAGGGTTTATTCTGTGTAACCTCTCTGTCAAGTAATGAAGAAGGTGTAGAAGTTTAAATTGGATTAAACTGTGCCTTGCATTATTAGAGCATCGATGCATGTACTCCAGGCTTTCCTCCCACAAAGTGTTCAAGAGCTCAATGCTTCCTCTTTTGTTTTACTTAGAGTGGGATTAACAATCTTAAGAACATCTCTCTGTTTGAAACATTAGGTAGCAAGTAATCGTAGCAGTGTCACCATAACATTCTTACTATAGTGAACAGAGCCCCAGAACGAGAACACATCTTTGATCACCAACATGTCATGGAGATGACAGCGAGCTAGTTCATGGTGCGTGGATTGCCGGGTTTTGGGGGCATACACATCAGTGTGAGCGGGAGGAGGATGTTGGTTAGCGTGACTCTGACGCACTGTGGCATAATTTCACATGACACGCTTCCAATGATGATGGCCTCCTGGCCTCGATACTCTAAACCAGCACTGATCTCACAGCGCATGTGTTAGCAGGGACGCGCTGCACTGCTGCCAGCAGTTAAACAGGTTTACGTTCATTAAGGTGTCTAAATTCTGCTCACCCCGTTCTCTTACTGCTGAGGATGATGCCTCGCCCTTTGCAGGACGGTGAAACAAGCCGGCGGTTGCAGACAGATTAGGAAAACCGTCTCCCTCTTTGACTAGTCAGGGTCACGGACACACATGGGCTCCATCTGATTATCAGGCATGAGCTGTTTTCAGGGCCAAGTCAGGATTAAACGCCACCATTTAGGTCAACAGCCATGACATTTGCGTGCCCACCTATTGTTCTGTGCTGTCATTATCACACAGCGCTGGCTGACACATCCAACAATGAAGAGTCTGCGCTAGGTTCTGTGATAGGCTGCTGTTTATTCTGGACTCATTGACGAATCAAGCTTTTAGGTTATGAAGTCCTGGGAGTGTTTGGTGATGTTACAAATACTGCATAAATAATTATGTTTAGCACTATCATCTTCTACCATGGCAACTTGCAAACATAATGCCATCTGTAATCAAGGTCATTTAAGTCATTTTGGTCTTACATTTTAAATAATAAAAGTTCAACAACAAGCTCATAGACAGGTGGGGTTTTTTGGTTGTTGTTGTTGTTAGGAGTTATTAGCGCTAAGCTCTTAGCTAAGCCTCACTTTTGCTGTCCATACCTGGAGTGTAATGCTAGCTAGCGCATTCATATTAGAACTTTTAAATGATGATTATGAAAGGTTTTATATGGTACATAGCCACATGCTAGTGCATGTGATCTCTCTGTTGTGCCCCACTGGCTAGCTTATTGCTACAAACCACGGCGTTATCGCGGAAGCTAGCAACCACCCTCTGGTCCCCCCTCAGGTGAACACGGTTGGCTCTGTTAGCACCCTGACCACTGGCTCAGGGTGCTAGCTTCTGCATGAAGCTAGCACCCTAGTATGATTATCCAGTTACTATAAATTAATCAAATTAATTAGAATTAGGAAAGTAAACACTCTCAGATTTATATTATTTATATAGTACTTCACTTTAAACATGTATTCAATCAAAATATCATCTTTTCAAATACCTTAATGCGATATTGTTTTCCCCTTATGTTTGACTTTATTTAGTGTCTGAGGAAGAACAATGGGTCCATATATTGTACAGACTGTAAATAACTCTAAAACATCTTAAAGCTTCTTACTTTTATGAATTTACTTTTTAAAGCTTGTCAGTTGGAGGCTAAATCTTAAGAAGTAATCAAAAATAAGAAGTACTGGTGTAACATCGTGTCTGTCTTTCTCAAGCCTTTGGATACAAAATCCTACCAGTAAAGAGCCCCTCTTTCTTGTCTCCTGTCCTAGCAGATGGCACACACACACACACACACACACACACACACACACACACTGGACCTCTCAAAGCTATCACAATATCAATGCTTTCCCCCAGTCTTGGTGGGCACTACAAACACACTTTATTGTATTTAGCAGACCCACATTTCACACGTGCTGGCATGACACCCTGCATTGACGAACAGCAGCAAAACAAACAGCCGGCAGACGTCAGAAATCGGGGGTGTCAGGGGGCCACGGGGCTGGCGGCTGTGCAGACCGCGTGGAGGCCACAGACGGGGAGGGCGTCCATTGTCTGGTGTGTGAGCTTGTTTTGTTTTGTTGGCCCTCATCCTGTCTTTGCAGCAGGCCTTTCACTCTCCCAACAAGGGAGTTGGCATCCTGATACTCAAACCACAACTCTTTGTTTGTCACCTTGAGTTTAATCATTCACGTAAGCCCGGGTTGCCTCAGCAAGTTTCGGAAGATTGACGTGATGAATGTTTTTGCGCCGGGCAGATCAGGAGCCGGATGTCTGAGTGGGCTTGACAGCTGTAGCACGTCTCTGATGCTGATGCTGAAGTTTCATTTGCAAACAGTGTCTATTCTTTTTGTTTTTTTCGGGGTGTGATGCATTAATGTTTATGTTAGTGGATACTTTTCATTCTTTAATTGTTTTTATTCTTTATTCGTTTGATTAGTGAAATGCTAATTAGCATTCTAAGATATATTAATATCGGCCTTTTGAGGCCTTCTGCTGGAACTGCAATATTATATGTTGAGAATTTACTGCCTGGTAGCCACTTGTACATGCAGTGATTAGACTATTATGTTTATTGGCATCAAAAACCAACATTTTATGCATCTCTTGTGGATCTTTTAGCTCCTCGGCAATTCTGCAAGTCTCACTTTCTTAATGAGCAGGCTAATCTACAGAGGCTCATTTTTGGGCAAAAAGTTGTGTGTGCATGTTTAAAATTGTACTCCCACTCTCTTACTTCCTACTTGAACCGCTCTGTTTGAGCATAAAGAGCGCAGCGCTCATGTAAATTCAGACAGCCTGCGGTTATGTACAGTAATGTCTCTCTTTCTGTGTGTAAATATGACTCGGAGGAGAGAGCCAGCTGTGAAATGTGTGATATAGGCCGAGCAGCCAGTGGCTGATGTGAGGCAGAGATCACTGTACTGCACCCAGTTGTCGGGAAACTGCAAATTTAAAGTGTTGCGTCTTTTATTCTGAACTGATTTTGCCTTCAGTATCTCCAGATAGTGTCCCTCGTAAATTCACGAAATCCTGTTTATGAACACCCCAAGGAACCATGCTTGTTATTATCCTGCAGGAAGATCAAATGATCGGTCGCGTGGGTCAGTGAGTCCTTCAGTGATTGAGTGAGTGCATCTCTGTGTCCGTCCAAGGTTAATCGTTCGTTCTGCTGCAGCAAAGCATGCGTTCTTGTGGGTTCCTAGTTTGTCTGCATGCCACGGTTGCGGTGACTTACACTTTCTCTAAAACGGGTCATAAAAGGTGTTTTTTCTACCTCTGCTTGTCTGCTGACTCCTCACTCACTGCTCTTAATTGGCCCTCGGCAGGTAGGGGTCACAAGTGACAACACAGCTGACTGCATCTCCGACCCCCCCCCCCCCCCCATCTGCTACTGCCCACATACGGGGATAGTTTATAGTGTTTGGCTAACGGCTAATGAAGCTACCAGTATACAGACTGTTGTGCACCTCTTGGCTGCTCTGTGGGCCTTATTTATTTGGCCGTTATTGTTTGGCTAACGGCTAAAAGATCTACAAGTACACACACTGCTGTGGCGCCTAGATATTGTATGGCGTGTTTTATACAGTATAACACCAGTGGTCGTTGCAGACACACCTGCACTCTACTAATGCACATTTCTAGTTTATGTTTCTTCTTCAGGGCCTTCGCTAAGCAATGGCTCGTTGGTTCATTTTCATCTGTGAGGTTGCTGTTGAATTATTGAATAGTTGAGATTGAAAGCAACTTGAATTTGTCCAAAAATCAATGCATTTGATAGGTTGTGTTTAATGCAGCTCATGTGGTGAATCCAGAGTAGCACGTTAATGATGGGCTTTCTTTTCTCGTGGCTCAATTTTGTGCTGCTGCCTCGTCGTTGGCTGTTACACTTGTCTTAGATTTAGCGCTCTAATCCGGAGGAATTAACCAGTCTGAGGAAGCAGCCTGTCTGTTAGTCAGAGTTCAAACAGAGTTAATAACCTGGTTGGCTTCAGCATAATCGCACCCTGGCAAACGTAATAGGCATCTAGCTAACGAGAAAGTGAGAAGTGAGAGTTAAGGCTTGTGTGAAGAATACACATCTAGTTTACCATGAAAGGTTATTTTATTTTGTGCTCTGTGACCTTCCCAAAGGCAAGAGGCAGACATCTCCATCTTTGTCTCCTTTTTTTCCATCTTCACTTCAGGACTCCACCCACCTTCTTTGCCTCTTGCTCATTTGGCTGAGCACAAGTGAGGGATTTGGAGGTAAACAGGTTTGATGGAAGCGAATAATTACTGTGATCGTTGTCGGCTAGGCGAAGGAGAGCGTTTACATTCTTGTGTGCAGCTTTTCAGCCTTTTCCACTGCCCTAAACTCTTACCACCTGCTGTTGTGTGACATTTGCTTTTGGAACGCAGCCCTTACTTAACAGGAAGAGTTAAAAAAATGTTATAAAACGTTTCAAAAAGTGCCTAAAATAAATTCTAATTGCTGTTTTGTTAGAGTTGTATGTATTAGTGTTCATTCCTTTCTTGTTTTAGCTGTTATATCTACATTTATAGTTGTTTCAATCATCCTTCCCATTGCTTAGGAACTACCACAGGGGTAAAACCCAACATCCCTGAACAAACACAAGCTTACTTTCACATGCACACACACACTTAACACAATTACATTATTATTCTTTCTTTCTTTCTTTCTTTCTTTTTCTTTTGTTGTCTATCTTATGCATTTTATGTTTGTAATTTTATAAAATATTTTAATATTATATAGGTGCAGGCTTCAAATAAGCCCAGTTGACTTTTTGCCTCTTCATGCACAGTGATATTCATTTAGTTTGTTTATTTTTTAATTGTATTGCTTGAATTGTGCAAATAACCAAACCCAGAGAAGGATGTTCAAAACACAGATTCCTTTTGATACTTCTATACACACGTGAAGCCCTTGACCTGTATTTCCTGTTACCAATGGAGCAGGAGAAGACATGGAGGGGGGGTGTCGTCGCAGGGGGGGTGTCGTCACATCTCGGAGGGCAAACTTCAGTTTAGCCTCAAGACACGTCACCGATCCAGAGCCCTGAACAGTTCACTTCACTGATTCTGCTCGACAAGCCCGAGCAGGACAGGGCTGGCGATGGAGAGCCAATGGCTGTTTACGCTGGCAGAGGTTGACGAGAGCAAAGAGAAACATGGACAATGCAGTCTGACATTCATACTCTCCTTTACTTTTATAATCTGCTTCACCGATTTTGTTATGTTTAAGAAAAGCCTTTATACTTAATTATTAGAGACCAAACAACAAATGTGTTCAAGCCTTTATTTCACATCTGTATGCCATCATTTTAACCAGGGAATTGTAAGCAGTGTAATTTATAATCAAAGTTAAAACACCATAATTTAACAGACCTTGTAATTTAACACAATTCGTCGACCTTTTGACCTCCTTTTTAATTCTTGCCTTTTCAAACATGTGTCTGTGAAGGCACCATTTGTCTTCATTTCCCTGCATTCATTCCCTTGGGCGTCACGGGCTAGTTGGAAAGTACTTTATCACGAACCACAACAGGGCCGGCCTCGCAGAGCGAGAGGTGTGTGTAGAGGTGAAAGTAAATGAGAATACAGCCAGGGGCCTTCTCCACAAAGGGATATAATATGCCAGCCCACAGTTCCTTTCCTTCACAATAAGCCTGGATTCAAATTAGAATTCAAGTTCAGTGCATCTTTGTGTGTGCCATGGTTTATAAGGTGTGAAAAACAATGTCACGTGACTTAACCCTCTGGATTTTCCAAAATCGAGATTCAATTCTTCAGCTTTTGTCATATTTTCTCTTTACACTTTTGCCTTATGACAATGGTGCCTCCATTATATAGAGAGCTGAGGTTGTTCTGCAATTTGTGATGTAAACCATGGGTATGTATCTTATATGCAAGTGCTTTAAAAGGTGAATTTAAGAAATTATGTAAAATTGAGAAAATGACCTCAAGGTCCAGAGGGTTAAAGCAAAAAGTCAGAGATTTTAGCAACCACTCGAAAGACACCGTGCCTGGTTATGAAAACCGAAAAACAGCAAATTGTTGTTTTTGTACTTAATGTTTTGTCTGGTTTTAGGAAACAACAAATAATATATTCTTTTATCGATTGTTTAATAGTTGGACAAAGCCCAGCTAGCTGTTTGCCCTTGTTTCCAGAGTTTCTGCTTAGCGAAGCTAACTGGCTGCGTTTGACAGACAAATACGAGAGTGGTATAAATCTTAATATCTACAACTCTGCCAGAAAGTAAATAAGTGTATTTCTCAAAAATGTTGACTACTGGCTGCAGATGTCACCTTGGCCTGTGGTTTGGCTGCCAGGGGACACTGCTCACTTCAGCAATCCCTGAGAGGCCGTCTCACATCGTCCTCAGACGGATGACCAGCGTCCTTCATGCCAACACCGCCTGCTGAGTGGACGGAAAAATTATAAAAACGCTTAACGTTGAAAGTGTCTGCACAACAAGAGGAGGATGCGTGTGAGTAAAGCTCAGAGGTCAGGGAGAAATATGATGTAATATCTGCATGTAATAGTGCCTCACTCTCAGCTGCCTTGGTCCAGAGTGAAAGCTCATCTGAAGAATGGCATCCGCTCCAGCTGTCAAACCTTTGAATATCTGCCACGGCTCGGTATGCACACATATTACAGAGACACTTCTCTTCTACTCTGACTGGATCTTTGTATTGGATGCCACGTAAAGAGGCCAGCAGATTACACAGAAGGAGCATATGAAGGCCATGACTTACTGTGATTGATCATTTATGAGCATGTTAGGGATACGGTTTCATTTTGAATTGATGCTGTCTGAATGTAGGACATGCAGAAGTGTCATGTGAAGTGTCTCTTATGTATTATTAATCAACTGAGGCCCGGAGCAAAGATATTATTTTTGTGGTTTTAAATAAATATAACCTTTACTATTTTTGTATGTCAGATGCCTCACTCCCACTCCACTGCTGTCTCCTTTTCTCTCAGCCTCCACCTCGTCTTTTTACTGTGGAGATTGTTTGTGCTCTTTAGCTTTTCCGGACCACCGGTTCTTCTGATACCCATCTCTCACACACACACACACACACACACACACACACACACACCCACCCCGACTGTGTCAGCCCCCAATCTCCCCTTGAGGATCCATCTGCCCACAATCTTATGCCATTGTGTGCTCCTCCCCCTTACTCCTGTTTCAAGAGCGTGTGTGTGTGTGTGTGTGTGTGTGTGTGCTGTACATATGCCTGGCAGTGTGTGGGTGTATAGTGTGTGGGGAGGGGATAATAAATGGATCTTTTGCTGCTTTGTCTTCCTACTTGTCCACCTACAGCAACAGAGGGATCGTGTGTGTGTGTGCGTATATACAACTATAGTTATACATATACACATAACTATAGCTTGCAACTAACTCCTCTTTTTGTCTCCAGGGTGGGTGGTGGTGGGTGTAAATGGAAAAGTGCTCTGAGCTGCAGAGGAAAAGTCGATCCCAGTGTGACACAGAATAGGAAACCTAAGACAAATTACCCTGCAGCCCAAACGCTAACTTTATGAGTGCGTCTCCTAAAGGCCTAAAACATAATGCAATCATTGCATTCCCTTCCTCATATAACATAAGCAAATCAGATACTCTATATTTAAAATGTTGCATTGTTTATGTCCTTGTTTGCAAACTTACTTTTTTTCTCCTACTTAGGTAACGTTTCTTGCTGCTGTCAATCAGTAGATTGATGGCAAATGTTCATCAGGAGTGTGTTGCAGTGTTTGTGCACATACACATGTCAAATGTGAGTGAGTGATCACTTCACCTTTCTCAATATCGTCTTTCTTTTTCATTCCTCCTCCAGATCATCTGCCTGCAGGACTTCTTCGGGGACGACGATGTGTTCATAGCGTGCGGCCCGGAGAAGCACCGCTACGCCCAGGACGACTTTGTGTTGGATCTCAGTGGTAAGGCTTCCACAGCCTTTATGACTGGTAGGCCTGACTAAGACTAACTAAACGTGTGTGTGTGTGTGTGTGTGTGTTCACCTCACTGTCCTTCCTCACCATTGTTCCCTCACTCATGCTTGCAACATGCTTTTTCTTTAGGGACTTGAAAGCAGGATAGGTTTGTGTGTTTGTATACAATCATCTTTTCTTTCATGATTCTCTTTCCAAATTAATTCAGATAATTATAATTTGATGGTGAAGTGTGAGCTTTTGTTGTCATTCTGGGATGTGCAGAAAAGAATCGGTGCTCCACGTTTACACGCACACACGCACACACACACACCATACCTTTGTGTTCATGTTGCTGTTTGTGCCATACAAAAGGTATATTACCATCTGTGAGGTATCACCCCTTTATCATGTAAAAAAAACACATAAAATGGAGAGCACACAGGCAGGATGTGACCTCCTTAAACCAGCATATCCATTCACCGTGAAAGCCAAGTGGAATGTCAGCCAACCTTGCACAACCTTGTGGGAAGGAAAAGGTAGTTTATTATAGAACCAGTCCACGTATTGACTTCCTGTTTAATTTGTATTGTTGTGTCAGGTTGGCCAACAACAGGGAGGCATATCCTGCAGACACACGCTCCGAAGAAATAGGGGGCAGCATTTCACCTCTTCCACTGAGTCCATAGAAACTAAATGTATACTGTTACATCAGTTAAAAAATAAAATAAAAGCCAACTACTAGCTAGCCGTGGCTAGCTGGTTAGCATGCTCATTTCAGTAGATATGTCTGCAACACAGAACATAGTCGTCTTACACATGACATCAACTCTGTAACCTCTCCTTCTTCCGTTGATAATGTTAGTTCATGTTTTTAATAAAGGTTCTGTCCATATCTTACACATTGCACCTTTAACTGTTACTGAGGATGATTTCATGAGTGATGGTGCGTCGCCCCTATTCAGAGATGGTTTTGAGCTTCCGTCCCACTTACACTCCTGTGCTCCACTTTTATGAATTAGGTCTTTGAAAGGCTCTGCTGAAGGTACAGAAGCTGCTCTTCCTTTAGTTAAATGGGTTCAGTACCCAATCTAATGTTTAAAGGAAAGGAGATGAAGAAAATAGCCTGCGCAATAGATCATGCACAACAAATGTGTGTACTTCACAACTTAAAAGAAACTTTAAATTGACCATAAATATTCTTTTCTCAGCTGAAGAGCTTTTAGATGACAGGGCCTGTCCCTCAGGTTTGGTTTGTCGGGGGTTTTGTAAAATAAGTGTATTGTATCGAGATCCCCTTTTAATCAGTCAGTGGAATATGTATGTGGTTATTAAAATGCATGGGGCCTCATTAGACAGGCACTGTGGGTGTCCTCCTGTGGGCGGGTTTTATTTTTTTCATGTGTCTGTCATCACATTATACCTCTCGCCGCCCCCACCCTTATTAATACAAACCTGACAGGTTTACGACACACAAACATCTGCTCTCACTGCACACAGCTACAAAGCTTCTTTTTTCATGTGTTCATGGCACATGAACCGCTGGTGACCGCTTAAGCCTAATTGGTGAATTTCAAAGGAAAACACAAGGTGTTGTAGTTTCTTTACTCTGGCTGTAAAATACATCTCTGATGGGGGAGAGTCTCTGTATCGGACCTCTGTTTCTGGTACTGTCATATGTGTATGTAGAGTCTACACAATGTGTGTCTAATTTAACTATATAAAGCTATGTATATATAGTCTTATTTACTTTTATCAGATTGTTATTCCGCTGAATAATGTCTTACAGCTGCTTGGTTTAGACATTTCACATTGGAGACGTTTGGCACAGAATGTGACTTTAGCCAATGTTTATTTTCATATCAGTACAGATAAGTCGGGTATCAGTAGGATACAGTATGCAAAAAAAAGTTTTAATATGGTATTGGTACCAATAACTGAAAAAAACCTATAATGATACCAAATATCAGTTCATTAAATTCTTCTTCTGTGCTTTTTAATCCGTTTTGACTACTTTGCGGCTACTTTCTTTGGCCCTTCTCTGCCCCCATAATCCTGTTTCACCCGCATTCATGAGTTCATGCGACATAAATAACATTTCCAGGGTCATATCCCTACTACAGCAGCTTGCAGGGCATACTTCTGCCACATTTACCTCTGACTGAGGAGAGAGAACGGGTTTGTTTATCGGGGAAGGTTAATATATGCGATGGTGTCCCTCCAGAATGCAGAGTGCTGAAGACGTCGCACAGCCGCTCCGCTACTCCAAACCGGACCGCCAAGAGCCCCAGACCCTCACGGCGCAGCAAGTCCCCTGGTGCAGGTAAGACACATGACTGAGCACACATAAAAACCTGTCAAATGAAGAGATATGCATGCATATGGTAACTGTATTAATAGACAATCTGGAAGGTCAAGTCTTTTTACGTTATTTGTGTGAAAATATGATTCGATGCCGACATTGTAAGGTCATCTCTGTTTGACGAGCTGAGTCATAGCCTTTTTATTTAGCAGCCTCATCCTGAACCCTCCTATGTGACTGAATGACTTAGCAGTTTGTGCGGCGCATTGAGAGACGGTGACTTTCTGCTGAGTAATGACTTCTTCAAGCCGTTACGTCAGTTTAAAGAAGAGGTGTTTGGAGAGTTCAGCCTGGGAAGTTTTAAACTCTATGATGTAATGTGACTATGCCTCATAATATGTCTGCTTTTGACCCTGCAGCAAGACAAGCTGCCCACTACTCCACCAGTCAGTCTCCAATCAAATCTCCAGGTGAGGCGTGTGAAACTAGCTCTTCTCAGCTTCAGGGTCCTCTTCTTCTCTTGTGAGGCTCTGGTGGTTTAAAGCTGTTAAATCCCAGATCCCAGATCTGTGCATGAGGGATTTCCCCCACAGGGATTGCAATGCTAAAGGTGCAACATTCCACTATAAACATTAACATGTGAACATGCTAGCATCCAAGCACGCCATGTTATCTGGTCAAAGTTGTTGTTCAGTCTATAGTTATGAGCAGCCAAATATAAAAAAAATAATAATAATTCACCTCAGCCCTCTGGTTGTCAGTCCAAGTCACAGTTATTGGGAATATTTTACAGTATTCTTTACCATTTGCTCGAAAGAAATACAAAATTGTCTTCAAACAAAGACTTTATAAGTGGCAATGCATCTAAATACAAATCCATGTTAACACTAAAATAAGCCAAATTATACACAGTTTGAATCTGAACTTATACAAATATCTTACACCAAAAAAGTATCTAAATGAAGTCTAAATTTAAATGTTGGAACTAAAGGATTAACCTGATTAAAAACATGATGAGATGTCCTCAAGGCTTTTGATTTAGATAATAACTTTTCTCAGGAGCACACTCAGATTCTTACCACTGTCGGGGTAAACATGTAAAGTCTAAGAATAACAAAATCCATCAATTGATTATGTTTTCTGGTATTATTTCCGGTATTGTCTGGCCTGTCCTACTGGTTGTAGGTGAAATGCCTTCAGTGGCATGGGAACCACAATCTTAAAAAAAAAAATCAATTTATTCATTATCTCTGCCATGAAGGTTATGTCAGATATTCATGACACCATCACACTTTTGGAGCAGATCCAAATCACGGGTCAGATAATAAAACAAATCATTTTTCACTTTCATTCACATTGCAAGATAGTTTTGCCTAAGCGGAGGTCTGCATACTCCGGGTGCCCTTCAAGTTATGTAACGTTTTACCTTTTCTATCCATCTAATTTGAAAGCCAGCTGCTGCAGATCCACTGATCTAAGCCCTGATTAGACTCTTCAGCGGTGTCGATTAAAGCCTGCTCTCACTGAACAGGTAGCCCACAAGCATATTTATTTGAAGCAGCTGAGTTAAACTGTACTTTTGACACATTAATAGTGAATGCTTTGTTTAAATGTACCCAGATAGTGCTTCAAAAGCTCCTTTATGGAAACAGGATAAATACCCAGAGGAGAAAAAAAAACCCTCCTAAGTGATTGTAAAATAAATCAAAAACTCTGAAACAGTTGAGTAAAGGCGCAGCCTGTAGGCAGAGTGAAATGATTTTCCTCGGCTCAGCTGGGTTTATGCAGATGAAGAGACTTTGAGTTAAAGTTTGACGCATTATGTCTCTGTGTTTGTGCCAGAAACCGAGAGAGACGCTGGCGGAAATAATCTGTGCTTTAGAGAATGAATCACTCAAACGCTAAAAGCTCCCATCTTCTCTGTGTGCCTGTGCTACACACTAACACACATTATGGATATGTGTGGAGGTCTGAACCAAATCATTCGAGGCATACAGTATTTTACCATGTACTGTATATATTAGAGTCGTAACAATTTTGTACAACAATTACAAAAAGGATACAGCAGCCCGCACATGTGTGCCATTTCTCTGAAATAAGTAATGTTGTGTCAGAACTCTGGGTGTGTGCGTGGAGGTGTTTCTTGTTTCTGGTTGTGGAGGTTGTTATTGTAGTTTTGCAGTTTAACAGATGGCAAAAATGTTGACTGTGAAACCAGCAGAACACACAAAGGAAACCAGCAGCTTAAAAAAAAAAAAAAAAAAAACATTTGTAACACCAGTTGCCTAGAGGTGGCACACGCTGCATCCTGCTAATTGTGATCGTGTGACTCTGTCTCAGCATATTTGATGCGGCAGCCATGGCATTATGTGTGAGAATTACTTCACACGTGGCACAAACTTTGAAATCCAGGATTCACTCATTAGATTGCGGTGGTCAAAGGTCACGTGACCTCACAAAACACATGTTGGGCCCTATGCAGGAGGTAATTCTACTCTTTATATTCTAGGAGTCTCTCCGGGATTGTTGTAGGTCACATAGAAATATTATGAGCTATCTGGTAGCGGGAAGACAAGCTGAGTCATCCACGCACACATTTGTGTGTACTGTACAAACCATGTAACACTTGCTCTCACAATCATAACGACTCTCCTCGTCTCCTGCTTGTGTCCTTTCTGTTTTTCTTCGCTCAGTAAACGGCGTCTCAAGCAGCCAGATCTCCACTCCTAAGTCCACCAAGTCCTCCACTCCGTCTCCCACCAGTCCCCAAGCCATCCCCAGTTTCAAGGTAAGACGGTACATCACAGCCTCGCGTGTCGGCTCATAACTTGTAGCTGAATTGATGAACATTATCCATACTGGACAGTATATGGATTTCAAAGCATATTGTGTAGAAATAAAAGGGCTGACCATGCCAGTCTGTATCCGTGTTTTCTAGCTTGAAGCCATCTTTCCTTGCTTCTCTTTTTGGTGCGTTGCCGCCACCTCTCGATCACTGGAATAATGTACAATTCTGGGCAGAGTGTGTATTGTGTGAGATATGAACAAAATAGGGATGCTTTAAGGTGGCGATCAGGCAGGATTGTATTTCCATACATGCACCACCACAAAATAATAAGAATATGTTTTTATGAAGTGTCACAAACATGCCATCTGTGACCCGGAGGTCAGTGTACAGTCCATGTTGCCCAAGCTGCAGCTCTGCGGTGCGTTTTTGGTCGAGCTAGAGATACTAATGTGTTTTATTGATGGATTCTTCTGTAAGCCGCGTGTTGGTCCCAAACTACAGAGTTTCTAACTGCTGCAGCCAGCTGGCAAACCTCCAGAGAGCCACCAATCCTCTCTGAGCCCAGTCAAGGACTTATCCATTCACATTCATTTGGCCGGACACTAGATTTGTATGATTTACTGACAGCTTTAAAATTCACAGGCTCGAGGGTAAATTAGAGTCACACTTTGAGAAGAAAGGAAATGAGGAAGCACAAGGATGTCAATAACATAGATGCTCACTCTCCAAGTTCTAAAAACGCCCGTGACAATGTTCCATTTCGACCCTTTTAGACTGAATAAAACATCCTTACTGTAAGGGTTAGTGCATTATGGTGCAGGACACTGCTGTGCATAATGGAGAAGATCACTGGTCTTATTTTAATGCTGCATTTATGGCTGACATTTCAAAAATAGAGCCATCAGATCTTGAAATTGCCACCACTGTCCTCTGCAGAAAGGAAGCTCTTAAGTGGTGAATCATTCATCTGGAGCCATAATGGTTTAATGTGCAGTGATGAGACGTGGAATATGGAGGAGGATATATATTCCTGTCACTCGGGCACCTTGTACATTTTGAAGGGCACGCTTACATTAGACCTGGTTGACTATTTAAATAATATTATTATTGTGTCAAAAAATGTCACGTTTGGTTGCAGAATGCTTTGTAGAAAATGTTATTATGCTTTACAGCCACATGTCGTTTTTTATAGTTTAAGAATAAAAAAGAAGTTGAACAGACATACAAACTGTGCCGCTTGCTAAATTAAATATATACCGTTTGATAAATACTCTTATTTCATAACATCTGCAACATTTTTATGCAACACAATGACATCAAAGCTATTTAAAAAAGTGACCTACCAATGATAAGCCATCGTTTCATCCGTGCACAGCAAGTTCTGTGGGTGTTTTCGAGGGCTTTAGTTTGAGGCCAGGCTTTCATCTATATTTTTGTTTTCTTCTTTGCATGCTGCAGGTCCCGCCGTCACTTTACATCCCATCCTCGAATGTAAATGAGTCGTTGAACAACCACCAGGAGCAAAGCGAGCGGCTGAGTCCAGAGGGTACGTCATCTCCTTCGCTCCCCACTCACCCGACTAAGACGCCGTTCCACTCCCTCAGCCTCAAAACTAAAAAGCTAAAAACTTCTTTCAAAAAAATGTTTGGATACATTAAACAATTCATTGCAAATTAACATACGTAGTGTTTTAAAATGACACCATAGATGCTTGCAATGATCTTTCTTCTTTACACATTGCCTTAAGAGGCACATTATCAGCAGCAGAGATGATAGCACACAGGTATCAGAGCTTCCTTGTAAACAATTATAAAAAATGCTTGATTCATTTTCAGCATGTAGAAACAACATTGAATCATCTTTTCAGGACACGTTTAACAATGTGCTCACAAAACAAAAGTGGCAAAGAGCAGTGTTGCGTGTGGAGGATGAGAGTGCAGCGGCCCGGTGCTGTGTGAGCAGATACTTGTCTCAATGATGTGTGTGTGTCGCCTTTTAAATCGCTGCTCAGTTCAATAATCATCACCAGACGACTGACGGATGCTGTGTGTGTGTGTGTGTGTGTGTGTGTGTGTGTGTGTGTGTGTGTGTGTGTGTGTGTGTGTGTGTGTGTGTGTGTGTGTGTGTGTGTGTGTGTGTGTGTGTGTGTGTGTGTGTGTGTGTGTGTGTGTGTGTGTGTGTGTGTGTGTGTGTGTGTGTGTGTGTGTGTGTGTGTGTGTGTGTGTGTGTGTCCGTTATAACTGCTGTCTCTCCTCAGCAGTTAATGGAAACAGCTTCACGCCGGCCTCAGCCATCTCGGAAAAATACAAGGTCGGCAAGGTCATCGGAGATGGAAACTTCGCTGTGGTCAAGGAGTGTGTGGAGTGGTAGGTGAAGCCCATTCACTGCAAATGGGTAACGATCAGTTGGCTTATTGAAACCTGCATCACGTGTGGTAAACCGCTCCATTGGGGGTTTTTAAATCCTGACGACGGATATTGTGGAGGCAGAATTATCCCACGGATTAAACCCCGCTGAGAATTCACTTCATTAGCCTTTTAATCTCTGAGGCAACACCCAGGCAGACAGGGAAGAGGAGGATGGGAGGAAGTGTGTGTGTGTGTGTGTGTGTGTGTGTGTGTGTGTGTGTGTGTGTGTGTGTGTGTGTGTGTGTGTGTGTGTGTGTGTGTGTGTGTGTGTGTGTGTGTGTGTGTGTGTGTGTGTGTGTGTGTGTGTGTGTGTGTGTGTGTGTGTGTGTGTGTGTGTGTGTGTGTGTGTGTGTGTGTGTGTGTGTGTGTGTGTGTGTGTGTGTGTGTGTGTGTGTGTGTGTGTGTGTGTGATCTGATGCACCTTCTTAGAAAGTACTTCCCTGGATAGTAACTTGTAAACAAATACAGTTATGTTTACAATAGGTGTCTCTTACAAATATGCACTGTGTATCATTGATTTCCAGTCAGCTGTGTCAGTACTTTCGTATAGTGCTGAATAAAGACGATGTACTTGTGTAGATTCTATTTTAATTTTACGTTTATTACGGCCATTCATACTTCCGATTAAATCAGCTTCATGTCTTCCTCCCCTTCTTTAGCTGGTGCAATGCTCAATGTTTTAGGAAATTGTGGCAGGAATGTATATTGTGTCAAATGCATGCCTCTGCATGCACATGCGTTTGAGAGTGTGTGTGTGTGTGTGTTATCAAGCAGAAGATGGAAACAAAACCAATACCCGCTCAAAACTCTACATTAAAAAAACAGAGCAGTACACAGTGACATCACTGTTTTGCAGGTGCAACACAGCTCACTTCTGACCACACCCAGCATCTCTGATGGGAGGTGAAACCACCTGCACTGTAGTGAAACACGGTCCTCCATCCTGGTGCGAGTGCCTGAGCTGTATCTCTGCTCCTTGTGTATCTTGTCTAGCAGCTAACACACCTTCCCAGTAACTGTGGCAGTGCTCCTGCTCACGTGAACCGAGGCTCTCTTGTGAGTGCTCGGTTTGAATTACAGATATTGTTGCAGCGTCATCGCTGTGTTTATTGTTTCCTCTCAGGTCCACGGGAAAAGAGTTTGCACTGAAGATCATCGACAAGGCCAAGTGCAGTGGAAAGGTCTGGCTGTCTTTCTTACCGTCTGCTTCTTTGTGTCTGTTGCTGTCAGACCTGTGCACACACTCTGAAAGAAGGGTCACATGACCAGAGGTCATCGACACCACAGTGATCCCCCTTTACTCACATTTAGATGAGACCTGACATGTTTTAGTCATCCCCTAACACACACACACACACACACACACACACACACACACACTGTGACACACATTCAGATTAAATCAACAATGCAGTGTCTGTTCATTAGCATTAATGGATCAGTGCACATCATGTGACTTGGAGGGTCTGGGTGTGTTTCCAGGAGCACCTCATAGAGAACGAGGTGGCGGTGCTGCGGAAGGTGAAGCACCCCAACATCATCATGCTGATAGAGGAGGTGGACACTCCCTCTGAGCTCTACCTGGTGATGGAGCTCGTCAAGGTACAGGAGAGGCCAACGAGGGGGGGGGGGGGGGCAGCAGCAGCAGCGCTGTCCGGGTCGATCTTTAACCGCTTTGTTGGTGTCGACACAGGGAGGGGATTTATTCGACGCCATCACCTCCTCGGCCAAATACACCGAGAGGGACGCCTGTGTCATGGTGTACAATCTGGCTGGAGCGCTGAAGTACCTGCACAGCACCAACATCGTCCACAGAGACATCAAGCCGGAGAACCTGCTGGTAGATAGTCACACTCACACCAGTTTCTTTCCCACAGATTCAGCTGCTCACTGGGCTTTAACTGAGCATTATTATATTTTAGGTGTTTGAATATCCAGATGGCACCAAGTCATTGAAACTGGGGGACTTTGGCCTGGCCACGGTGGTGGAAGGACCGCTGTATACCGTGTGTGGGACGCCCACTTACGTAGCTCCAGAAATCATCTCGGAGTCCGGGTAAGCTGGATCCTACTTTATGAGGCTGTCAGTACCTACATTACCTTATTATATTATTTTACTAAGGGTGTCATTACAAAGAAACATGAATGTTTGTACTCTTCTCTGAGTCAGTTTATTCTGCAATACCGCTGTGATGTAATCACCGTATGGACATCAAAAGGAGATTGGTACCTTTTGCATAAACGGCCGTATCATAACAGCAAATAGATGAGATAAAATCAGTCTTTCCAAAATGTGAATATGTTTTTTTGTTGTTTTATATTCAGTCACTCAGCCATCTGGTTTGCAGTTCATCCTGACCCGGCCCTTTCTGTCTCTCCTTCCACAGTTATGGTCTGAAGGTGGATATCTGGGCTGCAGGTGTCATCACCTACATCCTTCTTTGTGGCTTCCCTCCATTTAGAAGGTATTTGTCCTCCTCGTTAATTCATGGATGACTCATGCATATTACAGGTGGATAATAATGACGATGATGGTGATATTAAAAAGTGTTCAGTCACATTATTTGTCCATTTGTTTTCCAGTCCACTTACCTGCTGCTACATAGACAAACAGCTGCTGTGATTAGTCATCGTGTTAAGGGTTGTCATGCCGCACTCATAGGGTGGGAGGGATTAACTTAATGTGATCAATGTTTAATCTATTGTACTTCACGGTTATTATTATAAGCTCATAATTTAAGCACAGGTTACAGGTGAGGCCATTTATTATGTGGAGTGCACTGCTGTTTTTTTTTCACAATGGAAGTGTGCCATGTATGCTGAGTAATGCGTTATGAATTTTTGTGTGTGTGTGTTTGTGTGTGTGTTTGTGTGTCTTTTTATGTAGTGAGAATAACATGCAAGAGGATCTGTTTGAGCAGATCCTTCTAGGGCAACTGGACTTTCCCAGTCCATACTGGGACAACATCACTGACTCAGCCAAGGTAAGGACTCCACACACACACACACACACACACACACACACACACACACACACATTTATATCACACTTGATGACGTTGCATTGATTAACTTCTCTCACCCTTACGTAACCAGAATGAGGCCAGAAACACATCTACCTTTAACTGAATGCTGTGGTTGTAAAAAGTCTGATTTAGATCTGCAAATAGTTTCTACACACACACACACACACACACACACCATGTGAACCCACACGGTTCACTCTCCAGTAATGAGTACTGTCTGCCGAACCAAACAGAAACCCTCCAACGCTGTGAATTAGTGTCATGTATTAGGGTGACAGCCCACATTCAGCTTGCAAGACCAAACTGCTCATTAAAGCCACTGTTATTACAGCGTGACTGTGGACATGTGCAGCTACACCACAGCATGAGCCAGCTTTGTGCAGGTCTACATTTAGGACTTTGTGACAGTTGGTGTTAATGTGCTGAGTTGTGTTCATGCTCATGTTAAGGCTGGGCGGTTTGTCTATCAGCTTATGTGATGACAGTGAAGGTCAAATCAAACATGGGCTACTTAAAGCTACACTAATAATCAATATGTCTATATGTGAAGTGATGGTGACGGATTACAGCTCATCCTTTTTTTTTTTGTGGCCTGCAACTTTACTGTTTTGGTCCATTCTCACTGCTTTTAGCAGGCAACTGTTTCTCAGTAATACAATCTAAAGGAACTACAGCACCAATACGTTAGCAACTAGCTGGTGAACATGGTGGAGCATCCATCAGCTAATGAGACTTTTCCCTCAAGAGTTGGTGGAGACTGAAACGGAGCTAAAAGGAGAGAGAATATTAGATTCACATAGAAACATGACTGAATGAATACTAATGCTGCTACAGTGGTTCACTAACACAGTGGGCATATCAACTTAATTACTATGTGCCATTTTCAGCTTGTTCTCAAGTGTACAACAAAACAAACAGAATACTGCAGCTCTAAACTCATTATTACAATGCAGTGTTCCACTCTTAAGTTACTTGAGACAAAAGGCTTACAGTAATATGTATAAAACAAAAGCTACCCATTTTGAACTCAATTTGTAAAACAATAACACAATGTGATCACACAAAACAATCCCTAAAAGTACAAAGAATTACACATGATCACCCAATCCTTGAAAAAAATACCCAGCTGTCTTTATACATAAACAATACTTTCTATTACACCCTACTTAAGAAATTAACATGTTTTTCGCCGTACTCTCTTAAAAGTGTAATATTGTTTTAGCTTTTGTAACTTGAGGATATTTGATACACAGTAGTACAGAGTAACGTTTATTCCAGCTGGATTGGCTGATTAACAATTCTAGAAATACGCAATAAAATGTCAAAAGTACATCAAAACATACATTTATATTATTTGCAAGACTATGGATGATATGGACAGGATGACGTCGCCCTGAGCTGTGGTGTGTTTGGCTGCAGGAGCTGATTGGAAAGATGCTGCAGGTCAACGCTGAGGCTCGATACACAGCACAAGACATCCTCCACCACCCGTGGGTGACGGTACGTGGCGGTCCTGTCCGTCCGCCTCTGTGCTTGCATGCAACCTTTCTGCACATTACGATGGTTTCTCGCGTGGAAAGCCATCGCACCACGTCACCTCATCGCATGTGTGTGTGTGTGTGTGTGTGTGTGTGTGTGTGTGTGTGTGTGTGTGTGTGCGTAGGACGACACAGTCATGGAGAACAACATGAAGATGGAGGTCACAGGTAAACTGAAGACGCACTTTAACACTGCACCTAAGCACAACAACACCACAGCGGCAGTGTCCGTCATCATGGTAAGCGCCCGAAAACATTCACACACCAAAGTACAGACAATGACGTAAATATGAATATATATTGTTGCACATCTTTGTTTGTGATTTGCTGCAGAGCGTCCTCTTATAGCTTCATGTCTGACATTCAGTGACCTCTTTAATCTGCAGTATTGGGGTTTTGACGTGAGTTTAATAGTAATTGAAGGCGTCTGGAGCAGCTTGAACATGTCGGGCCCTTTTCCAAACACGTACTGCATGAAAGTGGATCTCTGACCCAAATACAGACGATTGAGCTCCTTCTAATTCACTTCCATACGCGTGGTACGCCCACCCGATCTCCAGTCTGAGAATGTCTGAACTCAATCGTCGTCCATGAGGATGTTCGAGACAGACAACCTTGTGCTGCTGTAAACATGTAAGACAGGATGTTAGAGATGGGATGATGGGGGGGGGAACTAGGGCAGGGCAGAATGCGTCATTCCTGTAGCAGTCACATCCCTCCTTCCTGTCTGTTTCGAGCACCACTTGCATCATTTCCTGTTGTACGGTTCGACTTCCTCCACTCCTCATCTGTTCACACCACTCATCCGCCCACTCTCTTCAGTCTGTCTGCTCTGAGAGCCGGAAAGGAGCGTGAAGGGAAGCGTCTAGCTAGAAATGACATTTGCTCCTTTCTGCGAAGAGCCTCATTTTGTTGTCAATTTCATTTTGACAGTTTGAGGTGTAAATGCGGAAGCTGGCCTCGGCCCCTCCTCCTCCTCCTCCTCCTCTCCATCCTCTTCCTCCCACCTCCTCCTCACCCTCCTTCCTCACACCCAACCCAGGACCAAAGGGGACGCCTGGAGCTGAGAGCTGGGTACACACTTCATACCCCCTCCTCCTGCTCCCTTCTTCCTCTCCAGCCACCGCCCTTCCCTTCACCCACTTCCCTCCAGCTATAACAACTCCCCCCCTCCCCCGCCGCTCTCCCTTTCCCGTCCTTCCTGTCTCTTTCTCAGGCCCCCCTGCCGCTCTTCAGCAACCAGCTGAAGTAACTGCTCTCAGTAACAAGCTGATGTGGGCCGCAATCAAAATCTCCCAACATGCACTCTGTCCTAACCCCTCTTGACTGTTTTCATACTTTTCATTCTGCTCCTTCGCTCAACTTTCATACCATTTGTATCCATCACACATGTTTATGGGATGTGAAAATTTGAAGGATGTGTTTGTTTAATCGCATTGTCAGCATGTTTACAGTGCTAATGCAAGCGCAGTTTAATTTGCCTCCCTCTCTGCCTTAAAATCAACTTTTATAGGGGTCAACAAATCTATAATTGCTGGTCCAGCCCTGTTCAGTGTTAGTGGTGCTCTGCTGCCACCTTGTGGAAAATATGTGAAAACTACATCTGCAGCATTTTGTAGTTTTAATTTGCAGAGAAGGATGCAAACCAATGTGGCTTTATTGCCTTGGATACAACATCCCCCGCCAACTGTAAAGCACAAGGCTGACGTTAGTCTAGATTGTTCTTGTCAACAAATCCTCCGAAAAACCAACAAAGTGACTGTGACTCTCAGCCAGAGTTCCTATGGAAGATGTGAGGTCACAAATATAAAGTTTCATTTTATTTTTTTAGAATAAATTTAGAATAATGTCAGTCTTAACTTGAAAAAACTAAAACATTATAAAATCCTACTAAAACTGCATTATTTGAGTGATATACAGTCTTACAGTTGGTTCCAACTCAGCCTTCTTGAATGCCGTTTGGTCAAAACCCAGCTGTGTGTTTTAATGTTTTAACACCAGATCAGCGTTGAGTTGGAACAACAACTGTCCAGCGGCCTTCATGCTTGTTGTGTTGACTTTGTGCAGCTGTGAGTAAGACTAGTCTCTGTCCCTTTCTGCTTCTCCCCTCTCCTCCTGCATTGCGCCCCTGCGAATTAGCTCCAAGGCATCGATGGTATGTACTAACATGCACGTCTCTGCTGCTGACACCCAGCAAAGGGCAAATGGGAACACCGTGCCTGGTTGTGTGTCCCACATGAGAACACAGCATTGGCTTTCCTCAAAACAAGCGCACCACGTAGCAGAAGTGTCTCATTTGCCCTTTCTCTGCACGTAGACTAGGAGCGGTGATCTGATTTCTCTCCTCGTGGGGTGTTTTTGTTTAATCATCTTTCAGTTATTTATGTCCATTTCCATTAGTTTCATTGAGCGTGTTGTTCATCCATAAAGATCATTGGAAAAAAATACAAGACTGGCTCAGCAGTTAATGATTGTAGGTTTAAAGGGAAAACAATTAGTTGATTAAATCCCATTTTTCTCACTGCAAGAGCTCGAGATCGTTCAAAGGAAGTCACACAAGGGATTTTCCTTTTTATGCTAAAGTTTCCTGACTTGAATGCAGATGGAGCCACAGTATCTCTCTCTGCTCTGACTGGTGTTATTATTGCTGCAATGCCACGCGAGTCTCAAGCTGATGGTCTGTCCGTCTGTTTTGCCAGAGCACAGCTCTAGATAAGAAGACCTTCCCGCTCGCCGCCCGTCCTCGTCCACAGCCCCAAACCGTGCCATGTCCTGCACCGCCGGCTGGCAAGAAAGCCCCATCTTCCCTCTCCGTCAAACCAGCCTCGCCAACAAAGTCAGGACCAGCTTCTCCGAACAAACGGGCGCCACGCGCCAAAGAACCCAAACCCGCCGCGCTGGCGTCGCCCGCCAAGACCGCTCGACCCAAGACTGCTGCGACTGATGCTGCGTCCACCGCTAACGCTCCCTGCTCCCGTTCCCCGGTTGATGGTGTTGATTTTCCTACTCCTGCTCCGGGAGGTTTGCTTCATTTCTCTGCTGAAACCTCCCCCCTCGCCTCTTCGCCCGTTTCCTCCAATCCTGAAATAGAAACATCGCCCTTCTCCGTTCCCTGCTTTTCTTTTGAAACTCCCTCACTCTTTGACCCTCCTGCTGTTTCTACCTGCAACACTTCCCCTACGTCTCCCACCAAACCAGCCCAAACCCCCTCATCTCCCACCAAACCAGCCCAAACCCCCTCATCTCCCACCAAACCAGCCCAAACCCCCTCTTCTCCCACCAAACCAGCCCAAACCCCCTCTTCTCCCACCAAACCAGCCCAAACCCCCTCTTCTCCCACCAAACCAGCCCAAACCCCCTCTTCTCCCACCAAACCAGCCCAAACCCCCTCTTCTCCCACCAAACCAGCCCAAACCCCCTCTTCTCCCATTAAACCAGCCCAAACCCCCTCTTCTCCCATTAAACCAGCCCAGACCCCCTCTTCTCCCATCAAACCAGCCCAAACCCCCTCTTCTCCCACCAAACCAGCCCAAACCCCCTCTTCTCCCATTAAACCAGCCCAGACCCCCTCTTCTCCCATTAAACCAGCCCAGACCCCCTCTTCTCCCATCAAACCAGTCCAGACCCCCTCTTCTCCCACCAAACCAGCCTCTCTTCCTCCTTCTTCCATCAAACCAGTCCAGATCCCCTCTTCTCCCATCAAACCAGTCCAGATCCCCTCTTCTCCCATCAAACCATCCTCTCTTCCTCCTTCTTCTCCCATCAAACCAGCCTCTCTTTCTCCCACCAAGCAAGTCCCTTCCTCCTTTCCTACCAAAGAGGCAACATCCCTGTCTTCCTCTCCCACAAAACAAGCTTCCCCAGTCTCCCCAGTCTCCCCAGTCAAACCTGTCATATTCTTCCCGTTCTCCTCCCCAACCAAACAACAAGAACCTCCCTTTCCGTCACCCATTCATCCAACCCTGTTTCCCTCTCCCCCCTCTACACCTCCCAGATCCACCACCCCGCCCTCTCCCACTGGTCCTCCTTCTCCCAGCTCTTTACCTGCTGAAGAGCTAATGGAGAAGATGTAAATGCCAGTTTCACCCCTCACTCCTTCTCACAATTATGTGTCAGAAAGCGTTAGATGAGGAGGTTAAAACTCCATCTTTCATTCCCTGTAGCTGTAAACTGAGCCAGTGACTGCTGTGTATCTCACTCTCATCCCACTCATTTTCAGAGACGGAGGATACGAGTCGTTTTCAAAGAGTTTGTCGATTGTATATATGTTTGTATTTATTACTAGGATTTGTAGAAAGGGAGTGAACTGAATGCATCACTGTTCTGAGTTGTTTGTCTTTAGTAGTCCTGCGTTACACCTTAATGTGAATTATTTTATTTATTATCCCATTTTGACTGCCTGTGGCTCTTTTGTAAATAGTTATGAATTACTCACACACCATTGTTAACTCCTGTTGCTTCAGCAGAGACACTCGGCCCATAATGCATCAGTATTTCAACATCTGAACATGCAAGCCTCGCTGTAATCCGGCTATCACCACGCCCAGTGTTGTTTGTGACCACTGTCATCCCGACTAAATAAAGGTAACGCCGAACAAAGAACCAAGCATCTAATAACGAGAAGGGCCACGCTTGGTTTGTTTAACATTTTCATCTCTATTTGGAGAGTTTATGCATTTGTGTGCCTTGAAAGGATGCCTGGAAAAATAGTGTTAAGCAGATCTGCTGAAGCTGACACAAACAGCTGTTTACTTTCAATTTAAAGTGTTAATCCTAATTTTTTTTAAAAGGAAAAGAAACATCCCCAGTTACCAGTAGTGCAGTGGTTCCCAACCTATTTGGGTTGAGACCCCATAAATAATATGTTTTCTACTTATGACCCATTATGAATTTCAACCAAAGATTCACATAGTTTATATTTATGTAAAGGCCTAAAGATATGGAAATATCCGTTAATTCAAAAGCACAGAGCAAACATCAGGAGAAACAAAAAACTGGGAAAAGAATATATATTTAGATATAATAAACACTTCTTTGCTGTCCTGTCAATCATCTCCCAGCCCCATAGATTTATTTATCTTGTGACCCAACGGGTTTGGAACCACTGCTCTGGTTATTTAGTTATGCAGAAAGCGTTGGGTTACTTTGCTGAGGTTATGAAATATCATGGAGATTTGTCACCACCACAATACAATGGAGGAATTTAGTTTCTGGTACTAGCAAGATTTGTTTCTCCATAATTCCAATTTAAAAAAAATTAGTTTGTTTTCAAATTAATTTGTCAAATGCATTGTATTTGGTATAGGAACAGTTATTTTAGATAAAACACATCTCGTAGGTATTTAGGTATTATTTTGTGCACCCACTGAAACTGACCGACACATTAATCAAAATACTGTTTGTATATTATTTGATGTAAACACTGTAGTACATAGTGTGAACAACCTTAGTTGTCCACTTAAAACTTGAAGTTTTTTTTTTTTGCCTTTGCGTGTCTGCAGTTAAAGCAGTTAAAGGCCCTCAAAGTCCGAGATGACTGATATACATAAATAAAATAGAGAAATAGAGACATGAAACCAAATTGCAGGTTTGTTTCTAAAGGACTGGATGTTTCAAAACTGCAGCCAGAAAACCAGTTGATCATTTTCCCACTTGAAATCCGACACTGCGGTTTGCATGGAACGAGTCAACCCAGCAGTTTTTGATCTGTTGGGTTTATATGAATTATCGTTGACAAGGTGACAGGTGTGTGCCTGACCACTAAGCTCATAACTTAATGATGCCTTGATCAAAACTCGCTTGACTGAAAAATTGTGACTTTTCTTTTTTGTGCACTTCCTGTTCTAAACTTTAATCCCCGCTAACTCAACTTGCCTCTTTGCCTCTTCAGGACTTCAGCTGCATGCATACTCCATTCCACTTCCTGCCTCCCCAACAGTCAAAACCCTCACACACACACAGTCTGTTTATTCCAGTTGGTACATTATTTCATTTTGCTTCCTCTTATGCATACGTGTTTAAAAGTAGACTTTGATCTGCGGTTTGTAAAGGGAATTTGTATGAGAGGTTTTAAAACAGGGTTATCAAACTGCAGTGTTCTTTATTATGCATCGAGTGGCTGCTTTTAATGTCCTACTGTTTAGAAACAGAAAGCAAAAATGCAATAAAGACTTCAAATTAATATTTGTGATCATTTGTGTGTTTACATAACTAACTTGGCCACTGGAGGATGATATGCAGTAAAGTTATGGTAAATTATTACAAAACAGACTCATGATTATGTTGAAAAGTCATAAAAAGTTATTTTAGTATGTTGGGAAAAGTAATGTTATACTATGTATAAAAGTCAGAGTATGTTGAAATATTTTAGAGTATGACAAAAAAGTATTAAAGTAATCTACAGATCATAGTATAGTATGTGCAAAGGGGTAATTCAAAACAGTATAGTATGTCAAACTAAATATTGTGTAGAAAAAGTGTGTGTGTCAGACAAGCAGTTGGCCACTAGAGGGCGCTGTGGAGTCATGCTAATTCTTAGTAAGAAATTCACTCACACGGCGGACAATTCAAGTTATAAAATTCCATTTTATTGTCAGAACTCAGCACACAAAACACTCAAATGATTGCAAAAAAAAAACATTGGTTGATACATAACGGTAGTTCTCATATAACCGGAGATTCAAACCACATCAAAGCACAAACTTTAAAGGGATGTTTCCCCCAAAATCAGGAGATACAAGTGGACGTATATTTTAGTGAGGATCAAAAGAATGTGTCTCGTTGCAATTTATCACTGAATCACATCTCGACTCATCGCTCATCCTGTGATAAAAAGAAGAGAAACAAGTCCTCACCTCTCCAGATAAGCTGGCCTGGGCACTTGGTATGACGAGATGATGCGATTTGATTAGTGATCTCATACGCTCAGTCTTTCCATCACAGACATCAATAAAGATTCAAAGAAAAAAATTATTCCTTGTTTGCTTTGTCAGTCATTTGGGTAAAGAATATGTAAAAGCAAAATCCTTGACGTGATTTTTTTCCTGACATCCTCCTCGACATAAAGCTCATCTTTAACATCACGGAGAGGGAAGTTTTTGTGTTTATTGATGTATTGAATGATAATGCGATAGTTCTTCACTGATATGTTTTATATGAGTAGTGAGCCATGCACAGGAATGCAATCTCTTAGCAAGCATAGAAGTACAGAGGGAATGGAAATGTTAAATATGGAGGCATACAATTAAACAGAATATATAGATATTTATATATTTATATTCCCTCCCTTTGTTTATCCTTCTGTCCAATACATATTATTTATTCAAACAATTCCTATCTACCAACTGTGTTGTCAAAAAGCATGTTAAAAGTGAATGATAGCTTAATTACCCACACACATCTACAGGAAAATAAATCAGAATGAATCACTCGCCCTAGAATACACAAATATTTGGATTTTTAAGTCAAGAGAAAAAGCTTCTTACTAGCTCCACCCACAAATCCCGTGGTTGTTTTCCAGGAGACGAAAATAGACTCTTACAGCTAAAAATAGATTTGTTTTTAACCATACAATAACATAACCCCCACCCTGTGATTTATATGAAAGATTTCTATCAGATCTACAAAATATAGCAATGCCCCCTTTTTTAAAAATAGTTCAGATTCTTTTACTATAGCAGGACAGTTTTTTTTTTTCCTTTCATTGAGATACATTCAGGATATCAGGATAGAGACAGAATTGTGCCTTTGATGAGAGCTGACGCTCAGTACCGGGTCTGGTACTCGTGGTGCCATCTGTTGAAGTCGTTGTAAAAGAGCACGATGCTTCCAGAGGCCATGCCGGTGATGATGCACCTGAGAGGAGGAAGGAGGGAACAGCGTGAGGTTTGTTCGTCCACAAAAGTTTGCTTTTATTTTGCTGTGAAATTAAATTGGAGGCATTTCTACTAACTCAAGCACCGTACTTAAGTACCTACATACAACACTGAGGTAGTTGTACTTCAAGTAAATAATTCTACTCTCATTTCAGAAGAACATTTTTACCTTTTACTCCACTACACTGTGCTTATCTGACATCTATAGTTATTACGGGTCACGGTTTTACACACATGATGAGCTTTTAAATATGATGTCATAGATAAAGTAATTATAATCTGCTTCACCGATTACATTAAATACTGCTTCCATATAAAAAAAATATCCCACAACAGCTAACAACTATTGTTATCATCCAGGAATTGTTGAATTTAATTGATTAACTGTAAACAATTACATTTAATTTCCGCCAATAATTTTAATAAAATATTAAGCATGTTTTCTTTTTTTTTTTTTTTTAGAAACAATTAATCAATACAAACATTTTGATGATAAATCTTCTATGATAATATTAACTAGTCACTTCGGTTCTGAATGAATAAATGTTGCAGTCACAATTCTTAAAAAAATAATTCAAGGGATCCTTATTAAATTACTCGTTTATGTAAAAACAAAGACCATTAGCCATTAAATTACTCCCAGTTTTCTTGTACTCTCAAAAACATTCGTGTCAGCCTTTAAAATCCCCTCCTGGCCGGGCTACTCATTCTCTGTGAGCAGGTGTCGTTACCTTTGGTCATGTGACATGGTCATAGAGCGGATCCCTGCGTCGCAGCCCGGGTAGGTGAACAGCTGTTTGAGGTCGTGGACCTGCCAGACGGACACGACCCCTCCATCGCCGCCCGTCAGCAGATACTGGCCGTCCCGACTCAGATACATGGCCTGGAGAAGATGGAGAAGAAACAGTTTGATTTTACTTTTCATTGTGTTCTCTCTTTGGGACATTTCAATCCTCACAGCTTTTACAGTAAGATATTACAGTAAAGGTCTCAGAAAGTGCCTTTTTAGTCATCCGACCACTCAAGGTGCTGTGTACGTACACACACACACACACACACAAGTTGCCTTTGCATGACTTTTTTTTGATCATCCATTACCCGTCCTTCACTAAATAAAAAACCTCGCAGTAAAGCCAGCCACATGCATAAATAGTCTCTGAATAGGACGGGTGATCTGGGACCAGTTTATCTCTCATGTCAGAGCAAAGCTCATACTGCGAGGTCATGTGATCTGACAAAAAGATCCCAGGTCAGCGCCGCCGTCCTTTGGGGGCCTTCTGTACACAGACCCTGCCCGGCAACAAAGATGGCTCCCCACAGCGAGGCCTCGGAGATTTACTCGTCTCATCTGCTTTTCCTGCAGAACTGTGGCAGCTGAACGGGCCCCCCGGGGCCCCGGCGTACACAAATCAAGTCTCGCGTTGGAGTCCATTACGGGCACGGTGCAGAGCGAAAGCATCAATCAGCGAGCGGCCGTAGCCGATGAAATGACGAGGCAGAATTGGGAGCTCTAAAAGGAGCGAACGACACTAATTCAGAGCTTTCCCCGTTTGTGGTTTTATGACGCCGACTCCGCCCGTCTCTCAGCTGCAGCCGCGGCGATTCAGCAGGAGACACTTTAATCATCGGCGGCATGTGCGTTGAATCAGGCTTCGCATTAAAAGGGAAACTCGAACTTCAGATCTGAAGACGGAGAAAAAGTGATTTTCAGGATCTTGACTTGCTGAGGAAAACATAAATAACCCGTCAAGAGCAGAACACGGTGGATGAAAGCAGAAAGATTACAGCCGAGAGAGGGCAAATGTTTTGTGTAAGAAGCCTTCGTGGAACTTCTCACCACACTGGGAATTAAGTGAGCTCTGTTTCTCATCACGCACGCACAAGATCTGCACACACACACACACACACACTAATGCCCCTGCATGCTGGCGGGAGGCCTCCACAATCCTTCCAGCCTAATTGCCACGTTAGATCATCGTCCCAGACGGCTGGGAACAGAGCACGGCTGGGTGGATGCGTACGGCGTGGGGTCTGTTCTGTGTGCAGAGTAACTGTCTTTGTGTATCAACAGTCAGTAATGTGACAACAACGATGGTGCGTAATTTAGTCAATCATGGTCGACACACTGGAAACATATTTGATCCATATGAACCGCTTTTTGGAAAACTGTAAAAAATTTGGCAATTTGGGGGCAGCGGATGATAACACCTGCAACACTAACACAGTATCACCTTTGTAATTGTTCTTGTGAAAATGTTAACAAAAGAACCTATTCACACAACCGGCTGAAATAATATTAATATAGTGATAAATTTAACTAAAAAATCACTCTCCTTTTAGGGTGAACCAAAAAAAAGGAAAGTTGGGGACGTAAAACTAAAACAATGAGCTGAAAGACACAAAACACGTCTTTTACGTTACATGCAGTCATTTAATCCTGTTAATATAAAAAATATTCCCTGGTGCAGCTTTACATTTGATTTATCCAGCAGCCACGATCACGTCCAACTAGAAGAGCTCTTCACTGGCTACAGTGCTCTGGTACCTGTGCATCTACTAATGGAGTCCATGACCTTACTGAAGCCCAGCAGGAGGCCGGAGCGCTGGCAGACATGTCAGCCGGGCCAGGTAGGAGGCTGCAGACAGACATTATAAATCAGTCCCTCGCCACCGGGCGGCCAAACAAGATGGCCGACGGCTCTGCGGGAGCCAAGATGTCCACCCGAGCTCGGATGACTAAAAAATGACTCCAGTAGAAACACATGCACTTTTAATGCCCATATTTCCTCCTTCTTTCGGGGGAACAGTGGGTGGATTCTCAGGCAGGGGAAGGTAAAAAAAAAAAGTTGAATTTATGGCGCTGTTAATCCCCCCGTTACACGGAAGACGGCAGTGAAAGAGCTGCTGGAATGGTTACACTGCCTGAGTTATACCAGTACTTAAAGCACTGTAATCCATTCAGTATGGCTTCTGTCACTCGATTCTGCTATTAGACGAGGATGCCGACTGTTAGCCTGTCGTCTAACCTCTGACTCAAGACCCTGATAAATTTACAGTGCAAATATTCTCCCTCTTTCTGGGTCTTTTCTAAGTGGATGCTGCGGGCCAGGACAAACACTTATTTATCCTGGAGTCATACCGCGCTGAGGCTCCGAGGGCTGAGAAGATTGATTCTGGTATGTACGAGTGGACTAAACACTGTTCTCAAACATTAGGGGGGTGGAGCTAAGGAGTGGAGGGGGGGTCTGAGACTCTCACAGCCTCCCTCCAAGATTAGGCTTTTCCTAATGCCATCTGACATGGCTGGAATTTACAACGGCAGCGGAGAGCCGACGATGCCGGCAGCGGCCCACACCGTTCCCAAGCCGCAGCTTCACTGCGTTAAAAGGGAACTCTGGGAAACTCTACAAGCCTCTAAAACCACCATTAGTTTCTCTTAAAGACGCGATAAAGTACGCTGCAACCCCGAACGCACAACCCGCTCGGCGATTTTTAATGCGATCAATCAGCATTTGTCTGCGTGCGCTCATTAATCACGTCTTCTACGAGTTATGTTCCCGGCTGTGTGGGAGCCGGCCGGCTGGCAGGTTAGGAGCCGGGACACCAGAGGCTTCTTAATGGGAAACAGGCGTGCGGCTGTCTGTCAGAGCCAGCTTACATTTCCCAGGCCAAACCGGAAACACAGGGTCGGGGGAAACCAAAGGCAGTAGCCGCTATCTTGTGTCACTCCAACCACGAGGGAGGAAATGTGGGAAACGGGGGAATGTGTCGTCTTGCGCTGCAGGGTAGTTAATGGTGCTGGTGTCCAGAGCTGACCGCTCCTCAGGAATGTCCTCCGCTGACGCAATTTGAACCCGACAAGCAGGGCTGTGGATCAAAAGGGCCGTGTGCGTGTGAAAGGGAATGAAAAGGGATGTGAAAGCCGCGGTTTGGCCCCGAGGCGTGCAGGACCCTTACCTTTCTCAAATCTCAAAAGCAGAAGAAAGCCTTTAATCAGTGAGAGGACTTTCCCACACCGACGTGCCGCAGGCGACACATGTGCAAGTGCACTTCCACGTGCACGCTCACGCAAGACATTGAATACCCTCACCTTGATGCTGTCTTCCACCTCCATGTGTCGGAGCAGTTTTCCGTTGACGCTGAAGTGACAGAACTGTCCCTTGTCGTAGTAGATCACGCAGTGGCCCTCGGTGGAGGACTGGATGAGGCGGGGCCGCAGGCAGCCTTCGGGGCCCTCCAGGGTCCGCAGCAGGTCCCCATTCATGGAATGGATCAGACAAGGACCCTCTGGACCGACAGGAGACAACAGGACGACTCGGGTCAGAAAAGGGGAGGCGATGCTTTACATTGGGCTTTTTGTTGTGAAATATATAAACATATCATTATTTAAGAAAGCCCTAAAAACCCACCTCTTCAAACCCTGCTCCCTACCCTTCACCTACCATCTACTATCACCTACACCTACTAGGTGTACTATCTACATAGTGCACCCTATCTACACCTACAGATACACAGAAGTATGTGTACTATCTACACATACTTCATCTACACCTACTATCTTCAGAACTGCTCTTAATGTGTGATTGTGTGCTCTATGTTCTTATCGTTTGTATGTATTTTATTTGTTTTATTGTTTAGCTTATAGGATGATTGTGTAAATGTTGTGTAAAGTGTCTTTGAGTATTTTGAAAAGCGCTATATAAATTAAATGTATTTTTATTATTATATATAATTTGGACAGATTCATAAGAAAGACTGACAGTCTCACCTTTGCAGCCACTGATCACGAGACCCAGCTCTGCACACACACTTGCGCTCGTCACTTCACAGTCGTGGCCCGTCAGGATGGCCCTCGGCGTGGTAAACTCTGCTAGAAAACACAAACACAAGAGATTACAGACAACAGCGTCACAATACAGCTGTTCCCACCTTCGGCCACTAGAGGGAGCAAAGTGCTGGTGCCGTGTGATACTGGAGAATAACTGCAAAATGAAGGCAGTGAATCTAGTTAAAAAGACAGTCAAAAGATAATTGACAGCTGACAGGAAATGTGTTTCCTATATTTGTAAGTGAATGTACTGTAGTTTGTTGCAGACGTTATCCTGCACACATACTTCTATCCTCAGTCACTCTCTCTTTCTCGCACTTGTCACCCTCCGCCTCTCGCTATCTTTAAAACCCTCTCCCCCGACTGCCTTCACTGGATCCAGATGTTCCACTCAGACACACACACACACAGAGAGAGAGAGAGAGAGAGAGAGAGAGAGAGAGAGAGAGAGAGAGAGAGAGAGAGAGAGAGAGAGAGAGAGAGAGAGAGAGAGAGAGAGAGAGAGAGAGAGAGAGAGAGAGAGAGAGAGAGAGAGAGAGAGAGAGAGAGAGAGAGAGAGAGAGAGAGAGAGAGAGAGAGAGAGAGAGAGAGAGAGAGAGAGAGAGAGAGAGAGAGAGAGAGAGAGAGAGAGAGAGAGAGAGAGAGAGAGAGAGAGAGAGAGAGAGAAGAGAGAGAGAGAGGAGAAGAGAGAGAGGAGAAGAGAGAGAGAGAGAGAGAGAGAGAGAGAGAGAGAGAGAGAGAGAGAGAGAGAGAGAGCGCTATGTTCCAAGTTCCCAAGTTTGTGTGATTTTGTTTTGTTTGAGCTGTCAGGGCGAGCGACAAAACAAAAATCGCTTTTTTATTTTTCAGTCTGTCTTCTCTTTCTGCGAGCACATGCATACTGGCATGGAGTTTATTGCATCATCATATTTAATAATTTTGTAACAAATCTAGATTAATTCATTGGAGTCCAAACATTTCTGACATTGTGTTAAAGTGTTGATCTGGATATGTGTGTGTGTGTGTGTAAGGGTAGCCGGGTGAGATCCTGAACTTGAGTGAAGAGTTCATTAGGTTTTAACGTCTCCAGGAGGGGGTCTTGACCTCAGTGACCCCATTTCTTTGCTGTCACAAGTTTAGCCCAAAACGAGGAACACGAGGCGGCGACTGTCAGTGCGGGATCACGTTTAAATGCTTTGCTTCGTGTCAACGGCTCCACGGCGATATAGTTTAGGTAAAACGGCTCCTAATATTGTTCATTTCATACAGTAAATTCATGCGATGAACAAAGTTTTTTGAGTGGTTTTGAAAACGTAGAGTAATTTCTTTCTATATTATAGTATATATAGTATTCAGAGTTTGTTAGCGCAGTCTCTCTCTTTAATTCAATTATATGACGTAAAACTCAATACAGGTTCACTAATAAGACGGATAAGTTTTCTCCCAAAAGCCACAGCTACTGTTAAAGCTTAATTAGATTAGGCAGAAAGCCTCTTTACAGACTGTCCTGCCCAGTGGTAAAGAAACCTGGAGGACTAAAGTCTGAACGCGGTCAGGTATAAAGATACTAAAGTTTATGTTTATCAATGAAACACAAACATAGTGACTAGAATATAACAGAAAATAAAATCAATGAATTTATTATAATGTAAAAAATATTCAGTCTGCATGTTGTTCAGTAACTTTTAAGAGACAAATTAAAATACTGCATTGGAAATGAGTTTCAAAATAAAAGAAGGTTTATAATAAAAAAGTATAATAACTAACACCAAACAAACACAACATTGTACTACTAACTGACCTCAAAAGTTTTGAATGCCAGTTGATTGTTTAAATCTCCTACATTTAGTAAATACATCTAAACTCCGGTCGGGGTCGATCCAGCCGGTCGGCAGCCTGCACGTCTCTATTTCATTTAGTTAACTGGCGAACATCGTCATCGTCACTAAAAGCAGACGTATGACCTACAAGCCGGAGGATTAAAGCATGATGTTGGATCGTGCTCCGAATAGATCAATAAAGCTGATATATCGGTGTATCGGTTAACCTTTTCAGCCTCTACCTGCCATTTGGTTTGAATTGGAGCCACATCTGATTACAATCTCATACCTGTATATGACTAACGCTGGGACACGAGGAGGGTATCGGCTATCTAGACATGTGTGGACAAGGTGTGTGTGTGTGTGTGTGTGTGTGTGTGTGTGTGTGTGTGTGTGTGGAAACTAGATTAAAACAAAAAAAGCTATTTATTTTAATTAGCAAAGAGTAATGCACAAAGCATTTGGTTATCTATTTATCTAAGGAGCACTATTAGAATAGTATTAAACATTTTTAAGTATTTTAGTGTCGTTTAAATCATTAAATGTTCAGTAATTTAGGACGTTTGTTACTCAAAAGCTAAACCTCAATATACTCGACGAGGGGATAATGAGGATTTCACATTTGATACCGGATACAGACTCAATCACACCTCATTAAAACACAAATCTATAAGTATATGTCCATGTTTGATAATAAATGTAAATAAATGTCTACATGTTGGTGTGAACATGTTGTGCACCTGAGAATTTACACCAATCAGTAGACAATAATTTACAGTTATATTCAAACAATTCTGACTATTTCACAGATAAAGCATATTTTAATCTTCTAGATTGTCCACTTCCTTTAAAACAATATAACTACAGTGTAACTTATAATTGCTATACTATAACTAAACAGATCTCATTGAACTGGTTTCCCCTCCGTGGCCTGCAGATGGCACTGGTGTCTGTGGGATCTCAAGCGCTGTGCACGACAACAACAACATCTGTCTGCAGCAGGAGGCGAGTGCACAGGGCAACGTGTGCATGTGCACATCAGCCACTCAGAGGCATTCGTGTCGAGCATATGAAGTGTGTGGGATGTTCACAGGGCATCATGCATGAGAAGGAAGGTGTGCGTATGCATGCACTCACACTCCAGTGCATGTGGAGACTTTAGCTTGAAAGTGTTTCATTTTTTGGATAAGGAATAAAGAAAAGTGGTCCGTCTATGTAGTATTTTGTGAGTGAGTGTGAAAGTGTCTGTGTGTGTGTGTGTGTGTGTGTGTGTGTGTGTGTGTGTGTGTGTGTGTGTGTGTGTGCGCAGTAAAGCCTTATGTCTGGGAGAGCCTCCTGCGGTCTCGGGCAATGAAGCATCACATTGTGGTGGCGAGGGGTCGGGATGACGACTGCTTTGTCCGCTCCTCCAGCTTCAGAGCGGTGACTGCACTGAGCCGACTGAGGGTGTACCGGAACAATCATGCTTACAAGAGCACGAGCAGCACGTGCATTGTGGGTACACACGGGACCCCTTTGTGCATGTAATGATTTCACAAATCAATTAAAATACAAGCTACTATTCTAAAATACTAGTTTGATTGTAAAGCCTGAAGACTGCAATTACAGTACAGATATCACAACTTGTGTCAGTTAATCTAAATCCTCATGTAACCTTGTGACATGCATTGTTGTAGCATGAGGAAGTGCACGTTATCTGCGTTGAGGATGTGTTGCTGAAGCATCAGCTAATAGAACATTTACATCCTTCATTTAAAGTGCCCCTGCTTATTGTCATGTTGTCATCCCTGTTATGTTTTCAATTGAGTGAAATTAAAGTGATCAAAGAGAAAAACACGATATAAAATAAAAAAAATGGGCTTCATGTGCACTCATGTTTTTTTGCTCAAAAAAAGCATTTATTCTTCCTTTATAAAACATTTGAAAATCCCTGTGAATTAACTTGGATAAAGAAAATATTTGTCTTGATCCCATCGTCCCACATCAATGTAAATGAGGTAAGTGACAAACAATCTACACCGTCTCCCAAATGAAAACCCAATGTGGCTTATTAACTAAATCACAATTAGTCATAAATTCCAGCCGATTTGTAATGGATCACTTAACAACATGTAGGCCAATCTAAGCTGACCAAATTAGCACAGGGCTGACTCAGGGCTGAGCAATGTGTGTGCGCTGCTTTGATCATGGCTAATGCCACATGTTATGGTAACGTAAGAGAGGCCCATGACATTTTTCACTTTTATCGACTAGCGTGACCCCGTGGCGGTGAACTTTCATGTGCAGGCGGACGACCCCCAACGTCACATTTAACGTCTCTAAGTGGCCCACACTTTCACTCACATTAAAGACACACACACACACACACACACACACACACACACACACACACACACACACACACACACACACACACACACACACACACACACACACACACACACACACACACACACACACACACACACACAGAGAGAGAATATCTGGTCTCCAGAAACATCACACACAATCTCAAACACATTATCGA
This sequence comes from Cottus gobio, assembly GCA_023566465.1. NCBI lineage: Eukaryota > Metazoa > Chordata > Actinopteri > Perciformes > Cottidae > Cottus > Cottus gobio. Next base: position 21,222,530 of record CM042219.1, read on the forward strand.
AAGCTGTTCCTGCTGCAACAGTGCTGCGAAATCCAATCTGTATGCAGGAGGCCTGGCCTGGTCAGACGAAACTAGTTGTTACTTTACAGAAGGAGGCCGTAAATCACACGGTCACAACTGTCTGGGAAAGAGAGCACTCAGAGAATACCCGTGTGTGTGTGTGTGTGTGTGTGTGTGTGTGTGTGTGTGTGAGCTTTGCCTGTGTACTTACTGCCTGGACTCTCTCCAACGCTGTTGTGCTTTCCATTCCAGTACCACAGCAGCAGGGTGGCATCTCTGGAGCCTGACAGCACGTAGCAGTCTCCTCCGATGTAAGACTCGGAGCGGGCCAGACACGTCACCACGTCCCGATGCCCGAACACGATCTGAGTCAGTTTGCCTGCAGGAAGCACACAAATATACGGACGAGAATCAGTATTTATCTATCTGCCGACAAGACATGACTGCTGTATTTAGAAATGGATTACAACATTTGAACAACATACGATTTGATTGTCCTGCAGCATATAAATCGGTGTTGCACTCGGATGACAAAAACTGAGTGAGAATTTATTGCTGGTTGTTTGGAGCCATGTGTTTGTTGTTCATCTGTCTGCTTGGCTAGTAGTTCAACAAGATCCACACAAGATCAGACATCTACTAATTCCCAGACAAGAATAAATATTTGTTCCAAGTCTGTGCGTATGAGCGTGTGTGTGTGTGAGCCTGTGTAAATGCAGTGCGCTTCATGTGTATATATAAAGAGGCTAATTGCTGTCAGATTTCCAGACCACAGCTCCACCGTCGAGCTGTCTAATACTCATTACGCTCCTCATAATGTGACCTCTGCAGTCAAACAGTGGAGTTTGCAACACATGACATTTCTGCCCGGGTGTCAAAATCACTGTCCATCACATAATTAAGCCGCATCTCAAAGATGAGCGTTGTTATGAAACCGGGCGAGTCACTGACTGAACTTCCAACCAAGAACAGAGACATCAAAGGCATAAAATGTTTGACATCTTTATAAACACTGAAAATAAGTAATGATGGCTGCAGCAATAATGGCTACCATGCAGGTCATATTGAACACACACGTGTGCACACACACACACGTGCTTGCACACAGACAGATTAAATTGAATGTGCATGCAGGCGTATGAGGCTAGATGTCGTGTGCACGTGTACCAATCAAGTCTTGTAATTGATAAAACCCCTCAGTTCTTTAACCTGGGGGCTTTAGGGACCTCGGTGGCAGCTGTTGAGCGTGTGCGATTAAAGTGTGTTCACGTTCCAGTCGCACACCTCTGTGGCAGTCGCACAATAGAGCCATCTCTGTGCTCCCATCCCTTTTTCCCCCTCCCTCCCTCTATTGAAGACAGGGAGGGCCCGGCCTATAGAAATTGAATCGAAGGTCTGTTGTAGAGATGCGTGTAGGACTCTGAATGGGCTACCGGGAGAAGAGTTGAGAACACAGATGAGGCTTCAGACAGTTTCATTTAGGACCCCTGACCCGGTGGCGCCTGTGTGGGTGAAAATATCTGCATTGCATGTGTGCTTGCGAGTATATGAGCAAGTCGGTGGTGTCTAAGCAAAACACAATGCCACTGTGAGAGGCTGGATGGATTACGTGCAAACACACAGGCAACACACACCTATGTACATTATTTATGCAATAGATTTTCAGTCACTGTAATAGAAGAAATGACTGAACTCTACAAAACCAAAACAATGTTTTGAGTTTTTTGTGCTGCACAAATATATGTTAAAGAAGTGATGTAGGCCAGATGTTAAGATATTATTAAGCTACATTTACCAATTGACAACGATGCACTGAACTGGCAAACATATGAAGAGAAAATAAAGCGAGTTACGTTTATAGCGATCCCACTGGTACAGCTGCACCACAATGCAGCACAGTACAGTAAACAGAGCACACTATCTGGGTCACGGAAAACAGCTGAGACCGTTGTTTACAGTGTTGAGAATCGTAAGTCTACTAGTGGCTGCTAGAGGCTGCAATGTTCATTGCACGCCATAATACAAGACAAAATGAGAAACATACTGACGCCTGTCTTTGTTCCAGCCTCACTAGCAGTGCAGCTAAACAAGTTCGGCCTGAGGATGGTGCTAGAGGAAAGGCGATGGGCTGGAATAACACTGAGTTTCATTCACTCAAAAGAGTGTGTTGAATGTGTATTGAATGTGCATCAAATTTCATGGCAGTATTTGCTTGGGAGACATCTTATGTTCAGAATTGACATTTTGGCTTGAGGGTGAAGAGGAAAGCTCATGAAGAGAGTTCCAGCTCTGGGTACAATGCCTTTTGAAATACAATTTTACGATGAATACAACATGATGTGGCTCATGCCAATGTGCCAGAGACCAAGCAGCAAGTTACAATGTTTCTGGTTAAATTTAATCGTGTTCCAACTAAATTATTAAATTATTTTTACTTCATTGGCTTGATGTTGAGGCTGTGTTTAAATAACAGTCGCATTTAGTTTTTTTGTCTGCTGTAAGACATAAAAACACTGAGTTTGGTGGCAGAGAAAATGTGCATGTAAAGACTCCAAATATGGTTTACCCAAATTATACAGTGACACATGGTTAACAACATGGTTTCCGTATTTTGACAACGTCAAACATGAAGTAACAAATTTGCAGCATGTAAATATCCGTCTAGGCTAATACATACATGATGTGGCATTTTATAAATACCGTGTTCTCAAAGAAACCAAACAGGGCTGAGGGAGAGAAGTGTACCATGATTACACAATACCTGAGTCGGTTGAGTAAACTCGGAAGCTCTTGTCCCAAAACCCGCACAGAAGGATGAAGCGGTTGTCGGCTGTGATGACGAAACACTGCGAGCTGATCTGAATGCTTTGATCCAGCAGGTCTGAGATCTGACGACGGTGACTGCCCACGTTACTGGCTGGAGAGGGGGGAAAAAATATACAATGAGCAAATACAAGTACACGTTGGAAATATTCAGATGCACACAGGAATATTAAAATCTATGATCCAACACCCAGCTAACTTGACATATATCAGCTAGAAGAGCTCACACTCCACTGCGTTGCCATATACGTTTCAGCGAACCGTGCAAAGAAGATTTGTGAGAGAATACATAAAACATCCTGGATGTTACGTTTACGGGACTTCACATTTTCCACGAGAGTCAAACAGTAATGACAGAGGGAGCCCGGCACAGCACTCAAGTCAGAACACACACTGTAAATTCATTGTGGTTGTGTAATTTAGGCTATGGTTGGTTAGGAAGCTAATTTATTGACATTCTCTTCCGTAAGTGGTATCTTTTTTTTTTCCCTCAGAGAGAGAGAAATGACCATTGTGAAGTATTTCTCATTTGTGGGGTCATAAGCACTGGAGAACAGGTGTCGGAGAAGATTGCAGAGCACGGGAAAAAGTGAGAAAGTCCAGCGTAGCTGCTACAACCAATATTTCAACCCATTTTTTTTTTTTTACATTTCCCAAAGCCACAGTCGGCTCAGCACTCATCCTCAATTTACTGTGTTTAGCTCAGACCGCTCCTGGAATGCAAACAGAGTAAATATATTACTGACAAGCCCAGAAATCCTCTCTACCTCCCCCGAAAAACAAACACACACACACACACACACACACACACACACACACACACACACACACACACACACACACACACACACACACACACACACACACACACACACACACACACACACACACACACACACACACACACACACACACACACACACACACACACGCGCACACGCGCACGCGCACGCACGCACGCACGCATTATTTATGCTTTAGTATTAGAAACCTTGACAAAGTATGAGATGGGAGAAAACAACAATGTCTAAGAAAATATTAAAGATTTATTGGATAAAATTAGCCGGGAAAAAAAATGTACTTTCAAGGGCAGATAACACGCGTGCACACTATAGAGCGGTTATCAAAACATGCAGTATAAATACTGATGCACAGATATTTCTTTTATTCTGCTTGTGCAGAGGGGAAGCAAAGGAGAGGCAAGTAAAGCTGAATGCGTTACTAAATCGACACTAAACTGGTTATTTTCAGTAGTCAAGTGTTTGGAGAAAAAAACAAAAAAAATGTGTGTAAATGCTCTGGAGAGACTAAGAGTGTCCACAACAGTCACTGAGAAAGAACAGCCCCCCCCCCCCCTCCCCTCCCCTCTTATAGATGTGCGTGAGATTATGAGAGGCTGCAGCAGATAGAAGTGGCTCGTCTCTCCCTGCTCCACCAGTGCATCCCATACATCACTGCAGCTCGCCGCTCCTCTCCCGCTCATCAACAAGTCGTGAAGGATGAGAGGCGCCCGTATTGTCCTGACAGCCGTCCGCCGTGCATTCTCAATCACACATTATTACCACATTCATATTCATTTCCATTGACACGCGTCCTTTCCCTCCGCTCAAATTAAACCAAAGAGGATGCAGAGAGGGGAGGGAGGGAAGGGACGACGGAGAGGCAGAAAGAGGGGGGGGGGGGGGTGTTGATGATGAAATGCCGGCCTAGGCCACAGCTCATTGCATTCCAATTTGCATGCAAATGGTTTAGTGTGAGAGCGGGGCCTATATCACGAGGAGTGAACCGGGGCAGAGGCTGAGAAACAACTCTAATCTACCGTCCAGGGACACGCCGCTGCCGCCTGCCATGAGTCACCAAGATGCCAGCAGGATTCACACACAAATCCCCGCAAAAAAATAATTTCATGCATATATAGGCTCACACACTATGTAAAGAATACGCGTGTGTGTGTGGACTCTTCCACAGTCATGAATGACAGCATACCTATCAGAGGATCAATTTCCACAGGAAGTTGGTACTGCTGGTCCTGCACCGTTGAGCTCTGATGACCTGACAAGAACAAGACAGATTGGATTAATATTGTAATCATGTGGCCTTGTGAAGTAGATGCTGTCTTTCAGTTCATTATAACCACACTGGAAATTATAACCATAAAGTCTGTCACCCGCTGGCCCAAGAGTTCTCCTGCAAATTAGACATCAATTATGTCAAAGAGCTACCGAGGCCACAGAGAACATAACTGTTTATGCTAGCGGCACGCTACAATGTGCATGTCTCAGGTCAACCGGATGTCTTCAAACCTGCATATGAATACAGAATCTGGAGGCAACGGGACAAGAGTTCTGGTTTCTGTTTGCAGTCTGTGTAGAATCAACCAATCACATTTGAGCGTGCTTTGGTTGCATGCAGGTAAAGAGTGCGTGTTGAGAGCAAAAGAAACGTAACGCTAACCTGCTAAAGGGTCAGTTACGACTGTGGGGCGACTGTGGCTCAGTGGTTAGCAAGTCGGTCTTTCAATCAGAAGGTCGGTGGTTCGATCCCCGGCTCCGGCAGTCCGTGTCGTTGTGTCCTTGAGCAAGACACTTAACCCTCATTGCTCACCGTTGCTGTGTCTACGGTCTACTGTACACTGTATATCATGTAAGTCGCTTTGGATAAAAGCGTCAGCTAAATGAAATGTAATGTAAATGTAATGTTACATAGAACAATCTGAGGCGGAAACCATTTGGAAATGGTTTCAACAAATAATTAGCAGGGGATTGGATGAAGTGAGTTGGGAGAAGAGTGAAAAGATCTCTTCCAATCGAGAATAACCTTCAGTGCCGTTCTTTGCACTACTTTAAATGAAGAAATACTCCAGCTCTGATATAACTGATGCCTCATCGTGAGTCAACGTTGTTGTTTAGAACGAACACATCTCTGTCGCCTCGCCACACCTCTGACACCGGCTCCGGTCACAAAACCATCTCTCGAAGTGAGATGTGATCCCACCGTTCTCCTGTGATCTTTTGACATCGCTAGCATCCAGCTGCTGTGCAAGGTAAGCAGAAAGCATCTCAGAAAATATCAGCTATTGTCTGAATCTTTTTCTTTTTTTTTAAAATCACAGTTTGATGCCGTGATGCAACTTGTGATTACTTTCATTATCAACAGTTTACTTATTTTTTGGGGGGTAGGTTGGGGGTGGATTAAGCAATTCATTGTTTAGACAATACATGTCAGAAAAGAGTTTAAATGAATAAATCACAATAAACTTACAAACCCAAATATATTCAGTTGACAATGATAAAACAAAAAACTAGGAAATTATTTGAATCCCTGTGCCTCTTACAAGTAGGACTGCAACTAACGAGAGAAACGAGAGAAAACGAGAGAAACCCATCGTGAGGTCAGTACAGCGCTGGACTGCTGAAGGTGAGCAAATGTTGCAGGACTGTTTTGACTCTACTGACTGGTCAGTTTTTAGAGATTCTGCTACTTTGCATGAGTTCACTGAAGCAGTTACAGATTATGTTAAATTCTGTGTGGACAGTTGTATTCCCACACGCACCTTTCGTGTCTATCCAAATGAAAAACCTTGGGTAGACAGTAATGTGCGTGCGAAACTGCATGATAGGATAGTGGCTTTTAAATCTGGGGACGATGCTCGTTACAAAAGTGCAAGATACGAGCTTAGAAATGCAATCAAGTCTGCAAAAAAAAACCATCGAGATAAGATAGAGCGATGCTGTTCTGAGGGAGATTCTAGGCGGGTTTGGCAAGGACTACAAGTAGTCACTAACTATAAGGCCAAACCTAGCGGCATCATAATAAACTCTGATTCATCCCCAGATGACTTCAACAAATTTTACGCTCGTTTTGAATGCGCTGCTGAGGCACTGTCGCGGGGAACATCTCAAACTGAGGGCGTGCATGAACATTTACCTTCGAATGCATATACAGATAAATCTCCTGAGGGGGATGCCTTAGGCATACATGCATATCAGGTTTCAGTTGCGGATACACGTAATGTTTTTAAAGCTGTGAAATTAGGAAAGGCTGCTGGGCCTGATGGCATTACTCCGCGAGTTTTAAAGACATGTTATAGTCAACTTGCAACTGTTTTTACTGATATTTTTAACTTGTCACTTTCACTTTGTGTGGTTCCGAATTGTTTTAAGAAATCAGTTATAATTCCTGTGCCTAAGAAAACAACTGCCACCTGTATGAATGATTTTAGACCTGTTGCCTTGACTTCTGTGATAATGAAGTGCTTCGAACTGCTTGTGAAATCATTTATTAACAACTGCATTCCTGCTTTTTCTGATCCACTACAATTCGCATATAGATCAAACAGAGCTGTGGACGATGCGGTGTCCTTGGTTTTACATAAAACACTTAAACATCTAGAGGGTAGAGATACGTATGTCAGGATGCTGTTTGTTGATTATAGCAGTGCCTTTAATACCATCAGACCTTCTATTTTAATATCTAAACTGTTAGACCTAGGCCTCTCTAATTTCATCTGTAGGTGGATTCAGGACTTTTTAACAGGCCGTCCCCAAACAGTTAGAATCGGCACTACATACTCAGCCTCTATAGCCTTAAATACCGGAGCACCTCAAGGTTGCTGTCTAAGTCCTCTACTATATAGTCTATACACTTATGACTGCATTTCAAAACATCCCACAAATAGTATTGTTAAATTTGCGGACGACACTACTGTGGTAGGACTGATTGACAGCAATAACGAAACTGCCTATAGGGATGAGGTAAAAAATTTGATTATATGGTGCGAAAGAAATAATTTATCCCTTAATGTGGTGAAAACTAGAGAAGTCATCATAGATTTTAGAAGGAATATAACTACACATACACCTGTCTACATCAACAACTCTGCAGTTGAAATTGTAAATACTTTTAAATTTTTAGGCATCCATATTTCAGACTCTCTTTCATGGTCTTTCCATATCAACTGTGCCATTAAGAAGGCACATCAGAGGCTTTATTTTTTGAGGTGTCTTAAGAAATATGGTATGTCATCAAACATTTTACAAAATTTTTATCGCTGTACAATTGAGAGTATATTGGCAGGCAATATCACAGTATGGTTTGGCAGGGCTACTTTACTTGAATTGAACCTACTTACAAAAGTGGTTAAAACTGCATCAAAAATTATTGGGGTTCCACTGCAACCGCTTCAAAGTATTTATTTGAAACGGAGTATTAAGAAAGCATTAAGTATTACGCAGGATGTCAGTCATCCCGCACATTATCTATTCTCCATGCTTCCATCAGGGAGACGGTTGCAGAGCATTCTCACACGCACATCACGTTTTAGAGACAGTTTTTACCCACAGGTTATAAGGTTAATGAATGATAATGGAAGAGGAAGGAGAGTTGAGGCATAGTTATCATGTTTACGGTGTCCGGATGGTTTAAATGTTTTTAATTAAATTATGATTGGTGTTGAGAGAGTGCTATGGCACATTGTATTTCATTGCTGTGGTACTTGTACTAATATGCACATGACAATAAACTTGAACTTGAACTTGAACTTGAACTAATTATGTGATTTTTGTGACTAACTGACTTTTAATCCATAAAAAATAAAATGTGAATAAAGTCTGCCGACATGCTCATGGACAAATTGCCATGTTTATTGCTGGCATGCTTCCTGATGAGAAACATTTACAATGTGAAGATCTTAACATTTTTATTTCTTACCCGCTCCTAAAAGCCACAGGAAGACTCCAGTGTGCAATTAATGAACCACTTGTGACCAGCACACATCGTGTTTATTATGCCAGCTCCCTAAACCAATTAGGTTAATCAGCCTGCTCTTTGGTGCGCATGGATGAGGTTGTGCTCTACCGAAAACCGATCAGTCTTCATCCTCATAAACTCAGAGATATCAAATGTAATGTTTCTTTCACGGGCCGGATGGACGTTGAGTGAATAGGGTTTTGAGAAGTGAGAGGCGGATGTATGGAGGTGGACGTGGGACCTAACGCTGGCTGCTGCATGTGTCACATTTGATACGGCTATCCGGTAGACACAGTCAACCGTCGCCCAAATCAACGTCCATCCCATCGAGACTAGACGGGTCAATTCTTGACTTGAGTGAATTAGACACGGTATGGATGAGCGAGATGAACAGAGGAAATGTGATAAGGTTGTGTGGGAGCGAAAGACTGCTCTGGCCTACCCGAAAAACACACCCTTGAGGATAAATGGAGTCATACATGCATTCAATTAAACGCAACTGAGTGCATGTACACAAGTCTCTCACCACTCAGGCCGTGCCACTTGTTGACGGAAAAGATGCGGTTGGCGGTGACGGTGATGATCGCAGGTGACGTTAGACCCGGCTGGGTGTTGGCCGCCACGTGGGTCACGGGAGAGTTGGACGGGAACTTCAGCACCATGATGACGTCCTGCTGCATCTGCTCCGTGAACATCATCGGGGTCTGCAGGAGAAGATACTGTTCAGGCCCCCGGGACGGACAAACAACGGAGGGGGGAAAAGAGCCGAGCAATGGAGAGCGGCGGACAACGGGAAAAAACAAGAGCGACGGGAGAAGCGGTTGCAGCCGGTGTGTTAGCGAGGAGAAACACAGAGGGAGAGGGAGGGAAGAGAAGGACAGAGAGAGAAAGTTAGGAAGCTTCAGCAGGATAGCAGCAAGCAGAAATCACGTAGTGTCGGTTGAAAGAAGAGTTAGGTAAAAAAAAAAAAACAGGAGGTCCTTTGTGGAACAGTGATGGAAAAGAAAGAATCTTTTAAATTGAGTGTTACAAAAGACACGGTACTCTGTTAAAGTCGCCTTTTACTCTGCAAAATGACGTATGCTCAGGGTTTCACACTAGAAGCCTGTTTACACCTTGAAGAGGAAAGTCTGCGCTCACCTTTATTCTGAGGTTAAGACATGCACCTACAAGCACGGCTTTGTGACATCACAGCTAGCTGGGAAGCAAATAGCGGTTCAATATTCAACGTAAAACCACGCGATACGCCTCCAGGGCCCCGAGAACGGACCTTTCTGTGCACTAGAAGACATTCTTGTGAAATTGAAAACATTTGCATATACATCGATTCTGGGTTTTGTTTTTCAATGAGGGAGGAGTAAATATGATTTAGAATAATTTTACCAGGTAATTTAACTTTTTGTGGAAAAACAGAGACACAATCTATTATGTTTATGTCTTAAACATGTCTGGAGGGGATCTCACTCCCTACATCCACAGGGGATTATTATTTACTGTTTTTGCACGAGAATCAATTAACTCGCAAACAGACATTTTTAAATTCTTGATAAATGACCCAAATCATCCCACTTTTGTTGATTAATTTTGTGTCAGCTGACTAATATAATAAAATAATAATTTCAGCTCATAAAGTAAATACACACTAAAGTATAAAACATGTATAAATTAAATTAGATTAAACTCTTCCTCTAGGAGAACCAGACTACAATGCCGTCCTAACAAAGCCATCTCATTGACCTATCAGACAGGAGCTCATATAGAGCCATTCACAAAGTGTTCGTGCCAAGCAGCCATTTCCCTCCTTGCGTGTAAAGAAGAGGAACATCAGTGTTAACACCGGGAACAGACCTGAGTAAATCCGGAGCGTCTGACAGCTAACCAGATGCACTGACAGTATCATTACCACTAGCAAGGGGCGGACGCCGGCACTCTGACAACACACTCGCACGAGAGAGAAAGTAGAGAGCGAGAACACGTGAAAAGCAAAGAGGACGAATATGGTAGAATACGGGCCGGGCGGGCAGGGTTTGAATAATGGCGTCTGAATGTTATGTTTGAAAAAAAAAAAAAAAAATATGTGGTGGAGGAAAAATAAAAAACAAAAAAACATTTCATAGGAATCTGGGAAGGAGTGAGGCGGGTTCAAAGCCATAGTCTGAGTCTGTGAGTGCATGTGTGCGCTGGGTGGTGGTCTACAGCCGGCTGTCAGCGCCACAGGGACACCACACTAATAGGGACTCATGGGGCCTCGGCCCATCACGGGCAGGCACACTGACTGCACTCCCCCCCCGGCCCTTAAAAAGCCGTCACTTCACTGCTGCCGTTCATTGCTCTCCGTCGCTGATCTCCACTGCTTCGAGCTCAGGTAGAGAATCTGGCCCCGGCCCAGGTTTCCAGCTCAAAGCTGTGCCTTTCCCCCGGCGTGCCTCTTACTAAACACACATGCACACAAACGCTTGTGATCTTTTCCTTTCACACACACCTCTCTAATGACGAGAGAGGAGATGCTTTCAAACCCGGGACTTTATTTTCCCACAGTTTGTGGACGGATGAAGAGAAAAGTAGGAGGCAAATGGAGGATGAAGAGAGCGAGTCTTAAATTAAGAAGACGAGTTTGGATGAAGCGAAGCAGAGATCTTATATCAGAGCACACCAGAAGTCACAGACTCATTTAGCTACTGAGCCATATCATATTTTAGTATTTTCAGACTGAAGGATTACAGGTATAACTGTGTGTGTTTCTTAGAGTATCTGTTTGCATGGACTGCATGTGCAGCACTCACCACTTGCATGGCGGAGCTTCGGGGTGGGTGTGGTTCGATGAGCAACTGGCAGGGGGTCTGTCCAAAACTCCTAATTTGAGACTCCACAGCCTAGAGGGGGGGGAAAAGAAAGGGAGAGGAAGGAATGGCAAAGAAAATGACAGGAGAGTGAAAGAACACAGAAACGGGAGTTATCATTGCGTCGTTATGCCTCAGAATTTAAAAGCCAAACACAGGTTGCATGACGTAACAAAAAGGCTTTCGTAAAGAGCTATAAAAAGATAATATCATAAATAATATTAGGGCTGGGTGATTCAGAGGAAGATTTCTATCACTTCAACATGGCTAGATAATGTGACCGTCGATTTGAGAATCCTTTTACGGTAATAATACGGTGTCTTTTTGGCAAATCAAGATTATTTAAATTCCTGAAAAACTAACGTGCTACATCACTGATGAAAAACTTGTGTTCGTGCACACAAGTCAAACATACTTTCTCACTGTCACACACACACACACACACACACACACACACGCACACACACGCAGGCCGGTTAGGTGGTGTTAATGAAGAGGTATAGGACCATAAATGTCAGAGCAGACGCCGGCCCAGCAGCCTCTGGACATCATCACACAGCTCACTGTCAGGCCAACTAGCACAGGATGGACCAGCAGTGTGTAGATGCACAGCCCCACACAATGCATCACAATACAAAACACAGTCTACACCGTCTAGGATCGCAACTAATTGTTTTTATTATCGGATAATCCGTTAATCCCTATTTTAATTGGTGCATATTTATTGTTAAATAATGGAAAATAATACAAAACCCAACCCAACAGTCCAAACCCCAATGGTATTAAGTTTAGATTTACGTAAATTAAATAAATAAAATATATAAAAGGAACACATTCTCACATTTGTGAAGCAAAATATGTTTGTGATTTGAAAGTTAAAAATAAATAAATGAAATACATATTCAAATGTACACAAGAATATTGTTGCATGTGCGAAATACAAAATCGGAAAAAAAGAAAAGAAAAAATATACAAAACACAGAAAACCAAAATAATACAAGTGCCTGTAGGAATTTGTATAACATTACAATAGTCCAAAATATTGTTTTATTTTTATAAAAAGGAACAGTCAGAGAGAAAATGGTAAACACAAAATGATGACAGTATGTTGGTGTGCACTTTGACTGGCTGTGTGGGAGCGACAGCTCGTGTGTGTGCAGGCTGAGACGTTTGAGCCCGACTTGGCGAGGCCTGTGAGAATGATCTCATGGCGGAGGCCTGCATATGGTATTTCCATGAGAAAAAGGTTGGGAAGTTAGTCCGCTCAAACCCATTGTCTGAAACTAACCAGAGACCAGAGAGAGGCGCAGAGAAGGAGCGATCTCAACCGTCTACTACTGCTAAGAACCGAGCAATAAAAAGTATTCTATACACGTCACGGACAACAGTACTTTACAGCCAATACTCTGAACTTTATGGACCCTTTCTCCACTCGGGTGGGTTTGCTTCTTGCTTTCCCTTCCTTTATCCTTTATAATCTATTTGTCTTTTTGAGAATAATAACATCCTCGAATCCTCCTGCGTATAAACGGCTATAAATACACAGCTGGCTTTCATGATACTTGATAAGTACAATGAGAGGGTGGATAAAACGGAGAAGGACACAGTGTGCATCTCATGCATTCCTATCGATAAGTATAGATAAAAAACAAAATCTGAAATAAAAACTGAAATTGCAACGAGTTAAGTTAAGTCGGCTGTCTGGTTTGGTTGAGCCTCAGCAGATTGAAAGCTTTTAGCAGGAGTGTCTGTGGTTCTGTGTTCAAGCCCAAACTATATTCTCTGTATGTTGACCTCAACACATGCATGGCCTACTTCTGACAGAGATCCATGATATGTTATATTAAGACTGCTGTGTTACTCAAATGAAAGGCCTTTCTGTTCATTTATTGATATCAAAGATCAACTCTGCACACGACCTCATTACTGATCACGACAGAGAATCCTAACATTTTACATCTCATCCCGTTAGCCTGTTAGCCCGACGATGTCGGCGCATCATTCAAGGTCAGAGTGCCTCCCCTCTCCTGCGCCTACAGAGCCGGGATTTTTTGCTTAAGCTAATGTGAGGAAGAGACTCCGTAAAGCCACTCAACCCGTCTTCATTAAGCTCAGCGCTGACATTTATGAGGCGGTGGAACGCTGGAAAGTGGCCGAGTCTAGGTCGGCATGTCCTATCCCTGTATGCCGATGCGATGCTCAGGTGATTATATGAGGGGGCCGTCCACAAGGCCAATCTCTTTTGGGGGCGCTGGCCCGTGTCTGATGAAGGTTTTCTATATTCTATACATTTAAATGGCCGAGACGCCCTCGGCTCAGATGTCCCAAACTGCCCTTTGATTTACTCCGCCACTTGATAAGATGGATCTCCATGTAAACCATGCCGCGGTTATGCAAATCGCCCCCACAACAGCCGCTCCTATGAATAGAATAAAAAGTACAATGGCCTTGTGTTGTTGACAAGCAGCGTTGAGGAGAGTTACTCTGCATCTCTGGCTTTATATTCACTCTCTTAAATGTGAAAGAAAACAATACATTAAAAGGCCAAATCCTCTAAAAGAGAATAAACCAGTGTGCCTTGTGTCGACACAGGTTCACTGGCGTGGGTACATTTCCCCGTCTTCTGCCGAATTACGCAAACGCTGTACAATTCAGACGGGGGCTCTGTGTTTTGTCGCTGGAGTGAGTGGCTGTGGGATTTTCCGTAATCACATGTGAAAGAGGGGAAGCCCTGTACAACGATGAGAAGGCAACACAGGATGTGTTTCTCTTTATACACTGAGAGGCAACACAGATGTGCGTGCATGCCATGCCATGCACACGGGTGCACTTACGTACACATGAATGCATCTGCAGACACACAGCCGTTCTCTTGGAGAGAGGGGAGGGGAGGGGGGTACGTTTTGACTTGCGGCGGAGGCAGGACAGGAAGTAATCATGGGTTTTTAAAAACACAGCAGTGGTCTCCACAACATTCCCTAATCTGGGCTGAGATATTCCAAACTCTCTCCCAGAACAGATATGTACACACAACCGAGGGCATTTATGCTGATGAGCAAGGGTAAATATACAAAGGTATACACATACCGATGGATGTATGTATGTATACATGCACGTGTATGTACAAACATATCAAGGTATGGTCTATACAAAGTGTGTGTGTGTGTGTGGGAGTTAGAGGCTGCCAAACAGTGTGGCAGCAATACAGAGCTCTCCCCAATCTGCTACCTTCTCTGATCCAGAAACGCACACACAAACACAGGCGTGCCTGTGACCCATCCCCGACAGTGAACAGCCCCGGGGCCCGTCCGACTGCAGCCTCGGCCCGGACCACAGCTCTCCGGCTCAAACCGTTGTCACTCAGTAACGGCAGACAGAGCCTGGGGGACATTTTCAGACCCAAAGCTCCTGTAGTCCTCAGCCAACCCCCAGAGCCCGGCCGTGACGAGGCCCAGGCCTGGATCTCTGTTTCCAGCTCCTGCCCGGACGGGGCACGCTTCCTACCGCACACACACGGCTGGGCTGACGGGGATAACACTGCTTCGGTTTGTTTAACTAATTGAAGCGCTCAGACTGAGGGCGTTTTGGAAAGGTGAATGCCAGATTGGACTCCTAACATCGGAGTAGGAGGAGAAAACAAAGTCTCTTTTTTTCATCTTTAGGGAGTGGAACAAACTTTGCTGCTTTATTCATATTTTACACACATATGCTGAAGATATTAAGTGTTATACATGGCATGTATAGTATTTTAAAACAGTTGGATTTTCAATTGTGTATATATGTAAAACTCTTCTTTTGAAATATAAATTTTACAATATAAACACTTTAGACACTATAGAGGGCATCATCTTGTTTACGCTTATCTAGGTAATTTACTAAAAAAGAGATTTTTTTTATTATTTATTGATAATAAAATGCTGAGCAAAACTACAGGGCATATATATGTCCATATACTCAGAAGTATGCATATCCAAAATCTGCTTTCCTGCAGTCATAAGCAGTAGGGGTTATTTTAATAGCACTCGAATCACATGCACCTGCCTCTGATGGCTTCCTTTTTGTGTGTGTCTGTATCCATCCCATCATCAGAAATAGTGGTCAACTCGTGATCCAATTTTGGCCTTGTGTTTTAACCAGAATAATGGTTAATGGGCTGAAAGTGGAAATGACCGGAGCACCCTGGTAATGAATCTGCATGTGCATGTGTGTGTGCATGTGTGTGTGTGTGGCTAAAGGCCAAAGCACATCTGGATGGGAATTAGTGTGAATGGGGTGATAAATCAATGATCTACCCCTGGTGTCCGTGGTGCTGCAGTCACTGAGCATGAAGGGCAGCAGAACAGTGGAGGCGGCCGCTTCATATACTCTGAACTCATCTCCATTTAGACCTTAATGCTACGAGGACCTCAGCTTAAAAGGATAAATCTGGTTTATTATGACTTGCTTTTATTGTTCTGTCCATCATTCCTATTGGTAGGGCAAGAAACACCAGCAGAGGGACAATCAGACCCTGGTCCGATACGTTCAGTTTCACTTTGTTTTTAAAATAAATTCATTAACAGAGCCACGCCTGTGTGTTACTTTGGTGTGTGAACCACTTTCATTTAATTCAAAACTGAGGAAAAATAAGAAACAAGTTGTAATGAACTGGACTAACCCTTCAGGAGAAAGCCGTTATAAAGAGCGGCGACTCTACTCTGACGCAAGTAAAAATAGAACGTGCGCTACTTTGGCAAAACAACTTGGACGTCAAAGAGGCTGATGGGAGCAGAGTCAATTGGCCCGCCGCTGGCCAGCTGCCTCCTGCAGCAGATTGGTGAAGTTGTCAGGCCGCTGTTTGGCTGTGGGCGAGCTAGCTTTGTTTTTCTTTTCAGCACTGTGTTTTGTGTGGTTTCTCTCCGGCAGGTCAGTGTAACTTGTTTGTGTGTGTGTGTGTGTGTGTGTGTGTGTGTGTGTGTGTGTGTGTGTGTGTCCAGCAGTTCAAAGTGAGGGGGGGATGAATAATGAATGAAAGCCAAGTAGGAGGCTTCAAGGCGTTAAAGTGGAACACTTGGTGGAGTGCTTTCAGAGGTATGGCACTGGGGGAAAGGCTTCGCTCAGCAATACCTGCCAGTCGATGGTTAGCTCACCTCGCCCATGCCATTCGACAACCAATTTAACATGGCTAATGGCATCAGAAATATCCCTGAAATACAGATGCACTGAATGGACAGATGCTTTTGTAATATAGTCAGATTAAGCATCCATTTGAGAGCACCGACCTCAAGTGTACTTACTGTAATACGGTGTTTTTCCCCTTACTCAGCATGATCTGCCAAGGGAGGGAAGTCAGCCGAGTAGTACATACAGTAAATGTGTATTAAAATGTGTATGTGCTTTTATGCATGTACTGTCTCTGTATTTAAGACTCTTCTAAAAATCCACTTTATAGTCTAGCCGTTCCTATCCATTTGTTTTCATTTGAATCATTACGTTTTTAGTATGTTATGCCGTATTGCTTGATCTAAATTCTTATTTGAATAGTAACATTGCTATTACTGTTTTTGTGATCAACTCTTTCATGATTATGTTTGTTTTTACCGCGCAAAGCACCAATAACATAGTTTTTCTCGAAAGATGTTGAATAATAATAATAATACATTAGGCACTGCATCGTTCTACTGTATCGTGTGTAGGCCTCACCTCTCGGAGCATGGGGTCGTTGATGGAGCTGAGGTTGACCGCTCCTTCATAGGTCAGATAATAGAAAACATTGAGGGCTCGGGTGGCTTCGGGTCCCTGCTGCTTGTAGCCAAAGATCAGATCGATCCACTGGTGGAGCTGGCAGGACACAAACTCGCTCTCCAAAGCCTGTAAAAGGAAGGAGAGGGCAGCGGATTACGAGCATTGTAAATGTCAAACATCTGCAGAACATACAACCAAATGCTACATGCTCCTCGTCCCATTACTGCACAGCAGTTATTACTAATGTCCCTCGAAAGATGAACTCCTTGGAGAAAGCAGAATATCCGTCTAATTGCTCCGGTGACAGAATCTGCCAATGATTTCTATAACGAGCAAAAAGCAGAGTGAATCCATATCTGATCATATGGGAACATCAAAACATTAGAGAACTCTTGCAGTTCATTAGGGAGCCATTCCAGCTTCTGTCTTTGTTCTTTCCTCTGCTGCTCGTGGGAGGATAAGAGCACCGTGTTGCTCTCCTGCAGACGTCTCTGCGTCGCTATAAACGCTGAGATACAAGCTGTTTCTCTCCTCATTAGCCGGCAAAGGAGGGGGAAAAAAAAAAACATTTATGGTTTCCTCATAAAAACAGGCAATTGTGTTAATTTGTGTAAAGCTGTCGCCTCACAAAAGCCCTCTAAACACGACCAAATTAGAATGAGGCAGCCCTTGATTGTCATTGCTGCCTTGTGTCACATTAATTTGTGACAAAACATTAGCCCTCGCTACACTTAAATGGCAATTTATATCATTTAAATTTTTACTGCAGAGAGCAACGCATCCCTCACTTAAATGTGACTTTCTGACAGCTCATTCGGCATCTAATTCTTCCAGACTCTCTTAATTACAACTTTCAATCAGGGGAAGAAAAAAAAAAAGAGAGAGCACGGGCACAAAGACGAGACTGTGAGCTCTGGAGGTACGATGGTGTTTTCACTGCAACTTGAGTAAGGACTGCGTTTTTTGATGCCTTCACAAAGTCCATAATCTGAACTGATGAGAGGCTGAACAGTACACGGGTTGCGTGGATGATACAAGAATAGGAATGACGACTTTGGTTCATAGAAAACAGCAGAAGATTTAAAAAAAAAAAAGGTTTTCAGGTTTAATGGTGTAGACATGCAAACATACTAACTAGGGCTGAGAATTACACTGAATTACATCTGTCATCAACTAATATGAGTCTTTAGCCCTGTGCATGAGTGTAATTAAGTGGGTGGAAAGCTATTAGAAAACATTGATTTGTGTTGATAGCTATCCATAGTCTTGCAAATAATATAAATGTATGTTTTGATGTACTTTCGATTGACATTTTATTGCGTATTTCTAGAATTGTTAATTGTCCATCAGCCAATAAGATCCAGCTGGAATAAACGTTACTCTGTACTACTGTGCATCAAAAATCCTCAAGTTACAAAAGCTAAAACAATATTACACTTTTAAGAGTACGGAGAAAAACATGTTAATTTCTCTCAAAGTAAAGTGTAATAGAAAGTATTGTTTTGGTATCAATAAAGACAGCTGGGTATTTTGTACTAGACAACACAGACAACTATTACTGTAACTGCCTGGTTCATAGCTTTTTAGGTACAGGTGGACCACAAACACCCACCCACCCCCACACTTTGAACATTGCCCCACTTGGATGCAATCACTGCTCTGAGAGCTGTAGAGTTAACACAATTAGCAGATGGAGAGATCTCTTCTCTTCTTTTTTTGACAACCTGACACTGTGGGGTAACATTTAGTATTAAGATAAAAACAGATCACCTCTAGAGAGACAGTTTAGACTCTCTCTCTCTCTCTCATATATATATATATATATATCTGTCTGTCTATCTGACCCCCTGACATCAGCAAGTTCAGATTATTAAGAGTGTTTACAGAACTGCATAAAAATTAAATAAAGCAATCCTTTTTTATTCAGGTTACATCAAAAGCAAGAGAACAATCTTTATTTAAACTCACTTTAATAGCAGGTAGAGGGGTTCAATTGTGTGTGTGTGTGTGTGTGTGTGTGTGTGTGTGTGTGTGTGTGTGTGTGTGTGTGTGTGTGTGTGTGTGTGTGTGTGTGTGTGAGAAACAGAGCGATAGATCAGTTCATTATGCGCTAGAATTGACCTTTGACGGGCCCTGCTCCCCTGTTTCTAAGACTAAAGCTGGGCCTGATGGGCATTTAATGTGCACTGCAATCTACTGTCAATCAGCACGGAGAAACAAAGAGCAGCCATGTTATTGCAGCTCCCTCTCAAGAGGCCTTTATGGAAATCACTTGCATGTACCATTTGGAGAGGGAGAGACAGAATAAATAAATTATTTGTGTGTGTGTGTGTGTGTGTGTGTGTGTGTGTGTGTGTGTGTGTGTGTGTGTGTGTGTGTGTGTGTGTGTGTGTGTGTGTGTGTGTGTGTGTGCGTGCATTGTAAGTGCATCACTGTGTATTATTGCATTTGTTTGGTCTATCAGACATAAGGATCAGAAGTACTCTGAGACTGCAGTCTAGTTGTAGGGATTCAGCCTCAGCAGATCTGAGATTCAAAGTATACCTGCCGCCGCCTGTGGGATCCAGTAAACTGCCTTAAGAGCTGCTCTTCAAAGCTTTTCTTAAAAAAAAAAAAAGAAGTTATCTCACCACTCAGACAACAATCAGGTTGGGATGCAAGTGAAAGGAGAGCTATAGGCTGACCCTTTGATTAAACATGAGACTCCACCACACCACACACTGTATGGGCTGCAGCTGCTGCAGTAGTGGGTGTAGCAAAATGTTGCATTAAGGCAAAAAATTGCCGTTGATTGGCCGCGAGCAAAACCTTCTTATTTTCTAGATCTGGGAACAAAAATAATCAAATTCAGGTATCAGGTATAGTTTGACTGATGCATTTCCAATACTACTTGGTACTGGGTTATTTAGGTGAAACCTTAAAAAAGGTATTTAGTACCGATATCCAGGCCTACCAAACAACCAAAATTAGTCCTCTAATACAGCATTTACTACGTTTGGGCTAATCAGTGCCCAGCTGCTTCAGGAAATTCGTTCACCTATTTATACTCTAATAGATAATGTGTGACCCGTTGTCAATGACTAACATCTGGACAGTGGGGGGAAGTTGGAAATATAGACCACCAGCAGCAGCGGTATCCGATATATTATCCCACAAAACAAAACAACGCTATGTTTGCGATCGTGACCTCACATTGAAGGCGGCATGCGAGGGATTTACGCTTCTTGATGGACAAGCAGAAAGTTAAAGGACAGGCCTCAAAGCATGTAGCGACACGCCATTAACAACATTCCAGGTGAGCAGGTGTGGAAGTGTCTCTTTCCGTAGTAGAAATAGTGTGGCAGAAGGTTGGGGCAGATAGCAGATTCCTGCGGTGGGATCTGGTGGCACTTCAGGAGAACCAGGCAGGATTATTGATGGGCCAATTAGCAGCCAGTGTACGTGTCATCCTCATCCGCAGGGGACTCTGATAATTAATGAATAATTTAGCATGCCTTTATGTAAATGCTGATAGGGGGTAGAAGTCACCGGAATCCCACATTTCTATTGTTACGGATTTGACAAAGTACACCTTTGAAGCGTGAGGAAGTCCCCTTTGTTGTGCGCTGTGACTTCTTCCCGATGGCGACAATGATGTGGAATATTTTCCCGTGTGAGGAATTGTAATCCTTTACCTTAATCGGTTTCTTTGCCCTTCAAGAGCGCCCAAGTATTCAAATGCATATCTCCAATTTCGCTTCTAGAATGTAATGCTTATTTTTGCTTGCCTGCCAGTTTCGCAGGGCTGTGATAATTAACTCTTCTGTGTGTAAGTCTCAGATTACTTTAATTCTTTCCTCTCTGAAACATCTGTAGCCGGAGTGTAAATTTAAAGCCTAAAAAAAAATAAAAACACTCAAAGAGTGACAGTTTGACTACGTGTCGATCAATATGTTACTCTTCAGAGAGACTGAGGACTTCAACAAATGCTTTCCTTCTTTGAGACATCAGACCAGCGACACCGAATGATTGCAATTAAGCAGCTGGTGGGCATTAAACCAGGATTACTCAGGAGTCCCTTTCTGCTCGCGAGTCTTTCTACTTTTCACGATTCCTTTCCTCAAAAAGTGAAAGTGTCTGTCCACGCTACGGGTCTGCAGGAGTTTCTGCGCCTCGCTGTGGTTTGCGGTGAGCTTTATGGTCTGGATTGAGCTGGATTTCACTTTGGCTTTTAACGAGGTGACACTGAATGCTCTCCTCCTTCCCTCATTGGCCCTAAAAAACCCTTTTAAGGACTTATGGAGAGCTGTCCGTAAGGATGTTAAAATGTCACTTAACAAATCAATCCCCTCATTTGCATGCCAACGGTGATACGAGCGCATGTGCACGTGCACACGCGCGTGTGTGTGTGTGTGTGTGTCACTGGTGGCGTGGGGGGTGTAATCACATGCACATGTTGTATGCAGAGTGTTGTCAGCGGCAGACTGTTTTCTTTTGTATCGATTACGGATGAATAAAGCAAACACTTGTCAGGTTTGTATACAGTAAAACGACTGTTTAAGAACAAGCCGATCAAAACATCCTGAAAACCAGATTCAGTGTGCGTGTGTGTGTGCGTGTGTGTGTGTGTGTGTGTGTGTGTGTGTGTGTGTGTGCGTGTGTGCGTGTGCGTGTGACAGTGAAACATCGTGCACTTTTTTTTTACAGGGGAAAGAAAATTCGCTGCTGAACCACAGAATCTGTACTTTTTATTTAGTTGTGTTGTATTCTCATTGTGCGTTTCATTAAATCCCATCGAATGTGTGTTTCCAAGAACAGCAAACATCATCGACCGGAGCGGAAGCTTTTCCGCCCTTTTCTTCTTAACGTAAGTTTATTATCGCTCGTTTCGATTCTCTTTTCTTCCTCCAAGTTCAACAGCCCCCTTTCATTTTCCCTTCTACTTATTCTTCCACTCTAAGTGCTGCTCGCTTTTTTCTTTTTTCTTGTTACTCCATGCTCTTTCTTCCAGTCATCTGATCCTTTGGATCAACTCCTCTGGAGTTGCCTTGCCCCGAGGTTGACAAGCCCTCTGATTAAAGGGCTTATTAGCTCGTTGTAAATGAGAAGCCGATTGTCATTTTGAAGCAGGCGGAGGAAGCCTGTTGCCAGCCGGGGTAGAGGGGGCCCCCCAACATGGAAGAGGGGGAAGAAGAAGAAAAAAGCAACGGGTGACGTAAGGAATGAGAACCTCGGAGCAGCCGCACAGCTAACAAACCATTTCCTTTATTCCCATATTCACACACACCCGAGGAGCGCAGATGGGTTGTGTGCGTTGCTTCAGTTGCCCCCTCCTTCCCGCTCTACTAATTAGGGAGGTCACAACTGTGAGAGTTCTGGCTTTGGGTCAACGGAGGCACTCGCTGGCAAGTGGAACCTGAAACTCTAACCCTGGCTCTCTCTCTCCGGCTCGCTCCTCCAGCCACTTGAAAAGCAGGAATATCATGTTATGGGGTGAAAAGAAGCAGAATGAGCAGTGATTGGGAAAGTATCTCCCCAAAACAAACATGTCATTTTGGATTTGGCTTTAGTCAGACAAATGGTGTAGTGTAGACTGCGAAAGTGGTCCAAATTACAGCACCGACAACGGAGTAAACAATGCTGATTGAGAAGTAAATGGATGAAATGGTGCCGACTCAGAAGGAAGGAATGGTGTGGTTGTTGTCTTCATGTCTAGTTTTTTAGTTAACGATCATAAACAATATGATGCCACGCAGCAAATAATGATAATCCTTAAAAGTTCAAATAAAGCCTCAAATATTATATATTTAAAACATTTGGAAGATACTATTTTTTCATATTTGGAAGATACTATTTTTTTTAAATATTTGGAAGATACTATTTTTTTTAAATATTTGGAAGATACTATTTTTTTAATATTTGGAAGATACTATTTTTTTATATTTGGAAGATACCAATTTTAAAATATTTGGAAAATAATATTTCAAAAATATTTGGAGATAATATTTTTAAAATATTTGGAAAATTAAAAATATTTAGAAGATAATATAGTTGGAAGATACTATTTTTAAAATATTTGGAAGATAATATTTGAAAGATAATAAAATATTTGGAAGATAAAATATTTGGAAGATAAAACATTTTGAATATTTGGAAGATAATATTTTTTAAATATTTGGAAGATATACAATATACAATGAGAAAACCTCTATTTTACAACTGTCTACTAAAATCTCAACAGCAGCTAACAAGCACCTGCAGTCCGCCTCCATACAGAGGCCAACAAGCTAGCGAACACACCACCAGGGCCACAAGACATCCACAATGGGATTAAGTGAGCAAACGCTAAGTCAACAGCCAGAGCTGATTAAACACAGGACCACTGAGGAAGCTTCGGAGCGTGCTGAACGAGGGAATATTTGGATAGCTGTTGAGGAGCATAGCTGTCTCAGGCGATTAAAGAGTCTGCTGGAGGACTGGAAGGAGTGGAGGCTTCAACGCAGAGCGGAGAGGATGAGGACGAATGGCTCGACTGATCAGCCCTTCAAGGAGCGCTTGTTAGGTTATTGTTATGTGGAGCTGCAGCTTGTTAGCTTGTGTTTCTATATGCACGTCTGACCCTGAAAAGGTAAATGCATCCCAAAATAAGCCCATTGAGCAACAAGTAAAAATGACAAAGATTTGATGGGTTGATGGTCAGATGGTCTGACATTAAATATAAATTGAATATTTGGGGTTTTGGACTGATCTTCAAAATCAATACATTTGATCAGGTCACCTTGTACTCTTGGCTATTATGATGGGCATTTTTTTTACTGATGCCACAAACTATTAATCAAATAATATTTTTAAATACTTAAATATAATCCTCAATTGCAGCCGTTATGTCACTAATATCACAAATTGGCGTTTTACTCAATTTGAAATTGTATTGGGGTTAATGTAATGTCTTGTAGTGCAAGGCAATACCTCAATATAATTTATGAACTTTCTATTCGTATTATTATTATAAACCAGCTGAAACTAAAAGTTAACAAAATGAGTTTACAAACTCTAATTTAAAGCATACAGTTTGAAGGGTTGCACACTGGAAACTTTTAAATTGCTTTCCCATCAGATCATTTTCTGATGGAAAAATAATCTTTAAAAAAACTTTAATATTCGGATATCAGCAATCATCCTACCAAATACTATGTTAATGATTTTTCTACCATGCCCTTATCTTCTTGCAGTTACACGCCTTATGATAGGTTATTCATTGTGTGTGTTTCTGTATCTGATTTAAAATACTTGCTGTAAATGCAAAGACAAACATTTCAATATAGCTAGCATGACTTCACAACATGTCCAGTGCTGGAATGGAGGACTGTGAAAACAGACCAATACTGTACAAAAAAAAATTTTAAAAAAGCATCTCAGCAGACTTTGGGCGAAATGAAATGAGAACGTGGAGGAGTACAGGAAAAGGGAGAAGGACAACATTAGTGAGTGAGTATGTCAGCAGTATTAGATCATCCCATTTCTCAGGCTCTCATCGGCCTCCTCCATTACGTCATTGACGAAGAAGAGGAGGAGGAGGAGGAGGAGGAGGAGGGGGGAGAAGGACAGGGAAG
Source organism: Cottus gobio (assembly GCA_023566465.1). Taxonomy (NCBI): domain Eukaryota; kingdom Metazoa; phylum Chordata; class Actinopteri; order Perciformes; family Cottidae; genus Cottus; species Cottus gobio. The sequence goes on from CM042219.1 coordinate 21,247,257, forward strand.
AGGGGGAGGCCGAGAAGAAGGGGGGACAGCTCGTAAAACACTGAGCACACAGTAAACATGTCTGCCCTTATGCATGACAATACCCCTACAGTGAGCGCGCTCTGACATTAGCCAGATAACCCCCCCGCCCTCCCCCCCCCCCCCTCCACCCCACGTGCTAGTTCCCATCCAACAACAAGGCTTCCAGAGGAGACACCAGGGGAATAGATTAGCGCTAGGCTAACATGGTAAGCTGTGTCCTGCTACATGGGGGCCCATGCTGGGCGATTTTCACTCACTCAGTCATTCACGAGTGCGTAAGTGCATCTCCGTGGTTGGTGACCGGCCCTCGCAGTGGTTTACCTCAGCTCACACATGGGCTCCCACGGGCTTCCTGTGAGCGTAAGTCGTGGCGGCTGGTGGGAACGGCGTAATGTGCGTCCCAGCGGCTGTCTGGTCGCAGAGTGCGGTGCGGATGAGAGGTGAATGTAAACAGCGATGATCTTTGACTTTGTGTAGCTGGTGGTCCGAGCCGGGGAGCTACCATGGCTTGTGGGAAAAACTGTTCCTCAGATTGTATACTGACACTGGACAATTCTGCAGAAATATCACCCAAAGCACCCCTTTTTTCATCTTTCCTGATCACAAACTGGAAGGATAATGGACTTGTCTGCCACCATGACATAGTTCCAGTAAGTGTGAACGGCTGTCAGCGTATAAACTTGACAAACTTCAGGAGAGAACTTTCAAAGACGCTGATAGTGTGAGTGTATGGGGTCTGGGGGGGTAAAGGTGATGTGGCTCATATTAATGTGACATTTGTCTGTTCGCGCTGAGCGGGACATGTTTACCTCTGCAGGCCGGATTACTGCGGGGTGACACATTAACAGCTGGAAGATCAAGAGCGAGGCTCCATGAAACAGATCGCCGGCATTGTTCGACGTCAAAATGAGCAAAGTGACTTCAGAGAGAGCTTCTGTCTGGAGCTTAAAGCTGCGTGAGGCACATCGGATCACTCGGAAGCAGAAGAGAGCAAATAGCATAAAAATAAACACATAGCTCTGATATACTAACGACTAGAAAAACTATTGCTTCCTGACACACAAATATTAAATAAATAAAAACGCAGAACAAGATGCCTTTTCTTGTTCTTCCAATGTAACCGACCTGTAAAATGTGCTTGGGTCAGCCTTGTTTTTTTTTTTTTACATCAGATTGACAGCATTTATTTTGCAAAGCATTTTGAATACAGCAGTATGTGTTACTGTGCTGCCCCGAAACAACGGAGCAGAAAGTGTCCGAGAGCCGCTTAGACTAAAGAAGTGGTGGGTCGATGCTCACTGGGAGCGGCAAAGCAGTGCTGGAAATTTTGATTCATAATTACATCTGACAAAAAATGACATAAGAACTGTTCATGTGTCATGACCAGGGCTCCGTCGAGCCAGACCTTTGACTCCGCCCACTCCTCTGAGTACACGTGCATTGAGTGAAACAAGTTGACAACTCGACTATATAAAGGCGAGGCTCCATCTTGTAAAAGGATCACTGAAATGGTTTTGTTTCGTCAGTACTCACGGAGTCATGAATTAGTCAAAACGATTATTACTAGACTAAGTTTAGTGAGAGGGGTTTACATGTGAACCTCATGTCAGAGGATCCTTTGCATTATTGCAATGCAGGAAAGGTAAAGATGCAGCCACAATTTACATTTTTAGAAGATACCACTTCCTGCGTATTCCAATAGGTAATCAAGGAAAGTCACATGACACCTGTCTTTACTGTTTTTTCACTGATATGGTAATTTGCATATCCCGTGCCTGCATAACATACTCTAATCATTGCTGCTTAAGGCAGTGGTACTTAAGGCCGTTTTTCAGTGATGTACCCTTTAACCAGCACAAAGCATTTTTGGTTGAAAAAAAGATCTTGTCTGGTTTTATGTACAATATATACAATTCAGTTTATGAACTTAAACTTATATTTTATTGAATATTTATTAAATAACTATTTTTATGAATGAATGCTAATTTTTACAAATCTCACGTACCCCCTGAAGTGCCTTCACCTGCCCCCATCTGAGAACCACCGGCTTAAGACACAGCAGAAATATCCAATCCTGCAATAATTACCACATAATGGTTCAAAGTGTTACTTAGAGAGAATCACACACGTTTTGTTGGTGTCTAACATCCACAGAGCGTGGATGTGTTGGTACTTACAGTTGGGGTTCACCACATGTGGCGGTGACCTGTGGTTATCCCTCTCAGCATCAACTTCTGACCCATCACTCAACCGGCTTCGCCCAGCAGAGTCTCTCACACGTTGTGAGGGCGGTTTAACTGATGTCTGTCACTGCTCTGAGTGAGCAGTTGCTTTAGAAGGGGGGAAAAAGGGCCAAAAAGTAATGCGCTGCCCGTCTCTCCCGTGTGTGTGGTTTTGCAGATCCATCAGCAGCACTGCAAGAGCGCAGATGACGGAAGGGAACCAAGCATGTGAACTCTGGAGCAGCAAGCGGACCCTGCAGAGCTCCAGTGGGTTAGAAGGGGTTTGCACCCCACCCTCAGAAAAGAAACGCATATCTGTTGCCTTGGAAAAAGATGCATAAAAACGGTGACACTAACATGACACTCTGGCCATATAATTTCAAATAAATTACAAAGTTAGATATGCTGAATTGTAGAGAACGCTCTACAGTTATCATGTTAGAGATTCTGGTCCACCACGTGAACAGCGGATTAATTAGAGTTTAACGTTAACCATCACAGAGGGAAATAAAGTTTTACTCGCTAGGAGAGCAGGTAATAGCCACCGAACCAAGGTTTACTTACTTAATGATGTGTTCAGGCTCTGTTCTGTGAAAATGAGTACTGGGCGAAGGTATATTATACCGTTATCGTGGTGTGTTCACAACTGGATGTTGGTTGAAGGAGATGTTTACAACAACACATAGATATTAAAAAAAGGGAATTATGACCCCTTTACACTACCTCTAAGCAGCTTATCATTATTCATCAATTGTTTTAATCCATAAAATAAAATGTATTTCATTTCCTAATCATCTGAAAAGAAAAATAACACTAAACTACTATAACAACACCAGAGGATAACATTTACACTGACTTCAGAGCGGCTGAAATTATTTTAGGACGGAGGCAAAGAAAGAAAAAATAGGCTGGCGCCTTGTAGACCAGCTGCTATAATCAAACACCAAAGGGATCTAACGTATCCGCCAAAATATGTATCATCAATTAGCATCGGCGTCCAAAAAACGTGATCCGTGACTCTGATCCACAATGATGATGATGATGATGCGTTGCACCACTAATGTGCAGCAGGACATTGCTAACAGACAGTGGCTGTCAGTAGCTACAGTGAAGCACATGACAGCGCATGTAAACACTGATGTGCACACAAAGGACACACACAAGCGTTCACACACGATCACCTGCTATGGCTCTAATGGTTAGCAGACCTGAGAAGTGAGACGTGGTCATATATAGTGGAATGTCAGAGAGGCTGACGGTGCCCAGAGACATGTAGTTATCTGGTGGAGGGGGGATCAAGTTCTTAACCTCTCCTTTGACCTGCTGGTAACAACAACAAGCAGCCCCTGATCTCTGTGGCATGCCGCCTCAAGACCCGGCGTCTCTGCGTGTGTGTGTGTTTTGTGATGGGTCAAGAAAAAGGGAGTGTGCCTTTACAAGCAAGCGTTTAAGCATACTGTAGGCACTTCAGTGTAGTGAAGGTGCATGCTTGACTTAAGGCGCAGAGGCACTTTGTCTCCAGTAAGTCTGCCTGAAATCCAACCAACACACGTAACACGCGTCAAACTCGCAGTTTTCAACTGAACCGGAGCCTCCGAGCCTCCAGTGTGCACGCCAGAGGTCAAACACCAGTCTGTGCAGGCACACACAGTTCTGACTAAACAGTAGTGACGACTTCCAACACTCTAGCAATAAAAACCGAGCTACAGTTTGATGTAATGTTTATATCTTCTGCTGGATTGAAGAAAAAAATAAAAAAAAGTCCATTACCAACCATGCAACCCTCACTCACAACAACAAAAACAAGCTGCCGTTTTGCACAGCAGCACAATCCTTTACTGTGAGAGGCCTTTTAATGGCCTTTCCAGATTGGGCCCTAATTAGCTGTTAATCATCTAGGGCTCATAACCAGAGTGGAGACAGCAGGCATGTGTGTGTTTGTAAGCGTGTGTGCATTTGCGTGTGTTTGCGTGTTCTCTCGTGCTGCGTATCCGTGTGTTGCGAGGCCATTAGCGGCAGACAAGCTAAAGAGAGCCAAACAGCCCATTAACTCCTTCAGTCTCGCTCTCTCTTCTCCGCCATGCTCATCTCTCTCCCAACAGTACCACAGTTGCCAGCTGACACCCTCTAATGCCAGCTATCTGTCATGACCAGAGACCTGTCCACCCACACATCCCTCCCTCTACCTCGCCCTCGGCCCATTTTATCCTTTTATTCTTCCTGTCCACCCTCTTGTACTCCGTCTCTCAGATTCTGTCTGCAAATGTTTTTAAGTACTGTACGAGTGGCTCTTTTAAAGACAAATGTGATCCTGCACTGGCAAACGTGCAGTTAACGGATTGACCTAATTTGCATGACAAATTAGCAGCACGTTGAAATATATTAATGTCGGACCCGCCATTAGCAAGGGGAGCCAACATCTTGCAGGAATGGATCAATGTGACGAGACAGAATCATTTTCCTATCTACGGATAATTGATCAGCAATTTTACAAACTAACAGTATTTTTTATGTTGTTATGAAGCCGATATTAACAGTCCCTTTATGAAACCCCAGAAAGATCCTTTTTGTTGTTGTTGTTTTTTTACACTGCTTGTTAAATTTCTGTGCACCTACACCTGCCTCCTGGGCTTGGCTCCACGCTGGATCAATATCTCAATTTGCACACAGCAGAGAAAGAAAACAGCAGACGGAAAATGTATCAGCCCGAGAGCCGTAACTAGCAGGTAGCTGTGCATGAGCGTGGACCATTTGGATAAGTCGAAATTGCCTCTGCAGTGCTAAATTGGGCACAAAGGAAAGGACCCGAGGAAATTGAGGGAGCAGAGGTAGATGAGACTGCAGCACTTAAACTGGCAATGAAAAGCCGCTTTGTGCGTGCAGGAGCACAAAGCACATTAACACACAGGCTTTCAAGTCGCTTTCTCCAGTGTTACCGTTCTGACTCATTTTAAGTGCGTTCAATAGTAATATCCAAAGTGCAACTATTCTAAAAAATATGTGAGGATGTTCTACTTCTGTAAATGAAACAATATTGACTCAGGAGAGCAGTAATTAAGATGTAAAATCAAAGCAAAGTCACATGGTCAAAAATGACTACAATAAAAAAGGTTTATTTGATTATTACTAAATTAATCCGTTAATTATTTTACCAATTCATGTATTAATTTAGTCTATTAAATTCCATAAAATTGTGAAAAATGACAAACATAATTTCTGTCTGACCGACACAGGTATTAAAATGACAATGCAGAATATCTTCATATATTAGAAGGTGTATACTAGGGGATTTAAAAAAATTAAAATGAACAATTGACCGACTAATTGCCGCCCTACACAAAAAAATTAAGTTTGTAGACTGGAAAACAACCCGCCAGCTCCACAACCAGCTCCCCCCGATGCAGCCACCTCGGCCCAGAGACCATGCTGACAGCCGAAGAGGGAGAAGTGTGTGATTAATGATAGGGGCCTGGTCATATCAGCAGGCTGGTTAACAGACCCAACCACATGACTACACAGGTCACAGAGCACACCCGGCCTCATCAGCACCCATTACTACTGTGGGCACCCGTCACCCAGGAAGCTGTTTGCACCCCAAACATTTCCCTTACAGGCTCCGTGAACAAATTCACAATTGACTGAGGACTTATTAAAGCAACACAAATACATGCATTAGAACCTATGATGTGGTTTTGATTCTTATTTTTGAATTTGACCTTCTCTATGCAGAAAACATATTTGACAAGGACAGCGAGACCTTTGAGTATCAGTACAACTCTTATAGTAAGAAAAGATGAAAAACTAAAAGTACCAATGATAAACTACTCCAGCAACAAACAGATATAATAAATCTATCTGGGGATTTTTTTACCTTCTATTGCACAGCAAGGTAATCTGATCCAAAGTTTTAAAGTCTCGTGTGTGTGTGTGTGTGTGTGTGTGTGTGTGTGTGTGTGTGTGTGTGTGTAAGACGAGAGAACATCCACAATGAAAATATGACAGCAAGGTCTGACAACATCCGAGATGCATGTCCACTGAATGTTGCTGCTCTGGAGGGCGGGAAGGGGAGATCAGAAACGGGATACCTCATCATCTCTCTGCACACACACACAGTCGCAATCACACACACAGTCGCAATCACACACACACACACGCAGTCGCGCACACACACACACACAGTCGCGCACACACACACACACAGTCGCACACACACACACACACAGTCGCACACACACACACACACAGTCGCACACACACACACACACAGTCGCACACACACACACACACAGTCGCACACACACACACACACACACACACACACACACCAGATGTGTGTGGACAGAGCGAGCGCAGGAAGAGAGATGGCGAGGTGGATAGGGGATAGGAGGTGAGGTGATGTTGGATCACTTTACCAACATGGCAATCGGAGAGCTGGGGCATGTCGCAGGAGCGGGAGGCTCAGGTAACGGGAGGAACTGTGAGACGATCAGGAAATAACACTGTCTCTTTGAATTAGCATTTGCAGCTAAAACAGGAGAGGTCGAAACCTCTGGCAGGACTTCAGTCGGTCTGGGTGATGTGACATATGAGGCCGAGGTAGAAGTGTGTGTGTGTGTGTGTGTGTTTATAATGTGTAATAGCGACATATAGAGATACTAGAAATATGAAAATAACGACCATCTCCACTAGTACAACACTTCTTATTGGCGCCTATAGATTGTGCATGTCCTGGTTTCTTACCAGGCGATTGATGCGTACGAACTCCTCTGGGCTCTTGGCCCACGGGGGCAGCTCCACATTGGAGACTACGGTGTTGTCCTCCATCACTCCCAGGTTGTAGCTGTTGGCGTTGACGAACATCTCAGGGAGGTAGTAGAACTCTGGGATCAGCTCCTGCACGGACAAAGAGACGTTTAAAACCTACACACTGGCTTATTACAACACGACAAGTGATGGCATCAACAGTGTTAATGTTTTAAGAGTTCCCCTAAATAGAGAACACAGGCTGAAGGATGCTTCTGAAACTACAGGAGGCTCAGAAACATCACCTTGCCAGCCTCAGATTCAGAAAGGTGTGATTTGAATATGTCTAAGAGTAGTAAAGAGAGCTGAAGAAGTATGTTGTAGGATAAGTATAAGTAATAGTAAAACTGAGGGTTAATCCCTGTATGAATTACGGTCAGAAACAACACAATATATTCATGCAAATTACATTTGTGTTATGGCCAATATAGTCAAAAACGTCTAAACATGCACTGTGTTGTGTTTTTTCATCGCTCAGGGCGCGTTTGCTTTGTCTGTATCTAAGCAACAGAGAAAGCCCCCCCCCCATCCCCCTTCTTCCCACAACAACAGAAAAGTCAGCCAAATTCTTTCCGAACGATGATGATTTTATTTGGCTGTCCCAAACAACACAACGTATTTTCAAACTGAAAATGCAGTTATGACATGAGCTGTAACCCCAGATGTTGAGCTATTCTTAACAAAGCAGAACTTTAAACATTAAGATTGAGTTTGAGCTTAAAAACATGTAGATAAAGTCACACAGCCCTCCAGGCTTTAAAGTTGTCATTGTGGGTTGTCATGTCTCACTGATTATGAAATACAAGGACGGCTGCTTCATGTGAATAGTATAACATGAGTGGTGTGCAATAAATATTTTGCGGTAAATTATGGATATTAAATCCGATAATATACAGTGTTTTCCTATCGTCTCAATATGTATAATATAACAAAAAGCATGACGTCATTCTTCACTTCACTGGGGAACATTCAATCATCACAGAGGCAGAAAAGTAGTAATTTTCAGTAATAAAACACATATCTCGTCGTAGTTTATGGTATGATTAGTCGATCGATGTGATTTCAAAATTTTGAATTATTGGCAGCATTTGTTTTGGGGATTCGAGGGTAGCCCAGCTGTGAACACAACTTGTGTGGCTACAAGCGTGACGGGTGCTCTCGAGAAGGAGAGAACGACGCAAACTTGAGCCTCAGTAGCAGGTTTTAAAAGTTTTTTAGCAGGTTTAAAAAAAATAAAAAAATGTAAACTGATTTTCAAGAGGCGGCTCTCATGCAACATGATCTCTACACATATACTCAAACAACAACAACAACATGACCTGTTTTTTTTTAGATTAGCTGCACAATACATCCACCTCTCATCAATGGGGTGAAAACATCCAATCAAATGAGCAAGCAAACACACAGGTTTAAAACAACACGGCACTTCCTCGCTTCTGAAATCTCTTCACTCCACAAAACCTGACCTAAAACCAAAAGGTCACCCTCTTAACGAGGCCTCCAGCTCACCCAGGTTCACTGGCTGCAGCCTGCTGTAAATTTGGGCTGGAGGTGGCAGGACACAGACACACACACACACACACACCAACAAAACCTTGAGGGCTTCGCTCCCCGACACTCAAGCCTGCCTTGCATGGACCATTATGTGCAGTGGCCCCTTTGCTCCGGCCTGGTCAGAGGCCAGCCCCTCTGATCCCCAATCCTGTCCTGTCATGGGTCACTGGAAGGGGCTCTGGCCTCTGGGCTGCTCTGCTACACTTCCACTGTTGCTACCTCTAACCCCTCTGCTCTACCCCCCCCCCCCCCTCCTCTGATGCCTTCAGGCTGAAGCTAGGGGTCAGGAGATTGGGGACTGGAGGTCACGCTAGCGTCACCCAGGCTAGAGACACATTGAATCTGGGTGTTGTAACCTATTATCACTCCTTCTTTACCAGTGGGGTATGAAAACACTGAGGCTTTTTGCCCTCTGGCAGGGACAGAGGGATGCTATCAATGGCTCAAATGCTAAAGCTAAATGGTGTACTTAGCATACTAAATTGATACGTCTTGTCCCTAATTCCTCTTTTGCCCCGACGTGAATGTGTGCGTCCGAGTGGATAAAGTCGGCGGACTCTCATTCAAAAATATGCTAAAAATTTAAACAGAACATGGAAACAAAGTGATGCGGTCCAGATTTCCCCCTTTTATTTTTGATCCGAGGCTGAGCGCTCACAGTTTGATCCACATTGACAGGTCCAGACTGAGAGAGCAAACGAGAGCTCTTGTTGGGCTTTCGCAATCAAGCGTTGGCCAGCTCCGTCGTAACACGATCCACATGTTTTATCAGCGGGGATGCGAGGGGGGTGGTAAAACGCAATCAAGCGTCAAAACCCCCAACACCGCCGCTGTTCCCCCATCCAGTGACCCGGTGCCAGGAGACCAGGCAAAACCCAGCTTTGACACAGAATGTCTGACTGTAGTCGTAAATGTTTTAGGAGTGCAGTTAAAAGTGTGCACCGGGGGTACGGAGGCCTGCGGTATGAGAATGACCCGAGCTGTTGCAGGGGCAGATCCAACAGCTCAGTGGAGGTTTTGGGGGCCCGGTGGGTAGGGATTCAAGTCCAGGTTATAGCTGGCTGAATCTGAGACAGACGGCTGGGACAGATGAGGATTAGTCCCACGCTTTGATCAGAAGACCAGGAAGCTTTCATTGCATAGGGACAATGATTGGTAGTGACTGGACATTACTCTTTTGAAACCTTTTCTTTTCTTTGTCTGTAAAAGATGCTGGATGGGGATTTATTCTCCTGGAGTGCTCGGGGCTTTTATCTCGTCTAACTTCTAACTTCTAACAAGTACACCGGGAAAGTATTTTCACATGATGCGTGTGCAGTACCTTCACATCAGATGTGTCTCTCTGGCAGTTCCTCCAGGCGCGGGACACCGAGGAGAAGGTGCGGTCAGCGTGGTCGAACTTCCCTCCTTGGAAGTTCAGAAAAAACGTGGTGAAGGGTTCCTGTGGATGGGAACAAAAATGCTTTCAATCTGAGCTCTGGGTTCAGCTGCTGTAAATCTGTAAATGGCAACGCCTATTGTGATGTGGTATAGAATAAAATCCCTTGTTATGCAAAGATAAAAAACAACAATGCAATAAAAGTCTGTGTTCTCCCTCTAATATACTGGAATCTCCAAATGAACAAGTGGAATAATCCCAGTGAGCTACTAAAGCCAATACACTCTTGCTACTGATGCATTTCTAATCATGTATAATCTTGTTAGGACCGAATCAATAGCTGTCTCTCTGACGCAATAGCCCCCAAGTGACATGGACACAATATGCTGGGCCACAGCTTCAAACTAATACTAAAGATAGCCAATTAAGTCTGAAATGACGTATGCCTCATTTGTTTAAAAAGTACAAGAGGTTAACCACACTGCATCAGTTAAAACACACAGAAGAGGATTATGGGTACGGTAAAAAAATCTCACGAATAAACACATAAACCCCCCCGAAAAAAGATATTTCACAATTATTGCCCAAGTAGTTTTCCGTTACTCTGATGAGAGTTATAAGTGAGGGTTTATGGTAAAGTGGCTTTGGAGTAAGCCTGCTAATGATGTGCGGCGATCAATGTGGTAACCCTACTGGGAGTCCCACAGACAGTGAGCTACTGGGACAATAACAGGAGAACGCTGCACGTTGGAGGAACTTAGTAACCTCCCTCTCCCTGGAGTGCAGTGTGGAAAGATGGATGGCATCCATTCAACAAAAGGCACAGAAAGAGAGCACTCAGGTGCACGATGTATGTGCACTGCATATAGCCTCAAAAACAAATCAAATCACATAATACCTTGTATTCCTCAAATATCTAAATATTTTTGCTTGAGGGGAACATTTTTTTCTATGGCAGACATTTAATTGCGGTGTTTTTGTTGTTTTATTGTTATATGGCAACAACATACAGTGTGATAAATAATATGCAAGAATAAATGAGGGGCAATATGCATGTGTTGCAATATTTAGCATACCTATAATCTCAACTTTATAGAAATGCATGTGTTTCTATGAAATAGGTGCCTAATTAAAAATGAATTAGTGATGATATTAACCTCCAAAGGAAAACAATTCATATAAATCTACAAATCCATAATAAATAGTTTGACACATGTTGAATACTGCTGTGCATAACCATACTTTTATGCTCAGTGGAAGTGGGGCACTTTATAACCAGTGTATGAGCTTCATTATCCTCATGTTGAAGGAATATCCTGGACTACTACACACATATGGATACATATCGTGTTTCTGGATGTGCATTATAATTTTTGTGATCAACTTCTTATTGAATTTGTCACATGAAAATGATTGGACACTTGGAACTGTAGACAACGATTCTTGCACATACAAATATATAAAACAAGCTATATACATATCAATGCCTTGCAAAAACAACACTAGATAATGTGTGTAAGTCTTCTTACGTTCTATCAAAGTGAAAGTATATCTGTGCAAGAAAACGTGGATTGTAAAGAGAACGAGCAACGTGCAAACCTCTACAGCAGATCCATGTGCTTTATGAATTACAGCTATGGACATTTCCCTGAGAGCATTATCCATAAAATTATTCAACCATTAATTTATCAGCAGAGAACCATGAGTCTATCTTGGTCTTATTATTAGCAGTTAAACTTGCAAATATGATTTTCTTCAGGGCTGCATATCAATATTTTTTACGAACACTGTAATAAAAGCAACAACTAAGACGGCCGCAAAAATATTTTTATAATCCACAGTCATTTTAATGGTATGCATCTTTTCCCTGTACATTGCACTTACGATGCGCAGCAGCCACATCATGGTGAAGCTGGAGGTGGAGTAGTGGGTACCGTAGTGGAACTTCGGCACCTGATCGTCCTCCCAGGACTCATAGCGGTCTGAAAAGAAGGCCGCCCTCTTGGGGTTCAGCGCACCAATGGGCTACGGAGGAAATCAAACATAAAACATATTTTCAGGTATGTTAACAAGTGAAAAATGTCCTGCGACTTCCTTTTTAACTGCTGCTTGGCATAGAAGCAGAGACAAGAAATGACAAACACGTGGCAGACGGCAACGGCAAAGCGGAGAAGGATTACCGAATTCTACCGTGGACACGTTCGCGGACCCCTCTTTGGAGCATAACAGTCGCAAGGCAAATGAAGCTGGTAACCTTTGTGCAATTTCAAATGAATATTAGATGATGTTTCCCTTCAGACGGAGATCAATCCTTTCCCACAGAGTGCTTTTTAGAGGCCGTGAAACGGAGCCCCCGCAGCTGTAGTCTGTCAGAGAAAACTAATGCGCTCCAATGAAAGAGTGCCTACTAGGAATATCAATAGCAGGGCTGTGGGTTGCTTTAATTTCTACATGTATTAATCTGTAACAAATACACTGGTCACCAGCCCTATCTGCAGTCCAGAAAAATGGTTAAGTTGCATTAATTCTCCATCGCTCTGCAAAGCCAATAACGCTGTGCTGCTCGGCTATTATTTAAATACTCATTTATAGAAATCACTTTCAGGCTGGTTCAATTTTTATTAGTCTTCTGCTGGCTGTTCCTCATTCCCTCAAGCCCCCGTCATCTCTCTCCCTCCCTCACACACACACACACACACACACACAGCAGATCAATGGTAATGGAATGATGGCCTTTTGAGGATGAGGGCCTAGTAGGGTGTGGATCAATTGGATGTCTTTCATATCATAGGGTGCCTGTCAGAGCGGGGCCAGGCATCGATATTGATCTGCCCTACAGCTACTGTTGTGCGCTGGCGTAATGGGGCATGCTTGTGTTCATGCATTTGTGTGCAGTGGGAGTGATGCGCACAGGATTTGTGCAGAATCGGTTGGGGGTTTCTCGATTTTTGGCGTGCGCAGACAATGCAGTCATTTAGTTCAGAGCGTGTGCGGCGTTACGCGGTGAAAAGGCCTCGTGTCGCCACGCTGTGCGGCTCCGTGTTGACAGTGATGCACTGTGGGCTTCCTCAGGGCCACTGGGGGGTGGGTGAGTACACACGGTGAATTATACATCAGGCCCATTGGTCTGATTTATAGCCCTAATAACAGTCAGCTCATTAAAAAAAGAAAAGGGAGAGGAGGCATATAAAATAAAATAAAAAAAGACTGAAAGTGCCACGGTGACAGAGCGAGAGGGAGAATTGTGTGTGTGTGTGTGTGTGAGAGTGTGTGTGTGTGTGTGGGGGCTGTTGGTTTGCGCGGGCCCCCCGACATTGTTTACTGCTGTAAATTACTGCGGGGCGAGCGCTCTCAGCTTACAGTAGCTACAGCAGCGCGGCGGTGACGGCCGTACATCAGAGCCGAGCGCCCGGCGGCGTGCTGATGGAGCTGATGGAGCGCCTGCTGCCGCCCCACCACGGATTGGCCCAATACGTCGTGGCGAGGAGTAGCGGTCTGATGAGGACTCGGATAAATTAACCAATCTTCATAGTTTTAATTAGAGTGGAGAGAAAGCTGCAGAACGAATATGCGCTGGGCCTTTTATGGGGAAAACGGAGAATTAATCTCGGATCGGTCCTGATCGCTTCTTCATCAACAGAGGAGACGTGATGGTGTTGCAGAGATTTTAAGGAAATGATTAGTCGCTAAAAAAAAATCGTCATGTTTTGTGCAGCATTTACAATCAGATTCCTGTTTAAACCTGAAACAGTGTAACATGTATCCCATGTAGAGAGAGAGAAGTCACTTTACTAATCCAAGTCTGCATCAGAAACTGAAACCCGCGTCTTGGAAACATTAAACTGATAATTGAGATTATACTTAATGCTTCCTGTACGCCATCCTACTTGAAATGTCCTCCACGGTGAATGAGTTCAGTCAGGACACTTTGTAGGCTTCGAAATTATCCTCGAGTTGAGAACCCAAATAAAACACTGCCCTACGGAACAACAAGGATCTTCCTGAGAACTATTATAAGAACATTATCCAGCGCTACCCTGCTTTTAAAACAATAATGGGTCACCGGTGATGAAGTATAATGGCTTACCGGCGATTTGAGCATCACTTGGGCTTTGAGTCATAAATCAAAAGAGCCTTTTGAAAGGAGTGTTTATGTATAATGTCCTATTTAAACAGTGAAAATGGTGTGGAGGGCCTGGGGGATAAACATATGGGCCGCGTATGGTGAAATCAATACACCATTAGCTGATGTGGCTGTGAGTAGTAGGTTATAGCACAAAGGTACAGGCAGCGCTCAATAAATCCTCACTATTTCCTCTTGCTATGTAAATGTACACTACCGAATCGTCGCTGAGGAGGTGAACAATTATTCTGATTGTTTGTTGTGCGCCATCAAAAGCAGAACAACAACAACAACGGCCGCGCTTTCGCCTTCAGTGGGGTTGTGTGACCCCCCCTGACCAATTACAAACATCCTGCAGCTATCTATATGTAGGACACGTGCACTCATGTGGGTAAATGTGTGCAGAACCGGGGTGCACGGACGGGTAGGGGAGAGTTACAGCACTTGCAGTCGGTTGTGTGCTTATCGTGACTACAATGTTATCTCGGGGGTCGACGTTGGATGTCAGGTTGAGGTTAGAGTTTATGATAAGAAAGTCCCCGGGGGTCAGAATGGCTCAGGCAACAGGGAACATAAATTCTGTGTGGCCTCTGTGGTGCTGGGGATGATGACAGTGTGTGACACACACACACACACACACACACACGGCAATTTGGCTTCTCAATGTCACTGGAGGCTTCTCAGATGACCCGTTTCTATATGAGACAACCGACCAACATGACATACAGTAAGGGGGGATAAGAGAGATGTGGAGGTGGAGAAAGAGAGACAGAGGGAGGAAGAGAACTGGAACAATAAGGAGGAAACAAAGCAACGGTGGTGGACGGTGCACACACACACACGCACGCACACACACACACACACACACACACACACACACACACACACACACACACACAGCACTGACGGCCAGAAAACATTAGGATGCAAAGAGAAGAGAAACAGAGCACAGAGGATTGTGGATGCAGAATCGGGTGGGGTGTGGGTGGTGGGGTGGGTGGGGGTATATTTGCCCTTTTCCAGACACTGCAGTCTGCCACGGTCCAGTGGTCATACACTGATATCACACGTGTGTCGACAACATGAATAAAACAGATGTAATAAAGATTGGCCCGGCGCCCTCCCCTCCTTCTCTCTCTGCTGATATTCGGCTCTCTGAGGAGGGCAGAAAACGCAAGGGCGGCAAATTATATCGTCCTTCTTCTCCTTCACACTCCCCTCGTTCCTCTTTTGCTCTCAGATTGTCTCTTTGTTTCTCCTCCTTTCACCCCTTCAGTCACTTAGTCCCTGGGGCTGCGAGGATTGACTGTGCACGGCGGACCGAGCTGTCCGGACTCCGTGGCAGAGCAAAGGAGAAACTGAGTTTGTGTGTGTTTGTGGGGCGAGTACAACTGTCACATTGCAGCCTACTGGGCAACATGAAGCCAGATAAACAGAGGAATTATGCAGCTTCATATGTGGGGAAAGCTACACTGGGAGGGATAAAAAATACAAAGCATAGAGACTCAGAGGAGCAGATGCGGAGTGAAAGCTGGACCGGAGAGAAGCTAAGGGGACGAGGTGTTGACTGTTGGGGTGTTTGAGTCTGTGTGACAGGGCGGTGTGAAAGAATGGATGTGTGAGGGGGTGGTGCGTGTGCATGAGGTACATGTGCAGGGCTGCTGTAGTGCATTGGACGATGGCGTGCAGGTTTAATGCATTTCAATGAACGCTTAGCTCGGTCGCACCAGAAATCAAAATTACAAGTAAAATCCCCGCCGGCGTTGAATTTGCTTATGTACATTTTCATTGCACTTCTGTGGAGAATTCGACTGGGAAACTGTGGGTCAGTGGTTAGCAGGTCCGTCTTTCAATCAGAGGACCGGTGGTTCGAGCCCCGGCTCCGCTAGTCCATGAGCAAGACACTTAACCCTAATTGCTCACCGTTGCTGTGTCCACGGTCTACTGTATAGCTTTGGATAAAAGCCTCAGATAAATGAAATGTAATGTAATTCAAGTTGAAGAAAAAACCCAAATTCTCACCATTGACCAACCGCAAACTCCTGTAATCTCTGACTTTTAGAGTACCGAACAGAACCAGTGAGACCAACATGGAGGTTGCTTTCATATCAGCTCTGTGACAGGGGGCTATGTCATGTTCAGACTGAATAAAAGCAATGTGAAACATATTTTATTTTTTTTGTCAACATTGTACAGTAACTATCTTCTATCTCACTCTATGAGAACCTCCTCCACCTTTCTCTCACCCTGCATGAACGAGGGATGCTCTCAGGACCCAAACAAATGCCCTCAAGTGCAACTCTGAAACGCATTTCCTCTCAACGTCTCTCCTGTCCATTAACGCATGCCTTTTTGTGTCCACGGCTGATTTATTCAGTCATTTTGGTTCCAGCAGCTCGACAGTCGCTCAATCATCTCGCTCGAAAACCTGATCCTCTGTCCTCCCCTCGCTGGACAACATTACCCACGACTGATGTTAAAATGACGAGGGGAGCTGGCAAATGGTGGGTGTAGGTTTTTTTTTTTTCTGTGTGTGTATGTGTGGAAAAGACAGGGAGTTCATGCAAGTAAATAATTGCACGTCTACTTACAACATGGGGGAGAATCTTTAAAGTAGTTTCAGCGCTGTGAGTGAGTGTATTTATGTGCCAGGGAGCATCTCAGGGCAGGTCCCATTGTGTTAAACCCAATCACTTGATGCCTGGAGCTACCAGGGAGTACTACTTCACTTCCTGGGGTGCTGCAGAAGGTCAAACTTGAAAGAATTCAATTATGAAGTTTGAATTATGGACAGCAAACGATTGCTAAACCAGAAAATGGGAGTCAGCGGGAGAGAGTGCAGTTAAAATCTGCTTTGACTACATTAAGGGCTGCCTCATCCAACACTAGTCAACAACTAATCATACAGATTATCTGGTTTGTATATCACCCTCCATTGTTGGTCTGTCATAGTATTACCCCAATTTCATAGATTTATACACGCATATACCTCTGGATTTAGATTTGCCCAAAAAGTGTGTAAAACATTTAACTAACGCTCGATTGGGTGCTTTTAAACTTTGCAGAAACTTTTAGTCTTCTAACAGCAAAACAACCAGATAATTGAGTAATTAGATGAGGACGGAGCAACACCTGTGAGAAGATAGAAATCGGCTGCGAGTGATTAAAGAGCCGGTTCACTAAACTATGATCAATGGCAATTACACAGAAACTAAATGGACTTTAAGATGAAAAAAGATTAAAAAGGAAAAAGCCGAGTGAAGAGTGGGGCGTGTCTTACCTTGGACAGATCTCTGAAGTTGCTGGGCAGAGTGAGGTCAAGTTCCTCCGAGTCGTAGTTGGTGATTACCCAGGGGAAGACCGGGTACTGGTTCAGGTCATTATAGGTCCGACCTGGAAACAAGAAACAAAGCAGCAAAGATTATACACATCATGGGAACAAGGACCAACAACAAAAAGCTCAACATGATTTCTGCAGGTTTAAGCCACAAGGTGTGCAGGTGTTGGGCGGCGTCCTCACCAGAGATGGTGTTGAGAAAGATGAGGTAATCGAAGTTGGATATCTCGCGGCGCTGCCAGCGCTGGGTCATGTTGGATGCCTTGAAGAGCTGCTTTGGTGTAGCCAGGGATATGCGTCTGCAGAGAAGGAAAAACTGGTATTGAAACTTCTTGCTCTGGCAACACAGTGTGAAGTAGTACAGAGACACTTCACAGGAACAGCAATTAGCAGACGGAAAATAATGCCTCGGGCTTATTAGACCTTTGCAATACCAATGTCGTTATATGAAAAATAGTTTTGAACTTACAGTCCTGCTAATTAGGAAGACAAATTTACAATAAATTGGTTTGAATACACATATTTCCCTGCGTGTGCGCACACAGTGCCAAGGGCATGATGTATGCAGTAGGACACAAACAAATGACCTCCAATCCAATTAAAACAAAGGAAAATGATGGAATTAATCACTGTCAGGGTGTGAGATTATAGTCATTAGGCCTCTCAAAGGTGAAAATACAAGTGTACTACTAGGCACATTATTCATTATATTTGGTCACCAAGCAATAATGTGCATTAACATACTTTCAATGTAGGTTTCTATATTCTACATCTTTCCATCTCCAGTAGATCCCAACATAATCAAATGTAAACAGAGGGGGAAATGCAGAAGGTGCCTGATTATGGCAAGATTATTTTAAAAGCAGGAGGGTAATATCTAATTATGAGCAACAATATTACATGGATAATGACGTGTGGATGTGCAATTATTGTTGTGGCACTAAATAAAGCTGGTGTGTGCGTACAGCTACCCTTCGGTCAAAGAGAATGTGTAACCTGGCCTGCAGGTTGCACTATGTGTGTGTGTTTGTGTGTATGCATGCATGCATGCATGCATGCATGCATGCATGCGAGTGTGTGTGTATATATACACAAGCTGTCCATGCACTTCCTTCCTTACATGCATCTCCTTAATCAGACTGATTATATAGCCTTTATTTTTCACGGTTTCAATTGCTTTTTATTTGTTTTCCCAATATGTAGAAAACATTCCCCAAAGATCCTAAATCTTCCCGTCTCTTACGTCACCTCCCCAAAAATTCACGTATCCCACCAGACAACAACTGTCACAGCTCAGATTAATAACAGACATCTCACAAAACAAACTATGAGCCAAACAAATCCCAATGTGGAGAAGAGTTGGACCATATATTTGAATTTAGTTCAAATTCTTCCATGTTGCCCATTGTTTGCTTAAAATGCATTATTATTGATATTTAACCCTTTAATAACCAACCTATTTTAAGCCCTTTAGCTCAAAAATTGCATACCCAAACTAAAAAGGGTGTATCTCTGCAACCATTAGGGCTATTTGAATAATTTTGAGTACAATGTGAGATATTGTTCAGATATGTAATAATCAGTCTATATTTTACTGGTTAAGAGTAAATAAATATGGCACACAGCAAAAATAAAAAAAAGTTTCAGCTCCGCCTAGAAAAAAAAAGCACTTTCAGGATGATTATTTCTTTGGAATGATGCAGTTGAAAGGTTTAAACCTCTCCCAAATCATAGCACAATATGTGAACATTCTCCCTGCAAAGCTTGACTTTGATAAAGTGAACCTTTAGCCGGCCGCATCAGGTAATCAGAGTGTTCCATAAAGGGCATTATGCAGGAAGACTTCCTGGGCACTACTCCATGGCTCTTGCTTTCCACGGCTCCTCACACTAGCACACACACATGCGAGCAGCTGGGTTGGGCTCGGCTGCAGCACTTCCCGGACACAGAGCAGACACAATGTGAGGGCGGGCGAGGGAGGAGGTGTGCCCTGCAGGCTTACAAGCAACTATTTGCTCCACACTGATGGAAATAAATAAATGAACTGGACTGTGTTTGTGTGAAGCCAATTGTGCTTGGTGGGGGTGGTTGGGGGTGAGGAGAGAGTGGGAGGAAGTCAGCCACCAAACCCCTGTGTGCATGTGACAGCGAGAAAGGGGAGGGAGAGAAGTCAGTTTGGGGGGTGCACGGTGTAGAAGTATGAGCAATGTAAATGTTTTCTAATCTCATTTAACTGCCTCTAAACACCGCCCGCCTTTCAGGAACTTTAATGTTGCATGCAAGTCTACGGAGAGAGAGATTTAGACGTTAGTGTATTTCTGTGCTTGGCTGAGCGCCTCACCTGGTCTGTGGAAGGCCAAAGTTCGTGCCCACCCCGACGCGAGGAAGACTGTGGACCACCTTCTTCACTGTGGCTGCGTCTGGGAAGTTGAATACAACTGCCGCTGTAGACAAGCACAGAGAAACATCCATTTATTATATCAAGAATTATTGTCATACCCACCACACACTGCCACTCAACTCCAGTGTCATTACTCGAGGAAATGTGTATGAATAATATAAAAAAGGTGAAATTTGAACAGGCGCTGTCTTACTTCTGTTGGCCATGAAGATTTCCAGAGCCGTGTTCTGCAGAAGGTAGCGTCTGGAAAACACTGCACGGATCTCTGTGAACAGCCATTTTCCGTGAAGACCTTCAGTGTAGGCTAAAATCTGAGCGACAGGACGGGAAAGGAGGGACAAAAAGGAAAAGGGGACAAGGAAAATGGAGCAAGGAAAGAGACCGGAGAGATGAGAGAAGGGAAGAAGAGCAGATAGGAGAGGTTAGTTCATTTTTCACACGCGCTGGCACGCCGGCCTTAACAGCACGATTAATGTATTTTATTGATCAGCCTCAATGAAATAGAGATCCCTTCAGCAAGAGAATGGGCGCTATTCAGCTGAAGGAAATGTTTAGTTCACTAAAAGATAATCTATAACACAGTCTGCAGGTGACTCGGAGCGTCCGAGACGTGTATGTAGTGATGGTTTGATGCGACAAGGACGAGGATGAGAGCCTATTTCATGCTCAATATCTGATTATTTTTGTATTTCCATGGAGGTAACTGACACAGGGGTCAAACAACATTATGTTCGCGAGCTCCAGATTTAAAAAATGCGTCGATGGGCTGAGCTTAATCTGTCCCCACGGAGATGGTGGTAGCTGTCAGAGTGACTTGTTCTGACGGCCGCCGCAGAGCCCGGCAGACCCAGATGCTCGGCCCCGCCCCCGCCATCGGTACTCCTACTAATCCAGCGTTTAGATGCCCTACCAACCTACTTGGCACCGCTTTGTTAACTAGGCTTTTGTTTCAACCTCTGCTTTGAGTTTCAAAAGGCGTCCGCTGACAGGCGGCGTACAGGGATACGGCAGAAAGGTAGAAGGGGGCACGTTAGGCCGTCGCAGCATGGTTCAGAGGACGCGTTATTAATCAGTAATATTCAAATGCGAGCTAGCAAGCTCGGACTAGTGTTAAGTTTAAAAGGAGCTCATTAAAGGCAGGGGACGGCAGAGGGGACCAGCTGAGGCCTTTGTCAGCCAGCTGAGAACAGCCTGTCCCTCGCCGTCTCTATGAGGAATAAGATCTGCCTGCATCGCAGACTCACTTCAAAGTCTCTGGAGTTCAATTAAATGTGGATTAGTGGCTTTGGAGAAGCCGGCCGGGGCTGCAACCACCAGCCTCCTATCTTCCTTAACGGGGGCTGGAGATGAGTATACCAGTCACCAGCCGCCTGCGGCTCACAAAAAGATGCTGTGCAGGAATAAAGACTAAACGGCACAGTTTTCCTTCATCATCATTCAAAAACGTAATTCAGAAGGAAAATCACTTTGCGAGAAGTGAAAAATAATGCTCAAGCAAAAACCGTTAATTTAAGATATTTAAAAAGAAATATATACCTTTCTTTTTATCCCCTTACTTTCAGTGTAAACAGCAGACTGCTAGTGACTCATGTCTGTGCAGAAAATATGAAGTTACAGCCAGCAGCTTTGACAGGAAACAGAAGGGAACAGGTAGCCTGGCTGCCGGTCACGACATCCTTTGGTTTTATACTTCTGTTTTCTTACGGATTAAACATTAATTAGTGTCCTAGGGAGGCAGAGGCTCAAGAAAAAGTACTGTACAAATCATTATAAATAAAATGTTGGGGCACATTGAAGGCAGAAAACTGACAAATGTCATGAATATCGTATAAATATGGGGCTGCATAGCAGGTCAATCATAACAGATTGTTGTTTAATTACAGAGAGGACAATAGAATTAGGAACTGAATTTAACTTCCTGCAGTATTTGACAACATGCATAGTATAGATGTCTATCGATATATGGACATTACATGAGATTTGTATTTTAGATGTGTGGAATTTAATGTTCCATATTACAGGATTGGACTATTAGAAGACTGTATAGACTGTAAGTTATGAACAGACTTGGAGACATAACCAATCACAGCTTCTCATTTCCCCTTACAATCTTTTTGAAAGTTGACACGTTGAATTGAAACAAGCCAGAACACCAGATTTGTTTTCCCTTCTGACAAACATCTATCACATTACCATGAAAATAAGAAATTGCTGCCCATTTCCTGCTTTTTACGTTATTATTATTATGATAATTTTGTATATCAGCTTTTCTGCTTCTATCTGATCCAAAATGAAATTCCTGTTTACAGGTGTATGACGAGTGAACGCTTGGAAAGTAACCTTTCACCTCCGAAAAGGGAGTGGGGGACTCATTTCATCCCCAGGAGTATCCTCATAGACCTCAAGACGGATGTCAACGAGACGTCCAGGGCTGACGTGATAAAGTTGCCGTCTCCGATTCCACAGATAGATATGACAGCGGCGGAGGCCGCCAGATATCATATTTGTCCCCAGACCAATGAATCTCCTGGAACGCTGTAAATAGCACTCTATTTTCCCAAGATCATTGTCCCTATCGGCGGCGCCCTTTCCCTTGCAGATGAAAAAGCCGAGCGGGTGACAAGGAGCGTGACAAACTATGCGCGCTGTAATGCTCCGACCACGTCTGGACAAATTACAGCGGTGTGGAGGTTATTGTCCGAGCTGGAATTATGGCTGAACCAGCGTCCTCTGTGATAAATAGTGAGGGTGGAAGTGGATCAGTCAAGCTCAAGGAGAGATGGGAACGCTACAGAGGCAGGAGGAGGATTTTTATTTTAAAAAGACCACCAGAATCAGACTGTGCTGGGATATGCACCACATTTAATTTCTACTCTTTGAACAAACAAATAGCTGTTCGGCTTAAGAATGATAATGAATAAAATGACTGAGGCTAAAAACAGGACAGACGATTCCATAAAGGAAACATAAAAAAAGCACCAGGAGCTTGTATGTCAGCATGATTGGTTGAGAATAAAGCACAGTTTTATTGATGTTTCATTTCAAGTGGAACATTATCCATGGATCCAGGTCTGGAGTGTCCCCGAGATCAATTTCAAAGCGTCACGCGAGAGGACGCAGCCAAACAGAAAACAAAGGAACTGGTCTTGATTGCAACGCTCCATCCCAGCCGCTCCCGCCCTCCCTCTTTCAACCTGTTTGTGCTCAGGCTGCTGCTTGTTTCTGAAGCGCCGTCGTTTGTCTTTGTCAGATGCCCAAAAGACTGCGGAATGAAGAGGGACACATGAAGAGGGGCAGAGGGACACACACACACACACACACACACACACACACACACACACACACACACACACACACACACACACACACACACACACACACACACACACACACACACACACACACACACACACACACACACACACACACACACACACACACACACACACACACACACACACACACACACACACACACACACACACACACACACACACAGTCAAATCTCGCAGACAGTCCTTGCCAGTGAACCCTCTTCATCGCCCGTCCCTTTAACAGCCACGGCCTCCCCTTTAACAGCCGCTGCCTCTTCAGAACACATGGGTAAAGTCAAGTGGATGAAATATAATTGAAACTGCACTCCATGAGGGCACCGGCCCAGCTATCTGCAGCGTGGTTCAAGACAGATGAGGCTCTCAGCCGCCGCCGCCGCCGTCGCCAGGCTGAGCGGGTGTGTGTTTCAGGGCTGATAAGACACTCGAGTTGAAGCGGACAGAAGCCACTGCCAATTACCAATAAAGTGAATCCTTGTGTGTCATAACATATGAAGAAGTCTAATTTTAAAACACCAATTGGCATTCAACATTCTACAGAAACAGGGTTTGATAAGTGGTGGATGCATATTTGCTCGTTCAGTCTAATGCGCCGTGCACCCTTGAAGGGAAAATGTGGTGATTGAAGTTCAATTTGTTGCCTGTTATTAAGTATTTCCGCGTGGCTGCCTCAGTTAAAGGATAATGGATGAGGGATTTATTATTACCTTTTGGTCAAATGAAGTGGTGTGGGAGATAAGGTGATGAAATTAATGAGCGGGAGGAAGAGAGGTGATCCATCAACATCAAAACGGAGACGAGGGACACGCGGTATTGGGAGAACTTGAGAGAAATTCATAAAAAAAAAAGAAATAAACCTGTGGACTTATCAGCATGTAACGCCGCTTATTGCTTTCCATTTCCCAAAAGCTGTCCACGTCCACACTCCTCGCCGCTCCACACTTACCCACGCGTCACAAAATTACTTTCACGCGCAAAACAACGGGCCGAGGCTGCAGATTCAACGTTAATTAAATGAGACTTCCCCCCTTTTTTCTTCGTCAAAAGTCACAAATGCAAAGCAAACCGCCGCCTACAGTAATATCACAGCCGTGCCGTTGTGACTCTTCCACACTTGACTGCCCACAGAATCAAGCCATCTACGATAACCAGGGTTTCAGTGGACCGAGACGCTGACGTTTAATTTATTGCCGTGACAAAGAGAACGAAATCACGAGCTGACATTTAAGGGCTTTTTGACACCGTCACCTGGTGCATTCACAAACAAAATACAGTTTATAATCCCACTCTCACTATTCCTGAGATATACATTCTTGTTTGCCTCCCCCCCCCCCCCCTTCGCCTCAACCCCCGCCACCCTCTGTTCCACACTGGTAAACGAGGCCTTGTCACTCCCCATCAGTAAATGAGTTCATCGGACTAACGAGCAAGCAAAAAGGGCCCCGACACACTAACAAGGGTCTGTTGGCTGCCTGCGCCTCTGGACCAATCAGGACCCACATCACCGTTGACACAAAGCCTCCAAGAGCCCTCTGGAGCCAATTAAGACAGATTTTGCTTTTTGAGATTGAGTGATAGCCAGAAAAAGAAAAAAAAGATGCAGGAAGGACTGTACAGGAAAGACGGACAGAAAGATGCACCAACATGTTGTCCTTGTGAACATTCACTGAAAGAGGTGTGTTTTATTAATTATAGTTGGGTGTAGTTTGGAGGCTAATAAGAGAGTCATTCAAGAGGAAAACTATGCTCCCTCACCGTAAGAAACTGCAATCATATGACTTCAAGACACATGACTCTACTTTTACACTCCAGCAGTTATCCTGTAGCCTTTGTGCCTCAGCAACAGTACGATTCAACCAACGGGCCACAACACCGTCTGTCCAGTCATGTGCTCCATGACTGGTGAACTATGGGAGCGGAGCAGCTGGGCAAACAGTGGAAATGCAAAAATGTGCAAACAGTATAAAAGGTGGTAAACCCTAGAGGAGACCAAGTAACAGCAGGACGCAAAATGTGTTTAGTATATATGACAAATGTGCCTTTTTAGTTTTCTTACCAAGAGTTGACACCACTCTCGTATCTATTTCTGGGGTTTCTTGGTAACCTTGTGGTGACAACAAAAGTCCAGGAAGTCATTGGACCTATCCAAGTAAAGGTCCTGAACACAACTCTCTGGTAAAACCATAAATTGTTGTTTTTACACATTTAGTTTTGTATTACAAAATAAAAAGCATGTTAATGTGTGAGTTTTAGAGGCATTAGTAAGTGTATTTGAATAGAGCCACATTAGCGGTGCTAGCAGTCTTAACGCTAAACTGCTAACTGGCTTAAAAAATAAATAGTGAGCGACAATCGCCCAGAAGTTGAACTGGCACGTCTTCAGCTAGTCCACACTTGGTACTTGGTTAGCGCCGGACTTGATAAGAGGAAACAGACAATGCTGAATATGGGACGCATTGTCAACCAGCTTCAATTTAAGTAGTGAAAGCCATTTGTGTGCACCGATGAATGATGGGCACAATTGTCCTGCCATCATGTAAGTAATTCAAGATGTAATCACTGGACACATAAAAGCCCATTTGCCTCGAGGGCAGTAAAACAAACTACAAGCTAGAAAGAAATAAACACAACTAAGAAGCTGCGCTGGAGTGTGAGAGAATGAAAGCAAAATAAACAAGCCCAGCTTGCAGCAAGTGTAGGTTATGAAGCCTGAAGGCTCAAAGCATTCAGTCCAAGCGTCCCCCAGTAAGGGTTTGCTCTGCCTGAAGAAAGTCCCCTTTGAAAGGATCTGTGGGGCCACTTAGTCTGAATTTAGCCTAATAAGGATTAAACCCCTTTTTGGCCCTTTTCACTGTTTGCTAACAGGTTAGCCTTTTCTCCTTTCCTTTCCTTAGCTGCTTAGCCTTTTTGAAGTGGGAACAAAAAAGAAAAAGGTTTTGTGTGGATTTAGGGAAATGCTGCAGTGATCTCGGGGTTAATTGGTAGAGAAGTGGAGACTTCAGTGCATTAACTCATTAAACATTCAGCCTTTGGGCTTTCGCTAGAAGGACGAAAGCCTCAGAAGAGCCCGGACACATAATAAGACACTAAAGCGTCAAGTCTAAACACTAATGGTGTCAGGGATATACATAAACATGGAATTCATAAATGAAAATAAGCCTAAGCTCTTTAAATACAACAATGTGAGCCTTTTCAACACAAAAGTGTAACATATTTTTGGTAATTGACACAGAGACAACTTCAAAGACGCCAAAGTATATAAAATGTCTCTTGTTTTTCTTTCCTATATTGAAAATCAGAGCTTCCCTTCTTTATTTTTTTACCCCATCGCAGCTTAGACGGGGGCCGCAAAGGGCAGAGTTAGTGGCTCAAAGGTGACGGGGAACAAAAGATGGATAAGGCCACATGAGTGAAAGGAAGAGGGGTGTGAAATGCCCCAGACATCCACAAATTGAGAAGATCCTCTCTGCTGTCTTTGCAGGATGCCCATTTAAAACCTTCCAACTAGGATATAGTGCACATAGAATCAGCTGCATACAGTACAACGCCTCAACAGTATTGCCGGTCACCTGTTGAGAGTGCACTGAAAAGGGTTTGCATACGTTTCTCGATTGGTCATGCTCATCAGAAAACAATTGCACATCAGGAAACGGAGAACGAGAATGTTTATGCTTTTCACCGACTTTCAGGAAATCGAGGCGACAGCACCGAGCCACCGCTGAGGCGCTTCGGCCTCAATGCTTTTGGGCTCTCTGTTCCCCTTTAAGCCGCCACGGCAAACATCAGACAGGTTAAGATCGCTGACCGGCTCCTATCGCATTCTCCCGCTTTCCTTCAATCTCTCATTTTGCCATTTAGTGACGGCTTGGTGCGAGGCCTCGCTGAAGTAAATTCTTTTCTAATCCGGCTTTTGTCACCAGCTTAAGCGGGTGTGGGGTGAAAAGTACACCCCTGTTGGGGAATTCGGGGTTGGTTGTCCGAAGCGAAAAGGGGGGAGGAAGGGGGGGGAGAGAGAGAGAGAGAGAGAGAGAGAGAGATAGAGAGAGAGAGAGAGAGAGAGAGATAGAGAGAGATAGAGAGAGAGAGAGAGAGAGAGAGAGAGATAATAGGACTTGTATAAAGGGAAAAGCAGTGGAGACTTAAGAATTTGAAGGTGACTCAATTGGGGCTACAGGTTTATCAGTGATTTTGAGATGCAACTGTAAAAGAGTGGATTTGATAAGAGCGCATATTCAATATTCTGAAATTATGAAGTAATTAAAATACAGGTGAAGTACAACGAGGTTCACTTAGATGTGCTTGTAGTAAGTAGTCCAGTAAACATGGAGCAATATTACCATTTATTTGCCGTTGTGCTTTGCCCGCCTGATGAATGCAAGTTCAATATTCACTCCCCTTCGTGGTCTTTCTGAAATCCGAAGAAATCTGCGTATTTAAATCAGATTATACTGAATCATATTCCACTGTCTTTCTTCTACGGAGCAGAAGTAAAGCTCAGTGGTGCTGATGTCTGCTAGAAATGAGTCTTGGATGAGTAAGTAATCTGCAGAATGTCCCTATGGAGGTGCCATTTCAACCAGACTGGATGGGTCATTAAGCATAATGGCAAAGGAGGCACCAATGTAACAATTCTCCGGCACATGGGATATCTCTGCAGAACCGTGTGATCAGCTTACCTTATAAATAACAAATGCATTTGGTTAGAATTACTCTTGATTTCTTTTATGAATTAACAGCTATAATAAATATATTATGTCCTTGTCCTGTCATTTTGCTTTCGTATTTATGAGGCATTCTACGATTAGAAATACTGATGAAAGGAGGCCCGACAACAAACACATTCACTCAAATTCTCCAACATATGGATCTAGTTGTATCATCTGAAATGCAGCACAGACCTTTTCGACAAAAACAAGACCACATTTACAATTCCAATTTCAAATATGCCGGTGCTGGACATCGATTTTTCAATTGGAGCTGGATGTCTCTCTGACCTCAGCCGAATAACGGGCCTGTGTGAACAGCAGGTACACAGGTGCCGATTGTAATATCAGTAGCCTACCAGGCAGACTGGCATCCATAAACAGGTCTATCCATCAGGCTGGTGTGTTGCCTTTGACATGCGTGTCAGAGGCAGACGAAGGGAATAAATGATGGAGAGAGGGGATCAATCAAAGGAAGGGAGGGGAGGCACCTGCCCCCTGACTGGCCCAGTCAAGCCCAGAGATGGAGCATGATGGAGGGGCTAGGCTCAGGTGCAAAGAGGGGGGTGGCAGCTCTTTGTCTGGAGGTGCTTGGTTAAGTGTGAGCCGGGTTTCGGCCACGGTGGTCCGTGGTTGAGTTAAGGTCCAAAGTCAGGTCACAAACAGAGGGATGGAGAGAGACCAGGCATGTTTACTGGGGGAAAGAGATGGGCTTGTTGTGTGCTTGTGTGGAGGGAAGAGCAATTGTAAGGGAGACATTAGTCATCATTAGGTGGCGAGATGACAGTGTCTAATGGTTCTTTATGGGATTGCCAATGTGGCAATCGTCTTTCCTCGACCTGTCCTACCTGGTTACCACTCGCTGCACAGTCCTTTGCCTGCTTTGCACAAGCTGCACACTTTACATCTCGTCAAATGATTTGGGACTTTGTCATCGCAGAGCTTTGAGTTAAATCTTCGTTTAGCATGTTAGCATGATACCATTTGTTAATTAGGACTAAACGCAAAGCTGAGGCTGAAGGGAATGACATTTGTTTTGAAGAACTAAAGTATGGGATTGTATGTAATATCCTTATGGGGCTGCATAAAAAAGTTAAGGGATCGTCAAAGTTATTACAATTCATCCTGCAAGTACATGTCTACATACATGTCTGTATTGATGCATCCAATGGCCGTCGAGACGACTAACTTAAATCTCCAAATGTTAACCTTGTTGTGGCACAAAGGGAAAGTCACCCATTTGGTGCCAATATATGTGATACAGGTTGATTAATACAGGTTGATTAATATTACTGGATAAGCAAAAACATTGACCTGATGGTGAACCTAAAGGAATATTCAGGAGACTCACACTATGGTGACCATGAGCATCTGTGTGATAATTCATGGTTATCCACCCCAAGGTTCAACCTCACTGTTGAGGGAAATTTGTGTATTCACAAATGTAAATAGTATTCATCATCTGAAGGTCACAAATACCTACAGAACATTTCATGGCAATCAAACCAATAGTTGTAAAATGTAAGTCTGAAACAAAGTTGGGGAACAAGCAGCTGACATACCAAAGTACGACTGATCAACATTGTATTTCTAATGCCACGCTGGCTTAACTCACACAATAATAGAAAAGGAATCATCTTAAATTCTGCACATATATATTTACATTGAACTCAAAGTCTATCAAAAGCTCAATTCCAGAGTATATCTGACAAAAACGAGTACAAAGATCACGAGTTAAAGGACAAGACAGTGTTTTGGCTTCTTCAAAGCTTTGAGGCCCATCAGTAACAAGTCTCCCTCCATCACTCTGAAACACCCAACATATGGCCAGAGGACCGCTGACCTCATCCCTACAGAATGAGTTAAGCATCACTGATACAACTTCACTCAAATAACTGGACCGTAACGCGAGAGATGATGTGGGTTGAGGCTGAAAAGGGAGGAGGTGGTCTACGTATGCATTTAGTGTTCGGGAGTTACAGATAAAGATAAAGAGACAGTAAAAAACAGGACTTTACTGCTCTACTGGGGAACAGAAAGTCACTTCAGGAAGCTTTAAACCTTTATTTGGCCTTATCTCCTCTAATTGGCTTAAATCATTTGTAATTGTTTGCACATGTTGCGCAGCTCCCGAAGCTCGGACTGCGGCTTGACTTAAGCGTCGTGGAAAACGGAGAGGAGCAGCGTGATAATAATTGGTGTTCCTGATGACTGGATGAGCCAAACTGAGCTGCGGGGAATGATGCTTGTGATTAAACTGACCCTGGATGTTTAGGATTCGGGGAAAGAGGGAAATCAGAGAGGAATACATGACGGCTGCGATGCTAACGAGTCTGTCTCCGCTAAGGAAATGTTTCATGTCTCACAGGTGCTGTAATTACTGTACCTGGCAAGCAGGGAGGAACAAGGGAAAAGAGTGGAGGAAAAGAGGGGAAAGAAAGAGAAAGAAGGTCATCCCAACCCATCACTCCGCCGGTTGTTGTCGCGGTGTGGCTGAGCGATTTATTGACCGTCCCAGGATGCACTCTGTCAGAGCGGACGAGGAGAGCGAAGGGAATGGATGGCGGAGTGGCATGAAGGAGAGACAGAGGGAGGGAACGAGGGGAGGGAAGGAGGCCAATATGAATGAGTGAGAGCGAGGGGATCCGTTTCCGTGGGCTCATTGATAATGACATACCTGCTCGGGCTGTCCGTTAGTCCTATAGCACACACTACTTAGGCTCTAACTGGAAAATCAATAGGCTCCTCTCTCAGAGACCTCGCGCTGCCACGGCTCTTCGTGATTGGCAGCTGCAGCCGAAGGTCGTCCCTGGTGACCATGAGAGTTTGGCGGAGCGAGCAGGGGGAGGTGGGAATGGTGGAGTCACGGCGGTTTGACACTTTAGGGAGAGCTTAACGATACGGGGCCGGTTGCTACTCTGACTGAGAGACCATCCATTCAGCCACTGCAGCTAACCCCCGAGAAGCCGTCACCACCCCACTAATTAGAGTTACCAATGTCTTCTCAATGGGGGTTTTATCACTGCATAGTCCAAGGTTGGACACTGACCTTTAGGAAAAATGTACTGATGTTCTTCCCAGAATACTTTTCCTTCTGGCCTTTGGACAAAACTTTTTTATTTTGTGTTGTATCCTGTGGATCTCCACAGGATTCAGAAAAAGTAGCACAGTTAAAGTATTATCAGCTGGGTAAAGTTTTTTTTTTTTTTTTATATGTATACATTTATTGTGTCACTTACCGCATATCATTGTCTAGATGTTTTCTGTGATTGATTTGCACATCTTTGTGTGGCCCATTAAGTGATAATTTTATTCACTTCTCCATCAACTAATTGCTCCCTAAAAGTAGCATATAAATAATATGCAATATATTACAGTTGACAATGCAATATTTTGCAGTTATTCCGAAAATACGTATGTACATGTACTTAAACTTTTTATACTGACATGAGTATGCATGTCAGCTCACAACTTCCATCTTAAAATAAATAAAAAGAAAAACTGTTTTTCTAAATATTTTTTAACTTACTTTAAGCATGTTTTGTCGCAGCTATCTGAACACAAGTGTATAACACACTCACAGTGCAATGGGGAGCTATGGGAGGGTTCCTCCAATCAGGTTTTTGCTGCTATTCCCTTTGACCAATCAGCTGGAAGCAGAGCGAATTTCACTTCCTCATTCATGCAATATTAGTAGTCTCCAGGAGTGGCTCTGCAACAATAACTCCTCATGCAATATTGATGGCTTGTGTCTAAACACAGAGAGGGAGCTGCTAAACACAAGCACACGTACCAACACACATCTGCTCCGTGACTTCATCAGTTCTGCTATCTGCCGAGCAGATGCAGAGGCCTGCCAGGCAATTAGCTGCCTGCGATGATTTTCTTTGAGCCCTCTCTGAAGGGAGCAGCTGGGTCCATCCGGGTTTCGGAGACGGCAACAAAATGTGCATCGAAACGCACTCGCTCAGTTCACACGCGTGTGCCGATGTGGGTCTATGTGCACAAGTTGTGAGGTAGTGAGCCACTTTCACAGCACCTATCATGTTTCCAGAGTGAGGAAAGGGGGAAAAAGAGCAACTACCTAAAAATGCAAAGCCTCGTCACCCCCCTTTTCCTCATCACTCGCTTGGAATTAAAAAGCACAATAACCCAAAACAACAAAGGGAGGAAACTTTATTGTTTCTATTGCCTTCTTCAAATATCGTCTAATGTCATACCATGGCATGAAATATAGCCATAACCTTTAGAGATGTATTTCAGGAACCAAAGTCATTGTAAATATATCGGTCTGGCACTCTGCTATAAATGACATCTGCATACTTTGGCTTTGTATTTATCACATATACAGTACTGTCAACAAGTGGATGACCAAGACTGACCAAATTATGATCTCTAAATGTTCTCTAAATATTTTTTGACATTCATGAAACAGAATCATCATATAAAAAAGTACCAAATATGTGTGAGAGACAAATTATGTCTTTGGGGTTGTTTTCCTAATTGTAAACCATTTCATGAAAACAGTACACACAGTAATGAGCCACGTGGGGGTACTCGGTGTAATCTATGAGGAAGAGGGGAGAGAAGAGGAGCAGAGACCGGAGGACGGGCGGCCAGAGCGAGGACAGAAGAAGAGGAAAAACAAAAAGATGAGAGGCAGTGAGGTTACTCATCAGCTGGCAGAGATTTGCACAGGCATGGACACTGTTTGGTGCTCCAGAGGGGATCACCGTGGAGTCGTCACACAGACTCAGATCAAAGAGCTCCCTGACAGGCCCCTGATCTTTTCCCCCGTCAATATTAACCAGGGGGGAACTCTCCAGGAACCACAGATAATTCTGAACGTTTTCAGGAGATAAAAGGGCACAAAGAAGTAGCAGGAATGGGTGAGGTGGTCATTATTATAGAAATGCTTACTATAAAAAGGGGAATAAATGGAGAAGAAGAATACAAATGGATAGAATAGAAACTAAAAACTATCCCAAATGTCCATAAAGTTTCTCCCGGCCTTCCCGGTAGTGTGCTGACCCCACTTCTGTTTTCCACCTACGTCTGTACTGTGCAGAGCACCACATGGAAGACACACACACACACACACACACACACACACACACACACACACACACAAAATCTGAGATATGGCTGACCTTTCCATTTCTACTGGTAAAAAAAAGTCCATCCACTCCAGTTTATACTAAAATGCCAAAAATAAATGTCTCATCCCTGTGGTGTTGAGATTTAATTAAACTACAGTTAGCACGTCTTTTGTAATATTTGGACACTTGCTCCCCGAGTCGATTAATCTCTCTGGAGCGGTGAGCTTGATGATAAAGAGTCATCCAGAAATCATACAGCCAAACATTTTCTTTCTCATTCATTTCTTTTGGTTTCCATCTCTTTCCTCATTTTTTAACATTTGGATAACTCTCGTTTTACTTTAGTAAGAAGCAGAGGGAAGGAATGCCAAATCTTAGTTTGACAAAGTAAAATTTTAATTGATTAAAAATGTTCAGAAGAAGTCAACTGTTGCTGCTCTTGCCACAGTGTCTCTGGACACTCCAGTAGCTCTAGAATATCCAAATAGATGTTGTGTGTCGTTTGTCCATCAAACACACGAGCAAATGTCTGTTTGTCAGTTGTTTGTTGAATGGGTTTTCTTGGTTGGGACCGGTGAGAAAAGTTAAAATAATTATTCTAGATGGGCAAACGGTCCCATGCAGGTCCAACCTAAGGACAGAAAACTGTGCATGATATTAATCTGCAAATTCTGTTATGGACATAGGGTTTATAACACAATATAAAATGTGTGTGACAGGAGTTTTAATTATTATATTTAAAGCGTATGTGTTGACATATTGCTCAAATACTCAGGTTTTTCATACTGAACTAAATAATAAATTCTGGATTTTTATATCATAAGTTACTTTCCACTCCCTGAAGACTCATCAGCACTCACAAAAAGGCTCAATGATGAAGTCCAGAAGATGTGTAACCATGAAGGGGGCTCATTAATCTTTGCCTTTTCTGAAATGTTTGTGGCTTCCTTGCATAGTTGGCTACTTCATATCAGTAAATGGGTTTCTGGAAATCATTGCTGAATCAATATCCTGAATTATGTAAGATTGCTAACAAGTGTCACCACATTCATGAATATTTTTTTGTGTTTCACTTGCACAGAAATAGCAGTGTTTGGTTCTCGTGGCCTCTGGATTGCAGTTTCAACTGGCTGGATGCAGAGAGAAAATATAGAAATGTTTTATGTAGTTATATTTAGGTGAACAGTAGACCTTAATGTCTGTGATTCAACATATTACAGACTGACCTGAGGTGTCTGTTTATTGTTTGATTTATTCTCTGAAATTGAAAGACAGATTGGACTTCATAGAAAGGTTTTAGCCTATAATTTCACTAAAATAGTGAAAAAGTCACTTAAAATTAGAACATGTATTTAACAGAAGCCTTGAAAGAATAGAGACTGAAAAAGGGGCGGTCCATATAATTTATATAAATTATTTATATGCAAAACGCCGGTAATGGCCACGACCTCGTTAAGGACCGCGGAGGTAAACAGGCTGCAACAGTACTTCGCCTAAACATTTCACTGCGGGTTATTTTTATATTCCCAGCATGCTAAATATGCCTCGCACCGCAGCGCGTGTCTGTGGGAGAAATGTGATGACTCCTTTAGTCCTCCATGAGTTCTGGGTGACAAGGGGACTTCAATTACAACGTTGGAGAGACCCGATGGTTAAATTATTCAGTATGGACAAGGTTCAGGGCGATAAACCCACGGGCAAATTAACGCACGCGCACTGTCGTGTGTGTGTGTGTGTGTGTGTCGTCTTGTTATTTGGGTCAATCCAAATTATTGACTGTGTAAATAACAGTAAATGTTCAACAACATTTAAATAAATTGATTAGTTCAAAACGTGTATGTGGTGGGTATCACCGTAACGTTAATATGGGATCCTTTCGGTTCATAGTTTCGGTCTCTCGAGCGTATCTGAGCTGCAGGTGCACATGACACAATTACTATTTTTAACTTGCATTAAAAAAGAAAGCGGGTAAACTATATTAACCAGCTCAAAATATTCAGAGTGTATAAAATAAGATACACTTTTATGTGAATGTGATTATTTAAAAAAAAAAAAAAACTAAATCTCTAAAGGAGTCCAAAAGAAATGTTAATGAATGACGAGTAAGTAAAAAAAAACAACGGCATGAATTTAGTTTTATTTTCAAGTTAATTAATTAACACATACTGTGACTAACTGACCCTGTCTAATGTCTAATTGGAATAAAAGGAAATCACACGTTAAATAAAGTTATAGATGCAATACATTTTCAAACTTCTTGTGATAAAAGTGACATACGAAGAAATGGATGAGAATAAACGATACTTGCTGTCAATGAGAGGAACAAAACGCTGCCGTTACAGAGCCTTATGAGGAAAACTCGAGGGGAAAACAAAAAAAACACGGAGAAAACGAGACTCAGAATAATCTAAAAGTTAAAGACCGCCACTCATATTTTGACTACACTCCTAATCTTCAGAACGCACCGCGCGTAAATACGCACAAAGAAAGCGTGTTTTTTCTGCTGCATATCTTAAAGAGTACACATATAAACCTTTCGGGCTGCGTGTTCCCGTGTCGGACTGGGAGCACTGGACAAGAGCTCCGCGCGCCCCGCCGCTGCCGAGGCGGACCGGAGCTCCTCGCGCTCCGATTGGCTGGCGGCACTGACAGCTCCGCACATGATTGCAGGAGGAGAAGCCCGGCCCCCTTTCACTCTCGCTCAAGGAACCATTCATAAACTACACCAAGTCGGGCTCACAGCTGAGTGTGGACGAAAAAGTGAGCGAGGACACAAGAGGAGAGAATATCGGCACGAGGAGATGATGGTAGCCTTCAGCGTCTGCAGCCCAGGACACGGACGGTGACCCGCGACCCGAGCATGACTCGACCCAGCAGTGCTGGAAGTGCTGTGGAGTTGGACTGATTTTGAGCAGGCTAACGCCGTTGCATCCCTATCCGTTTCCTCCTCTTCTTCCTCCTCCTCCTCCTCCTCACACTGACGTCCATCCGCTGCTCACAGCCAAGCAACTTTTGTGCACACACTTTTTTTTTTCCTGCACGGGGAAGCGTCCGCCTCGGGCTTTACCGGTAAGCATTGGATCCGTCAACGTACTGCGACTCCCCGGTGTACAGCCCGGACCTCTGCCCGAACATGATCGCGACGCAGGCGAAGCTGGTTTACCAGCTCAACAAATACCACAACGAGAGATGTCAGGCTCGCAAAGCGGCCATCGCGAAGACCATCAGGGAGGTTTGCAAAGTGGTGTCGGATGTGCTGAAGGAGGTGGAGGTGCAGGAGCCCCGCTTCATCAGCTCCCTCAGCGAGATAGACGCGCGCTACGAGGGGATGGAGGTCATCTCCCCCAATGAGTTCGAGGTGGTGCTTTACCTCAACCAGATGGGGGTGTTCAACTTCGTGGACGACGGCTCCTTGCCCGGCTGCGCGGTGCTGAAGCTGAGCGACGGCCGCAAGCGGAGCATGTCGCTGTGGGTCGAGTTCATCACCGCCTCGGGCTACCTGTCGGCCCGCAAGATCCGCTCCAGGTTTCAGACCCTGGTGGCACAGGCCGTGGACAAATGCAGCTACCGCGACGTGGTGAAGATGGTGGCGGACACCAGCGAGGTCAGGCTACGGATCCGGGAGAGGTACGTGGTGCAGATCACCCCCGCCTTCAAGTGCACCGGGATCTGGCCTCGCAGCGCTGCCCAGTGGCCCATGCCCCACATCCCGTGGCCCGGGCCCAACCGGGTGGCGGAGGTCAAGGCCGAGGGGTTCAACCTCCTCTCCAAAGAGTGCTACTCGCTAACGGGGAAGCAGAGCTCCGCGGAGAGCGACGCCTGGGTGCTGCAGTTCAGCGAGGCCGAGAACAGGCTGCTCATGGCCGGCTGCAGGAAGAAGTGCCTGTCCGTGCTGAAGACCTTGAGGGACCGCCACCTGGAGCTGCCGGGACAGCCGCTCCAGAACTACCACATGAAGACCCTGCTGCTGTACGAGTGCGAGAAGCACCCGAGGGAGACCGACTGGGACGAGTCTTGCCTCGGAGACCGGCTGAACGGCATCCTGCTGCAGCTCATCTCCTGCCTGCAGTGCCGCAGATGCCCCCACTACTTCTTACCAAACTTGGACTTGTTTCAGGGGAAGCCGCACTCGGCCCTGGAGGCTGCGGCGAAGCAGACGTGGAGACTAGCGAGGGAAATCCTCACCAACGCCAAAAGTTTGGACAAACTATGAAGCGATTAGTCGAGACATTTTTTTTGGGGATAACACTTCAGAGAAGGACACATGGGATTCTCCGAGCAATGTGAACAAGAAGTAAAGAAGAAAGAGAAAAAAAACAGTAACGAAATAATGCAGCGAGCAAACCACAAAACCCTTTTTAAAAATGGAGCGATTGGGCCCACTGCCAGAGAGAAAGTGAAGGTACATTTTCAGATAAATGTAATTTGCTTTCAGTTGTCTTCTTTAAATGTTTTCACAAAGTGAAGAAACTTTTATTTAAATATATGCACAAAATCGTTAAGTGAAGAAAACTAAATGTAGCGTGCCAAGTTCAATTTTTTTCCATTATGTGACTTTAAAAAGAAATGTTAATAAAATGTTGCAAATTAAATTACAACTTGGCCTCCTGTCTTGGCGTGTTTTGACAGCTGATTTGACAGGCACATCTGTTGCATTTTATTTTTGTGCTATTGTCTGATGAAGAGAATCATTAAATGATTCATTTTGACGAGAGACAGCTGACCTGCAGGGATCAACGCGGGGGAAAGAAAAAAGGGAAGCGTTTGCTAAATTTAAAAAGGAATGTGCACAGCAAACTTTGGGCCATACGTTAGTTTTTACAGTGGCAAGGCTCTAAAGGATTTTCCAATGAATGTAAATCAACGGACTCGTGTTAATATATCGGCCTGGAAGTATCTCTCTGCTTTAACAGCGTCACGCGCACATGTAGGCCCGCAGCGAAACTCGAGCCTTAATTTGATTCCAAATTTTAGTTAACAGTGTTATCTAAAATGTATTGTAGAGTTTTAAAATTAATGGATTATGATACAAAAATCACATTAAAATACACGTGGGTTTTATTCAAATCATAATTTAAATACGTAACACTACATGTTTAAAAACAATTCAGATAATTTCATGCAGTGCTAAATGGGACAAACAAAACCACCTGTGGGGTCAGCAGGCTTCCGTAGTCAACATGCAGCATTATGGATATTAGTCTAGAATTTACTGTATATTATTTATGTAACCAGATCCCCATTTACGTGCAATTTATTTATTCATATTTTTACATTACTTATATCCGTTTACAATAATATTACCAAATCTGGATGATTGCTAATAAGAAGGCCTCGTGCATGTTGTTGTTTTACCCATAGAGAAAGTTTGATCATTTATTTATTCCACACTGCATTTCTTATGTTATTGTGGTGTTCAATTTATTTAGAAAATACTCATGAAGAGAGAAGGAAAAGAAGACATGTAATACCATAGATATTGCAAAGAAAGAAAGAAAAAAACTTTAATTTATTTAAAACAGTCCCAGTGCAACTTCAGACGTCCATCAATCGATGGCTGGAGCTTGAGTCTCCTACCTTTGGATCGATGGCCTTGAAGCTTGGCTCGTCCTCCTCCACCTCAAAGTAGAGCTCCGAGGCGGTGATGGACAGAGTACCTTTCACCACCACGGCCGGAGCCACCAGCTGCACGCTGGTGCTCAGGTTTACTGGGCCTGGAGGACAGACACATGCCGGTCAGAGAGACGGGCTCATGCCGGTCAGAGAGACGGGGGGGAGGGGGGGAGTAGCTGATTTTACGCAGCAAAGGTAAACATATAAAACTCAACAAGGGATTACGCGGAGCTGTTGTTTGCCCGTTAGAAACACAGCGGGGGCCTTCGGGGCTGCACGTGGTTCGTTAATAAGGAGGAGAAGATCAACATGACGGAGACATGAGCGCATGCGTCTATTTGGAAAGCTGAGCATGATTCATGCAGAGATCATGTTTACAACTACTTGAATTGGAGTTGCAGTATATTCAAATAGATAGCTTCTGTAGTTTTTTTTCTCCTGAAATTGATAATCTTGCAATGAATTAATGAGTTCAAGATGAATAAAACATCTCAGGCCTATATCTTGAAACTCATATACGTAAATAAAGGATAAGCAGTGTCCAACTTTGCGACACCAGTCAGACATCGACTGTCAGTCAGGACGCATTGATCGCGGGCGGCTGAATGGAGCTCTGTTTAATCTCTCATCAATCTTAATTTATGCCAGTATGACAATGCGCGCGCGGCTCGGGGGATCTGTGGCTGTTAGCGCTGCGCACGTGAGCCATTGTATCTGCAGATGTGCGCTGCGGAGAAACGAGGCTCGGAGCCCGGCTTGATTTCCCTGAGCACCCCCCTGCACACGTGCAAATGGAATAAACAGAGATATATTTATATATTTACCCCTCTGCCGCTCGTGAACCCCGTGAGTATACTGACATGTTATCCGTGGGTTAAAATAACATATTTTTTTTCTTTTGGTTCCATTCAGTCAAAGACATTCAATTACACCTGAAGCAGAAAGCTGTTTAAAAGAGAAGCTGAAGCTCTGCCGACTGCTTCTCACAGTACACACATCACTTTATTAGACAGGATTCAGCGTTTAATCCTATTGTCCTCCAGTTGCGTTATTTTAACAGCCCTCGGAACCCCATTAATGCAGCTTAGTCTGGTGAGCGCCGTCACTGCACACGAAGAAGAAAAAAATGCGGATTACGCTGCAATCCGATTAGCGGACTAAATTATATTTAATTAGGAATCTTTAAATATCAGACGGATCAAAAGCAACAAAGGACTGGAAACATCGTGAGCTGGATAAAGTATAGTACAAGGTTGTGTTGACGTGGTTTCATCAGCATATCAGGCTCATGAGGGGAGGTTTTATTTAGGATATGCTGCAGATAACGTCCCATTCAGGGAAAGCAGCATCCTGATAAACTGTAAATATGTTGAGAGGGTTGCTGCTGCGTGTTTGTGAAGCAGACCTCCAGGCAGACAGAAACCTGAAAATACTGTTATCACAAGCACTGGTGCCACAATGAAAGAGTTGTCCAGGGGTTTAATGTTGGGTAAGACTTCCAAAAAAAAAATGTTTTTACTTGTACTGAAGGGTTCATATCCAAACAACACTGTGATATTAAAGCAAAACAGCAAAAAAATTGGGGGGAAATATAAAATCCTATGGGAGATCTAACTCACTATTCTCAACAGTGTGCATGTGGAAGATTGTCAGCTCCATGAAAACAACAAGGAGCATGTTTCCTTATTTGTGTTTGAGCTGCAGGAAGGGTGAGCGGGGGCGAGAGAGTGAGACGTTTCTTTACCTGTTAAGTTCTCCAGGTCCTTCTCCTCTAAGGATGACAGAGTGTCATCGTCTCCGTCGAGCAATGTCTCACTCTCCGAGTTTTGATTTCCCAGAGCCTGGTTCCTGATGGACTGCTTGCCTTTGAGAACATCCTCCTCGGACGCTGGAGGAGGGAAAGGGGCTTTATACGTTGTGCCTTTGACACATTTCAGTGTTATGCATATGTTAACCTACAATACACAATACATTTACCCCAGAAAGCATTTTTAAACTTAGTGTCAGTGCGATGTTTGATGGCTTTCAAAAAATCAGTTAAAATAAAATTTGCTCAAACACTGGATTTAGGCGGTTTTTCTCTGTGAAAACAGCAATTCAAAGAAACCACGACAAACAAACCATTTCAGAGGAAAATTTATATTTTGATTGGCTAATTAAAAGTGGTTGTGCTTTAATTTGAGTGATCTTAATTTCAACTGTCTTTAGACTGCAGATACCAGTAAACTAAGAAAAGGCTGTCGTCCATTTAAATCAGTGATTTGACCTCACATTCAATCTAAATGAGAATCCAATATACATGTTCAGAATTGCATTAATTTAGCACCATTTATAAAACAATTGATCTGAGAAAGTAATTTATGAATTTAATGGAATATGTGTTGACTTTCAAAGCGTTTTCGAACAGAAAGAGGTCATCTTTGCTGTGAGCCAGTAGGTTTACCTTCTAATAAAACCCTTTACAAAGCACTGCTGTTCATCCTACAGTCAGCATGAGGAGCCCCGTGCAGGCCGACAAACCGAAAACAAGGAGCAGCACGAAGCAGCCTAAAGACTGACATGATGCAACCCCTAAACGCATCAAAACAAAAACTCCATTTCACACACACATCATTCAAACACATAAAAAAAAAAAAAAAAAACAGGACAAGGGGTTCACACACACACACTCGCCCATTTTGATCTCGACTCGACGTGACGTGAGGTTCCGAATGGATTATTTAAGAAAAAACGTTAATCTGCAACCATTTACAGAGCTCTGCATTCCCCAGTGGCGCTTTGGTGAGGATCCACAGAGACGAGCGGCACAAAGACGAGCTGGCCGTCCTCCCTCTCTGTAAACACGGCTGGCAACACAGCTGCTCCTGTGTGCGTGTTCTCACCGAGCGATCTGCAGAACGCAGTTTTAATCCGGCGAGACGCTGAACACACACTTAGTGGATTTTATTCCTTCATCGCCACCTGAGGGGGAGGTGGAGGGATCGATTGCACTTCCTGAAAATGCACGACCGCATCACGAGGCCACATACTTTTGAAACTGCTTAGAGGAGCGAAGGATAAAAAAAATCTCTTGTCGTGGAAAATATGCAGCTCGCTGATATTTAGAATGGTCTTCCTGTAATTAAGCCTCCCTGGAGGATTCTTTAGTTAGCAGCGCTGAAATTACTACCAGCTCCTCTAATACGTACCACATGTCATTGTATTCACACCAAGCGAGTGGACAGGGGACTTATCACCAGCTTCAAATACAGAGATGCATCTCAACTTCTACGCATTTTTAACCGTCAACGTGCTCGGCTATTCTCGACCCCACTGTCGCACTAACATGCAGTATTAAGACACACACACACACACACACACACACACACACACACACACACACACTCTGATGCAATGCAACCTCGAGGACTGGGCTGATCCATGCTCCTTCTATTACCCGCGAGCACAAGTTATTAATAGTTCCTCAGTATAACACACAGTGAAGTAAGTGCAACACAAATACTGTCCAGTCAGCACGAGTGTAGCGAGGAAAGCCGTTTTGACCGGCGTCATGTCACACATAAAGGAAACGTGCAGATAAGTGACAGGCTACGCGCTAACTTCTCACTCTCTCTTCCTGAAGTGGATAGTTTATTTTTTTTTCTTCCTTTAATTTGACAACTCTGAGGTTTTGGGGTGTGTGTGTGTGTGTGTGGGAGTACAAGCTTTTACCAGTTGGATTTAAAATCAAAATATGCAAGTGTATCATATGGAATTAGCTAAAATGAAGTGCTATAAATAATAACTATGAAAAAAAAAAAACATTTAAGATGCAAACTTACAACTTAATAAAATGGCATCATACTTTTAAAAGATTGCGACGACAAACCAAACGCTCTCGCAGGGCGCTTCAACCTCATCACTCATCGCACAAACGTGCATAAATCCCAACAGGTTACACTTTTCCAAGACCCCATTTCCCGACTGAGAGGTTCAACTACCTGCTTATACAACTGGAGGCGTGCATGGTCACAGCAATTAAATTGTCAGAATTAACAAATTTGTTTTTAACGGGAGCGTAGCCAGGAGTGCGGTCGTGAGGCGAGTATTGATTACCAGAACAGAGACATTAGTCTTCAGGTATTTACTCTGCCACCTCGGGTACACGGGCCCGGACCAGACCAAATCAATCCCCAGAAAAGAAAAGATGGTTCTTTCCAGGCGTAAATGCACAGCAGCCTACTGGAGCTGTGGAAATCATCCTGGCGCAGTATGAATGATAACGGTTGTCCCGACGCTTAATGCAGAAATGCCCATTTTCTCCATCAAATGCAAAGAGATATCCCCCCCTCTTCTTTAAAAAGAAAAATAACTCTTCGCAATAGATCACTCAGTGAAAAATGCTAAATATTTTCCATTGCTTCTAATTTTATGATCAAGCGTGAGATTTGAAAAGTGCAGCCTGCAAGTAGCAAGAAAATTAGGGTAAATGCAGGCTTGATCTTATACTAAATATTTTCTTGGGGGGGGGGGGGGGGGGAGTCTGCATTTTCCCCTCTGCATCTGATGAATATAATTACAGCCAGATATGACCTTTGTGCTCTGTTTGAAAACTCAGCCCTGCATTCTCATCTTGAGCTGCACTTCCGTAACAAATGTCGGGTCGGCTAAAACAAGACGAAAGGTTACATCAGAAAATGGATGCCGGCAGGCTTCAACGTCAAAGAGTTATTTTAATGATATATTCTCGTACTTCAGCCGGAGCGGTTTACTCTCCCCGAGGTAGCAGACCCTTGCAACAACTGCAGGCTGCGGGCTATTTTTACACAAACTTGGCTTTGAAATTGTTATTAGGAATTGTTCTCGTCCCCACCCACCCCCGGTGAAGAATATACACAACACAAAAGCTGAAATAGTCAAATTTAACACCAAATACCTGAATGACACTTTTTTAAAATCAGCTAATAAGAAGTCAACGACCACAAATGACGTCCTGAACGAGCTGAATGGAAAACGAGGAGGAATTAAGACGGAGAGCAAGTCGTACGCAGCAGAAGAGCAGCGAGCAGCTGGCCTCGGCCTCCAGCTGCAGCCATTACTGCGGACCAGAAGTCTCCCAGGATCCCCAACACTTATTTCTTTAAGATCACATTCGTATTGACTCCTGTCACACCTGCCATTCGTCTTCGGGGATGATGTCACATTTAAGGGGGACTTTTTTTCCGCCGGCAACACATTGAGTACAATTTTGGTCCATAAACGGCCGTTTGCCGGCGAGAGCGTTTGATTGAGCTGGTAAATGTCGGTCCGGCGTGACGATGATTGCAAACCCCGGTGTGTGTGCGCTGGATTCCCCGTAGACATGAGGGATTAAGTGCACTCTAGGAGAGAAATGTGACTCCCGGTGTTAATGCAGGGACATGTGTCATTTAGATATTGTGGTTGCAAGTGACTGCTGGGAATGTTAAGTTGCTCTCGCATTGGCGTTTATTGAAAATCGGCACCTGTCTTTACAGGGAAGTGCACGGGAACAATGAAAAATTGACCGGCCTTATTCAAATACTGACTGAAAAAGGAATCAATGCTGCTGGTTTAAATGAGAACGCGCTACGTTTGGTAGAAGCAGAGTATCGACAACGGTGTGTGTCCATACCCCATTAAGCTTTCCCACATCTTAAGAGGGTCACGATACAATGATGTTTGGTAGACTGCAACTTGTGTTTACTTGTGTAATATTTAAGCTCAAGGACCAATACAATTTATTAGATTCAGTTAATAAATTAATTGTACACCTCAAAACACATTAGATTTGCACTATTCTATTAGGTTTTCTCTGATTTAACAAACAATTATGTGAAGAAATGGATGAAAAAGGCATAAATCCCCAAATTATCCTTCAGTCAAATGAAGGGAACACATTATAGGAGCATGAATGCTACTTACCACTGATATAAGCCACTGTTATGCAGCAAAGAAAAAAAAAAGAATAGACAAAATTTCACA
Organism: Cottus gobio; assembly: GCA_023566465.1. Lineage (NCBI taxonomy): Eukaryota > Metazoa > Chordata > Actinopteri > Perciformes > Cottidae > Cottus > Cottus gobio. The sequence continues at coordinate 21,291,825 of CM042219.1, forward strand.
TTTCATTCATAGCCACTTAGCTCAAAACTGAATTTCTGAGCTAAGCATGCGACAGCAACACAGTTGTTTATTAGTCCAGCTTTAATGGGAGGCGGAGTATGAAACTGAAATAGAAATGAGGGTGCTATTTCACCGTCTTGGGAAGACTCATTGTTATTACAGTGTACCTGGTGCTACCACAGAGTGAGTAAGAACGGGGGCGTGCAGCCAACAGGAAGTACTCGGGCTGGATGGGAACTGACCGTGTTCGGCCGCGGCTTTGAGCGTCGCCCCCGAGTGCGTGGATCCGGAGGGGTTCCTGATGAAGCGCCGTCGCCGCCTTAAATCGTCCTCCCAGTAGTCCAGGCGCCAGAACTCCCTCGGCCGGCTGCAGCGAGACAGAGGTAGCACATGTGTTAGCGATTACCAGCCAGCGTGGTATAGCAGCCCAGCATTAGCGCTCGGTCCGAGCAGGCGCACATAAAGACAGCATTGTGTTTGCTGTGTGTTTTGTTTTTTTAAAAACCCCACAGAGAAACTCTTTAAAAACATTTGACTTGGACACAAGCTTGCAGCCCGAATCCTGGTACTTGACAATGACAGTATCTCCATCTCCAGAGAATAAGGTGCTCCCCTTTTTTTATTCACTTTTCCCCCTCTCTCTCTCTGTGTGTGAGATGGAGCTCTGAGGCCATCACAGTGGAAGGAGCAAATGCCAGCGTGATCATTTTCCAACACACTTCTGTGGCACATGCCTCCATTCGAGGCTCATTTCAAGCCCAGCAGGATACCTCTTGTCAGGGCTCATGGCTCGCAGGATAAGGAGAAGGCCATTACAAACACACAGGAGGGGGGGGGGGGGGGGGTGGATAGCATTACCAATATTAATCAATGTCTACAGCACCCATTTTTCTTTCCAATTTACATCTCCCTTTACCAGGCCCGGTCAGTAAATCATTCGGCTCTCAAGGCAAAGAAAGTGTTAACTTTTAATGAGGAGCCATCGCCACATAGCATTGTGCTTGTACACTGTGTACCTGTCTATAATGAAATATCTCTTCTATTTCCGAAAGTGGTTTAATTAAAACATAATCTGAAATATCCATTACTCGTGGCTCGGAGGCGCCACAAAGCGTAATAAAATCTATTTTCTTTCATTACATGAGCAATTGTTTCTTTTCCAGATTAAAAGGGTTTTGAAGTTAAATAACTTTTTAGTGCAAAACAAAGCACAAAAATCCACTTTTTTTTTAAACTGTAAAAACAGCTTGTGCGTTAATGGTTAACAACTCAGACGGGAGGGAAAAACAACATGCAGGTCTTCAGTGAGACTAAATCGTCATTTTACTTGTACTAAATGTTCTCATGAGGAGAACAATTCCAGGAAATAAGGAAATAAGCCAGAGTCCAGTCCTGGAGTTCATTTTGTTGGTATTTGTTCATTGCAGATATTCCTAAAATCCACTACAACAACTGGCCACGGTTTCGTAAAATACTGTAAATCTTTAAAATTCTGCTGAGCCAGCAGGATCGACCCTCATGAATCACACAGTATATGAAGCTACCTACAAACCACGTGGGGGCAAAATGGTTTTTACAATCCGCAGACTAACCTTTTTGAAAAGAATGAAAGCACACAAAAAAAACGATTTAACCGATTCGAAATCTATCTAAACTAATAAAAACAAAACCATGACCAGGTTATTCATAACTGGCGGCTGTGTATCCTGTGAAGGTGTAAAAGACACAGTTTATGGTTCCAGTGGCATAAACTATGACGGGAGAACCCCTCCATGCTTTATGTGATCTACTCTTGAACGCCGCTCCGGCCGGGGGCTCCTCACAAATCTTCAGTCCAACACCAATGATCACACAGGGGCCTCTAAAAGAGGGAAAGGAGCTTTACGCAAGAAAATAAATACAATTTCCAACGAGTCCTTTAAACCCCGGCGTGCCCCGGCTAATGAAAACCATTGATTATTTGATTTATACAGAAGAAATGTCTCAAAATGCTTGGTGACGAGTGGAGGGTCGCTCGAGTCTGGATGTAAATTCAGTGCCTGGAAAGACAATCGAGACCAAGATATGGCAAGCGGTTTGGGACATTTTCAAAAACGGCGTGAATGGGAATGTAGATTTTGTGCATTCAGAGCCGTGAATCAAGAGTGTTAAGTTGGAAAGACTCTAGGGACGCGGGTCTGTGCACCAGCAGATCTCCCACCGGTGACAAAGACCCTGCTCCATGTTTGTGTGCGATAGTCTCCCAACGCAAATGGCCACTTCATCATCCTGCCTGCAACGGTATTCATCTATGAAAATAATTATCAAGGTTGTGCACGGCGCACAGCTCCGAATCAGGACGCACTCGTCTCTCATCTCATGGAAGAGGGAGGGGAGGGGGGGTCTGTCTGATTCACACAATACACATTAATCCATCAGGAGGGGAACCATTGGCTGCTGTAATTAGTCAAAGCATGTGGGGGGGTGGGGAGGGACCACCTCTGCCAGTCATATTCATCTAGCGCACCATGAACGGGCGACAATGGAAGTCCTAATGATGGGGTGCTGGAAGAGGTGGACGCGCGATGAAAGATACCTCGTCATCAATCCCCGACGAGCGCGCCGCCGTAACAAGAATGGAGACGTACGGCGCTCTGCAACCCCCACGCCGCACGCCGAGTGTGTTTCCACAAACACGATAAATTATTCAGAGCTCATCCATCCTCCCAGGGCATCCGTGGCAGAATTTACTGAAGCACCATTCTTCAAAATAACAACAATTAAAATAACAAAAGGGGCCGGGGTCGCGCCGCGGCTCACGCCAACCACTTGTGTAATTAGTAATTAGTTTGGTCATAAAAAGGTGTCTGGAAGGCCGGCCCATAAACCTGAAGTGACTGTGGTCCGATGATGAAAGTGGGGGAGAGAAAATCTGATGGAGAGAGAGCATTTAAAAAGGTATCTGGGCTAAACTTTGTGTGTGTGTGTTTGTGTGTGTGTGTGTGTGTGTGTGTGTGTGTGTGTGTGTGTGTGTGTGTGTACAAGCTCTGAGATTGTGTGTACTAAAGATAATTTGTTGAGCCGTTCTAATGTCGACCACATTGGCTCCTGATGAAACAGAGACCGGAAAAGAGTTTTATGTGAAGTAGTAAACAGTGATTACCTTTATTTTTTTATTTTTTCTAACATGGTTTGGATGCTCTTCAGGGCTCTGGAGTTGTATATTTGAGTTTACCAATACAAAAGAAGGAAATGGGGAAGTTCCTCTTGTTATGTGGCCCTGATGCTTTTCCACTAATCAGGTAACAAAACAGTTACGCCTTCAATTTAACAAACTTTGCTGCTGTGCTCTTTAATATTTGTATTGCGCTTCTATACATTGTCCACTGACTTCAAAACAGAGCAGGCAACCAAAGACGTACAAAACAAATGGTTTAATTACGAGCTAGTTCAGGATTAGTGAAATGCTTATTTGGAAAGACGAGCGTTTAGAAAAGTGAACTACGTTAACGATGTCGTCCAACACATGGGAGCACACATGTATACATCCCAGTATGAGTGGTTTACAGAAATACATTCAATATAACTCTATAATACCAATAGTTAGTCAGAATGTTATTGTTATTACTAGAACCTAATACGAAAAATGCATCAGAAATATACACCTTTCTTTTTTATGCATTAATCTTATACACACGTCTCTATATTTGTTCTTTCCTTTGGTGACTATTACAGTATCCTGCTGCACCACCCTCATTTCCCTCGAGGGGTGTTAAGGTTTAATCTTGTCCTAAATATAACACTAATCTGGCATTAAGAAACACTAAAATAAACAATCCCAATCCACTTTCAGGTCGCCTCTATTAATCATGGTGTGTTATTGGGATTATCAAACGGCCGGTTTAAAACATGTTAATAGATTCTCTCCGCGGGTCCTGAAGTTTCAGAGCGCTGCTATTCATATGGCACAATTGTTCATTTGCTGACAAGGACAAATGACGCCCATCCATCAAGATTCAATTAGACAGCGAGGTTTCAGAGACACATGCATCAGTTTTGGGTTTATGTTTTGGAGGGTGGGGGGTAATCCCAGTTTTTAAAAGTTTCTTTTATTTTTCAAACGGACACAAGAAACTGATATTAGAAGAAAAGCATCAGATATCCTTCTTGGCTGTTTCCAGCTGTGGGAGAAAGGGGTGAATACGGAGGGGTAGAGGGAATGTTACCCTTTCTGAACGGGTTTCCCTCTAAAGCATTTGATGGTATGTAAATGATAAAATGACCTCTATCACAGCGAGCGGGATAAGCGGAGGGAATGTGCTTTCATATATCACCACAAGCGACCGCTCTTCGGCACAAACAGTCATTCATAACCGTTCTGCAAAATTAATTTGGGTACAGTCAATGAGAGCCGCATATGCAGAGGGCATTTCTCCCCTTCCTGATTTTATATTAATGCCAGTTCCCATTGGCGGCCCTCAAATTGCTCAAACATTGCTGCTATCCCCAAGATCATTTTGCTTTGATTTGCATAAACCATGTGTTTAGAAGAAACGGGAGAGCGGCGGTAGATTGAGATTTGTCATGTTGAGGACTGGTTGCTTGAGCGCCGGCTCTTTGTCAAGCGCTGGCAGCGATCACGTCGATGGCATCTCCAGACTCAAATTAAAATGAAACAGGACCAAATACCTTCCCGCGGAAATCGTTTGGCATGATTAAGTCCCGGAGAAGTGATTTTCTACATGTGCATTAATGCCGTGCCTTCCCACTCCGATGAGGTTCGCAGGGGGCCTTCTACATGTGTGTGTATGTTAATTCAGCCTCAGCTAATGTTGTTGACGACGCTCACCAGAGGTAACGTCAGGGTCAACACTTCCATCTTCTCCCCTTAAACGACAGCGCGTGGATAATGTTGGCCATCCTTATTAATCCCAAGATTGAATCATTTAATTTGTGTATTTGTTTATATGAATTTAAAAAAAAAAGCAGGATCCAACACTACAACAGATCTGGGATGAAGAGTTGTAAAACACATATTTAGTAAAAAGTATGCACTTGAAAGTATGAAATGTTTTTAATTGTTTACACTGTAGAAGTAAAAGCATGTCAGTTTTAAGCTGCAAGTGAATCTGTATGTATTTCATGTAATGCTACATTCTTGCTATTGTCTTTTTTGTTGAGAAGCTTATTGTGTTTCATATTTGAAAAGCTGCCAATAAGTTCTTATTTTAAAAATGTACTACCAATCTAAAGCTATACATGAGCTGAGGAACTGGACCACACTGAGACAAAGTCCATGTACATTCACATCCTTTCATCTCTCTCTTTAACTCCCCTTTCACTGAATTTGTTGCGAACACACAAGAGTGCACACTCTCATTACTGAGACAACACAAGCACCTTCCACTCCTCCCAATTAACTCCAATTTATCCAAGAGCTTTCAAAAAGCGATCTGGAAAAAAAAAAATAATAAATAAAGGCACTGATATTGCATCTCTGCAACATCACCGGCTTGCGAGGATCAAAGCACTCCCATGGGTGGGAGGCAAAAGGCTTCAGACTCCCCACAATGCAGTGCAGCCAAATGAAATAATGCAAATCGAGCCCTAATTACCACCAGCTTAGTGTGCAGCTTCCAATTAGCAGCAATTACACTCACGGTGTAAATTCACCAACAAAAAGCCAGACAATCACACACTAATTATATCAGATTTCATGGGAGGTAAAGGAGAAAGCATTGTGTTTCATGTGGTAGTAAATATTGACCAAAAACCAGAATGTTTAACATGCGCTAAATTGCGCATTTTCAACTCAAAAGAAAAATGTTGCACTTGATTTTATTGTTAAATATGAAAATAGCTTCACGGTTTGCATTATTAGAATTATCTCACTGCATAATAAATAGTGTGTACAGACCCTCCACGCTACATCGCTAAAGTGGTACCATCTGTATTTTTGATAAAGGGTCACATTTCTCCTGTGATTTTGACAACATGCATTTAAGGCCATTTATCACCACTACTGCGAGGTAATGAGGGCAGCCACTGGACCGCAGTTGCATAATTCTGCCATTACTGGCCCATTGTAATAATCTCCTGACCTCTAGCTTTCAGAGCTGAACTTGAATGGTGTGACAAATCTGAACAAATACCCAACGTTTCCAAAACAAAAACAGAGTGGAGGAGCTCAAGGTCAGCTGAGACTGGGAGTCGGAGGAGGGGCTTAAACGTAACAATACACATGAGCCCATGTTGTAACCTCAAATGTCAAAACCAGTCAAATTCACGAAAAACACTTATTTTGAAATATACTATTTTAAACTTTAAAAAAAAGCAATACATTCCATCTTATTTTATCATTTTTAAACAAAAAATGTGTAAAAATGAAAGTGATCTTGCCTGTTCAGTAAGTATATACTTTATAAAACAATCTCCATTGAACTCTATAATAGTCTGTTGTGAGTCCAGCTTCAGGACTACAAGGCTCGACAATCTCATCGAGCGAGACTGTCTGCTATTCATGAGCCCCTCCTCCCCTCTCTCCATCATACGGCTGTGCTCATTATACAGCACTTACATCGCTGTGTGCGTGTGTGTGTGTGTGTGTGTGTGTCTCGCTCAAGTGCAGCAATTCCTTTGCAAGGTGATTGAGACGATCATATAAACAGAAGTCTGACTAACTATAATGGCGATGTAGTTATCTCTTTGTTTGAGAAAATAATCTAACAGAGAGAAGAGGAAATCAGCGCTGAAGTCTCTCTTGAATTATAAATAGTATCTTCTTCCAGGGATTTATTATGTTGCTGGTATTGTGGATTTTATATTGTTAAATATTGCCTTGTGAACATCAGACATCGTACTCTTTCAGCTTGATCACAGTTTTGAATTGCTTGTAATTTTACGAGGCTTTGTATAGCTACATTCTTATTCTGTTTTCTTTAATCTCCCAGCCCTCTACCGAGTGTTTATCTATAAACTGTACACAAAATCACTCCAGCATAAATACAAAAAGGTCCAAGCATCTATTATCAATGTCAGTTCTTAACATCACAGATCTCGCACATTGAACTCTCCCGGCCTGATCCTCTGGAGGTGTCGCTGAACTTGAACTCAGACTCGGGAAGTAAATCTACAGCTGAAGATCTACGAGGGAGGGACGATCCTCAGTCTTCCACACATGCCGGTATTTTATGTGGCCTTTTTCCTGCAAGAAAGAGCTGGATTCTAAAGATAAAGGCCATTTTTTGGCAAATGGCGAAAGTAGCAAAATAAATGACCTGCTGGTACCACGGTGTAATTACAGTGGCTGGAGGAATACCAATCTATCACGAGGGAGGGGGCGAGGGGGGGGGGCTGACATGCTGCAAAGGGGTTAGTCAAAGGAGATAGCCTCTGACTAACTACTGGCCCCGGACAATCAATACTCTGCAGATATTGCATTCAGGGAGAAAGGAAAAAAAAGAAAAGAAAGAAAGAAAAAAAAAGCCCTAAAAACTTCCCAAATGGCTTTCCATTCAGATATTGATCAGCACCCTTTTATCATGACCTTGCTCCACCAAGGCCGTATACTTTCTTAAGGGCGTATGAAACTCATAAATCTGAGAGTTGCTAGAGTCGCAGTGGGCCTGTGAGCAGCGAGGCAGGGCGGCAGCACGGTGTAATTGGTCTTTCAGGGATGGCGGCCCTCTTTCATACTTCATAACAAGGATCCCATTACCTCCCTGAGCAGCGAGGAGGAGGAGGACGGACAATACCGATGCCGTTAAAATCGAAGAAGCGGGTCTGAAAGATGTAAAGAGGTTAGTGGAAATTGGTTGAATTTGAAAAACCGCTCGTCACTTCTCACCTCCGGTGTCCGTGACGCTCACCGAGTCATACGGCTGCTAGTTTACAGCCGGGACTCACAAGTTTGTAGGTCATTTTAATAAATAGAAATGATCCGGTCAAATTCACATATTTGTGTGATTAAATAAGGAAATTAAACAAAATTGGTGCGAGGCTTGATATTAAGTATATTTACTGTCAAAATAATATTACCGGCTATGATGCAGCGTGCATCCCAAAGAGAAGAGTAGCCAACACTTTAAATAGTATTTAAATACACGTCACTTTAACACATTACACTTTCACATACACCTACAGTACACTTGTCTATACTGTTATCTCTTTGTCTGTGCACTTTATTTTATATCCTACTGTAAATTGCATGTTTCCATTTCTGCACTGTGTTGATTGTTGTTTGTCTAATGTATGCACAGCCCACCAAGACAGATTCCTCGTATGTGCATCACAACTGGAAAATAAATGGTTCTGCATCTGATTCTGAGTTAGAGGAAAGGTACAATTGCTCACCATCTATTACTACAAGTGGTAATCAGAACCATTTATTGCCATGTTTGTTTTCACATTCAAGGAATTTGTCCTGGCGGAAGGTGCATAACATTTAACAATAAACAGAGTGCAATAAATGGGAATGGATGAATGAATATTTACAATTGAACAGTAGAATATAAAATGAAAGTTAAAATAAGATAAAGTGCACGGTAAACATGCAATCTGGATCAAACGGACAACCCAAAAACATAAGTGCTCATATCCACAACAATGATTAAAAGTCCAGTTTTAACTGAACCACTTGCCTTTTTCTTATCTTTTTTTACATTTTAAAATCTCGGTCTGACCTGCAACACTTAGCCATGCGAACACATGGACATCATCAGCTGTTAATATGTTGCAGCATGACACTTTGTTACTATTCCGTACGGCCCCAGCCACTGTACTGTATATACAGTGGAGGTAAATGTTATCATTAAGGCCATATTCTATTCCATATCCATGAGCCACTGCACGGTAGGGCCTTCGTGGCACGTGATTTTATGCAGCTGATGGAACGCGAGTCTGTCAAACGGGAACGTTCTCCACAGAGACTTGAGGAACATCCTTTGTGTCCCCTTCACAACTTTTCGGTCCCAGCAGATGCCCGTCAGTGTGCATGATGAATGAGGTGGAGGGTTTCACATCGAACCCGTTTAAGGACTTTAGCGTCGGAGATCCCCGCGTGATACGCAGAGTCTCGTTTACAAGAAGAGGAGCGTAGCGGCGGCCCATGCGCCGCTCCGCGCAGTATGTTTATGCTATATGTTTATGACTGCATCGAGGCAGATGGATGAAGGAAAACTCGAGCCGCCGGCTAATTGGTTTTGAAGGAGCCGGGGCTCGGACTAAAGGAAACAACTGTCTCTGCTTCGGAAGAGACGGGAGCTGGGGAGCGCCGCAGCTGCCGGCGCTCAGCACATCGGGTCATGTTGGGGTTTAGATTGGACGTATTTATAAGCAAACCCAAAGCTATTATCGGTTATGAATGATCCGTTAAGCACTGGACTGTTTAAACTGTGACATTTTGTCTAATTTCAGAGATTATCTCGTTTAAAGGGGATTAAACAACCAGCAGGATTTACCGTCGGTGAAATATTTAGCTGTAGAAAATGTGTTCGGAACAAAAAGGATTAGCTACGAAGATTAGAACAAACATAATCATCATAAATGTTTAGAAATGAAGCAATTAGAAAATCTGCTGCATAACTCAGAATCAGGAAAGATTGGGGCAACAGTGTTTATTCTTTTCGCAAATACAACAAAAAGGCAATCTGATGATCAGATAAGTCGGCAGCTGCAGAGTTTTCCACCCAGCAAACAACCTTTTACTTTCAGATTTGTGCGATCACTCATCGCCACGGTTTAGTGCGCGCTGCAGCGAGAGGAGAGGATGTGGAAAGAAATGCCTCGTCTTTGTCTCCATCTTAACTTTTGATGCCTCGGTAACAAATATCTCTCTCCATCATCCTCCGTTCCATCCATCTCCCCCTCCGTCGGTCTGTCTTCCTGCCCCTCACGTGTCACGCATTTCCGAGAGTCAGAGTACTCTAAACAGTTATGTTCTTGTTTCCTATGGTTATGATCTGCACTGACGTGCCGGAGTCCCATTTCCTTCTTCAGCTGTGCGTGCACACTTCACGTGCACAGCGTGTCCATAAAACATGCACGCGAGGCAGCGCCGACATTGAGCAGACCTCGGCGTTAACACATGCATTACATTCAGTATTATGTATCATAATTGTGATTTAAGTCTGGAATGAAAGCACACGAGTAGAGATGAATCGGGCTGCCGTACTTTCTCATGCAATCATTTATTTAAAGAAAAAAAAAATGCTATGTGAACATAAATGTCCTAACTGTAGTCAGCATAACTGCTGTATGTTCAGGGCATAATTAATTGATTCCTCGGGCGGGTGATACAGCTGCAGTCCAGGAGGAGGCTCAACGAGGAGAGAAAACTAACAAGGCTGCTGGAATACAGGACAATGAGCAGGAGAGCTGCAGTCATACGCTTTAACAACCGACTAGTTAATGAACTGAAGATGTATTCAGGGCCCTAAGAGTTCACTTTTTAATATGCATTAAATAAATAAATGCATGTTCTTTTTAGTAATTAGTTTTTGTAATTGAGAAATTCCTTTGTCATTTTAAGGGCTTGCATTTTCAGTAGGAGGAAGTGTCGTCACGTATTCAAATAAAATGTCAAGTTTGACTCATTTACAAGAAAAAAAGTCAAACATCTCCTAGTTTCAGGTTATTAAATGCGATAATTTTGCTTTGTTCATCAATAATTAGGGTATCGGTGGTCGATACTGCGTTAAATACTCGTACTCGCATCGGTTTCAATGGCCGATACCAAGAACCGATACTCACTCAACAGTATTTCACTACAACAAACTGGTCGCGCTTTGTGGAGAAGCAACCCCGTGGCGGAGCCGGAGACACTCTTCTCTGTCTCAACTGTCTCAACAGTCTCAACTTCTGAGCAGCCAATCACGCTATCCAAGTCGTTTTGCCGTCCAATCAGATGGCCAGTTTGTCTCAACAGCAGAATCTGGAGCCGCCATCTTGGATCCTCGCTACGCAGCGCTCACTTCTTTCAATAGACAGGAGAAAAGTGAGACGCGAGTACAATACAAGACTTTATCGATATTGTGCTTATTAACCGGTGTTGCATACGTGTGTATGACATATTAGTGCTCATATTAGTGCTCTTGTTGGTGGCTGACAGCCCCGGAGTTACTTGTAATCAGTCCGTCCCAACGCGACGCAAATGTTTCGCGCGACCAGATTACATGTAAAGTCTATGCACAGACGCGTGTGGTTGCGACAGACGCAAATTTACGCCGGCGGCACGTTAGACGCGAGAGTTGAAATTTTCCATATTTAATACATCTATAATTGAGAAGCTCTGCGCGTCATCACCGCCGTCCTGCCGGTTTGAATCAAACGGCTGCTGATCCACCAGAAGCAGCGCTGGCAGCGGCCTCATTCAGACGCTGTTGTGCGGCTACGGATGATATTATTGTAGCCGAGTGTCTGTTGTGTGTCTATATTTGTAATTCTAATAAAATGAAAACACGCTGCAGGGTAACTTGAACCACGTTTTTATCTCCTTCACACACGTATATCCCACAATTCCACTCCTCTTTTCCTTTCCGTTTCTCCCTCCACAATAAAAGCACCGGAAACATAACTTGGAACACAGCTTCCTATATAATTGCTCGATCCCTAATATTATCGCTTACATTATGAACCCGGACACGGGGCGTTTTATGGTCCGACATTAGAGGGACTTCCACAAGAAGTTTAAAGCTTGGGATAGCCTTCTGTTAATTTTGTACTATAGGCTTGACATAATCTGCAGAGGATAAAATAAAATATGCCTCCAAATTAATTGCACTTTCATGGAGACCAAATCTAAGAAGTATCGGTATCGGTACTCGGTATCGGCAAGTACACAAATAAAAATATCGGTATCGTATCGGTTTGTAAAAAATGGTATCGTTGCATCCCTATCAATAATGAATACCTTCGGGCATTGTACTGTTTGAACAAGTAGAGTTGGTCTGCAGAAAATTGGGATTCACCAATTTCTGACATCACACACTAAACAATGAATCGAATAAACGCAAAACAATGCAAAGTTGACAGCTAGAAAAAAAGAATCGTAAGCTTTAATTGGAAAAATATTAAAACCATTAATTAACCACAATGAAACAAATATATATGAACTGTTTGTGTCATAATCAAGCATGAATTCCAAACACTCGCTGGTTCAAGTCTCAGAGATGTTATTATTTACTTTCCTCTGTTTTTATCACCGCTAATTAGTCATTTCAGGCTTTGGATTCTTGGCCTGACAAAACAAGCAATTTTGAGATATTGTGTTGGGCAAAGGAATATTGTAATGAGCATCTTTCGCCAAGAAAAATGGAATAATTGAAAGAAAGATAATCCCGATATAAATTCATAATGAAAACAGTTTATTGCAGACTTAATAATAGAATGTATATAGTACTTGCTCTGCTCTTTCACTGCCCATGCATCAAATACACTGCTGTTTATCTGATAGGGATATTGTGGAAAAGAAACAATATTTCCTTTACTAAAATGAACAAATAACCCAAGCGGTAGGACAAAACCCTCCTCAGAATATTTTTATATTATTTTGTATATTAGTGGATAAAAAGCAAAAGCCTTTTCCAGCTGTGCACGTTCTGCTCCGGCTTCTTTCCCTCAATAGTGCGCTGGAGAAATGACATAGCACAAGATAAAATAGTAATGCTAATATCAATAGTTTGTCCATTACAGGTCAGCTAACTGTCCGGCAGAACAGTTACAAAGCTGTTCTTTTTCGATCTCACAAGGCCGATCAATACGGGGGCATACTGTTTCAATTTTGCCGGCATTGATTTTCTCTATAACACTCCAACCCTGAAGCATTCGTCTTTCTGAAGGAAGGAAGATTTGATTTACTGAAGAAAAATTGGAGTGCACATCACAAAGATTTTTTGCCGAGCGGGAGTGTGACATGCCAAAAGATGGATGTCCCTTGGCTGGGAAGCCTCTAGCCTAAGGGCGTCCATTAGAGCAGTGGTGCTGCAGAAAATGAGCTGCTTATATGAGGGAGGAGGAGCGCAGGGAGAGGAGTCTGTGTTTTAGGGGGACTGGCTCTACGTGAGGATTGTTGGAATAAACCGGAGATAAAAAAAAAAAAAGGATGCTGATGTTGGCTTAAAAAGGAAAGGCGACAAAGTAGGAAAACGGGAAAACTCCAGAGAATATACCGAAACCTCTTCATTTTGAATAATGCTTCCAGGCTGGCTACGTCGGTAGATTGTCAACAGCAGCTCTGGATTCAAAATAAGCGTGCACACTGCTTCTACGTCACACCTTTTTTTAGCTGCAGCCACCTTCCTTCTACTTCCCTCACTTCCTGCACCCAGAGTGAATTTCCATGGTACATTAGTCAGCCTATTAGAATGCAATGAAGAGAAGGTATGAGAGGGGGAAAAAGAGGAGAGTAGAGCGAGTCCCCAGAGATCGGGAGTTGGCGTTCTCCATCATCTGCCCTCGTCTCCCCTCTCTGTCAGTCGACTTTGTCTAGGTGTCATATACATGAAAGATGATTCCTGACCCAAATAAACACCGCAGAGGTCTGGATGCTCAGTGGACCCAAGCTCAAAGAAAGAGGAAGACGAAGAAAGAAAAAAAAAAACCTGTGATGAGCGATGAGGAGAGAAAAAAATGACATCTGCCAGTTGTTTCATTTGTGGCTATCTCGCTAGGTGTTCATTTACTTTCTTCCCCCCTCCCTCAAACAGACAGCAGGCTGGCATGTTGAACACCTGAGTCTCGAGGCACCGGGACAGAAAGGTATGGGCGAACAGGTAGTCGGCCTGGCCGTGGATCCGTCTACGCCTCGACACCAGATGACAGACAAGGGCACAAAAAAACGATAGATAGCACCTCTTGTCTGGTGGAGGAAAATCCTCCCTGGACGGCCTGTGATACAACTGTAGTAGATAGTTAAACAAGAAAGGGCAAAGGACAAGGAGTGGGAGAGGAGGAGAAAAGAAATTGTATGTTGAGGGGAAGCGAGAGAGCGAGAGAGAGAGAGAGAGAGAGAGAACCGCAGACGAGGCAGGGGAATGGAAGAGGGAAAAATCACCTAACACCTCTTTTCTCCCGAGGCCGGGGCCGCTGTAAGCTGGATATTAAGACACAAATTGCATTCAGGCGGGTCACACTGTGTCAGAAGATATTAGATGCCTGCCGTGAGGAAACAACAATTCCCATCAGCTTGTGAGAAAATAATATTTTCATTTTCAGACTCTTTATTGAATGGAAACTTTGGGGAATACGTTTTTATGGCGTGTGAGCAGGCGGGCAACAAAAGGTCGTAATCATAGCCGCGTATTGTCTTTGTGTTCCAGGATTTCATTTTCGCAGCTGGAAAAGGCATCGCGTGTATCCCAGCTTCCCCTCCAATTCGTATTCACAGGCGGGCTTGTTGCTGCATCACACGTTGGTGCCGTTGTATTTGGGGAATTAGGGAACAAACATCTCTTATATTAGGACGCTTGCAGGCATGCAGGTGTGTGCACAAGTTGCTTTTTCCCCCTGTGTCCATCTTTTCCTTTTCCTTGTTCTTTTTTTTGGGGAGTTTTCAGCACCAGATGTTTCTCCAGTGCCCGCATACCACGGGGCTCTGGTGCGTAGCTGCACCACCTGACCTTCACAGTAATTGACCAAAAATATTGATGTAATGGCACAGGACTGATTGTGATTTATTAAAAGAGCGCTGCACTCCAAGGCCCAGTGCCAATGGCTCCCTGCGCCCATCGGCAGCCATTAGGAAAACCATCAATAGCGCAACGGCATAAAGGGCCAGTAATGGGGGGGACTTTTCTGGCCAGGGCTCATAGAACACAATCTCCATAGCAAATAGCCTGGTGTGAGAACACATGAAGACTAATAGAAAAAAAGAGAGATGGAAGTAGATACACCATATCCTGATGTAAGAGGGAGAAAAAAACAGAAAAGAAAAAACAAAGGCAGCCGGAGACAGAGTCCTGATCCAATAGCAAACTAACCCTCGCCAGACGAGTGTCTGGAGAGTTGGCTCAGCCTAACAAGCGAGAGCCAGCGGCCGTCTCTCCAGCTCACCATTACCCACTACCTGCACAAACAGCCATCATTAGGGAATAGCTGCATTGGATTCTGCAGCCTATTTGGCGAAACAAACAGGGAGGATAGGGTTCCCTCTGTTCTTAATGGGAGCGGAGCTGTTTAAATGGCTTTCATCTCGCTCTCCCAGTCAATGCATCATTCAGCCCACAGCTGACGTTTTCACCTTTGCAAATCTAATTTAATCAAAGCCATGAGTATCGGGGGATGAGAAAGATTATGATGAGATTAAAACCATTACAGTGGTTTGAATAATTTCAAGGCTGAGAGAAATTACATGCAATGAACACGGTTCATGAAAAAAAAAAAAAAAAAACTAAACAGGTCCATCCTCTTGATTAAAAGGGTTTCTCTGCAAGGCTCACTCAGTCTCTGAAATACCATTGCGTAAGGGGAACACAATATAATTGTGATAAAATATAGAAACAAAAGGATTTCTTGTCATTTTCACATTTACAAAAAAAAAATCAAACATGTACATGGAATGCATTGTGTGTGTGTGTGTGTGAGTGTGTGTTTACACTGCTATCTTTGTGAGGACCACCGAGGCTTATTAACCATTGGACTGAGGACCAAAATGCAAAGTGGGGACAATGTGTGTGTGTGTGTGTGTGTGTGTGTGTGTGTGTGTGTGTGTGTGTGCGTGTGTGTGAGCCTCACCACCACATATTTTCTTCCACCATTACACTAAATTCTAAAATATTTTACAAAGTCAAGTTTAATATCAATCTCACTTCAAAAGGAACACAACAACAATATAAAAACCCTTCATAATGAGCTTTTGCTTTTGAGACTTGTGCGTTTTACCTTTTGGAAGAGCTTCCCCAGGCGCCATGCTTGTCGGTCAGGATGTTGACTATCTTCTGGATGAGCTGCGTGGCGGTCATGTGGTCGCGGTACTTGGCCGCTCGGATCAGATGATCGCACATCTTCTCCTCGTCTCGCTTCTCCGCTGCGTACTGAGCGCAGTTGGACTAGGATACGAGAGAGAAACGGTGGATTACACAATCGGTAAGTGAACACAAGTGTGAATCACAAGTGTGTACATTGCAAAGAGGTGCACAAATGTGTCAAGAGACTGAATTATATGATGTGTAAATTAAAACTTGTGGAACATATGTGTCAAAAGCAGTTCTATAGGAAGGTTCAATGCAGACACACAGAAACTCCACCCTGAGTCCAAGCAAATGAAAAGCACGGGGTCATTTCTGTCCTCATGTCATGTTGATTAATAACAGTGGACACGCATTTACTAATGCCCTCCGGCACGCCAAATCACATACCCACAATGCACAGGGAGGACATTTTTCTCTGTCGGAATTTGTTATCAGAATGGGCCTTTGAACTCTGCAGCGATGGGAAAAGTAAAACGCTGTCTGAAAATAACTGCAACTGTAATTTGAAACTGTGTTTTGATTTCCATCTGCTTCAGAATCAATTTCAAACTCACGTTGTTCTTGCTTATATCTTTGAAAGTATTGTTTCAAAGTTAAAGTCGTATTGAAGGTGAGCATAAGAAAATGGATAAAAAAAAAACATGCTATGTATAGTAACAGCTATAAGCAGGTTTTTGTTGGTGCATTTATATTTTCCTCTTCATGATCTCAGAACAGCAATATGAAGGAACAAAAGCTCATTTGATTATTAATACATCTCCAGTTGTGTATTAATGGTCTTATCAAATTAACCTTACAATAACCCATTGGCATTAGCTCAGATGCATGGCTGAACAAGTGCAACCTGCTTTCCCAAAGTTACCAGTAAAGCGCTTTATAATGGGTCCTCCTCTTCAATTTGAACGACAACATTTCATATCTGACAGAAAATCTATAGGTATAAATCAAATTAGAGGGGCTTTCCTGCAGGCTACTGGGCCTTAATTATCAATCTATGTCTCTTTGTGTGGCATTAATGTGGGCCTTGACCTTCCAGCACGATGACCTGGGAAACGGCTAAATAAAGGTACGGAAAAGGACATTTCAGTGAGGGTTTCACATTTTCAACCAGAGAATGCTTTGCCTTGCTGTCCAGTGTGTGTGTGTGTGTGTGTGTGTGTGTGTGTGTCGCATGTCCATTAATCTTGATCAGTGGTACTGAAGGCGAGCAGGAATTGGGACAAGTGAAAAGCTGGACCAAAGGAAGGGAATAAGAGGATAGTGTTTTAAATGCTACAATTCTAGCTACGCCAAGCATTTTATTATTACATCTGTTAAACTTTAAACGGAAAACAATTTGTTAGTCTAAAAAAAAAAAACACTTGTATGTATAAATAATTATAAAAACTATGAATTTTGCCAAAATAAATGGAATAAGTGGATTTCCATCCTTTAAACAGATTTTAGTAAGCCCATAAAGTCCATTTCCATCGGCCCCTGTCTGAGACATGTAACGTCTGCAGTACTAATCAACAGTGCTGGGTTCAAACTCATAACCATAAACAAACACTTCATCACCTGTGTGTTGCGCCTGCCCAAACACCCAAACCCGCCATGCTGTAATGGGATTTTCTCATATCCGAAGCCAACTACAGCAGAAAAGGCTAAATTCACAGACTCACCCCTAGAATAACAACCCGAAAAGCTGAACACACCAGTTGTGCCATTAAAGCCCAAACAGCGGAGTTTGCGCGTAAGTGGAAAGGACAAGTCACCGTTAATTCCCGGGGTCATTCCGTCGACGTGGAGTCAGAGAGTGCGCCGGGGTATTATGAAGGCCTTATTATGTTATGTTATTATGAGGGTTAAAGCGAATAACCCAAAAATCGCACAGTTGGCACTGTCTCTGCAGGTCCGCTGACAGGATAAAGGGTTAGAAACTAGAAAAGGACCTTTTTGGGGTATTTTCAAACAAACAGCTCTTTCTTTCCGCTACAAGGAATGCCGAGGACACATAAGAAATGCATTAAAAGTATCTGTTCCTATTTGCAATTAGAAACATGCCTTTTTTTTCTTGAGTGACTTAAGCGGTCAGTGGGCATATTTTGTCAAAGAAAACCGCCATAAAAAGACCCGCTGGGGAGACAAGCGCTTCCATTTACAAAGTTAAGAGAGTGCAGCTGAAGAAAAGAAAAAGGGATGGCAGGCTCTGCGCCTCATGGTAACTCCCTACGCAGACAGCCGGCGGGGCACAAGCTCGCTGGCAGCGAGACCGTTATGACTTGCGACACCGTAATCATGGGCAGCACCTTCCATTACACGGCCCGGCTGACAGGGTCGCCCGGCGCGAGTGCCCGGCGCGGCCGGAGGAGACAGCTCGGTGAGGACGAAATGATAATGGCTGGCATTAATCGAGTCAATTACGCTGAGTCGTGTCTCCCGCAATTCATCAACGGTTCAAGTAAATAACTATGGATGTGTGTGGAGGGAGTTTGGGGAGGGTTGGGGCGGGCTGGGGGGAAGTGACTGGGGAGTGGAAGGAACAGTAATCATCTCGGGAAGAAAAAAAAAAATCCCATCATGAAGACGATGGCGACACGCACATCCAGACACAGCGCTTTGAAACTGTTAATCACATCGCCGAACCTCTTTCTGAGCAGGATGAATGGAACGCATCGGATATTTGGATGTTAAAAATTGTTGCTGTGGTCATCACTGCCAAATCGCTCATGTTTTTTTTGCCGTGCCGATTCTACAAATAATAAGCAGGGAGGGGACGAGTCTCACCGCGGCGGTGTTGTAACAGTGTCAGCCTTATCTGAACTCTGTAGTTGTTGTCAGATGATGCCTCGGCTGGGTCGAGAGGGTTAACCAGTATAATAGGCTGGAGAATGGAGGCTCATTACAAGATATCAGCCCTATGTTTATCAATTAGAGTGACAGAAAAAGGTCCGGTGGCGTTTTCGTGCACACGGAGAGCCTTCGACGCGGCGGCGACTGACAGAACCGGGGTCTCTGGGTTCTGTCGGGGAACAGGAGGAAGAAACAAAACCAGCAGAGATGTTATTAAAGCGCTTGATTTGCAATCTCTTGACACTGGTGGCACATCGGGGCGGCACACTCTCCAAGGCTGGGCTATTGCTCCGCGAGAATCTCCAATTTCTCACATCCGTCGACAAGCCCTCCCAGAGGGTTTCATTTACAAACGGGCAGAGAAACTGTCCAGAGGAAGGCGAGACATCAGGCTTGTCCTTGTCTGGTATCAAAGAATGCAAATATAGTACAAATAAATTCCTCCTGGATCACAATGGAGGTCTAGGGAGACAAGACGGTGAAATGAGAAAGGGAGGATGGGGGTCGGAAAAACAAAAGTAGATGCTGAACCAGTCTACCAATTGGTTTCAAAGAGATTCCCTTGCACTTGATCTCTTGGCCTCTAGTTTTCAAATTGCAACATAAAATGTCACCGGGGGAATACAGACAATGGGGCTCGGGAAGAAACGAGTGAAAGGGAGAGGAGGGGGAGAAAAATGAGGGCTTAAAAGTACAATGGCGAACAAAAGTCACCAAATGACAATGCCTGACAGCCACTTCAATCCTGAAATGATGCTCCTGTCATGCCGAGCTCCCAAGTATTGATTTTTTTTTTCCTCCTCCTCCTCTTGGAGCACAGGAGGGGGAAAAAAATAATCTAATCCCGTTGAAACAGATCCCTCTCTGCTGGCTCCGGCACATTGCTAGCGGCCATCAAGGTTAACGCAGGCGCAACACTCATCAAAGTATTCCTCCTCCTCCTCCTCCTCCTCCTCCTCCTCCTCCTCCTCCTCACAGTCTGAGGCTGATCTGTAATGGACTGGTCACCGGGCTCAACTGGCAGCCTCTTCATCTCTTCTACCCGGAAACCTCTCGTCTCTGCAGAACCGCGCCCTGCTCGCGCCACATCAGTCTGCGTCGCTGCCATCTTTTTTTCGCGAGGACTCCCGCTCGGCTTCAAGGTCATGCCACGAGGAAAAAAAAAAAATCGCTCTGTCGTCTGGAGGTGAGAAATAGTCAAATGAAGAGAGGACGCAACCGGATGAGAAATACACGTCCTCTGGATTGGACGTCGCATGAAAACACAACTACGGCGAATAGCAGCGCGGCGCTCAGCTCAGGGGAAATTTGAAAAACTAATTTCTATCAAGAGTATGAAATTAAAGCAGCAAACACTTAAGTTTCTTCTTAATAAATGCGTAACAACATAACACGCTGCAACAGGATGCATGTAGAAAATCATTGTAAGAGACTTTTATTCAGAGATGCAAGCCTTCACTTTCAGCTGCTCATGGAAAAAATAAACGAGGGGGCGTGTGTCATATTTCGGTGAGTTAGCCGGTCGCACATAATGACGGAAGCTGCGGAGGAGGTACCCGGGGACTCTAACACGCGGCCAAGTCAGCAGGACCCAGACTACTGTTCCCAAACCGTCTTCTGGAACCCACTCACGTTTTTTTGTGTCTTCAGTGAAACAGTCCATGTACAGTAAAAAATAAAAACATCTACCAAGAAGGGACAGACGGCAATGCTGAAAGATGCCAACTTGCTTTACATTTTGAGAATAAAGTCAGCGTTATGTTTTACTTGAGGTACTGCCGTCCAGTCTTAAGGAGCTTTTGTTCGCCTCTTTATTAAATTACATTTCATTTAGCTGACGCTTGAATCCAAAGCGACTTACATGCTATACAGTAGACCGTAAACACAGCAACAGTGATCAATGAGGGTTAAGAGTCTTGCTCAAGGACACATGGACTAGCTGGGCCGGGGATCGAACCACCGATCCTCTGATTGAAAGACAGACCACTGAGCCACAGCCGCCCTGAAATTAATCCATATCCTGATGATTCTGCCAGAATACTATCATAATTATAGACTTGTTCCTGTTCGGTTTTTTTTGCCCCCCTCATTCTCTTGACGGCAGTTTTGCCCGTAATGAGGTGCCCGGGCCTCCAGCCCTGCTGACATGCTACATTACAGTTGCGACAACTACATGACAGCAGGCTACAGTTGGTGGCAGCCATCAGTCGGACCGCTGTGAAGGACGTGGCGTAAAATAGCCTTTGGGAGTTGTGCTTCTCCGGCTCTCCTTCGATGTGTGTTTGATTAACATTCGATCAGCAGCTTGCTTCTGTAACTATACAAAGTAAATCTCAGGTTTTTGTGGAATCAATATGCTCATCTGCCTGCTGGTTGAAAAATAAATACATTGGGATTTACTGTAATAGCTCAGGTTGGGTCAGCTCTGGCTCTAACTTAATCTGTCACGGTACATCACAATTACAATGTAGTATTAAAGTGCATCCCGGGCTCTCTCTGCGATACTCAGCTCCGTGATGCACACGTTTCCAGAGACCAGGGCCATGATAATACAACGTAATGAGCATCAGCTCAATGCTAATGTCATTAATGTGGGGAAAGCAGCAGATCGTTTTACAAGCTCAGCCGAGGGAGGACAATGACGCCGAGCACTAATTAGCCGCTATCGTCTGGCTTTCACAGGATCTCTCAGACAGTCAATTCAATTACTCCATATAACGGCAGAAGATGAATCAAGGGGGTATATATATATATATATATATATATATATATATATATATATATATAAATAAATAAAAGACTGAGCGGAAGGGAAGGGTAAGAAAGAATAGAAATGACTTGGCTCTTGCTTACTCTTCCCTATCTGGACCTTCTTATCTGCCCTTGTGCCTCTGAGTCCACCACATTTCATCCCTAATGAACAGCCCCATAAAAAGAAAGAGTTCGATTTCTCTCTCTCCTCCTTTCTATCTCTCGGGCTCCCCTCTCCTTCCTGCTCCTCTGGAAGATATCAGAGTCTATCATTTGCTGTGCTGGGCAGCAGCATCCGATCCGCAGATCTCCTTCACATTAAGGATCCTTTTAGATAGAGAACCCTAAAAGGTAATTGGATTTCCCCCCTAGTTATCTTCATCTGTTTCACCCTAAGCCCAGTGTAATAACTTACTCTCAGGGCCAAAGATAACTCAATTCTGTCCCACAGAGAGCCACTGAGAGTGTGAGTGAGAAAGCATACGTTACGTCTCTGAGGCAAGCGGCTATCTAAATCCTCCATCACTGCCTTCAAAAGGATATGAACTCTGACAAGGAGCAAACATAAATTTGTTTTTATGGATTGAATCATTCTCTTTTCTGGTGCCTCGGTGTTGCTGTGGCTGTGGAGCTAGAGCACGAGCTCTTAAAATGCAGAACAGTATAGTGAGGCAGATTATGTTCACACAATATCATTTTGGAGGCCTGTTTTGAGGTTTCTTTCTCACAAAAATAATAGCCAACCACGGCAACACAAAAAGGGACAACATCTTAAAAAAAAAAAAAAAAAACTGCGAAACAGCTGAAAATTATTTCAAAAAGCGTCCACCCCCGCTCTCGGGGGGGATGTTTCATTGGCCTGTTATTTTTATTGTGGCAGTGCAAAATGAAACCGTTGGCTCAAGCAGAGCTTGTATGGAGGCAAAAATCAATACAGCAATATCAGAGCAAGACTTATCAGGGCTTCACTTCTTCTCAGAGGTCACGGAGGAGCAACTGCATTTAAGTGGGGAATTCAATTGTGAAACACAGTTTGGGACGAGCTGTGCCGGGTATCTGATTAAGGCCGGCGGGGAGGCTGCAAAGGGAGAGCAAGTTCCCAATGACAATAGCAAAATACAACTAAACAAAAGTTATGGCTTTCCATTCGTTGTGTGTTTGCAGTCAATCGAGTGACATTGCAAGGAACTGATAGCGGTGCTTCGTTTGGAATTAACAATCTCTGACCCGATAACACAGCACACAGTATTGTGCTGTGATACGCCCGATCTCTTATACAGTATTTATATATAAAATATGACTGGAGAAAGATATTTCTACTGTGTCCTTTGCACTCTTACCAAATAAGCCTCAAAGTCATGTCATGTTTTCATGCACGCTTGTAATCAGATAAATGCATTTACTAAAGGTTTATGTAATAACAGGATAATTATGTTAGTTAAATAGCTTATTGTTATGTCCAACTCCTGGTATCTAGACATAAATTACACATAAGTGTATTACAGTCTTGCTTTTAGTATCATTTGTACAGAAGATTCAGCCGGAGAATCTGGTAAAACACACAAACACAACAACAAAAAGCTAAACAGTCAGTTGGATTTAAAGAACCAGGGACAGTCAGGTTGTCATGTGCAATGCCAAACTACTGCATGCCAGGTTAGGAGTCAGGGACTAATGGCTGGGAGTTTGAGGAATGGAGAACCATCCGAAGCTCATTTGTATTGTGCAGACTTGCTGCCAGCCAGGCAACACACCCTGAGCCATTTGCTACCACTGCATGCTATACATACGCTGGTGCAAGACCACAAAGACTGTACAGCTCCTCATAAAGTATGCAGCATGGATAAAACAACCTAAATATAATCATGCTGCACCAGTCTGTGTTGATAGTGACAAGTGGAGATCATGTCAGATAATGTGTGCAAATGAGTGCAGTAACAAGTGAGTAATGATGACAATTACACAGAGAAGCCGCCTATCAAAGAAAGAGCAAAACATGGCGATCCTAGACAAAACTTTGATGTGCAGGAGATGTGCCCCCCCTCTCATTGACTTCCAGCACTCTTGAGGGATTTTACGTTACCCTAAAGTCAGAGAGACCCTTCATTGCACCTTAAAAAAAAAAAAAAAAAAACCATCACATTTTACTGCAAAGTGGGGGCCTAGGGGTGAGGCGGTGGGTTTACACAGTCAGCCCTTCAGGCCAGCACCTCTCAGGTCTGTCTGCAGACTTTTAGTGCTGGCGGGTTCTTGAGAAATGAGCGAGGGAGGGATGGAGGAGAGGGGAGGATGCCATATTCCTGTCACGGGCAAAATACACCCCCAGCAGGAGTATAATGGACAGGATCTCAGCAGGAAAGGATTTCGGTGAGATCTGGAAAGCGGAGTTGGGCTGGGAAACGGGCAACTAAAGGTGCCCATGGGTCAGGGCAGGGTTGGGCCCGGCAGCTGAATGGCAACATTTGTGAAGAGAACTGGTAGGAAGAGGAGGGGGGAGAAGCTTCAGGGGCACGAGGATAAATTAACACTACACAATGTTTGGTTAGTGATGCGTGCCAAGCTTGATCACCGGCCTCAAACTTCTCCAGTGTGTATGCAAGTCTGTGTGTTTGTTCACGATTAGCACACGTTTAAAGCAAACATTTACGCTCTAGCTTTGCTGCGACAGATCCTCAAGATTGACGGACAAGTCCGGAGTAGTCGTTGGATCAGATCCACTGTGCTCTCGCTTCAGTGTTTTCGTTAAATATATATTCACTGACAAAGCATACAGTGGGAATATCAAACTATTAAACATTTCTATCAAAGGAGTCTCAGTGCAATGGGCCTGAAGCTACAACTGGACTTTATTGTCCGAGCTCAGCGAGCCTCGAGCTCCTGTGATCTCACAGGAGGAAATGTGGTATGACAGATTGTGTTTGGTTAGCATTTCTTTTTTGGTTCAGAAAAAAAAAAAAAAAGAGCCTGTACTGGAATCCTTCACACGCCTTATCATCCTTCATTCTTCCAACATACAATTAAAGTTTAAATCTGTCATTCTTTATTGATATATCTTTGAATCCATCTGTATGATAGAGTGTGGAAAAACAGGTTTTGGACACTCTTCTATTGAGAAAAGCTGATGAGATGTGTCAGCTCGCACATGCAGTCCAATTTACTCACTTCAGAAAATCATCTTTTATGCAATCTCAATGCGTGGATACCACCAATACAGTAAAACACTTCGTGCTTGAGAAGTTACAGATGTTGCTTTACGTTGCAGAATAAAGCTCCTGTTTGTGTCAAAATGTGCAACACCAGGCTGCAACCCCACATCGCTAACGCCATCACGTTCTGGATAGACCTTAAACTGCTCTACATCTAATGACTGTGTAGTTTGCTTACATGATAATAAATTGTGTAATGCTTCCGTGCATGTGTTACCAGTGCTGTGCAGCATCTCACCTCAAACTCTGCATGTTTATGGATGTCTTCAGCTCTCTGTCGGCTCAGGATAAATTCAGCTTCATTAGCCACACGGACCAGGTGGTCCTTCATGGTGTGGCTCAGCAGCCTAGGGAGAGGGGAGATGGACATCAGCTAACAGGAATACTATATGTATTTACAATTATTATTATTATTTTTTTTTTACGTATATGAAAGTAAATTATCTTAGAGGGGAAAAATGTCAGATTGCTGCTTAGCAATATCCTACAATCTTGAGTTTCAGAATACTTCAAACATCTGTTTAACACTATGATATCTGGGAACCAAGAGAACAAACAGCCATGTAACATCCATAAAATGCTGGAAAAGAGGCGTGCAAAATAAGCAGAAAATCTAATTTGGAAACAAAAACCAAACCAGATAGATCCTGTAACTGCGGCGCAGGTGCTAATTGATTCGTTAATGATATGCATCTGACAAGAGGGAGGGTCTCGCCACATGTTGCAACATGTGTAGACTACCTCCCTCTTCTTATCATGCTTGATGAAACATGCATGTTTGGTGTGTGTGTGTGTGTGTGTGTGTGTGTGTGTGTGTGTGTGTGTGTGTGTGTGTGTAGGTCTAAGAAACCTCTCTGCAGCCCTAAAGGTCAGGACTGTGCAAAGTGGAACAATAACAGACCAGGGGCCAGAGGGGGAGGGGGGCAGGCTGGGAGTGACTGTGGGGTGGGGGTTTATGGACTGTAACCTAAGACTGCTGTTTCAGCACAGGGCAGCAGGGGAGCGGAGGTGCCGGGGCCTCTGCCGCCTCTCTGGCCCTGTCGAGGCCCCGCTATCAATAACCAAGCCACTGGCCTTCTTTATGGCGCTCTGTGCTCAGGACTGTACATATGGACAAAGCAGACATCTCTGAAGACGTTATGAAAATAAAACGGTTACATTCAATACTTTAACTACCACGTAGAATACCGTTTAATACCTGGTTGACCGTCGTACTGACCAAAAGTGTCAAGACATTTTGTTCAGTAGTTTCCAAATGATATAATAAATTAAACTAATGTGACCCACTTTTCACTCTCACTATAAGAAACAATAAGTTTCATAGTTACAGTAGCTAAAGCATGAGTGCCGGTGCCTTCTCTGGGTCTGATGGTGCAGAATGAATCCTGCACACAAAATCCACTGTTGAACCCCATTTTATCCACTTTCTTTCCACACAGATTGTCAGAAAAGACAAAAAAACATGAAATTACACAAAAACCTAATCAGGGTGGACTTTTACGTTTTGCAAACAATCCGGATTTAGTTAAATAAAATGATGACCAGTTGGATTTGGAAGGTTATTTCAGGTAATCATGTTGTAATCATGCATAAATGACCCACAATGACTTGAGTTATGGTTGTGAAATCCTGTCCCCAACAAAGAACTCATAGGACTGCAGTAAATTGCTCGTCTAATTAGCATTACTGTGGATTAGCTTCTGCCGATTCTAAAAGCAGAGGATCAATAATGGAAGAGTGGCTCTCTAAATCTGAAACTGATGAGTTTGGGACTAAGAAGAGGAAGTGATGTGGGGGTGAGAGCGTCTTATTAGGAAGAGTTGGGGAGGCTCATTTGTCGGGCTAATTGAAAAAAATAGACAAAAAATAAAAAGGCAGCGGACGACAGAAGAGATGATTACAGGCAGATAAGGGCTCAAGCAGAAAGCCGGAGGCTGACAGAGGGACAGCGGGAAATCAAGAGCGATTTCCCAAGTGTCACAGAGGAACCAGCGATCAGAGCCCCCGTCACCTTTTACCTAACCTCTCCTTTCCCCAAATCCCTCAGGGACGAGCCCGTATTGAACGGAGCCTTGAACTCATGGATCGTCCATCCTCTCCCAATCTCTTCAAACAACCCCCCCGATCATTGATTGTTGTCCGGGATCTTGAATAGCCAGCCTATCACAAGGGCCTGAGGGGTCTTGGGGTGGGGGTGTGGGGGGGCTGTGACGTGATCCAGCAGCAATGGTGAAATTGGAAAGGGGCTGATGGGTAGCGGTTAGAAAGATAATGAAGAAGTGCCGCTGTAAGGAGAGAGAACAGCACTTGGCATGCGAGGGTTACCCACCTGCCTTCGTTGACCAGCTCGATGAAGGCGAGACCCGCATTCTTCTGGATGGAGTTCTGCCATTCCTGCAAGCAAGCACACAAAATATCAACTCCAGCTCTGAAATACCATTAACAATTTACAGAGAGCGTGTTTTACACATGGTGTAGTAAATATGGTCAAATAGAAAGGCAGATGATTACAGTAAAATAGAGCCAATGCATTCTGCACACAGACAAATATCTTAAGAAAACAACTGACATGTGATGGAGTCGAAAAGATACTAAAGAAATAACCCAGGTTAATTTGTAGGAGTCAAATAGTTTTCCCAGAGTTTCGGTAAAATTTTAAATTATTCATTTATTTGTACTGACCAACAGTCCAAACCCCAAATATTCAGTTTACAATTGTATAAAACAGAAAAAAAGCAGAAACCTGGGAAATGTTTGGCTTGAATAATTACTTAAAAGATTAATATATTTTCAAAATAGTTGCAGATTACTTTGAAATTGATCGATTAATTGGTCAAATTCGGTTTGAAACCTCTTCAAACTATTCATAAACGGACTCTGCATAAATCCTCCTGGCGACTCAGTCGCTTACGCTCCGTATTTAAGCTTTCCTGCCACTGCAGGTCCCCAACGTCAAATGAAACATCATCTAAAAAGCCTCAGCGACTGCTTTTGTCAGCATAATCAGCTGGCAAACTAGTGGGAAGTGACAGAGCTGTGTTGAGAGTACATTTATCACAAGTAAATACACAAATGTCCTCCTCTTTGACTGGCGTTATGGTTCAAGGTGTCAGTCTAAACAATCCAACCGCAGCCGTGTGCGACTTTAAATCCTCCGTTTCGAAAGGGGACAACGAGAGAAGGCAAACTCAGCGCTCACCGTCTCTCATGTTCTGTTCAATATTTCAACACCTTCAACACAACCGTCAAAAGAATAATAAAGCAACAAGGTCATGGGGCCTGTCTGAACCTCAGAGCTCCCCCACCCCCTCTTCCTCTCTGGGGAGATGGAGAAATATGCGTGAAAAACCTCAAGTTAGAGCCCTAAACTACAAAACTACTCTCTAAAAAAATAATAATAAAAATCATTAATCACAGCTTGAAGTCACCACACATTCCACATTATTCGGCTTTGATTAAAATCAGTCAGTTGCTGATAAATGTGTTAAGATTAATTTTTTAAAAAAAGGTGAAAATGTTTTTAAAAAAAAGTACTCCTGTTGAACAAAGTGCAAAGAAGACATGTTAATTGAGTTAATTTAATTCAGCTGCAAAACACTCATCGAGCCAGAGCCACGCGATGTGTACGTGTATCCAAGCACACACTGCTGTCATCGTCTCTCGAGCTG
This sequence comes from Cottus gobio, assembly GCA_023566465.1. Taxonomy (NCBI): domain Eukaryota; kingdom Metazoa; phylum Chordata; class Actinopteri; order Perciformes; family Cottidae; genus Cottus; species Cottus gobio. Next base: position 21,320,226 of record CM042219.1, read on the forward strand.
ATAGAGGAAGCGGTGTGTTTACGCAGCGACCGGCCTCTCAGTAAACCGAGAGCGCCCACGGGGACGAGGATATCAGCGCCACGGGGAGGAAGGAAAGATCAATTTACAAGACTTTCTCTAACACATCCAAACATATTGGTACACACGTGACGCTTTTCCAAAAAAAAAAAAACAAAGTTGTTTTCTTTTGGCACGACAAACGTAAAAACCATCAGAACCAATCACGCGCCGAGGCAATGGAAACCATACTTCCGAAAAGCCTGCGCAGCGTCACTCTGTGCGTCACGCGGACAACAACCTCACGCTTAACCTCCGTTCAAAACTGCTTTTTGTCCTGAAGGACCAGATTGGCATTGACCGTGTTTACAATACCAAATGAAGAGGGCACACGGGGAATACAAGCCTGGTCTCGGGAGTGTTTTGCAGCTGAGAACTGGCAGAGGGTTCTGCGGCGGAGGCTTGCTTGAGAGGAAGTGTGTGAGAGCAGCCTTGGGGCCTTCCAGTTGAAGCATAGGCTGCAGTTGAAGGACATTAACCATGAGCGTTGGCCTGTGGCGGTGGGGATATCCCAGACCGGGCTTTCTGGATTTCAAATGAACATCACAGGAAGTGAGGCTGTAAATAGAGTCGTCCTCTCCGGAGAACCAGAAAGCGAGAGACTTTACATTTCCTTTATGAGATTCCTTTAAAACGCTTGGAGAATTTTACCCAGAAGTCTTCGGGATGTAAAGCAAAACCAAAAGCGTCTTCAGCGGAAATCAGATTATTATCGCACAACTGCAGCTCGGAAAGGGCTTCGGTTCTAAATTAGGTTTGCCGAACGGCCCATTGGCATTTCGTGGACAGACAAAAGGTGATAGCAAGACTAATGGTGTCATTACGGGCTAAGAAATGGCTCCTCTAGTTGAATTAAAAAAGCAATGACCCTGATCCGACGGACATCTTGCGGTGACAAAAAGGAAACCGAGACAGGTCCGTGATAGAATATTGGATTTCTGGGCCGCCCTGGTCAGCGGTGTCACGGCTTTTATGGCTGGAATCGGGGGCCATGACCACAGCGCTCCTGATGAGAGGATACAAGCAGCCATTTGTGACCTCTCACCTTTAACCTGACCTCCTAACTGATAGGACGGGGAAAGAGAGGGCTGTCCTTTGATCCCGATCGGAAATTGTGACAGTGTTTGATATAGCCAGAAGGGGGCTACGCTGGGAGGCCGCTCCCGTTCGCATGTGTGTGTGTGCGACTGCCCGCCTCGATATGAAGTCAATGCGACAGCTCTGTTTGGTCTGCGTTCCACGACGATGGCATTGAGTCTAAACACACGCGCCATGCGCTTCCGTCATTACAGCTGATTATCCATAATCAACATCTAAATATACCACTACCACTAGTGAGAAAACGCAGACCTCCTGAGCACAAGAAACAAGAAAAAAAGCGCCATTCAAACATCAGGCTCGCCACAACACAAGGAAAACATTTTCCAACACTGAGGAAAGAAACGCCTCGCTTCTCCCGAAATAATAAATAAGTCGGTTGTGCTTTTCGGCGGCATCACTCACAATCACGGGTATTTGCTGATTTTAAAAGCTACGGGAATACAACATAAGAGGGGACACGAGAATAAATCCTCATGTCAAATGTGGCAACACAGAGTGGGTAAAATTGAAAATGAAAAAATGGAGGAGAGCTACCGATTTTCTTCTTTTGAAATCCATAACAAATGGAGTTAAATGCACATGAGTTTGATTACAGAGTGACACAGAACAATAATGTAACAAGAGCAAACAGATGGAAAACAAATGCACCTTTTCAACATCTTGAATTAAATGTGAATAATTCTGTCATTGACTGCCATAAAGTCAAAATCCCTTCGAATCCGACATGGTAATAACAGTTTGTGTCATATCTCGACATTTTTAATCAAATGTTTATGGGGCAAAAAAAAGAACAGACAAGGAAACAGTTCTTTGAAGTGTTTCTGGAAAGCGACATCATACCAACAACGACCAAAAAAGAGCCCATGTGTGCGGACGAGTAAGGAAAAAACAAATACAATAAGCTATGAAATGTTATTCATCATTGTCCTTCTGACTGATCAAAGCAGAAGTTAAGTAGTTTGTTGATGCTGCTTTGTCTGAACAACATGTGGGTGTTTGTGTGTGTGGACGACTTCACGCCGGTGTGTCGACTCCAGCGCTCAACGGTCCACATGTGTGTTCAGATGTTATCTGCTTAAAGAAAAACAGACACTCGCATTGGTGTTTGCGTGATCGAATCCACAACTGAGGGAATATTTACTGACGTCAAAATATTTATACTGCAGGGTCTCAAAGAACTTTCATAAACTCACACTTACAGTAACACACAGAGTGAAAAACAGGACCTACACTCACCCCCTTACAGCAATCACACAAACCAAAAACAGGCTACAACACCGATGAGCTGTCCATGAAACATTTGTTTGAGTGGAATAAATAAATGTATATAGTATATTTCCGGAGACAGCAGTTTATCATAAAATCCTTTGTCAATCTTATCTTGCAACAAATCTGGTATTTGGTTCCTTTGGCTTCATGTCACTGGATTTTAATGATGTGGCCGAACAAGAAAACGTAAAACACTGTGCAGATGCTTCACTCCAAGTGGAACATTTTTTTAGTTCCAACGACAAAAACACAGCAGAGCAGCGGTGAAGTGCTGCGTCAAGCTGCCATACATTGTCTAGGGAGCTGCGGCCGAGTTGGGGATACAAAGTTGCGGATACAACGTCGCGGATACAACGTCGCGGATAGATGCCGGAGTGCAGGCAGAGAGAACCTGCAACCAATCGGTAAACAGAGTCCTGTGACATCTTGACCTATTTTACAAAGAATGTCCTCCTGCCTGAAAAACATGAACACACCGGAGAAAAGTTGTATTTGCTGATGCTGGTTTGTTTTATGCTGCAATTTTTCTTTTCTTTTGTACAAGAACTGTAGGTCTTGACATTTTTAATACACAAGAGTATTTCGCATAACTTTGCAATAAAACAAAATACACAAACAACGTTGAGCTGCAGTACAGACTGGTTTCCAAAACCACTAACTCAAAGTTAGTCTCTCCGTTGCAGTTGCTCAAGTTGAGATCACTTTTTTATGAGTCTCAAAATGAAACGGCTGGAAATTTATGCTAAGGCTAAGACGAGAGCGCAGAAGAAAAGATTTAACATGCTCTCACCAGTGACTCACAAATCAACAAAATCAAAGCATTTAGAGCTCAGTGTTCGGGTATAACAGCACCTGTATCTGGTGTTTTATTTCACCATGCTCTAAAGTAACTCTCGAGCTACATGCAATGCTATCGCACTGGCTGCAGGAAAGAAGCATGCACAGATCAAGAAGCTAAGGGGATGACGGCAAATTGATTAAAAATCTGCATCCTGTTTGCAGGGGTGACAGGATGTGATGAATAAAGACGCCGGTCAAACAGAGCGGGCCGACTTCAAGGTAATTACATCATCGCTGCATCATCTTTTTTTTGCTGAATCATATGGTTTCTATGTAGGCTAATATTCAATCAGCCAGTAGCAGTCCATTGTGGTTTGGGATTTTAGGGCTATGAAGTCTATGTTTCCAACCCCCCAAAATAAATCTTAAAGTATACAACTTTTGCCAGATGTTTCAATAATAGTATGAATCCGACAGCCTCTTGCTTTTATTGTACCTGAACTGACTTAGAGGTAAAATTCGGAGTCACCTAATTGGAATGAACATAAATGTAATCCTAAAGGATCATTTTCACATAGAACATGTAAAATATGCCTTCGGTCTACAGAGACCCCATTTAACGATGCCAACCTATTGTCATCAAAATACCTGAAGATGTTGAATATAATGGCTGTTAAAGTAGGACTCTGTGCAAGTATGAGCAGGAATGACAGTAAATCATGTCCCATATTTTTTTTAGCTTTGCTTTTGCCAGATCAAAAATGCAGGGAAGACTATTTCCACTCCGGATCCGAGCAAAGGAGCCTGGATACAATTTTATCAGCAGGACGGCTCCGAGAGAATAGCGGGGGAGAAACATAAGAATACATTCCAAGGTCCTATAACTTGGGACCTGTCAGGTAAGAAAACATTACATTAAGAGTGCCTGTCAAGTGGAGAGGGCTCTGTCAAGGAAATTCATATATTTGAAACACGATTATACGTTGGGTATAAATAACCAACCGTTTGATGCCACTTGAGGCCCTCCAGTCCAGAGCCACTTGAAGCCCGCTCACAGTAAAACCGGCTGGGAGCCAAATTAAAAGCCACTCCACTCCAGGAGTCTCCTGTCTGATTCCCCCCTCTCAGCTAGACTTCACTTCCTGTCAGGAAGTCCCCCTTGACCCCCACCTCCTCCGACACAACATACTCCTCCGCCTCCTCCTCCTCCGCCTCTCTGGCTGCATAGTTGGCAAACGATAGGGAGCCAGCAGAATAAAGTGCCAGTTGGTGTTGCAGTGTTTTCTCTACGTCTCATAGGATGCTACCTTTTCAAAGAATATGCAGCACGATGTTATCCTCTGAACCAAGAGAGTGCTGGCGGGGACACCGAGCCGCGTGGCAAGGCTGTAAAGGGGCAGTGGAGCAGAGGGTGGGGTGAGGGCGAGCAGGGAGGGGTGGGTGGGTGGGGAACAAAACACTTTGATTTGCACTGATCTTGAACCTTGTGTGCCTGTTTAACTGCACGGTGGGGTATGGCTCCGACTGTGAGGAAAATGATGGGGAAAGTATTTTTGTCCGCTGGTTTCATCACATTCCTCGCCAGTGCTCTCTCCTCTCCCCAAGTGGTTCATACATTATGGCCTGCTCTTGATCCATCACAGCCTCACTGACGGTGTCGAAGAAGAAATCCACTGACGGATACAAATGACTGTTGGGAAATTCAAACATCAGACTCCACTTTTCACCAACATCATTTTTAAATCAAGCACCTTGTGAAAACTTAAATGATCCAACTTGCTGTTTTTGTTGATTATTTCCAGGGCCACTCATCTTCCAACTGGTTCCCTCGTTTCTCAGATTATGTTATTGATTGTGTGGAGCGTGATGGCCGTGCACTCCCGACCTGTTCCCTGACTGCAGGGGTTTAAACTTCTGCGCCTCAGCCACTCTTACTTCTAACCTGGAGGTCAGAGGGTCAAGGGTCAGGAGGAACCAAGTGTTTGGGGAAGTCAATGTCCTTCTCCCCGCTGACTGGGAGAGAGGAGTGCCCATCTGTTAAACAGGTTAACTTTGGTGAGACTGGCTGGGAATATATGATAATGTGTGGTCATTGGATCAGCGGGTTAGGATTGATGTTATTGAATTACTATTAAAGGATTATCTGCATCAGTGGTCCCAACAAAACACAGAACAGAGATAGTGTTGAAGTCCTTGCTAAACCACTAGAATGCGATAAAATATATTAAATAACAATACTTTGTGTCTATTATCTCGTGCAATTATTCTAGTAATGCATGAAGCTAGAAAATGCAGCTTTCTGACAAATTTAAAACTTTATTTTTGTAGGGGGGAACTATGTCACATCTGGTTGTAAATTCCATCACAGAGAACAGCAAAAATGTTAATATACAGTATTTTAAACATTGGAGTAAAACACTATCTACCATTACCGGTACTCTCTGCCAGCCTCTCCTAACTTTCCTGCTCTCGTCCACTAAAATGATGACTTTTTGTCGACTGTCTGATTACATATAAATGCAGCAAAAGACTCACCAGCCATGCTATTGGCTCAACGAAGCCAGAGCTAAAGGGCTCACATGTAATATTTACCATGTTCACTACCATAGTCTACTGTGTTAACATGCTAACTTTAGCTAATTAGAATCAACCCAAAACAGATGAAGCTGATAGGAACAGCATCACCTTTAAAAAGGTATTTGTTGATAAATTCAAGTTTTGGAGTAATTTAAACCATGACTTGCTGGGGGCGGTGGATGAAAAGGTCACTAGATCACCAAAGTTATGATTATTCATACTGAGCGGGACACGAATGTTTTGAGATCTTTCACTTGATAACTGAGGCGCTAGAGGAAAGTATGGTCCAGCCTCCTGGGACCATGAATGTCTGTATAAAATGTGTTGAGGCCTTTCGGTGATGGACTGAATGGCAGAACCACACTGACAGACTAGCACGGCTAAAGACTCAGCAGCAGCAGCAGCAGCATCCCTTTTCAGAAACTGCGTCCCAGTTTCTCTGGCTGTTAGTTCACAGGTCTCCCTGTTCACAGGAGTTTAGTTACATTTCCAGAGACAAGTCCCCATCTGTTAATAAAACTGTTCATGGTGAGGTCTGAATCGGCCATCCTGTTCCTGCTTCTGCTAAATATGTGATTTCTAAAAATGTGTAATGCCGTGACCATCAAAATGTAACTACCTGGGCCTCTACAAACACAATTATATGCATTACTATATACCATTTGAGTTTTTTTTTTTTTGTATTTTGTTTAGGTGAACCGATCCTTTAACAGTTGACCACGATCATTAAACCAGAGCCCCTCCGCCCCACAACTCTCTCTCCTTTCCTTCCACTCCATGTACAGGATGCATTTCTGATGAATGGCAGAAGGATGGATGGGCTGACAGAGGGGCCGGACAATAATGGCTGATCTACAGGACACAAACGCAGCTACTGAGGAGATTTATGGGCCTCTGCTCACCGTAGACTGTCCAGCAACCCAAGAGATGATTTCTCAAAGCTCGGGATGGACGGCAGCGAGCGCGAAAGGGAAAAGCCCTTTCTCTTGTCCCGTGGCATTATTTATTTATCAGATGTTTTTCGGTGGAAGCCACTTCAAGAAGAGCACGCAGGAAACAACACGCTGGCCGTAAACATGGCCGAGACGGGAGAAAACGAGTGTCAGAGCGAGAGTGGAACTGTCGAGGAGAATCAGAGATGCAGGGAGAGTGGTTCTGTACATGCAGGACAGAGAAAACTTGATCTTCATGTAATATGCAGGAGCTACTTTGAGGAAGCCATCACATTCAATAACCTGGAAGGGCTATGACATCTTGACATTAACAATATATTAGCATACATTATAGAAAAATATCTTCTACTTTGACTTAAAATCCTATAATAAGCATTAAAGCATTGCATATTGACCTGAATCAGTCAAGGAACAGAGAAATAGATCACTGTAATTATGGGAATTATTTTTTATAACATATATGCATTATAATAGCCATTCTACATTCTTAAAATGGTTTTATAAGCATTCCTATTCATAAACTAGTAAATGCTGAAACATGTCAAATAGGCAACTTAAAACAAATAATCTGCAACAATTTTGATAACCGATAAACCGTCAAACATTTGACCATTTTTGATTTTAAAAATTAAAAATTCCAGCTGTTAAAAATGTGTATAATTTATGGTTCTGCTTTGGCTTATATGGTAGTAAACATAACCCTCCAGTTGTTTAATTTAAAAATGATTTAATCAATCAAAGGTTTGATCGATAAGAATAAAATAAAATTGTATCAGCGTTTAAACATCGTCCATCTTGAACCAACGCCAAAGCCGGGCAGAGATACAGTAAGTGGCAGCTCTGATGCAGCTACAGAATATGATCATTAATCCTCACTTTGTATATTCAGCAGTCGTCCAAGATCAATATTGGAGCATAGAACAAGGCGGCGTGCCACCCCAACAGTTAACGTCTGATCAAAATGGTCCTTTAATTGGGAGCAGGGTTGTAGTTGTTTAGAAATGGGGCACTATCAAACAGCGGTTTACAATCCCCTCCTCAATGCCGAGCTGATGTGTAACTTCCAAAGGATCCCTGATTAAAAACTGCTCTGCGGTCCCCAGCCTCCTGACCCTTCACCCCGGCTCCACTCCATCTCAAAAGGCTTGGGAAATTAATTAAAATTTCACAGGGATGGTATCGCATCTCCGATGAAGGAGTGGGGGTGAGGTGAGGTGGGGGTGGGGTTGGGGGTGGTGGTGAATCAATCAAAATCATCTCCATCTACTCCGTCCACTGGTTGGGCTCGAAGGCAGGAAGGAGGCACAAGATGGCCACAGAGGCACTTCCTGTCAGACGATTGAGCGCTTCCTGTGCCAGAGGGCCCGACGAACTTGGCTAAATAGTGTCATCAATCATGGCACCGGCTCAGCCTCATTGCCCCACAAGGAGAACAAACACACAAATAATTATACGTGGTAATTTAGCCCAGAGGAAAGTCTGTGCCCGTTTTCCTCTTTTCCCCGGTGGAAAGCAGCATATCACCTCTACCTCCCTCCATCCCTCCCTCCATCCCCCCCTTACACAACAATAAAATTACATTTGCATTAGCTGTGAGAGAATTTGGTTGGATGATTTATTGAAGCAATCAACACTACGCTGGCCAATCCCTGTTCCTCTCCCAGAGAGAGAGGGTGTGTGTGTGTGTGTGTGTGTGTGTGTGTGTGTGTGTGTGTGCACACACTGTGGAGATTGGGTGGGGTAGCTTGGCGCTTAGAGAAAAAAGGAAGAAATAGCTTGGGCTGGGGACCAAAGGGGGAAGCGAGGCATGAGCTGTGCAGCGGAGCAATCACCAAGATTCTGCCTTTGATTAGATTAGCATTAAACAACACCCTGACAGATATGACAAATAGGTGCATTAGAGCCTGTCATTCTTCCCCCTTTGGTTTTCTATCTAGCTTTCACTCCTGCTATTCCTTCGTCTCTGGACATTACGGGGCTCGCATTCCCTCCGCGCGTCCCACCAGCGCAAATCTATGCGCGGCCCCTGACATCCAAACAGATGTGTAATCTGACTGTATTACCTTTTTTTTAGAGGAGACGCGAAGTGAATAATGGGAACCAAACAGAGTAGGGGGTTAAAAGGGGGGAGACGGCGGAGGAAAGAAAGCCAGATGACAGGTGCTATTTCTTTTAGAAAATAGAGCTGATAAAAATTAAAAAAAAGAAAGCCGAGCGCAGTGGTGAGAGAGGAGTCATTAATCAGATGTGTTTTTGTATTATTGGATATCTTTGTTTTTTTCATGAGGTGCTTTAAATGGTAAAGATGCAAACAAACAGGGCCAGAGGGGAGTTATTATCTGTTGTCCTTGTCACTGGATGTGTGTGTATGAGGGCAACGGTTTATGTGTGCAACACTAAAGAAAATGAGCGGTTCTACACCGTTTTATGAAATGCATTTATGTATAAATATAAAGTGCAATGTGTAGCGGGCTGTGGTCCGCACGCAGAACCTAAGGAGCCTTCAGGAGCTTTGTGTGTCTGGATGCTAATCAGCCTTCCCTGAGTGATATATTGACACGCGCGATCATTGATCGGCCCACGCCTGCTTATGATCCCTGAATTAGTATTCATGAATCCGGCAGCAGCTAAATAAACTTGGCAACAAAACAACAGCGACGGGAGGGATAATCAATGCAAAGCACCATCAAATCTACATTATCCCTCCTCATCAGTTTGGCCAGGCCACGAGGGCCGGCGCCCGGGTCAGAGGTGACGCGGACGGGTCGGCCACCCTTGACCCTCAAACCAATATTGGCGGCCGGAGATGCTTTTTCTCCGGTTTCTCCGCCCTCGCCTCGGGGGCCGGGGGTGACTGTGGGAAGGCGGACAGGGTGGTGTGGAGGGAAAGATAAGGCGTTGGGATGGCTCACTGTCTCCACTCGGGGCTGTGGATTTACTGCACTCAAGGTGAGCCTGATAAATCAGGTTGGGTGGGGAAGCGGTGGACGTGGGTGAGAAGAGATATAGATGCAAGACTTGCCTGTGAACACAGGAGCATGACGAGCTCCACCACCGAGCTGCTGGACTTCATGCACACCAGGCCTGGAGGAATTTGAAAGAAAAGGAGTCAGAAATGTGCAATTGGACAATTAACAGTTCTTTTTGTGCGCACTTTATTTCATAAACCTTCCTCGGTATAGTGGCAATCCTCTCTCCGTCCGGTGATCTCTATTACCACTACTGTTACAGTCTGTGTATGGGCAATGAGCTTAATGCGTAATGAGTCTTCAGAGACAGTAACTCCATTTCAAAGGTTTACTTCAGCAAAAATAAAGTCACAGAAAAGAATCATTCTGTGCTCTGCAGACTGATTAACCTCAACTGAGGGATATAAGCTATGATGTAGTCAGTAGCGTAACTTAAAGGAACATTTCAACACATTTTTATAAATCACTAAACACATCTTATTAATAAGTCTATTAAGGCTCTTACACTCGGTACTTGTGGGAATACGTCCATGCACAACGCGCACACACTCAAATAGACACGGATTACCTAACCTTGTGCCATCTGTAGTGGAGAGGATAGTATTGATGGGCCTAATGAGCCGACATGATGTTACTGTAAACTAATACATATTTGGGCCTTGTATTACAGGCCGGACTTGGCCAGCATATGTCCCATTGATCCCTAATGGCGAGCCCTGGGCTTTTAGAGGGCAGGGGTGGACTAGAGTGTCCAGAAGTCTGCTCAACATGCACAGACGGGACCAAGGCAGAAGAGCCTTTGGTCTTTTGGATGCTCTTCATATGACACGGAGACACATGCACCATCACACATACACACACATGCATGCACACCTCCCCCTGCCTTCCCTGCAGCTATCAATCAACTTTCCATTTTGTTTGGTGGCAGCAGACAACCCCAAACACTGCTATTAGTGGCCTGGCCTATGACCTGGCCCCCTAGAAACCTTCAGCGCAGCTACCAGCTCTCGGCCCAACGCGAGCTCATCACACAAGTAGATCAACCACGGCCTGGATGTGTTATAGCATCTAAATGAGAACACTTAAAAGATCCGTCATACTCGAGGTCTGGACAGGAAGTGATTGAAATAATAAGAACTTGTGACGTTGTACGTACTCGTGCCCTCAATGAGGAGCTCTTGTCCGTGGCTGCCCAGCAACGTCCGAGAGAGGAAGGGAGCAAAGTCCACGAAGATCTCCCTCAGCAGAGGAGCTGCCTTCTCCAGAGCATTCTCCAGACGTTCTGAGATACTAGAAATGTGGAGACGGGATCCAAACAGTACAAATGAAATTGGCGTGCAACTCCAAAAAACATCCAGGAAATTAAATGAAATATATAACATCAGTCTTTAATGTGAAGGAAAAATTGGAATTAGGACAAAGCAACAATAGTGTGTGTGTGTGTGTGTGTGTGTGTGTGTGTGTGTGTGTGTGTGTGTGTGTGTGTGTGTGTGTGTGTGTGTGTGTGTGTGTGTGTGTGTGTAAGAGAGAAAAGAAGATGAATCACCTCATATTGGGGGCTGTGTTCTGGGTCACAGGGGAGAGTGGGGGGACAGATGGCAGGCTAGCGCTGGCTGGAACCTGGCCGCCTGCTGCAGGGAGAAACCAAAGAACTCTGTTATTAATCTGGATGTTGGACAAGAATAAGACGGTACACACACACACACACCCACATGCACGCACACAAACACACACAGAGCAATACATTATACGACCAGTGTAGCACCATAAACCCAATGCGGAAACGTGCATCTTCTGAAATAATACAATGGCCTCCATTCAAATGTATAGAACGGGGGATTTATGGTCAAACAGGGCAAGTGGGGGTACAAGTATAATTTTATGGCTAGATAGTGGATGATGTACTCCGAGCACAATATGTCTTCCTTATCAATTTACAATTCAGGAGGTTTTTGTGACAAACCTCTCAATTGTGCGTTAAAAGGCGAGTAACGTTTCACTGTCAGCTGCGGTCACACTTAATATTAATAATGATCATTTAGTTTTTTTTTATATTTCAGCTGTAGATCAAACGCATGCGTAATATGAAGTATTTCTTATAAATAAGACATATTTTTCAGTTACAGCCGTGTTGGAATGTGAGATGTTAAAATAATGTATTTCTTATTTATTTTTATGGTTTTCACTCATTAAGTCATTACATACCAATTTACCCCTCTGGCCTGTTTTTGTGACTGTTTCATTATACAACTAAAAGGTGCTTTACGACTTCATTCTGGAGACAGAGGCACACAAGGTACAAAGTCCATGTTTGATTGATCTGGCAGTAAATTCACTTCCCTGTGGCTCATAAATAAGCTAATGCCCAGCAGAATATGGAGGAGGGGGATTCCTCTGGTGTTTCAGCCAGCTTGTTTTTCCAGCAAGGACAGTCTCAAAGCAGGGATAACTCTTAAGGAATGACAGACAGTGTAATGTGGCCTGGAATGTGTGTGTGTGTGTATGTGTGTGTGTGCATGTAAGGTGTTAAGCAGCGCCATGTGGGCCTGGTGAAAGTATCTGAAGTAGCTCCTTCAAACAAAGAGGAGTAAATGAACGTCTCCATTAGTCCTCCCACCGCCCCACTAAAACACACTCACAAAGCCTGTTTACTCAACACGGCTCACTGACACAAGGCGCACTTTGCATACAGCTTTACCAATTATCATTATTCACAGCACACACACACACACACACAAGCCTGGTATTTACAGTGAATGCACATCTCCTAAAACACGCAAACCCCAATTCTCATGTCACACCCCCCTCTCTTAAACACACACACTCCTCATTGGAAAAACATTTCACTTTAATACACACTAGCACAGGCAGAAAGGTGATACACAAAAAACAGCTGGCCGCCCGATCATTATTTACTGTCACTGCTGAATCAGGGAATATCGTATAGTAGAGTTAGTGTGCTCATAAATCGCAATAAAAGTGTGTCTTTATTATTTTATTAATTCACCTTAATTCCCTTTTGTAGCAGAAATCCCTGTTGTATTACATTTTGAATGCTTTTACATTCCAGTAAGTAGTATGTACATGTATTAAAGAGTTTAATAAATGTGCTTTTATTAATCTTTACTGTATTACTTTGACTAAATAACAGCAACTGAACAAGTGCAACTCTTTTTCTCAGCCTTTAGTAACTGGATTACATTGTACAGACACAGAGGAGCAACATCTCAAATAAATATTGACCGTTTCAAACCACTCAACCCGGTTATGACTCCTCAGCCTTGCAGAAACCCTGCCATTCCAATATTGAGTGTGTGTGTGTGTGTGTGTGTGTGTGTGTGTGTGTGTGTGTGTGTGTGTGTACACACTCACCAGCTGCAGCGTCTGCAGAGGCGCTCTGTGACGCGTCACCAGAAGATACTACGGCGACGCTGTCGATAGGTGTCCCACCGGACACGGACGCAGCAGTGGCTGCTGGGACGGCGGTGGAAGTGCCCTGGGATGGCGCCATGCCCGCCTTCTTGGGTGCGACGACGACACTTCTGCAGAGAGACGAGATTATTCCTTAAGTATTGAATGCAAAGGGTGCTGATGCCCGCTCACAGCTTTAATACGCAGCATGGATGAGTACCAACGCTCCATAAATCCATCAGACTGGATGAGTAATTACTGGACTACTTTACTGTTGCAAAGTATTTCAAAATAGGCACATTCATCATGCAACAGCCTTTCAATTGTTTGCTTGGCCAAACCTAAAAGAACTAAAAATGGCCTTGTGAAGAAAATGCATCTCATTTGTAGACGCACGTCTTGGGCATCATTGTGTGTAGAGAAGTGCATGGTGTGTCTGTGCAAACAACTGGAGCACACGTTGTGTGTGTTTTCAGCCTCCAGGGTATAAATTAAAACTGTTTCTTTATTGGAAGTATTCCAAAAGACACAGTATGACCTTTATTGTTTGAATTTTTAAATACCGGTGACTGTTTTTTTCCATTACCTTCAATTGAAAAATATTTATCAAAAACGCTTTTTTTTCTGAAGAAAAAATAAGTAAATGCATACTTATAAAGGCATTATTGTTAAATATCTTAAAGCAAGTAGCTGTACAACAACCTGGTGAAATAATATACTGTTCGAACTTCACCAAGTTTCCTGATTATACAATTTTGATCAGATATTATTTGATGAAAGAATAACAAATGTTTGATTCCAGTTCACGATGAATATTTGCAGTATTTAAATTCTACACAAATCTCTGCTTGTATTCAAAAAGTATTACGCCGTGGGACCCAGTTTTAGCTTAACCTTTACAATCATATTTGTAAAGGTTAAGCTGGGGCAACTGTGGGTCAGTGGTTAGCAGGTCTGACTTTCAATCGGAAGATCGGTGGTTCAAACCCCGCTCAGCCATTCCAGGTTGTTGTGTCCTTGAGCAAGACACTTAACCCTCATTGCTCACCGTTGCTGTGTCTACAGTAACGGCCAGGCTTCCCTTGGAAAAGAGGTCTATATATATATTTTTTTTTTTTTCTAGTGATTGGACTAAAACATTTCTATTTAAATCTGGTGAACACAAATCACTGATCCTCGTCAGCTGGCTTTCGTTTCTAAACGCCGCTATCTATACAGTGAATATGCCGCTTCCCTCGCTGTCCCTCTAGTAGAGGAACAGGAAGTCTTTCTCGTCGTGATGTAGCGCGAGTAGAGTTCAATCCCCAACCAGCGAACAGCAGATGGGAGGAGAGCAGCATGCAGATAAACTGTCAGTTTAGACCGGGGCTCTGACAGACCACTGGCCATATCAAAGAGAGCCTGGCCCGGCTTATCAGTGCTGACAACATGGAAGCAGGCTCTGATCACTGGCTACTGTTCCCTCTCAGAAACACAAGCCAATGCAGGCTCGACAAGATATGCGAGCATCGTCAAATGCACAACACTTGGACAATGAGAATAAAAGAACGGCGGCATACGGACACAAGAGGGAACATGCATACGTTCCTGCAGGTTCCCAGAGTTAGTGTTCATGCACTCACAACAGGAGAGCTGGGTCTGGCTCCCTGTGGTGCAGACAGATACCTGGCTGCAGGATCAAACATATTCTCATCTGATTTAAGGCAGGTGATCAAATCTATTAAATGTTACTGTGGACCCTGACAGCTGAACTTGGCTTCAAGTGATCTATGATTTAAGAATAATAGAGCGGCATATAGAGGATAGAGGATTTACAGTTGTGTTTAAAAATAAAAACACAAACTGAAAAACAAGGTATGGCCATGAGAGAACGGAGATAAAAGTTACTTTTTTTTCTCCCTGTTCTGATAGCGAGTGGGCTGGATGGTGGTATCAGGAAACAAGGGCGGCGCTGACGTGAAGCACCCCAAGTGTGAACAGCAGGGAAGGGAGACAGAGGCCCCCTGCTGTGTGTGTGTGGACGTGTCCAACATATTTGAATATATGCATATGGACGTACAAATAAGTGCACAAGTGTGTGAGCGAGTCCACCAGTGAACATCCGTCCGTCTATGCGTTTGGCCTTACATCTGTTCTGCAAAGGCCCAGTGAATTATTCAACAGGTCATTAGCCACACTTATCATGAGTGGGCCGCCCCAGTCGATTAATCAGCCGTCAGCGGCCCCACTCAACCCACAAACAGGAGCCCAGGGCAGTGTGTGTGTGTGCGTGCTGAGGATGCATTATTTAAAGGCTTTAACATAAAATGGATAAGTGTAGTAAACAATGTGATTCCAGAAATCTCTGCTATTTCAGGTAAAACAAGTGTGAGAATGAGTAAGGAAGTGTCAGTGGTGTGTGTGTGTGTGTGTGTGTGTGTGTGTGTGTGTGTGTGTGTGTGTGTGTGTGTGTGTGTGTGTGTGTGTGTGTGTGTGTGTGAGAATACCATTCTCTAGAGTAGTAACAGAGCCAACCCATGTGAGGGAGGAGTGTATATCCGGCCTCGTATCCGTGTGCTTGTTAATGTTCAAGATGTTATTTGTTAACATTCACAGCAAAACATTTGCGTGTTCACACTTTCAAATGAAGTGTGATTAAGTCCACGGCATCCAAACCTGTGATTGGATGATGACGGCTGGTGTGGGAGGGGCATTAACTTGATGACATGAGTGATTAATGAGTGGAGCAACTGGGACCCAACGGTATGAGAAAAGCAGAATCTCAACGTTTTTCATGTGTTTGGGAGGATAATGTGATGTTGTGCATTTAGAACAAGGGGCAGAAAAAAGTTTTATTTTGTTAATTATATACAAAGCAGTGTGTAGATGTGTGTGTACATATAACATATGTAATCCGATATGTATATATGAGCAGTTGTATTTGTATAATACATAATGCATCTACTGTAGTAACACAGTTGAAATGCTTTATCTTAGAATGTACCATTATGCTAATATCTATTATTCTAATGATAATGTTCTACTACTGAAGATGTCCTTGTCACAACATTTTAATAATATTGAGAGATCATGGCAAAGAAAACGTAAGTGAAGTGTTCGCATAAAAGGTGTTTGGGAAAATAGCCACAAACTCAAAGCCACGATGCAAACAATTAAATTGAATTATTTAGCAATGTTTCAACATAAATCTCTTGGATATCCAGTATCAAATAACATGTGTGCGCCCAAAACACAAAGCTGCTTTCAGGTGCATCACAAAAAAAAGAGAAAGTGACACTCAGACACACAGATTGAATAAGGAAAGCGAAATGTCTTTCACTCTTTCAGCTGTGTTTGTGTCCGACATGCTCCCCTCTGCCTAAGCGGTACATTAACAACACTTCAGCGTCAACACAACTCCTCAACACAACTCCTGTGCACACCAACTCTCACATGCATGCGGGGTCTTCTGCCGGGAATGCAAACACTCGCACCATGTATATCCCGGTGTCTAACACGCACATATTCTGCTGAACCGTGCCGTCTAAATCATCGGCTTGTACAATGACACTGTTTAGTTCTGGTTTGTGTCAGCAAATATTTGCAGACTGGCTGTCATAACAGGGGCATGGCTGAGAAATGGATGGGAGAAATCCAGCAGTTCTCCACTGGTAAATAAATCAGGAAGGATACTTCACCCCCTGACCAACCCCCCCAGGTTTTTATCTGGGAGATCCCGGCTTTTTTCATACATTGGTCTCGTAAATCCTGCCCTCTGGGCAAGTGGAAAGTTTGCCACGTTCATGGCGGGAGACGTCGGTGTGGAATATCAACTATGTCTTGTACTGGTGTCACTGGGGGGACTTACTGGTTAGTGGGAGATGCTGAGCAGTGATAGTCATCACAACGGGATAATAAACACTGCGCATGTCTGCATGCGTGGTGGGTAGAACTGGTAAGGACTAGAGACAGCGTGCTGATATAGGGCGATAACCTCGGGAGATAAGGGAATACATATGGTATAAATATAGGCGCAAAGCCACCGAAGGACCATCAAAATAATTTGACACCTCAGTGGTGAGATCTTCGAATGGGTGAACATGGGAAAGCTGGTTAGAAGGATGCCTTCAATGTGTGCAATTCACTAAGTTGCCAAAAATAATTACATTTTTATATTATTTTTCATCAAGCAAAAATGCCAAACAGCTGCTGGCTCAAAAAAACTGAAATGTGAAGATTTGCTAAATGTTTTTCTGTTTTATATCAATATGGTCAGACAAAAGAAGATGCATATCTGTCGTCTATCTTGAGTTAATCCCACAAACAATGTCCTGCTGCTGTTAATGTAACTGACAAAATCCCCTGAAACTGAAGACAGTGCCCAACTGTACAAGGAAATAAATCTGCCTTTTATTTAAATGAAAAAAAACATACATTTGCAACCCCTTGTTTGAAGATTAAGAAAGGAAATGATGCGCTTGGGCTGAGAGCCAGACGGAGTTGGAAATTATTGAAAAGAAAGAAAAAAATCACAACTGTACCGTTGGTTTTGGTGTTTTTTCATGGAATTGTTAACAAAAAAAAAACACTTTTTTCCATACAAATGTACAAATCAATGAATTGCTACCACATGCTTTCACTGATACAAGCATTATTAGTTCCAGCCCTGCTATGTGTTCACGTGTTGACACCCTCAGAAAGGCTTCTTTTCCATCTTAAAAAAAAGGGAGCCGGGGCTGGATACCTTGCATAATGAAGAGGCAACGAGCGAGCTGTTAGTCTATGTTCTCCAGCTCTCCTGACGTCCTCTCTTCCTACTGAGTGTGCTCAGCGGACAGGAGCCAGTCTAATCCCCCTGATATGAGGAGCGCCCTGAGACCTGACAAAGCATTCCTCAGATAAAGACACGCGATCACAGAGATGCCGTGGAATTCCCACAGTTGGGGGTAGGCGGACCGACTAAGTGTGTTTGTGAGAGCGAGGGAGAGACGGAGAAATGCTTTCCTCAGTGTATGAGAACCTCGACTTGACATCACCCCCATGGAGACTTCTTTCTCCCCCTTCGCCCATCTCTCTCTCTCTCGACCACCCTCCCCCCCCCCCCCTACCACCACCACCACCACCCCCCCTCTGCCGTTTGTGAATGTCTGTCTCGGCATCGACGCTACAAATGCAAACCAGACCGGTGACCGTCTTCTCTCACCTGGGCCCGTCTGTGGCTTCTGTACCAGGCTCGGCTTTTGTAGCCTCGCTGCTGTCTGTTTACCCCCTGCACCTCCAGGGGTAACGCAAATTATGCATTTATGCCAAGAAACGGGATAACGGTTCAAATGTTAGACAGGGGGAGACGAGCAGCAGGAGAGATGGAAGAAAAAAAAGTCGTTAAATATCAGTGACAGGGTGAAAAGAAGCAGCTTCCTGCCAGCTTCGTTTCTCCGTCTCTTCATCCCAGACATGCCTCCTGTTTTCCTTAAGACAGTTTCTTTGTACTGCGGTTTGCTCGGGATGAGCACCTACATCAACAGCTAAAAGAAACAACAATGGGAGTGAGGAGGAAAGAGGCAGAGACTAAGGTCCCCCCCCCCAAGTTCAAAGGGGTTTCTGTGACAGAATGTTTTTTCATGATCCACCTCCTGAGGGTACCAAGCTGGGATGTCTTCAAGGTCTGACTTTCAAAAGGTCCCCTGCAGTTATGCTGGGATAAATGCTATGAGACTGTCAACTGTCTAGCTTGAGAATCACATGTGCATTTGCACCATATGGGCTCTGGAGCAACTGACAAAGCTGTCAGGTCTGCACCGGAGGAATGATAGTCCAGATATCTTACTCACAATACCCAATGTGCATGGCAACAAAAGAAAAACGTGATTTTTCTATGAATAGCACGGTAGTATATGTGTATGCCGAGCCATGTTTGAACCGGAGCCCTCACCTATCAAAGGAGCGGAACTGCAGCGACGATTCCCGGGCCGCGTCGCCGAGGCTTCCTAGAAACGCTGTCGGCAGCAGACTGGGATCCACCATGATATCAGCTGGAGCGCTCACCAGGCTGCGCAGGATTTCCTTCACGTTCTTGCCCTTTGAGTCGGCGGGCAGCGAAGGTCTGACCTCGGAGGACAGCGTGGACAGGGCCTCCGAGATGGCGTCCGGGCCGTGGGTCACGGCAGAGGACGACAGGTCCGCCTCACTCGCGGCGGTGGAGGTGTGGTCGTCGCCGATGCCGGAATCGTACCGCCGGAGAGAGACGCCGTTCTCCACTTCCAGTCCGCCAGAAAGGGCACCGCTATCTAAGAAGACAGAAATAAAAAAGAGCAAATGTGAGCGATAAAGCAACGTCAAATGAGAGTTTAACTGCAGTGGTTCCCAATCTTGAAGTTGGGACCCCCACAATTGGTGATGATGGGAATAATTAAGTTAATTTTTCTTATTCTATATTGTTTTACTGTGTAGAACAATTGTATTAATGCAGTACAATATAGATTCAACAGCCTAAAAAAATATTCAAATGAAGAAGCTAAAAAGGGGTCTTTAGGGGTTATAAGCAGCATAGCATTACAGCATCATCTTCCCATAAAGATAATATTTTGAGGATCTTTCTTTGGGGCGGCTGGATACCTGTGCTCCTGGCGGACTGGGATCGCTGAGGGGGTTTCTTGTCATTGTGGGGCTCCAGGATGTCGCGGTACTTCGACACCATGAGGACTGAGATGAAGTAGACGACGGCAAGCGCCAGAAATTGAGCCTGTTTACTGTCCTCCTGAAACAAACAAAATACACTAAACGATCTGTGTCATGGTTATCGGTGCCGTGCACGTTGTGCTGTGCACGTGTACGATGCACAAATGGGTTTTCTGTACGACTCACGATATCTCTGAAGACGACAGCCCTGAGGCGGTTAATGTCCATGTCCTGCAGAAGCCGGTCCAGGTCTCTGACTGGAGACATCCCACCGGTGACTGCATCAACAGGACTCTGCATGCACGGAAATCAAACCATTACCCGAGAAATGTATTTTAAATCTCAAAGCAAAGTGCGAGCAGCACACGCACGTTTACGCCAATCAGGATGTTTATTAATCCGTGTGCACTTCATGGAGTAGGTTTAAGGTTTCACAGTTTAGAGAAGCCATCCCTCCGGGGATCATGTCTTTAACATAATGGCTTTTCTATAGAGCCACTGCATTATAAATGAGCTTTAACACCCGGTTCAGGGAAGAGCAACATGACTTTACTGGAAGTCACCATCAAATTCAAAGGGGCAATGACAAAAGCCCTCGTCTAGTGTCAGAAATAGCAACCAGTTTGGTAATTCAATAGGATATGAGCTAATGCAGTAGCACTTGGTTGTTGTTGGTGAGCAGGACAAAAAGGACAAACACTCCTTCTGGTTTACAGGAAAAGGGAAAAGGACGATGCAGTGACTTTCAAATGTGGAGTGAGAGTAGATCACTGAGATTTGCAGTGTTGTTTTTTTGTGTTTTTAAGGGGAAACAATTGCACACATGGAATAACAGCAGTGGAGGTGAACAAAATGTGCAGGATAATGAAGTGAGCAGATGATGTTGGTTACTTGCCTGCGCGGCTGCAGACATGGCAGCTGCAGCCCCAGCGCTGGGCACGGCTGTGTAGCTGCGTGCTGAGGCCTCTGCACTATACCTAAATTGGGCTTGCTGACACTCCAGGCAGTTTCTCACTGCCATAGCACAGACTGGGGAGAGATGTAGAAAGAGATATTATGTGACATCATATAAATAAAGTTGTTTTTTTTGCGTAATATCTGGAAGGATTATGCTGAAGTCCCTAAAAAGGGATGGCACCCAAAGACACGGACCAGAAAAAAAGAAAAATGATCATTTCTGCTCATAAATTCAAAGAAAACAACAGGAGCAGCTGAGAGAGACAAAAACAAAAAAGGAGAAAAAGTGGGGCCATGACAAGGTCAGTGCTCTGGCCAACTCTGGCAGCATCGTTCACTCTTCCCTGCTCCACCTCTCCTCCCAAGGTCACAGTGTAAGGGTGTGCTCTTGAATCACATCCGCTGCATGCAGCTCCTGTAACAAATGACACCGCTCGGGTCTGCACATGCTGACTCGGCGGCAAAAATACCACCTTTGTCGCAAAAAAACATCTCGCGGTCCGACAACTGTATGTGGGTTCAAAAACTGGCACGTTTACCATTTGTAATCTATTGTGCCCGCTCTCTCGGTGGGAGCCCCTCCCGGACCCCCACCACTCTGTACGTGACAACTGACAAATGTTAACTCTGAGCCATTTAGATTACGAAGGAGGGAATTATTCCGTCTGGAAATGGGCTCGCTTTTTCCATTAGGACTACTCTTTCATACGACCATTTATAAAAAAAAAAAAAAGAGGGGGGAGGGGTGGAGATGCTAAAACCTTGTTACGGTCTTGCAAAATCAGATTAGGTGCCAGCAATGGGGAGCGCATACCTCATCAAATATTCATTTCATAACGGCTGCTTTCTAAAACTGGACCTGTAGTACGCCGGCATCACTTTCCAGCAAAACCCCGACAGGAGCAACGATAGTAGAGACGAGCTCTTTGAAAAACAAGTTTGCATTTATAAAAGTATTTGTTTGCATCCTTCACTGTAATGAGAATCTAAAAGTAAAAACTGATAGCTCTTTGTAAAACAAGTTTGCATTTTTGTTTGCATCCTTCACTGTAATGAGAATCTAAAAGTAAAAACCGTATATTATGCACCATTACATATATGGAACAAAGTACAAAGAAATGATTTAAATCAGTGTAGAAAGTATTGCACCACTTCTACTACGAGTGAGTCTGTGTGTGTGTGTGTGTGTGTGTGTGTGTGTGTGTGTGTGTGTGTGTGTGTGTGTGTGTGTGTGTGTGTGTGTGTGTGTGTGTGTGTGTGTTGAACTGTGTTTGCTGAAAAGGTGCACCACATAAAATGAATAATGTAAGAATTGCAATATCTTTTATTCAGCCCGAGCGTTGCTTGGCTTCTGATGCTGTCAGAGGAAACTGTAATAGCCTGGAACAGAAGGCAGAAAAGGGCCTCGGGCTACGCTGCAGTGCAGTGCAGCCAAGGCCATTATGTAGAACTCACTATATCATGATAGCAGCCATTTTAGAGTGTTGCCATGCAGTGGGGTTATAATAACAAGATAAGAGAGTGCTGATACGAGCAGAGTGAAAGAGGCGAGGGAACGAGAGCCTCGGCTGGAGATGGAGAGGAAGACGGCAGAGAAGAAAGAGAGAATACAGATGGGAGGGTCAAAAAGGCTACGGGGAGCCATGACTGAGGCAAATGCAAGAAGCTACTGCCGGCTGATATGAGGCGGATCGATGAAGGGGGGAGGGCAGAGGGCTCTGTAAACGGGGGAGATAAAAGACGGAGATTCAGATGAGTAGAAAGACAGCTAGACAACAAAAAAAATGAATTGCAGGGTTAAATAAATTAAAAAAAGGAGGACAGACAAAGGAAAGAATGCATGAGCCCATTAAAATAAAAGAGCCAGACAAAATGATGAGGGAAGAGGAACAAAGCCCTCAGCGAGCGTACCGAGGCGAAGGCACTGTCTGAGGATGCCTCCGGACGACATGTTTTTCTCAGCTTCGATCTCGGTGAAGTTCAGGGAGCTGGCGAAGATGAGAACGTCCACCAGGTTGACGACGCGCTGCAAGAAGGTGACGGACGCCTCCACCGCCAAGCCTTGGGAGGGTTCGATGTTCTCCAGATCATGCTGGCGGGAAGAGGAACGATCACAAAGTAATTAGGGAATACGTGATTGTGGAAGGGAAAACAACTTTTGATATCAAAAGCTGTTAACTACAGACTACTAGAATGATTTTGGTTTGTATGAATATTAAAAATACATACTTAATCTAAATAATGCATTGGTATCATACGAGTAGAGAAAAGATTAAAAAATATTTACTTCTATTAAAAACATTTTTAAATAATTTTACAGTCACTTAAAACTTTAAAATCCTTTGCCATATAAATAATGTTTCTCAAAAAAAACATTGGAAAAGAGCTAAAAAAATGAAGCAATTTAGGGTGGGAAAAGATAATATAAACATTTCACAAAAATGATTCTATACATGTAATGTAGGTATGAAATGGATATGAAAGCTATACTGATAACACATCCTGAAATGAAAACATCTAAAATGGGAAAATCCAGTCTTGATTTTGTTATAGACCAGACGCAACTGAGTTATAATGGGATTGAACTTCAACCTGCGTCTCAGGCCGGCTAGTAAAGTCATCGACGGAGGCAAAGAATCATGTAAGAGCCACTGAGATGAGACGACACAAAAACAAACTAACAATGTTAGGAGGCAGCTAACTGAGGCTAATGTGATTGGAAAAGGTCAATGTGGATGGATAACTTCCTGCGACTGGAGCCATCAACTATATATATATATATATATATATATATATATATATATATATATATATATATATATATATATATATATATATATATATATATATATATATATATATATACACACACAACAACGGTTAAGTACACTTACACACACACACACACACAAATACACAGAGACTCACAGAGGAAGAGGTGGCAGCAGAGAGCAGAGGTAAAATGCCTCCACAAGCCATGATGAGGTTGTCCACCACCTGGGAGATGAGGTGAATGCTGTTGTGCACAAACACAACGTTCTCACTGCTGTTCACAAAGTCCAGGATCGTCTTTGTGGAGTGGCTGAGGGGACGAGGACAAAAAGATAACGTTGGTACCAAAACACACAGTAGAATATGGATTGTTTTCAGGTAGACTTAAAACATACAAGGATGTATTGGTGATTTAAATAGTATGAGAAAGATTACAAAGATATTCAAGATACAAAATAAAACTACAAAAATCGAAGAAAAACCAATATTGAACATAAAAACACAAAATAAAAGAAAGAACTATAAAAATCTATTATATAATATTGAAAAGTAGTACGAGTTATCACGTTATTTGGCTCTGTAACTGCTCACAGATCCGATTGTTCTTAGTTGCTGTTAAATGCTAATATTCAGGATAAAAATATCCTACACATGCCATCTTTTATGAAAACAGGTGTGCTTTGGTCTCACCTCATCAAGTGTCCTCAATGGGACATGAATTTCAGAGCATCCCTGGAGACTTGATTTTTTGTTTCATAAAATATCGTGTCTACTACAAATATTTCTGGAAAATTATATATTTTTGTCTTGTGCAAAAAGAAATTCCTCATCAAAATGATATAGTTTATAATGTGAAGCTACACATTAAATAAACAAGCAAAAATCAGGAGTGAAAATAGAGATTCTTTCAGGCACCACTTGATTAGGAGAAGGCTCGTGAGATGGGCTCTCCTGTCTGCTCCTCAGAAGCACACAATGCCAATAAATCTCTATTCCATTAATCAATTAACAACATAATTGTAAGCTAAAGCATTAGCAGAGTCAGCGCATTGTTCCCCTACCTCCTCCACATCTGGACATCAGTCTCAATAGAGAAGAGCAGGTCAGCGAGGAGGCGTTGGTGCATGGGGGACCAGCGAAACTCGGGGATACGAAACATGGTGGAGCGAGGGGCCGAAGTGCTGCTGGTCTCTCTCGGTTTACCTGCAGACCCTCCTGCTGCTTCCGCCGCCGCCGGCGCTGCCGCCACCACCGGCTGGCTTTGGCTCGTTTCCTTCAGAGACACACCGCACAATTAGCGTTAACATCAGGGTTTGGAACTGACAACATAATTTATTGAAAGATCAAAAGTAGAGAAAATGATGCTTACTGTTGTAGAGGTCTCCTTTAATTCAAGTCTCTCGGTGTCCAGGGCCACGTTGGACACATCTAGTCTGGCTATTTTGATCTCTTTGGTCTTGCTGACAGAGTCCGCAGTCTTCTGGGCGGCGGCGGCGGCGGCCTCAGTGGGAGCGGACAGAGTTTCCTCTTCAGTGGTGTCGGCGGTCTCTGAAGGCTGGCTAGGTGAGGTAGAGGCTGATGCTGCTGCAGCCTCCTGGCCTGCAGAGGGCGCTGTGGTATCGGAGGGCTGCTGCTCTGCAGAGGAAGACTGTTCATCCTGAACTTTCTCTTTGGCTGGTTCTGTCACACTTTGTTCAGGCGTTTCAGCTGGACTAACCGGTTTCTCTTCAGTTTCTTCTCGTGTTTCAACCTCCTGCTTCTCATCTTTTTCCACGTCCGTCTTCATCTCACGACCTTCCTGATCACCTTTCTTGTTTTCATCATCTTCGTGTTTATCGTCCTTTCGTGCTACCTCCTCTTCCTCTCCGGCTGCAGCTGAAGCGTAAGAAGACTCCCCTTGGCTTTCGTCGGCATCGCTGGTGAAGAACTGGTCGCTGATGGTGGACACGTCCACCAGGTCCTCGTTGAAGATGGAGGCTCCGTGCAGCGAGCTGCTCTCCCGACTGGCCGCCACCTCGGGGGACGTTTGGTCGGCCTTACCTTCTGCTTCTGAAACCACTGGCAGCTCGACATCTGCTTCATTCAAAGAGTCTTCCGTCATGGAGTTTGACGTTTCACCTCCGATAGCTTCAGATTTGTCATCATCTGTTACAGACTCTCTAACCTCTTCCTTTGCTTTTGTTTCATCCGTTTCAGCCTGGTCACTAACTGATGTTTGTACTTCAGTGTTCTCCTCAGTGGAAGCCTCAGTCACTGGTTCCTGCCTCTCGGCCTCTTCATCTGCATTGTCTGTTTGCGTCACAGTAGCTTCAGTCTCTTTTCCGTCATCCCCTGAGTCGATCTTGGAAGACTCCTGAACCAACTCCTGCTCCTCTTCTTCTGCGTTGGCCAGGATGTTGGACATGGTGATGGATCCGTGGCCCCTTGCCTCCGGTGGGCTGGAAGTGACTGTGGAACTGGATGCGGACTCCGGGGACTTATGGGAGAGCTCGTCCACCGTGAGCTCAATGACGGTGGACGGGGCCGTCTCCTCTGCAAGCGGCCCGTTGACACAATCCATGGTCTCCGAACTTTGGCTGACACCAGAGATGGTTCGGAGAGTGCTCAGAGAGCTCGCCGACTCCTGACGCTGGTACTGACGAAACATACGGGACAGGTTCTCTTTGTGCTGCTCAAAGGTGACCTGCAAAGGCAAAAGACCACGTTAAAAATGGTTTAACTAACCCTGGCACCAATCTACCCAATTGATTTAATTCAGCCCAATTCAGATGTATTACAACTTAGGTCTTACTGTATTCTGTCCATCATGTCAATCGTGTTTAAAACCATTTTATTTACCAAAGGTATTGCCAAAAACACAGTGACATTGCTATAATGAAGTCCAACAGGCAAGAAACGAGTAGTAAGATGATCCGTTGTATTAATTCAGAAGATAAAAGTGGAACCAGGAAGTCAATCACATAAGCTTGGCTAACCTGGGGTTTGTTTAAAACTCTAATGGTCGTCTAACACCTCGTGTTTATTGCTCCATCAAACTGCATTAACTTGCCGTGTTCCCAGATTTCAGCATATCACTTTGTGATGATAAATGTGTTTCTACCAATAGGATGTAAAGCCAAAACTACAAAAACAAGACAAATTGTTGAAACAGGTATTATCCTGTAAGTGTAGTGTCAGTAAAACCGTTGGGAAAATGTATGTAAAGATTTGGATTATGATTTTGTTTGAGAATGAGAGAAGGCATCATGAAACGTTGAGATAGTAAAGAGTACATGCGCGTTGTATTGCAGTTACGTCATTAAGTACCAGTAGTTAAACATAAAAATGACGTTTTCCCATCTCATAAAGTAAACCCTCTCTATCTTAAACTGCCATCAATTGGTTTACACTTTGAGCCTTTAACTGAATTATCTCTCCATGAGTCACATCATTCCCCAACACCCGGTTTCATCTGGAAACGGTACATTATGGAAGCAAAATATTCTCAAAATGCTCTTTAGCGGAGAGCTTATTACTGCGTCGAACCACTGGGACCATTTGTGGTTAACCGTGCCATATTTAAAACTTTTCCTCCCTCTCTGTGCAGTTGCCCACGGCCTATTAACCGCTATCAGTCTTCTTACATCTGATATGGGGAGACCAGACTGCTAGTCCATATCGACAATGGTCTGCAGTGGCATTTGAGGAAGAGCCCATCCATGTAAGCAGTCATAGATTAGCAGTAGATACTATTAGTGTGTCTGCTAGCTGTGCTGAGTGCGTGTCCAGCATCGGCAAATCCTCCCACGCCTAATTTAAGACCCCGCATTAATCACTGGGCTCGGAGGACATAAAGTCAAAGATGGGTTGGTGGTGGAGGGGGAGGGTGGAGGGGGGGGACGAATAAACCCACTTTGCTGCTTTTTCACCTGAGGCTATTTGGACAGAAGGAGAGCGAGCGAGAGAGAAAGAAATAAAAAATTGAAAACGAGAGCCAGACATCAAAAAGGCAGGGAAAAAAAAAAATTTGCTAAAGGAGCAAGAGGAAGAAAGTGAGTCATTGAGAGTGGAAGAAAGGGAAGGGAAAGAAAGAAGCTGATTATTTGTAATTAATTAGGCGTTATTGTTCTAAATTAGCCTGCTACACGGGTGCTCATTAATCTTCTGTAGTGGGAGGCAGTGATTGGTAATCCATAGCTGTTTTCAGAGAGCCTGTTCTAAATGCGCCAGTAGTCCGTCTCTTTCCCTCGTCCGCCCTCTTTCCCAGTGATCACACAGCAAGACCTTTTACCCCATTAGTTTGAGCTTAATTTGACATTTAGCATTTTTAGCAATTAAAAGCGCTGCAGTCAGAGCACGCTGCTGTGGAAATTGCGCGCGGAGAGACCATAACGTCATAGATGCAGCCTGTGCATTAAGATGATGTATGCTGGCCTTAAATAGGGCTCTGTAACGGATCCGGTTACCGTTGGACAGAGGCAGGAGAAGTCTCTGTGGTTTTTAAAAGAGCGGTTAGCCTCGTTACAGTATGTAGAAACTGCCTTGGGTGGCTAAGACATCAGCGCTGATCTAATCTAATTTCATTCTACTCCATGACTCGGCCTGGCCTCAGTGGGGTATGGGAAAATGTTATGGTAATGTCCAAAAACATGGTGGGCTTTTCTAATGTGACAGGTAACATGGTATTAACCGGACGTGGGACTTTGGACCGCACACCGTCATAAACAAGACGAGTTTCTGTAGTTTCACCTCACACAATATTATTTTAAAAATAAAATATATCAGGAACAGATAAATAAAACCTCTTGGTACAAATCACATTTGCACAACAATCTCTACAGAACCGAGAGCTTCCATTGGCCCGATGTCGGTGCTGTGTAACTGACCTGGAATAAGCAGAGGCCCCCACACCACAACCTGTTTGGTGAGGGTCAGCGTGGCAGAGCGCTGATCTGGAGAGAGACCCCCGCAGTCGGAGCCTGGGAGTCCCCATTTAGATAAATAGATAGAGAGCAACCACAAAACAAAGGGGAAATGGGGAGGGCAGCATGGCTCTAATCCGATTAGCTAAATGCAATTCCTCCTCCAAAATCAATGTCATCTGCTACTGCGGTGCTGGCTGGGTGGGTTTCGCTCTTGTTCACGATATCCTCCATTCTCGCTCGTTGTAAAAACATTTTTCTTCTTGGTTTTCTCCTCCAAGCTGATCCAGTGATATGCATACAGGCTTTATCTGTAATTTCTATCACAACCATAGGAAGACATGCATGCACAAAAGGTCCTTCAGGATACTGTACACCGACCAGTCAAACCCACGGGGTTTCCATCAGCTTATTGTTTCACTTTGAGACGAATATTTAGCAAGAATTACAAGATAAAAGATCAAATTGATGAACGGGGGATTGGCTACTGGATAGTATAGACACCTCTTGATGCATGGCTATTATCCAGCATTGGCTTTTCAATGTTCTCACTTTCTCCTTCCTTTGTCCACTTGTCAATGCCTCCTGTGAAACTCTCACAAACTACTGCTTGTGTGCAACGTCTCACTAACCAGGCCAAAAGCTGCAATGCTAAACTATTCTGGATTCCTCCAACAACAACAAAAATGGTGAATAGCTACAAAACTAAATTCCTCCAAACATAATATATTATATTTGGTCAAAGATCTGTTGGCTCATTTCAGTTCATATTTATCTTTATGGTAAAACAACCGGCAGGTGTAATTAAGTTAGCCGACAATGGGAGTCTGAAGGGCGGGGGAACCTTCATGCCCCGATGTCTTTCTTTTGGAGATCTCCTTGTTCTCCAACTGATTTGTGTGCAGAGATGGACGAGGGGCACCTTGGGTGTGTGTGGGTGTGTGTGTGCTCTGAGGTGTCAGCGTGCCCACCTGCAAGAACATCTGTCTATTCAGAGTTGCTTATGCAGATATACTTACTTACTAATGACTGATATAGAAACACACACACACACACACACACACACACACACACACACACACACACACACACACACACACACACACACACACACACACACACACACACACACACACACACACACACACACACACACACACACACACACACACACCTTAAAAGCAGAAACAACTATAGGCATTTAGAGCATCGACCCCCAGCCTAGTCCGTTTCCATATTTTCCATCCAAGTAAAAATAACAACAATAATAATAAGTATGCCTCGCGACTCGAACAAACCAACAAAAAAATATATAAATAAAAGATATGGAGATACAAAACACAATAATACGTTAATAGAAAATGCAGTACAAAGACACCAGACTACGGGCAAAGTGAGCACATTAGCTCCAAACATGTCAAACTGACAACATTACATCAGCTGACACAAGTCAAACTACTTCATAAAGTCTACGTAGAGGAGAAGTGGGCAAATATGTATTTGTGAATGCATATATGCACTTATCAAGAAGCTCCCAGTGGGCTGGTTGTATTTATGAGGCCTTGTTTCTCTGATTGTTCTCTCACGGTTCCGATGAATATTCAATGGGTTTGGAAAGAAGGGCTTCCTCGAGCCCAAGAGAAAAGGAGGGCAACGAGAAAATGTGCCTTGTAACTCACACACATACAGACGTGCGCGCACACACACACACACACACACACACAATCATGCGCACACACACAGCCCTGCAGCAGTGGGAGGAGAGAGCAACAGTGACAAACAGCTTTGGTGCTACAAAGGTGGCAGGAAATCTATCATACGGGACAATAAAATTGCAATTGAGTTTCTTTAGCTTTTTTTATAGCAGATGCATGTATCTCGGTGGCTTGCTCCCGCTGCAGCGATCCCAGTCACAGGCGGGGTCCCTGCACTGCACTGAGCGTGCATCTGTGTGTGCGTTTGTGTACCTTACATCTTCCAGGAGCACGGGTTTATTCACACACACCGTACGTGTGAAATTTGGTTGTTAGAAGAGTGCTGGGCTTTGAAACTAGAGCCCAAAAGAAACCGCATTAATCTTGTCTGATTATAGGAAGAAAGAAAGAAAAAAAAAGGCAATTACAGCGAGTGTACGAAGAACAATAAACAATTTCTGCAAGACACCAAACTAGACACTGGGCTACGTTGCAAAGTGAAACCCCAACACTGCAGCTATATGAACAGATGAAACAAGAACAACTTAGAGTGAAGCCAGATCCTTATTTATAAAACAAATGCATAATATATTGCTATAATATCTGAATTATATTAAATTAACAATAATATGACATTTTTTCCTTGACTTACACGATGTAAATTGAATTTAAGATGCATATTAAACGGAGGGATCAAACAAATGTTTGTGTTAATGTTAAAATACAATGTAGTTAAGTAAGCAAACCTCTGTGTTATAGTTTCAGAGTCATGGTTTCACTGCACCCTCGTCTTTGTGACCCTCTTCCATCAACTACTGCCCTCGACTGCCAATGTGAGGACATTTCCCTACACTTTCATTTGTACGCATTTTATTCCCATTGCCGGTTAGCTCTGCAGTGTGAAGAGGGGTGAGGAGACACTGGGGGTCCAGAGCATCCAGCAGACAACACACACAGCATCCAGCAGACAACACACACACATTGATCACCTCCCTGGCAGTCTGTCTGTGCCCCCTGCTGGACGCCAGCGCTCCCAGCAGGCCGAGCTGCAGCGGAGCGTCTCATATCACAAGTACTTCTTTAACGCAGCCTTCAATCTGCCAGGCTTTTAAAAAAAAAAAAAGACCACAATCTGACACCAACCTCAATTACTTCACTGCTTTGGACGAGAGCAGCGTAACGTGATATCAACAGTGAATTTCTTAAGCAGTATTTTGAATTCAGCGTTTGGAAATAAGAAGTGCCAGAAGTTTATTTTTATCTGCGCGACGTGAAAGAGAGAGACTGCATACATAAATAAAGAGTGGAAGGGCTGGTGGACTCATTTCCATTGGTTTACACTGCAACTAGCTTTTTAAATTATAATCACTGTAGGTTTCCAAAGCGTAATCTGATGGGCACGCAGAGGCCAGGTCCAATTACTACACTAGAATGCTAGCCCACGCGGCGAGTTAGAGGGTCAGACGATAATGCTCTCTAATTTCTTATTTGATGAATTGCACTCTGTCAGATTCAAACTAAACATATGGGTGACAGAGCCGATGGCTTTGACTGAACGCTGCTGTCTGTTTGGCTGCAATCAAACTGAGGACGAGGGCTACGGTTACAGTAATGTGGTGAATGTTTAGGCTGACAATACTCAAGCAAGATGTGAGTGTGTGTGCAAGTGTGTGTGTGTGTTCCTGTGTTTACCAGCGAGAGATAAAGAGTGTGCGAGTTAAAACGAAGAGAAACAGAAACGGAACAGAAAAAAAAATCTGTAAAAATGAAACAGATGAGGAGATACAAGAAGATCCACAGAGAAGCTCTGTGTCTGACCCGTGTGTGTGTGTGTGTGTGTGTGTGTGTGTGTGTGTGTGTGTGTGTGTGTGTGTGTGTGTGTGTGTGTGTGTGTGTGTGTGTGTGTGTGTGTGTGTGTGTGTGTGTGTGTGTGTGTGTGTGTGTGTGTGGTGCATGGATATAATGAGCGCTCTGACCTTGGAGTGGGTGATGGACAGGGTGTCCACCCAGACGCGCCAGCCTCCCCACTCATATTTGATGGCGTGGTACAGGAGGATGCGGAAGATGGCGTACACCATCTCCGTGATTTTCTGCTCCTCGCTGTTCTGCGGGTGGATGAAGCACAGAGAGATCATCCACTCCTGCCACACCGAGCACTGCAGCAGGCTCCTGGAACAAAACAAAAAAAAGTACACGGAAAATGAACGCAGATCCCACTGGTGTGTAAGTGCGTGAACTGGTGTGTGTGTGTGTGTGTGTGTGTGTGTGTGTGTGTGTGTGTGTGTGTGTGTGTGTGTTATGTAGTTCTCCAGCTCGTGAAGTGGTGGACTTCTTACCTGCGGTTCTCTCGGCTGTTATTGAACAGTTTGATCATGTCTGACAGAAAGACCTTGCGCACCTCCATGCTCTCGGGGGATGGGGGGGAGGTCTTCAGCAGAGCAGCTATAATCTTCAGGATTTCTAGAAATATTAGAAGAAACATAGCACTCATTTAAGGATAGTTAAAATAAAACTAAACATTTACAGGAAAGGCTGAAAGGAAATTACGAAAATACTTCTTATTCTGTTCCGTCTGTGAAAAAAAGCGGTTTTATTTTTGAGAATTGCGATTAAAAACATTTTGGATTTGGAAACATCCGTCGTTCTCCTTGAAAATGAAACTGCACAAATCAACAACTAAATCATACATTGGTCTCAACATGTGCAAATCATTGTGTCACAAACTATCTCAACTCCCGGCTGTACACACCTGAACATCTATGCCTGTGGCAAGAAAAACAGAACAAAGCAGAATATAAAAAAAAATAATAATAAAGGCCCAGGCCTTTGATCTTTATCATACTGTAATGGTTCTGGTATTGTTTCAAACGAGAGAACCAGGCCCTTCTGGAAGGCTTGGCTTGGGTTAAACCAAAGAGACTGACTGTTTAGATGAATTATCTAGACAATGTCAGTGTCCATTTACTTTGAGTGGAGAGACGGCGGGGCTTGGATTTCGCTTGTCTCTTCAGACCTTGGCGCTAACCGATGCCCCCTTGCCCCGGCAGACGGCCGTGTTGTTTCTACGCCTTAGTCACTCAAATTATGAGTCGCTGAACCTTTACCGCCAGAAAATTACCCCAGCATGTACCGGGAATAAGGATGGGGGGGGATAGCGTATTCCCTTCTTTTTTCCATTTGCTCTTGGGTTCCTTTCCCTCGAGTTAATTTGAGGGAAACGGTACTTCCTCGGTTTGTTTGATTGGCTCTGACGTTGCTAAAGACTGCAATCAGGGGGCCATTTTGGGAGTTCGTCGCAGATTAAATCAAGAGAACGCACGGCAAAGGAGAAACAGACCACCGCTCTGTTCCATAGACTGTGCTCGTATGTACAACCCCGTACAAGGTTTCTATGATATATGCCGCCTGTCTGGGATGGTCGGGTCGGAGAGTTTTTAACACAACAAAGCTTAAGGTAATCAATGTGTGACCTCGTCAGATTAAGGCTGGTTGGAAGTAAACCTGATTAAGGCCCAATGCTTGGATTTCAAACTGGTGAAAGTTGTTTTGCAAGTGTGTGCACAAAAAAAGGTGCACGTATGTGTGAAAGCACCGGTAAAAAAACTTTTTTTTTTTTCAACATATGAAAGATTTTGTGAGTTGACGTGAAATTAGGGGGGAAGTAATGGTTTGAAAATATCAGATGGGAGCACTGATCAAAGCCTGGAGTCGTGGTCTCAGCTTATTATGTTGCCGCATATGAAAAATATGCACGCACCGTCTACTCGTAATGATGTACTGATAGAAAAAATAAATCATAAAAATATGCAGATTGTGTATGTGCAAGTATATAGTAATACATACACATACAAATGCAGAGTATGTGTGCATTTAAAAACACTTTTCTTCGCCAATAATATTACTAAATCTGTTGCAATGATCAATAAAATATTTTAATCATATTTTAATGATAAAATAATATAGAATAGTAACGTGATTTATCGGTTTTACGATAAAATATTTTTTTAAACTAAGAAAATATTGCAACATTAAATATATACACGCCACAAAGTACACAAATACTGTACTAACGTTTAACCAAATGCATTTACTCTAGATTTCCTTCAATTTAATTAAATAATTGATTAAATGTATTAAATGCATACATAAACATACTATTTTCACAGCCTGAATTAAATCCCATCATAACTCCATTACATACATCATTTTTTATATGCAAATCAATCCGCACAAAAACACGATACCGACTTCCCATAAAACTAGCAGATGTGTGTGTATTTGTCACACAAAGTGTTTGCACCATCCTCGTGCTCGGATTATGCATGACATCTGAGGTTCAGTTGTATGAAAGCACCCTCTGGCTGCAGAATTTATGTCGTTCATTTGTTTGACTGTATATAGCGATTGCACCGCTCCCTGGGGAATATCCTCTAGTGCAGTATGGAGCAATAGGTATGTAGAGGCTACGCTGCAGGGGATGATTTAGGAGCGCAGTGTGGCGCAGAGGAGGCACTTACGTGGGTTGAGGATCTTCACAGTGGAGTCGGGGTCCGGATGCTGTTTATGGATCACTTGAGTGCAGATCTGCTCTGTAAGAATCTACCGGGGGACACAGAGTGGATTCAAGTCATAAATATCCACATCGGTCTCAACAACAACAGAGACGCAAACCACACTATGGACACACGGCGCTGTGTATACGTTTCACCGTTGCATAGCACACGGCTGAATAGTCAAATTGGGTTTCTGCAGGTGGTCAGCCACACAATATATATTTCACCCAACTCATTAAAATGTCAGGATGAATAATGGAAGAAAAAAACAATAATTTTGGAAAAAGACAACATTCGTTAAGGTAGCCAAATAAATATTGGCATGCGGTTTGAACACAGAGGTTATTATTGTATGTTTATGAAGATAACTTCAGTTCTGAGTGTACGTTTGCAGAGGACTGACCTCGAAGAGCACGTTGTAAGTGGTCATGGTGAACTGGGTGGAGTGGAGCATCAGGCGTTCAGTGAGCAGAGAGAAAAGGCCGTGACTCAGCATGACCTCAGATTTCCTCCTGATCGGGACGTTAGGAGGTCAAAGGTCAGTCAGTAAACATCAGTATTTGCGAGAAAACTGTTGTATCAGAAATCATTTTCATCTTCATTTCAAACGTTATATTAAATTATAATGAAATGTTCATGGTATTTTTAATGTCTTAAAATACCATGGACATTTTAAGAAATGACAATAACAAAATCTGGAGTTTCTGATCAGAATACTGCAGCGCTTTACATCTGTAGCTGATCTCTTGTGATCCATCTTGCATCTGGATCACAAGGCTTCAAAACTGTTGCCAAGACAGAGATAGTTTTTTCTGGTACTGGTTATACATAATAATGCTATATGACCCAATGCTATATGACCCAGCTCATCATGCATTATTACCCCCCAAAATAAAAATAAAATAAATAGATTTTAGTTTGAAGATGTACTTACTTTGGTGGCAAGTATTTCAGAAAGTAGCCCATTACTTTGAGTGTCTGCACTCTTATTCCTTCACTCTTTGAGGCCAGAAGCTTGTAAATCACACTGTGGAGAAAGAAAGTTTAATCAAATTACATAGAAGTATTATTTGAAGTAAAAACACTGAACACACTTTCATGCTAAAAAGTCTCAAAATAGAATTTAATCTGTTTTCAATTTAAAAGCGGTCGCAGAATCCAACAATCTAAAGTGTTGCCTAAAACTACAATGAAACTTAAATAATCTGAACATTACACTTTGAACAGAAACATAAAACATATTCACTGAGTACATCAGTGAATATTATAAACACGATTATTACCGAATCCCGTTGCGCTGGTCGAAGGCCTGGACCATGGACCCCGGATGTTCAGACATCAGAGCCACCAACAGTTGCAGAACATCGATGAGGTTGTCATCCTGAGGGAGAGAGGGGAAAAGACTTGAGGCTATTGTGGTGTAATCGTATAGCAGAGAGAAAAATACTGCATCTCATTGAGCCGAAGTGAGTCGGCTTTCAAGAGGATATCTTAAATGAAAACGGATCCTTAGCTTTTGTCTTGTATTTACATGTACAGCTGACTAACATCATGCATCATTCAACGCTGGCTGTTCTTGTGATGTTTAGTGGTGTCAGCAGCAGCAACAATGTCAGACGCACATTACACATCACAAGCGTCTGAAGTGAAGAACTACAATATGTGCTCTGTGAAATGAAGGGCTGCTACATGTCGGTGGCTTTTCCAGGCATCGCTGTAATCGCCCTGTATTCTTACAAGGTTCACTGCATCACTGACTGATTCATTTGTTATGCATCACTCCACTGTAAACAAAACCCCTTCAGTCAGGACGTCTCACTGGCAGACTTGGAAAACTAACAAGGAACAGTGACGCTGCCTTTAGCAACAGGGACTGTCTGCGTTTCTTATGTGGAGAGGGCTTGGCACAGTGGAGCTATGTTGCCATCTGCTGGCGAGGTCTGTGCTGCGTGAACAGTACACATGCCTACCTCGTGCATGGTAAGGAGGTAGTTGAGGATGCTCTGGAGCTCATCTTCCTTCACGCCATGATCCTAGAAATAGAGTTGCACAGATCATATCATTGTTTCTGTAGGGTTCTCTGTGTTTTACTCCCCTACACCAGATCGTACATGTAGACATCAGCACAAAGCTATCACACCTCCTTAAAACTGGACAAATGGTTTATTAAATCCATCACAGTATTGGTTAATATGACTAGACTATCCTAATAAAGTGATTGGAGAGGATAGACTCAGGGCCCTGAAAAGAAATTTCACACACAAGAAAAAAAACTGTAAACAATCCCAACTAATGAGATCGTGACCAAAGAAGGAAATGCATTCATTCCTCAAAGGAAATGCATTCATTCCTGAAAACAAAAAAAGAAATTCAACAATAGCATTACACACAAAAACTCCAGGTATCATCTATTCCCACATCATAATAAACAATACATGTCTATCCAGGCCCTGGTGGTTCTATATAGAGGAAAAAACATTTAACAGTAAAAAGCAGAAATTCAAACTTTGTCTAGATTTAGACTTACTAGTTCAAATAGTTTTACAACATCAACAGCAGCATATTATTTAGTAATAGACAAATATAATAAAGGCAAAATGCCGTAATCACCCAGCTGCATTGTGGGTCGTCTGAGCGTGAACTATACTTGTTGCAGCTAGTTTGCTCTTCAGCATATCGAGCGCTGCAACTCCAATGCAATCAGAGAGCAGCAATATAAATATACACATACATCTGCCCCTAGCACCATTAGTACACATAATATTGGAATTCAAATGTGCCAGATTCCTCAAGTGACTCAATAATACAAGACTATTTTGGTTGTTGATGCTGGGTTTCTTTGGGTGCTTTGGCAACATGAACGTACCTTCATGATGAGCTGCTTGACAAACAACAGCAGAAAGGCTCGCAAAGAAAGGATCTCCTTCTGGTTCGGCCTTGGACCATCTGAAAAACACAAAGGGAAAAACAATGGCTGTTGAAAGGAGCTGATTAATGAGCAACTGAGCACGATGCAGGGGGACAAAGCAAGAAATAACAAGATCAATCTACACTTTTAAAAGGAAAGTTGATGTAATGTGTGTATCCTTAACTAAGTGGACATGTGAAATCTACCTTTACAAGCATGATTTGTACATGTATATGAAAGGAAGCCAGAGGAGAGAGCACAGTACATCAGCAGTGGTTATTTACTGCACAACATTAGAGGATATCTTTGCATGTAGTGTGCGTCTTCACCTTGGCCTTTGGGCACGACTCCACTGCGGTCCTGGGGGTTGATGACCCAGTAGTAGTATTTCAGTGTGTGCATGACCTGAAGTACAGTGCCCACCCTGCGAATGGTGTTGTAGATGGTCACAGTGCTGATGAACTCTGTTGCTAGGTACGTGTAGAGAGTCAGTTGCACCTGCAAAAGATAAAAGCAAAGCATGAAAACAGGCACTTGGTAGTTTGAGTGGAATAATTCATTTTTTTAGTGCGTCCTAGCCTCTAAGCCATTCTCATTTAAATAGCAATGACTGACTCACAGGCTGAAGGAAAACCTTAAATAAAATGTAGGGCAAGACCATACGGAGCATGAGAGGGTGACGACGACTGTGTGAGTGTGCACGTCTGGATGTTGTAAGAGATTTGCGTGTGTCCCATCTACATGTGTATATCTCCATCTTTACAAAGGTAACCAAATGCATAAGTATGTGCTGCGGTGTATATACATGTATTCATATTACCTTGGCAGGGGCATGGATCCAGATGGCGGGGTTGAACATAATGTGGTCACACAGCTGCTTGAGCAGCAAGATGCCATTCTGCAAGTTGCTGAGGTATCTGGAAAAGGCCAACACAATGTCCAGGACAGGCCGCGTCACATGCACCTTGGAAGACTGGAGAACAGACAGGGTGGGGACAGAAAGTGCCACAATAGGAGGGGGGTGGGTGGGTGGGAAGGAGAGGGTGATATGTCAGTGAGGAGTCAAAGGCAAGGGGTGAATGAGGTACAACACAAAAAAAAGGGGGAGGGGAAGAACACACGCAGAGAAAGCTCCTCTTCTGCTTAACAAGCACACAAGCCAGCTGTGACCTCCAAATACAGCTGAGGGGAAACAAAGTCTGTCTCGTATTAAGCGTTGGTATTGGTGTGTGCCTGTGTTAGTGCGTTTGTGGCGTTGTGGGAATCCAGATCGTCTGTGTTGCTGCACTGGGTTCATTACGTGCAGCTACTGGTTCGGGAGGATGCCTCTCTCGTGTATATCTTCGCCAGCTGAACCCGTTTTGTGTTCGTCTCACCTTCTCCAGGGTGTAGCCGATGACGAGGAAGCCTTTGCAGGCCAGGACCTGCTCTTGCATAGCCACAGAGTTCTTCAAGAGCTCCATCACGAAGGATAGCAAAGTGCAGCTAAGAGGCCCACAGAGAGAGAGAGAGACACCGAGTTAGACAGTGACAATAATCTATGGAAGCTGCTGACAAAGCCCTGAGTGTGAAGGGCATATCCTGCATGAAACGTGATTGAACGAGGGTGTCGTGTCCCCAATGCGTTAGGACAGATTCTAGTTAGCATCACCTTGAGGGCAGTGCACACAACAACGTTGCAAATTCATGAGCAAGACGGCCTCACGACTTTCATGCTCGGCATTACGTCAAAAACCTGATTTGCAACCGCTTTCAAAATCGTACCGTTGGTCTCTATTTGACAGCGGTGTCTCTAAATGTCAGAGGCAGGAATAGATCATTGTTGACAGACAGCAGTGTTACCTGAAGAGCCGTCGGTATTAGATAATGCATGCACTCATTGATGTGCAGCCCGTGTACCATACAAAAAGGTACTGATATTGTTAACGTTATTTTAGCTTGACATATTTTATCTTATTTTAGAACTTATTCTAGATTTGAGGTTTTCTGTTCAGCTAATCATTTACCTGAGCATACAGCTCCTAGGACGTAATCTAAAGGAGAACACTGGATCCAGTATCACCTTTAAATAAGGTAAATACTGCATCATCCACCTAATCATCTTGCACGCAGTATTATATTTCTATTCAAAAGGGGTAATCCGGCGATTTAG
This sequence comes from Cottus gobio, assembly GCA_023566465.1. Lineage (NCBI taxonomy): Eukaryota > Metazoa > Chordata > Actinopteri > Perciformes > Cottidae > Cottus > Cottus gobio. Next base: position 21,359,937 of record CM042219.1, read on the forward strand.
TATTGCACCTGCTCGAGTAAAGAAAGAATTATAAAAAAAAGGTAAAAATAAAAGCAGCAAAGGCAAAGAGATTGTACATTTCTCCGGACTCTCCACAGCATTCAAACTCCACCAATGTAGACTTTCCTTTAAAGATCCGTCGTCTCAACCCCAAATTTAAATAACCCCAATGACATCACTTAGGTTATATTCTCAGAAGACAATATACTACATATACTAAGCTGTTGTATACGCCTCATGACAAGTACAAAAGGACTGTGTAAAATGTGTTGAATAAATAATAATGATAATTTCTAGGTTGTAATACAATTTGAACATTGTAAGTTGACAGATTGTGCCAATTTAGCAGCAGCATTAATATTTATACTTAGTTTGTGACATACTATCACATGGCTCGATGCATAATATAAAAACCTGAGCTATGAAGGATAAAATATTTGTATAAAACACGTTTCATACGGTGTATGTGTGTGTATTTATGAGTGTATTTGTGTGCGGTTACCAGACAGAGGTGTCCAGCTCTTGGCTGGAAGGCTGGCAATAATCCAGCTGTGCAAACAGAGGGAAGAGGACCTGCACGCCGCCGATAGAGTGAATGCCACTCTGGACCGAGTGAGTCACCACGGCCTTCACATCCTGCAGAAACAAACGCACAAGTGGGCAACACAGACATTTGCTCTGGTGCACTAAATTAGTTCCATGTGTTGACATATTTAAAATGATTTGCAAGTAGTAGCACAGTCACAATCTAATAAAATGGTGATTATTCTTCATACCGCTACAGTCTTTGACCACTAATAAGTACTCAAACCTAAACCATGTTTTTCCATTGCCAAAAGACATGGCATCAATCAAGAGCTCAATACTAAGTGTTTTGTTTTCATTTGTTGGAAGAGTTTCTTTTCTTTAAATGTTTAGCGGTCTGTCAGTTGGTGTCCGTGTTGTTTCATGTTGCGACATCAACAGACGCTTGGCAAAACATTTTCCTCTCTATTGGATTGGAATTTTTGAGCATGGCATAGCAAAGCTGAAAATATAGGTCACATTCATTCATATTTCACACTGTGCACTTTGTGTGCACTTTGTGTGTGTGCGCGCGCAAGTGTGTGTGTGTGTGTGTGTAGAATTGTACAGCTATCGTTGTGGGGACCAATTTGAGTTTTAAACATTGGACATTTCTGGAAAGGAAGGATATTTTGGTCAGGCCTCACTTTGGAGTCAAAAGCCTGTTTGAGCATTCAGACTTGGTTTTAATGTTCGGGTTAGAATAAGGTTTAAGTTGCGAGTGTGTGTTCACATGCACTTTTGTGTGATGGAGAAAGCATATGTTGTGAGTGGCAGCTTTAATGAGGGTATGAGAGAAAACTCAATTTGGGCTAAAGAAAAGACTGTGTGTGTGTGTGTGTGTGTGTGTGTGTGTGTGTGTGTGTGTGTGTGTGTGTGTGTGTGTGTGTGTGTGTGTGTGTGTGTGTGTGTCCCATATGGAATACTTCCACAAAGTTCCTACATCTGACAGGAGAAATGCACTACTGCTACTTGTAAGCTAAATACACTAAACCCTCCGTCTCTAATTCTACAGTTAAAAAGTCGGTGTGGCATTTTTCTGGCTAGCTCGACACTTTTGCACCTCTGCCCTAATGAGACCATTAAAACGAAAAAATGCCAACTGGGCCTCTTTCATTATCACATAGGACACAAAAAAACAAAAGTGTGCTACGTATGAACCAGTGGGAGGAAAGGTGCAGGCGTACAGGTGGCACATGAATTTGCACCGGCGTTGCTTTAATGTTTAAAATTTTAAAAAAATGGCAATCCAAGTAATGTCAAGTCCAACACCAAGGGGAATGACTATCAATGTATATACAAGCAAGTGTTACATTCAAGGCATAATCACCTGCAGCATGAGGGCGTGGGGTGAGTGGACGAAAATGGAGGCGTTGTCCTTGGGGGAGGACTCAAGGCAGAGCTGGGCATCGGTGGCTCGAGGGTTATAAGCGAAGGAAATACAAGAAGACAGCTTGCCGTCATACAGCAAGGTCTTGTGATGCTCCGCAAACAGTAGGTCGCTCTCTGCTTTGTACTTGAATGTGCCCTGAAGAGAAGGAAGAAGGGACATTTAGTGGAAGAGAACGTGATGCAGTCATGATACATTAAAGAGAACCAGTATCTTCATTTTCACGGTACGATTATAAAAATTCTCCAACACGTAAATTTAGTCAAGGCTGACTAAAAAAAAAAAGGGAAGTGTCAAAGACTAAGAAACTAAATCAAACTCATGAGACAGCCCTGGACTGTGACGATGTTCCCATCACAGTGATTATGGGAGTTGGAGATACATCATATCTGGACATGCACAGACAGTTATTTGCTACTTTATTTGTTTTTGTATCTTTATTGCATGTCGGTCTGTGTATAGTTGTCTATTGTTTGTGTATGTACATGCTTTAAAAGTATGCATGACTTTCCATATGTTGCGGCCCTTAAACGGGGCAAATAAAGAGAGATGATGTATGCAGAGCATATTGCTGATGGAGTCTTGCAAAAGAGAATACCATGGACTCAACCAGGTAAATCAAACGTAAATAATCTGTTGCCAGGTGTTACGTGACAGCTGGTCCACATTTCTCATTATACAATGGAAAGCTTATCCAACCATTAAATTATCCATTTTTTCCCCCATTTCAGAATGCTCCTCCGTAGATAAAAGCCATACAGATTACAGCTTCATAAAAGTAATTCTGATCTACATAATGAATCATGTGACAGTAAAAAGACATCTCAGGCTTTATGGCTTCCAACCTGGTAACCCGGTCCCAGCTGATAGATAGCCAGGATCTGAGCAGCGCTCAGGGCCTCTCCAAACAGGTAAACTGCTCCCATCTGTCCGCAGAACACACGGTTGGCATCTGCCGTCTCAGACGATCCCAGGAAACACTTGTCAAACGTCTGCGGCGGGAAGGATGTTGGAGGCAAGAAGAAAGGAAGAAGAAGAAAAAAAACACAGAAATAGACAATTAAAGATGAAGCGAGGGAGGGTAGACGAAAGGTAGTAAGTAAGGCATTAAGACAGGAGGTACGGATATAAAAAGACCAAAAGTAGCCAGAAAGAACAGAGGGAGACGCACATTCATGTGAACACGCTCTATAATTGGCAACACAGCCTCAGACTACAAGCAGACTGTGGCTACCGTGATAATGCTCCATCTTCCTCTGGCCACAGTCAGCGATGCATAAGCAGACGTGTTGAGAATGATGTGGCCGCATCTCAATCAGGACGCTAATTTGCTTTCGGACATATTGACACATCTAGGAGGATTAAACTACACTGTGGAGGCGTTTTCATTCCTAAATAAATTTGATTTAAGACTCTCGCAACTCAGCGTGACAGAAAGCAATCCTGGAGACTGTGACAGAGTTCATATGGTGATGTCTGAGAGGAGCCGGGTGTGAATATGTAGTCATTTTCCACTCTACTATTCATGCTAAAAGATGAAAAGAATGGTGTCACCCCACAAGCCCTTCTGAAAGAAAAGACTGATTAGATATATCTGTGAGCGACGTTTTTTTTTTTTTTTTTCCAGTTTCAGGTTCGCGCTCCTGCAGCAATATCGGGTTGCGAAATTGATATTGGACATTGAAATCTGTACCTTGCACCCACATGACCCGCATGAAGAACTGTAAAAATAAAATGCAGTTGTTTTTATGGTAAAAACACAAAGACTATTTATTGGTGCTTCCTAGCCTCTTTAGGATAGGAAGCTAACCTGCTGCAGTTTAACATTTACCCTGACAGACACGAGAGCAGCATAAATGTTCTCATCCGACTCTCAGCAAGAGAAGCAAATAAGAGATATTTGCAAAGCTTAAACTACAAGTTCCTTGAAACTATTATCCATGAGAATATATTCAGATGTTCAGATTTTGTGAGCTTGTGGTGGTCCCTACTGGGCGATTTGCAAACAGCAAAAGATGTTTGAAATTGTTGCTACTTACGTCACTGGTGTTGACGAACCAGGCGATGTCTCCAAAGGAAGCCAGTTCCCCGTTCACGTAGCAGCTAATCTCACTGTTTTTCCAGCGGTTGTAGACGTGAACCAGAGTCACCATGTACCACTGCAAAAAACAAAAGAAAACAGACTCTCACTAAGGAAAACTCTGAATATCTAAAGTATCACTTGCACACAACAAGATATCAATAAGTCAGCATGTTGTATTCAATTGGCTTCCATCATGTTTCAGGACTCCCCTCCAGCTACGATCCCACCTACTTAGATTTCCGGCTTCGTCGTCAGCCTTACAACCAGTGAAATAGGTTATTATGGTTTCTTCCTGACATGAAATAAGGCATTAAAAATAGAGTGAAAAAATCAACTAAAATGAGTTCTGGGTCCTCATGAGGTTTATTGAGGTACTGTGGTGCCTTCATGCCCAGGGGAAGGAGGTGGACGTTTCAAATTGGCCGCTGCAATGGTCTTCCATTGCGTGTGCCGTGCCTGGAAGGGACTGGGAGTATTGGATAATCCTTCCCTCCCGTTGCCCTCATTCCTCCTCCTTCTAGTCTGGCTTCTCCCAAGAGTCCGGTAAGATGCGACAGTTCTGTCTCCAGTATTGTGTGTGTGTGTGTGTGTGCGCGTGCGCGGACGTGTGTGTGTGTGTGTGCGTGGACGTGTGTGTGTGTGTGTGTGCGTGCAAGTGATTGATTACGTGTGTTCCAAAATATGATTTCATTGAACTATCGAGAGTGACATTTCCAGGCATTGCCTTTCTTGTGTGCATGAATGTTTGGTTGCTTCACCAAACCAGAGGCAGCATTGTGCTTTTGTGCGTTTCGTTCCTTTCATACCTTCTGTGGTTTGAAGTCGTACTTTACACAGTGCTGGAATCCTTTCCCCTTCGATTTTAATGAGGTCACTATCAAACATCCACCCACAAAGTGTGCAGAGTAACCCATGCCTTTATTGGTGCGAAAACTGAAAGGAAAGAAATGGAAAATACAAACAGTTTTAGTTGGCATTCAAGGGTCACACAGGTTATAGGGTTCTGTTATCATATTAATACTTTAAAAGGGTCTCAAATGGATAAAGATAGCAAACGATCGTTTCTCTTCACAGACTCTTCCCATCATTCCACACGTCCCGGGGAGATGGATCCCCTGCGTGTGATTTAGTGAATTAATCTTTTTTTTATTACATTTTTTTATTAAAAAAAGGGCACAGGGCTGAAGAGGAGCTTTTATTACAGATTCAAGCCAACCAGCTTGGTTCTAATTTTCAAAGACGGCTAAACAGATCCCCGTTGTATAAATTGGATTTTTGACAGAAATGAATTATCGGTTGAAAAGAAGATCAACCAACCCTCAGCTCCTCAGAGAGAAGCAAAGGATGAAGAGACAGGAAAGATGGAGGGAGACGCACAACCGTTTTTTATCTGTGAGGCTGGAGGCTGCAGCACGTTTTGGGGATTTTAATGCATTTAAAAAAAATAAAAATAAAGTACATTTGGGTTATTACGGGGACATGTGCACATGCGTATGTTGACAATTAAACTGTAACACCACCTTTCTATTCTATCAAACACAATTAAACATTTAAATGACATACAGAGGTTTAGGTTAACTCGTTAAAGAACGGTATCGTTACCTACCAGTACAGGTAAGGCTTGTCTTTGTCGACATTGATGTTGTTGAGCGGGTCCATGCGGAGCCATGTGTGGAACGTAAACCCATTCTGGTATGGCCATTTTGCTATAGGAGGCAGAGCTATTGCCTGTTAGGGTGTAACAAATCAAATAAACAGAAAACTGTGCGTTAGTACAAACAAAAATCCAATAAAGGTTGCCTGGTATTTAAAAAAACAAATTATGCATCTACAGATAAACAGGAAAAGGACACAGCCTGTGTTTGCAGCCTGATCTTCTATGATACAGATGACAAAGAACAAGGCCGAGGTTTTGAATAAACTAACAAGCAAGCAAGGTACCAGCGAAGCTCTCAAAGCGTGATTTGAATAGTCCAAAGATGAATAGCCAACAGCAACAACATAATGTATTTGTAGATACTTTACAGCAGTTCCACAAAATTTCAATATCCTTTCAGGCCTGAGAAGGGTCTGCGATTTAATGGCAGACTAGATAATGACCAAGAGAATATGTAACGCATATCAATTAGAGAAGAACTGCACGGGTCAGTGAATGGCTGGTTCACAGGAAAACAGCTTAGAAAGCAATTACTATAAAAGGATTCAGGAGAGATCATTGCGTAATATCCCCTCGTTCTCCTTCTCATTAGTCTATAATAAAATGTCTTTATATTGTACTTTTTGCAAGTCCGTCATGGGTTCCAATTATTAATCTTGCATTAATATCTATTCGAAAATCTTGCTTCTCATGTAGCGAAACACTCAAAAGAGCAGTCCAGCACCAACCTCTACATTCATGGCCGTCAGCTCATCATCTATGTGCAAATACACCTTTTTCCCCCACTCTGCCATGTAATGGTTGACATTTAGTCGTATACTCACAGCTGCATTTTTTCCCGGGAAGCTGAAGAACGAGTCGGGGCCATTCCTGTGAGCCATGTACCTCAGGACCGACAGAAGCTTCACTGCATGACGAGGCTGAGGAAAAGAAGAACACAAAAACACGAGAGGATCGATTTAGACGGGCATACATGTGAACAAACGTACCGTTTATGCATGAGGCCACGAATGAAAAGAAATAATCAAGTGGAGTTTTGGTTCTACTTGTTCTAAATTTACCTGAGAATCATCAGACTTTGGCAACCAGCTAGACTTCCTCAGACTTCAGTAGTATCTTCATTTACTACATAATATACCTATTGTGCAGCAGTGTGTACTGCAAAAGTAGAGCCACAAAGAATGTGTTGCTCTAACACACACAGAACTCAGATATCGGAGCTCAATCCGTAGGCGTGATAAAAGTTCCTGTACAATTTCACGATTTTCAACGAGGTTTTGGTTTATGGCGTTCAGAACCAGAGCGCTTCGTTGTTAAAGTTCTGCACTCATCTCATCCGCAACGTCTCCCCAGACACTTCACACCAAACCCAATGAAGAGAGGAGTGGTGACAAGATCGGCTTGAAACTGGGAGCGTGAGGAGAAATTTAGAAGCATAAAAGCAACTCGCCCTATTTCCTTGACAACTTGATTAGTGTCGGTGATCGATGGGTTACTTTCCGTCTCTCCCTCTGTGCCACTGGTCCTGCCTGCATGTAGCAACTAATCTTCTGTACAACTATCATACATCTGGAGTTCGCTGTGGCTGATAGGAACACACACACACACACAACTCAAGCAGCCTAGTTTAGAAAACTAATGTTCTTTTTGTAACATTATGGATGTGTAATCTCACAAACAACCTCAGTAGTATTTGGGTTTCACGTGATTTATCTCGTCTCTGTGACGAGGGCCTGTGGGATGGCAGTAGTTGAAGTGTTGCTCGCACATTCCTCATGCTGGTCCCAGACAACTAAGACGGATCGCTGTGGCATAACTCTGACTCACCCACTGGCCTTTCTCCCCTTGCAGTTTGCTGAAGAAGAGCTTCAGCTCTTTCACTGTGATGCTGTAGCTGGCGAGGACGCCCAACATGTCCACCAGTAGCTCTGCAACACACACACACACACACACACACACAGAGTCATAAAAGGGGTTAAACATGGGGCATGTTGCAACATAAGTGGCAGTAGTTCGCTAAAAACTTTAAGGATATAAATCATTCATATTACAAGTGTTACAATCCTTATTGGCATCTTGCTGAACTAAATATGACAGTGAAGCCACAGCTATAAGAAGCTGAGCAGCTAAGACGTATTTAAAAGAAGTAGGGTGAGCAAGACCAAGAGACTTAAAATAGAGAAGACACTCCGGGAGTCCCAGCTAGTGTGCAGCCTCTTTCATTAGTTATTACTGGCTAATGAGTGGTATGACAGATATACGACGAGTGTGCACGTACACAGCACTTGATTAAAATCTCCAAATGTAATAATGAGTGGCAGACTGTTATATCTGGCTTCTCTTTTTCATTTAATACTTGTGTTTAACAGCTCAGTCCGGACAACTGGAGCTTGTTTATGTGAAGAGAGGACACTGTTTGCAAATGTATTAATAGCTAAATTTAAAAAAGGTCAAAGTTGGGATGCCCTGGTGGCCTAGATCATAAAATACAACATCCACGGTTGAAAGTCCAGCAGGGAATTATCGGTGAATGTCCTTCCTCACATCTCTCTCCATTTCCTGTCAGCTTTCTACAATCTATAAAAGTAATAAAATGCACACAAATATTTAAAAATAAACCGTATATAAAACATACAAGAGGCATTTTCAGTTGTAAATGTGTATCAATATAAAAAGTGTTTTTACTGTACATGCCACAATTCTGAGGAAGAGGACATTGCATTTGTTCTGTGGTAAATTTTCCCTATAAACATTACTTTCAGCTGCCTAGTTACTGCTGGGCTATATCGCCCTTGCTCGACTGCACAAGCCCTCCAGGCCAGTGCTGTTCTAGCTAGCAAAAGTTCACTGAGCCGAACACTGTAGGATTAATTCAGACTAATTTGCAGATGGGCAACATGGGCAACACAGTATGATTATGCTGCGTTACGAGATATAACATATTGTTTCCCATTATCCAATAAGGAGAAAAGAAATTTAAAAAGTCCCCTATGTGCTGGAGTACCTGCGATCATGCTGTCCGTGGTGGTTATACGCTGGAGCACCTGCTGGATGAGCCCCACGTCCGTGCACGCCTGCAGGTTGCGGACGCTCTTCTTGAGGACGGCAGTGAAGATGCTCCAGACCTCGGCCTGACAGGTGGGCTCGCATTTGTCCAACAGCTCCACCATGCAGACAATGCTCTCGGGTTCCTGGATGATGAAGTTCATCTCGAGGTCAAACTGGCCGCCGACGAGCTGCAGGAGGGACGCAAAGATGGAAGTGAGTGAGGGAATAAGGGCACGGAAGAGGAGGAGAGGAAAAAGTGAAGTTGTCAGTCGTCAAGTAAAATAAAACAAATGTATTTTATGTTTTATTATCTATCACAAGTAAGAATACAACCAAGTCTTAAAAAGGCATATATACTGTGTGTGTGCACACTTCTAAGCAGATGATTAATGGTGCATCAGAGCTGCTGCTAGCCAAGTGGAATAAAGGTCAGGGGGGAAACACAGGTCTTCGTCAGTCTGTTTGCTGGTCCGTTTGTCTGACAGTAGCTTCAACTGTTCATAGCCAGCCTCAAGGCACCGACAAACTTAGAGCCGAAAATATCAAACATGAAGCCACGTCAGTGAAACTAAGGGAGACATCCAGACAGACAAACCAGTGAGAAGTGTATTTAGAGGTTGTTTGTTCCTGTAGGCCCTCAAATACTAACAGCATGTGACACAGCCTTGCAGACACAGATTACATTAATTTGTATTTATGTCATACAAGAAATTACAGTCAGAAAGAACAGTACTGTGGATCTCCTTCGAATGTCAGCAGTTGCAGTATTTATACATCCTTCAATGTATTTTATTGTGTGTTGGGAGAAGAGAATAAACACTTTTTCTTTCACAGTCAATTACACAAGCCTGAATCGTGAATAAAAAACTAAAAACGTGTCCGTCCCACCATGGTAGGCAGCCTTAAGAGGGACCTCCAGCTTGTTCAGCTGCCGCGATAGACTGCGTCTCCTTTTGCAAAGGAGTGATGTTCTTTGTGTGCGGGAATAAATTGTACGAGCCATAAATGTCATGATTTGTCACTTCTTAATAGTTTTGAGGACATTTTTATTATCGAACCCTGCCTAATGGAAAAAGATAAGGAAAATAACAATGTTGATGTCAAATTAATATTGTGAGCAAGGCTGTCGAGTTAAGAATCAAGGAGGCGTGACTAGACAACAAAGAAAACAAAAAAAATGAACATGTAGTCGCACTCGGCCATTAGAAAGGCTGGATGTGGAAACAATATGATTTGGTGCGGCGAATGAAAACTGTCCCATTAAATTGAGTGAGGTCGGATTAACGCAGCCAGTGTGTGTGGAGTACCAGATAGGGGAGGGGGGGAAGGAGGGGAAGCTGGAGAAACGCTGCTGCCACAACCGTCTTAAAGACGAGGGATAAAGTGATAAGACCGACACACACCTCACCTTGTGTTTGACAACCCCTCACTGATTCGTTTTCTCATGGCAAGCATCAACGTTCCCATAATGATCCATCGACTACTTCCTTTATCTAGAGTCTAGACATTATAATGCCTTGTTTTGTTTTGTTATGCAGCAAATATTGGTTGTTTGTATATAGACACACACACGTGTATATACATATACACACAAATAGTAATCATATAAGAAAGGGACAAATTCAACTTCTCAATATGACTAGGCACTTTGAAGTGTGTGTGTGTGTGTATATAAACACATAAAGGTGCCTAGTCATATTTAGAAGTTTAATTTGTCTCTTTCTTATACGATTAACTTGTTGTTTACCCTATAAATGTAACAAAATCTAAAAAATGCATGTTTGCTTTTCATAATTGCCCAATAGTTCTTGAATGCAAATATTTTATTTTGCAAAGAAATCTAGATATATTTTGATATACAGTTAGGTCCATAAATATTTGGACATTGACACATTTTTCATTATTTTGGCTCTGTACACCACAACAATGGAGTTGTAATGAAAAAATCAAGATGTGTTTTAAGTGCAGACTTTCAGCTTTAATTTGAGGGTATTTACATCCAAATCAGGTGAACGGTGTAGGAATTACAACAAATTAAAATGTGGCCACCCTCTTTTTAAGGGACCAAAAGTAATTGGACAATTGGCTGATCAGCTGTTTCAAGGTCAGGTGTGTGTAATTCCCTCGATATTTCATTTACAAGGAGTAGATAAAAGGGTCTTGGGTTCATTTCAGGTGTGGTATTTGTGTTTGGAATCTGTTGCGGTCAACTTTCAATATGAAGTCCAAAGAGCTGTCACTATCAGTGAAGCAAGCCATCATTAGGCTGAAAAATCAAAACAAAACCATCAGAGAGATAGCAGACACATTAGGTGTGGCCAAATCAACTGTTTGGTACATTCTTAAGAAGAAAGAACGCACTGGTGAGCTCAGCTACACCAAAAGACCTGGAAGACCACAGAAGACAACTGTGGTGGATGACAGAAGAATCATTTCCCTGGTGAAGAAAAACCCCTTCACAACAGTTGGCCAGATCAAGAACACTCTCCAGGAGGTAGGTGTATCTGTGTCAAAGTCGACAATCAAGTGAAGACTTCACCAGAGTAAATACAGAGGGTTCACCACAAGATGTAAACCATTGGTGAGCCTCAAAAACAGGAAGACCAGATTAGAGTTTGCCAAAAAACATCTAAAAGAGCCTGTACAGTTCTGGAAGAACATCCTATGGACAGATGAGACGAAGATAAACTTGTACCAGAATGATGGGAAGAGAAGAGTATGGAGAAGGAAAGGAACTGCTCATGATCCAAAGCATACCACCTCATCAGTGAAGCATGGTGGAGGTAGTGATATGGCGTGGGCATGTATGGCTGCCAATGGAACTGGTTCCCTCGTATTTATTGATGATGTGACTGCTGACAAAAGTAGCAGGATGAATTCGGAAGTGTTTCGGGCAATATTATCTGCTCATATTCAGCCAAATGCTTCAGAACTCATTGGACGGCGCTTCACAGTGCAGATGGACAATGACCCGAAGCATACTGCGAAAGCAACCAAGGAGTTTTTTAAGGCAAAGAAGTGGAATGTTCTGCAATGGCCAAGTCAATCACCTGACCTGAATCCAATTGAGCATGCATTTCACTTGCTGAAGACAAAACTGAAGGGAAAATGCCCCAAGAACCAGCAGGAACTGAAGACGGTTGCAGTAGAGGCCTGGCAGAGCATCACCAGGGACGAAACCCAGCGTCTGGTGATGTCTATGGAATCCAGACTTCAGGCTGTCATTGACTGCAAAGGATTTTCAACAAAGTATTAAAAGTGACAATTAGATTTATGATTATATTAATTTGTCCAATTACTTTTGGTCCCTTAAAAAGAGGGTGGCCACATTTGAATGTGTTGTAATTCCTACACCGTTCACCTGATTTGGATGTAAATACCCTCAAATTAAAGCTGAAAGTCTGCACTTAAAGCACATCTTGATTTTTTCACTTCAACTCCATTGTTGTGGTGTACAGAGCCAAAATAATGAAAAATGTGTCAATGTCCAAATATTTATGGACCTAACTGTAGATATAAAAGCAGCAAACACAGAATGACAAGCAACAGTCTTAAATTACTTTATTTGATAATCAACTAAAATAAAAAATTCAGAGGTCTCTAGAATTGTTGGTGCAAATAAGAGTTTTCACATTATATGATAAAAAACAATTGACAAACAATTAATGCCACACTAGCAGCCTGTATTCGTCCCTTTTTTGTCACTTATAAGTCAACAATAAATCATGCATCTCTCTAAAAGAGTATCATTTATTAACTCGGGGGAAAGGCTGCAGCCGGGTCTGCCCTTAAACGGATGTCGGTGCCATTTCGCCACAGTAACAGTTGATTTATGAGCCTGACACTCTGCAAGAGTCATCCATCCATCAGTCCGTTGACCGAGGAGACGGAGAAGGAATATGAGGACGGGAATACGAGGACGGGAACAGAGTAGTGACGTACGCCTGGCACAGAGGAGACGGGTTTACACCCATTTTATCATTCCATACAATCAGAAAGGCTCGACACAAAATGAACAATCACTTTGCCACATTACCTCACGGTGTGTGGTGTGTGTGGTCCTGTTTATAGAGAGTCAACCTTAACACCACCCTCCTCCCACTCCCCAGCTCAACTTACAAAACATTTGAGGCAATCCTAATTTAAATTAATGCTAAAATAATGAGATTCTGTCGATAGCCAGTAATGATTTATTTTGTCTCTTTTTCTAAATAAATTAGAAATACCAAACGTTTGTCGGTTGGATTCTCAAGGTTGAGGATTTGTCACATTTTCCTTTTTATTCATTTTTTAACCAAATAATTTAAGTTATAATGACTGAGAAAATTAACAAAACTCTTCAGGGCAAAAAAACTGGAGAGGAGGAAGTCACCCAAAATAATAGAAACTATCTGCTATTGTGTGTAATATTTAATGACCACAAAACAAATAAAGACATGTGAAGGCAGACTGAATGCTGAATGCTTTGAACAGTGATGCTTTGAACCTCGATGTAAATCGAAAACCAAATTTCCTACAGCTTTGAGAACATTGAATGCATCTATTGGGGCATAAGCAAAAAAAAAAAAAAGGTTGACAACATTTCAATTTCTTAAATTGTTCAATTAAAATCATGGACTTTTGCTCTGTTTCAGGTACAGGTGTGTGCGTGGCTGCAGCCGAGGGGAGCTCTGCGGCTGAAAGCTGCCATAAAGCCCACTGTCTTTATGGCAGCTCGACACCAGAGCCCTGGCTGGGTAACCCAGCCCGGCTGCTCTCCCCTGAGGCCCGCCTGAATTAATCATGGCTGAGCAGCCAAGCAGCCACTGGGCCGTAACACAAAGCACAAACAGGCTTATCTGGTCTCCACGGAGAGCAGCGTTGGAGGACGGCCGGGCTAAATGTTGCTCCATAACCAGTATTCATATCTATTGCTTGAGCTAGACTTGTATTTCAGGAGGCCCGATGATGGTGGAGGATTCTTGGAAAGCCGAGATAAGAAATCAAAATGTCATTGTAGTGACAATGGTAGTGTCGGGGTAGACGGTTAACATTTCTACCACATGTAAACAACCTAATTGGGACAAGGAGTGTAAGCCGGGTTCACCGGCTGCCTGGCGGGGATTTGAAGGAAAAGCTTTCCATCCACATTTCTCATGAACATTTTCAATTCACACAAAAACTTGAATGTAAAAAAATGTACGGATGTGCACGGATTCATTTTATTTTGCCGAAATTGGCTTGAAACTTGGGCGACAACCTAATGGAACAATAGCAAATGTATTCAGGGTAACATTAATAAAATGTTTATATTAAAAGCATCCGTCTATACAAAACATTATCTGTAGTGTCATTACCAGCTTATAGTAACAGGCAGAAACACTGCTGCAGGGGGATGAGTGTGTGTGTGTGTGTGTGTGTGTGTGTGTGTGTGTGTGTGTGTGTGTGTGTGTGTGTGTGTGTGTGTGTGTGTGTGTGTGTGAGAGAGAGAGTGTGCCCATATTGATCTTTGTCCTTCAGTTCCCTCCCTAATGAAACCACGATTAATTGTACGGCTGAAATCACTTGAACACAAAGTAATTTGCCTGCAGGAGACGACGGCGGACAACGGGAGAGCGCCCGTGACCAACGTGCGCTCTCGTCTTGCACGCCTCCGGTTCGCCACATGGCTTGTGTCAAGCTTTTTGAATTGCTCCGAACAATCAGACCGCAGTACATCTATCACTTGGTATCATCTGTCTGAGCGGCAGACAGGAGGACCGGTCGAGGGGAAAGTCTGACGTCTGATTTCATTATTACGCTGCCTGGCAAAACCTCAGTGATGAAAAAGTATGTAAATGTAATTTAAAGGCTACGTTAAGTTAGCCCTTTGTGCCAGCTCATGTGTTATTACAAAACGGTTTGACTACGTTTCAGAGGCAACAGAATCCTGAACAAATGGGCCGTCAGACTCAACACCACTGGCCTAGTTTTCCCACCGCTCTTCTAACGGGATCGCTTAACGAGCTATCTCGTCAAACCAAAAGGCAGTCGTTGTCTCAAACCCCCCCTCCCCCATACCACACAAACCGAAAAATCCATCACAGTGACCCAAAACATGAATGTATGAATGTGATATGACAACATTTCATAATCCTGCTCTCTTCACTGCCGACGAACGCTCACATTTCAACACGCTGAAGCTGAATGGCTGCAGCAGATAATCTGTCCAACTCAAATCCCTCTGGTGCTCGTACTGATATGAGGGAATGAGCTTCTGATGATGTAGATGAGAGGATACAGTGAGGCGAAATGCATGCATCATATCATGCTCTGGTTATAATATATTCAGGTTTCAAAATAAAGCAACATTTAGGATCCAGTACGTGTATGCAAGAGGACATATAGATCTGGGTAAACTTTTCTAAATGTAATGGTGATGTTGAACATCTGTTGAGCTTGAAAGGTTCAAAGACTGATCAATTTAACAAATCTATTATTTTCTGTGAACATTTCCGTTCAGTTGGAACTAATTATTTTCACAGATTAAATTTAGTTTATATATATTATTAACTCCTCCGGACCGGGTTAGGTCGAAGTCTGTTCCCTGTCCTGTTAAAAGGGTGTTTAAGGGTTAAGGATAAAGGTGGGTTCAAGTTTAGGTCGGGAGAAACTGATATAGGCGGGGAAACCGTAACTGACACAAGACCGAGGTCACTTCTGTGGCATAATTACAAAAGGTTGTGATTGAAGATGGCCCCAAGATATAAAAGTATGAGTTATACCATTTAAAAACATTCAGCTTTGAGAATCCATAAAGCAACTGTATGTGGTTAAAACTGTCTTATTTTGAAGTACTTTAACAATAGAATTGTGCAAATATGACTTCAATATAAGAGCATGATCATTTCTCATTAGTCTATGATAAAATGCTTGGTATGGAAAGAAACTAGAAAATTCCAAACTCCATAAAGCATCTGAAGGCCCGATGATGCAGCACCCGTTATCAACGTGAAAACAAAGCAGCCAAACGGCACGATTTACAATCACACCAGCCGGAAACTATGTTCTTGACTAAATATTTCACCAAGGCTCGTGTTATTTCTGCCAAAAAACATTTGTGGCCACCCGAGCTACCGCCCCGATTTTCTGGACAATCTAATTAGGAAATGAACATGAGAAGTTGTGGCTGGTCAGAGCCGTCCAGCGCTGCTGAGAGCTGCAGGAGATGACGCCACCCACCGCGAGAATCCACAGTGTGGTGCCAGCAGTCGCTGCCTCGACTTCCTGTGCAGCCTCTCCCGGTCGCTGACGGCTTTTCTTCCTGCTTAGTGCACGACAGGGTCGCCAACTTCCACAAGTAGAAAGTCAGAATGGGTGCAGATAGCAGGGGGTTTGTTCTGTTGGGTGTTTTATTTAGCAGGCCTAAAAGGGATGTTGATTGTATGAGGGACGGATTAAATATGTCCTGTCTTTTTTTATGTAATACAAAATTAATCAATAAAATTGATTTCTAATGCCACATTTTAGTATTTATAGTCATTGGTTTATTCATGTGCAGCAAATATTTAATGTTTTGAGTTAAAATATCTTTATTCGGGGGATTTTCCAAACAAATAAGGGCATATGTGATGGTCTGCAATTTAATTAAATGATGTAATTCATTCACCCAGATGTGAAGTTTCTGAGCTTTCGTTCATATAAGAATCTGTACTGTGAAAAACAAACATGCGATTGATTTGATAAATGCTATAAAAATATAGGAGGGATGGTTTCTACCAACATTTGGCTATAAACATTTATTTTAACTTTAAATGTGTTAGTGCACAGAAAAAACACCAGTGTCAAATTAAATATATCCGACACAAGAGGCTGGTGGGCTCTCCTTTCACTCGCTAATTATGTGTCAGCAGGAAAGGGAAGTCCAGCGACTTCCAGAGTAAGCAAAGAGAGCAGAGGACAAAGACTGCAAACTAAATGCGGGATGACAGCTGACTTGTAGTGTAGCAAACAGTGTTACTGCATGTTGGTGGTTTGGCAGCGTTTCAGTTCATTAATACGACCCGACAAGATCAGAAAAGGACACAACGGTCTGCTTTTTTTTTATTTTATTTTTTTTATATATGACCTTTTCTGTATTGCTTTTCATATCTTGAGATATGTAATCACTTATGCAAACAATCCTTATCCACAAAGTCTTATCTCCCATGCTATTTTCTTCACAAAAATAACTATTTAACAGAAAACACACCAAGAAATTGTTGTCACACGATCATTAAATTATCATTGTGATAACATAATTCTGCCATATTGCCCAATCTTGCTTTGTGAAGAGTCTGCAGCTGTCACAACTCGCCGGCTCCCTCGGTGCTACCTTTAATAGAGTGCTGTAGGAAATGAGTCCTAAATCCCAGAAATGAATCAGCATATTTGCACTCCTGTTTCCTCGTTTCAAAGTAAATGGGTTTTGTGGGTAGATGACTGAAATGAGATCTGTGGTTAAGATATTTTTAACATTTTGTTCCACAATATAAAATGTTTCATTGGATACCCCTGCCGTGAATTTTGACACTTTTGTGCGTCTTAAAAAAGGCGGTTGCTCCAGTATCAAGTGGCTAAATGACATCACGCACCACCTTTAGAAGCTTGTTGTGGATACCTGAACTCATGCAATCGAGCTGTAGTCGCTTTTTTGGGATTTTTATTAATGCCAATTGCACTCGCGCTTCAAAAATCCTAAATGTGGTGTTCATTTTTGAAGATTATCTTGCTGAACAAAACATGCAAATTAGAAACATTTGTTTGCCAAAGGGCTTATTTTCTGAAATAATCCAAATAAAAGAAATCCCATCAACTTCTTGTTTAGGGAACCAGTGTGATGCCAGCTTCCAGGGGTTGCTCTACACAAACATGTCATCCCTGCAGCACACTATTTATTCTAGATAGCTACCACTTTGTCTTTCTTGTAATATGGCTTGTTCCTCTCGCCTCTGTTGTTGAAAACATTCACAGAACATCAATCTGCCATCCCGCCTGGTCGATGAGGCAGCCACTCCACATCGGTCAAAGCAGCAGTCGAAGGTAAAGTGGGGACAATTATGCATGCGGTGACCATGGAAAACAATGATTACAGCTCACCGGAGCCTTTTTTTACCTGACTCACACTCACTTCATATATGACAAGTTGTTATTCCAAACACACTTCATGAATATTTCACTTAAGTGGCACCAAAACAAACTTTGAGTTGGTAGATCACTGGTCAAATTGATAAATTATGTTGGGATTTACTCTGTTAAATGAATACATTTCTATTGAAAGATTGATGATCTGACACTGTTTCCATCACCTGCCTCCCTTACACTGAGAAACAAACGATAAAAGACAGAGAGGAGAGGTACAGTAGGTGGAGAGAGATATTTTAAAAGCTGGATTTCTAAGAATATCTTCAGAGGGCCGATCTGCCCAGCTCTCGTTTTAAACAGTGGCTGACAGTCATTTTTACACGACATTAAGCATGATTATGCCCCGGCAGTGGTCTGATCAACACATCATGTCCTTTGTTGCTCTGTTCATTTGCTTAAGGACACAGGTTTGGGACAACATGCAGCAAACAGTAGATAACACACATGGATACATGTGGCCAGCAAGGCTGAGCGTTTCAGATTACATTCAATATTCAATATTCTTATGCAACCACACAATGAGTCCTGCATTACGCCATCCTAATGGGAGAGAAAAGGACCTAAAACAAGAAGGAAAGCAACTATTCATCCAAATAGGAGATAGGATTTAGATTACATCCAAAATGTTACCATCCATCCTCCCATTTCCCTGGTTGACGGAGTAATGTTAGATTCAATTACAAGTATGTCAGCATGCCTGTATGAGCTCCCTATTTATTATGCTACCATCCTCCAAAACATAACATCTCGTAAACTGTACCCCGTGAATGTCACCTACAGCAACAGTTTGTCATGTTTTGGTTTAGCAAACATACACAAACGTAAGATGACATCTTGAACTCAAGTGTGGAGCTGCATTTTCACCATTTTCAACATTAAAGTGAAGCATTACATAAGGAAGTGTAGAACAAAACACTCGCAATATCTATCTGGCGATCTGGCTGAAATTGCAGAGTGGCTGCTATTGTCAACATAAGGAAAAGGCTTGTCAGGAAACGGTCCTCGTTAGACATCAGAGGCCAGGCGTGAGGGCAATCTTTTGGGTTTCCAGAGCAACTTTGACCCACTTAAGTCGTCTGCTGATGGAATGAAATGTTCAAAATGAAAACTACACTCAAATATGATCCATTGACTGCATGGATTTCTACTTCAGAAAATCTCTACGTGGTCTCCGTCTGGAATAAGATGTCCAGTTTTCTCTGTTAATGTGTGGCGACTGCCAGATAGACATGGAAAGTAGTGATTTGATCATGAGGCAAACAGATCATTTAATTGTTGGGCACAGCCACACCTCCCATTTACATTTGCGTAGTGGCAGTAAATAGGAAAGTTTGCTCTGGTGCAACATGTTAAAAATAGCAGCTAGATCAGGTAGGTGAAGGAAAGAGATAAACATCCAGTCTGCCTTGATGCATGGAGTCAAGTGAGAATTTCAGTAAGTAGGATCCACCCTTGATCATTCATTCTAACTTAAGGTAGTATGTGAAGTTCTTGATTTAAACACATTGAACAAAAGATCCATTAAGAGCCTAAATCCACCATCCTCGTTTTGTGCATATATTATTCTCAAGCGGTAGAAATTGTGAGATGTAGCCATTAATCTGTGTAACAAAAGAGTGCAATAACTTATGAAACATAAGTGAGCAAGGGAATGGCCATCATATACTTCCATCATCATTTTCTAAGGACTTCTACCCTTGATTCCTATGAATTACTTGATTTATGATGAGAACAAATTGACGCACACTGCTGAGCTCCCCCTAAAATGTATCCTCAGACAATATAGTGTACAGCACTTCTATGCAGCATATACTGTTATTGACCTACGACCCCCTAAGAGCCCCTTTCCTTACGCTAAAAAAAAAAAAGACAAAAACGGGTCTATGTAGGTTTCAAAGGGTGAAAGACCCAAATCTTATAATGGTGGGGAAAACCGTGCTATTTATTATGGCATCATGTTGGCGACATTTCTTTGTAAGAATGTAAACACGATGAGCATCGAGGTCAGCAAAAACGATTGCGGTCACATTGTCAATAACGTAATTATTGTGAATTATAGAGGCATCCTAGTAGCTCTCTGTGGTCCAGGTTTAAGTCCAGACCAGGGCCCTTTGACACATGTAATCCACTATCCCTCCCCAGCCCTTCTAGTCTCTCACTATCAAATAAAGCAGAAATGCCACACAAAAAGAAAAATCTCAAAAAGAAAAGAGAACGTTTGATAGCTGAAGTGGATTTCTGCTCCTGAAGCACCAAAATCATGAGAAATGACAAGCAGCGCAAATGTCATACAAGTGAAACTATTGTTTAGGCCTTTATCTATTTCAGGAATTTGTCTAGAGACGAGATGTGACAGGATCTGGGCAGCTTAGCACCTCAGCTAAACAATTTCCTGGACGAAACCCGGATTGAGAAACCAGGAAACCGTCGGCAGGATACCTCATCACAGTCGTTGCTGTAGTTTGTTTCCTATCTCTCTGCATAGATTCTGGTCAACAAAGTATTCAAAAACTACGTCAGACACTCACAATACATCTGAGAAAAGTGCAGAGGCAAAGATACGCTGACATTCTTATCAAAACAAACCAACGAAAAGGAAACTTGGGAGTTTTTTTTTCACTTGAAATGTTTTGGATGTTTCAGATAAGGAGACAGTTGCCTTTGGGATTTCAAAACTTACTGTTGAACCTTGATGACTTGGGCATAATTCAATGTAGCATCCGGGATGCAAGCTGCCAAATTGATAACCCGGGGATGTTGCAGCATGAACACATCCAACCTTTTAACATTTACTTTGAGCGGCCGGTGACCAGGTGCTGCCCGTCTGATGGTCCTGTAGATGTATGACGGCCCGACCGTTTACGGGTTACTGCATCATTCTTTTGACATCTCAGAGACTCTCAACGTGGATTATGGCAGAACAACATACCAGGAAAAAATAAAAATCACAATATTCTCCACCAAAATAGGCAACATTGCCCTTCTATTAAGTCTAAAGAGGGGTGGGGTCTAAAGGAGAAAACATATATTTCTTATTAAACATTGTCAGATGAAAACTCTGAAATGTTGTTGCTGACGTTAAAATGTTTCAGTGCAACATAAAATATACAGTTACATGCAAATTGTCTGGGGAAGTCTTTGGTTCCAGATGTTATCTCTGACTACAACCAGCTTCTCCCACATGTTACTCATATAGCAGTTAATACGGTACATGCACAAACATCATTTTTTATTAAATTACTATGAAAGGAATAGAGGTCACAATAGAAGTACAACTGCCAAAAGGTTGCATATAACGATTTAAAATCTGCTCCCAAGTGGTACTGTACATCACAATTTACTAGTATGCATTCATTATGAAAACTATTAAACTTGGTGTATTAGTTTCAAAAACTGCAGCAATCTCACAGATTGCAAAACACCGTTTTTTCATCCCTCACCTGAACCTTTACCATGACAGTTACAAGACACCGGTATGATGAGCCATGGAAATAGTTTCCCCATGTGCATTGCCAATCACAGGTACCAGGAGGCAGTAAACACGATTACCTCCAGCCGTGTCATTTACTGGACGTATCGCACAACGACACACAACCTGAGGCGTCGCTGAAAGAATAATCATGTCAACAGCGGTAGTTTAAATGTATACATCTTGTCAAATGTGGAAAAACTAGCTTGTCTTTCCCTTAGGGAAAGAAGGGGAAGGATATTGATCTCCTGCTTCACAAGGAAATTTAAAAATGGCAACTCTGTTATGGTAAGTGATTTAATATCTTGGTGAGGATTGTATGGCAATCAATTCACCCTCTTACCCAAACAAGCTCATTAATTAAGGCTTTGCACACGCCACCTTCCACAAGCTTTCATCATCATCATCATCCTCCTCCTCCTTCTTCTCTTGGAGGAAGCAAACCATTTACTAACAACTCACTCACATTTTGCTTTAAGAAGACGATTATAGACATTGTAAATGGGAAGTCACTACTCAGCAAGTTTACTTAATTTGAACAGGACCATATTCATCCGATATTAAATAGTCTGTGAGAATAAAAGATTAATTTGTGCCGAGTCTCAACACTCTTGGTGGTTCTCGGCCTAATAGAGCAACACAATGCAGTGTGAATGAGAGTTTGTTGTCACGGTAAACAATTGCTGTTTCATTAAACAATTCTGGCAGTGGAAGAAAATCTCATCATTTAGACGTTTATTACTTTATCACAAAGACATAACGCTGCACCTGCAATGCTCACTCGTGGGTTCATTTAACAACATGAGCATGATTTTAGATTTGCCAACTTGATTAAAACGTTAGAAGCTTCGTCTAATCGGAGAAACTTTTTCAATTCCGTTTGAAATAGCCCAGCCCACTTAACACTTATTAAAAAACAATAATAATGAAAATAAAAAGGTGCCGTGGCCAAAATTACAAATACAACCTAATGCATCAACTCAACTTCAGTTAAGCTCATTTTTAGAACTCAACTACTGATTGATAACAGCAGAGCAAAGCTGTACTGTACACGGACAAATAATACAAGTAAAGGGATGCCATTCCTGTTTTCGTGGCCGACATTACAGCCAGATTATGGCTGTAATGGAAGGAAGAGTTTCCTTTAGTGGTTTATGAGCCACTGAGACTCTGGTGGTACTTAAGGATGCAGGGCATAGATTTTTAAGAAAGCTTTACTCTCCTTGAAGAAATTACAGTAAACGCTGTGCTACATTTGATTGTGCAGTGTGTATTTATGGGCTGCATCCCTCATGTGTTGCCTGTATTCCCTACAGGTTGCATGCCAGACCTTGGCAACAGATGAGTGGCTGATGCAGAGGGAGAAAGCAGGTCAAGGGGAGAGGAAACGTCGAGGGCAGTCAAGTTCTGCGTTTCAGTATTGGACGACCAACACAGACCTGCAGGTGCCGTCAACACACAGGCCTCTGGAGTGCATGGTCCATCGTCTCAGTATCACTTTAACGTCTTAATGGAATAGATTTAGTGGACGATTAACGTTTAAATTATTCTCGCCATAGCTTCACTGCCGTTCTAGACTACCTACAGCTCTGTGATTTATCGAGACTAGAAAAGGCATACGGGTGGCAAGTTTTTGCTTCTTTGTTAATAATAATAATAATAAAATACTAGATTTGTGTTTGAAGTTCAGATAAACAGCACTTTATATGTTATTTATCTGTAATATTATTAGACCATGTTTTATCACCATGCATTGTCCATAATAAAACAAAGACAGCAAGACAGTAATCATTTGCTAGACTTTATATTATACATTGTTATATCTACATTACATGCTCTAAAGGTGTAGCACACTAAATACATTTCCAGATTACGTGGGGGGCAAAGATTATTTGGTACAGGACCAGATTTGGCAGACAGTTGTCTTGCCTGTCGACAGATTATCTAAGCTATCAATCAATCAATCAATCAATCAATCAATACACACAGTCATGGCAGAAGTTTGGATTGTGCAATCTGGTTTTAGACAGGTAGGTTTGCATGCAATAAAAAGAGAATAGGTTCTCTGCCACTGAGAGTCTAACCTCAACAGGACCCACTTTCAACTTGACGGCTCTATCACAAGAACAGCGCAGTAATATAAATAATAATAAATAAACAAGGAAATACTTTGACAAACTAAAGTAAAGAAAAAACACTCAGTGACGGGTGAAGGCAGATAATGTCTTAAGAACAGTAGAGTCAGGCAGTCTTTCCCATGACTAAGCCACATCCTGAAACTATTTGGTTATAAGCGTAGAGAAGAAAACCAAAAAAAAACTCTGAAAAGGTCACCATTGTGCAAGTATTCTGGGACTGTCCCGTTGGGGAAAGGCTGATTTGTTTGTGGTAAAACATGGTTAGGTATCATCACCGCCATCACCATCTATCCATGAAATGAAAGCTAAGCTCTGTGTGTAGAGCACAGTGAGCAATGATCTAACGGCACATCACAAAGTCATGGATCATGGCACAAAGTAACAAAGTAAGAACCAACTAAATATATCTTGAAGCCAGAAATCCCTCCCAGGTCATACTTAATGACTCACAACGATGGGGAGGGGGGTCATAGTACTGCTAACTGGTGAACTGGAAAGTTCAAATGGCTCTTTGAATGTACTCAACATTTGCTGAAAACACAACAAAATGTAGTTCATTTGAGGAAAGGTTAAGAGGGTCAAGAAAGGTCTGACATGGGTGGAACAGATCACAAAACTCACGCTTCAGATTGTCTCAGGGCTTTGAGTCATGGAAGGAAAAAAAAATAGAGGTTAAAAATAACTTTTAGAGAAGCCTCGATCGCTGATCGTCTGAGACAATAGAAAATGTTTGTTATCTTTTATCTTTCTTATTGTCATCTTATTATCTTTGTATTTGTGGGAGGATCGCTGATCAACTACGAGTCGTTCCACCACTATCTGACATCAAACGCTACACTGAAAGAAAGTATATAGTTTTAAATATCTTGTGACGGTCATATGAAGAAAAAAAAATAATCAATATAGCAATATGATGCAAATTGTAAATTACAATCTCTACATTGAGGGTCATGCTGCATCAAGCAATTGTCCCATTTGCTAGATTTCCAACTATCACAGTGAGCCTTAAAGCCATTTCTGCATCACAACAGACCTCCAAGCAATGTGTATCTTCATGTAACATTTACAGGTGTGGTTAATAATAAAGGCGTATATATAAACCTGTTAGAAGCGTCTGTGATCTCCCGAACAATTATCCCGTGTTTTCCTTTGAGAAATCCGGTCCACAGGGACTAAGGTGAGCCAACACCTCAAGGCTTCAGCGTAGCATTTCTTCAACAAAAGCAGCAGCGTTTCACACCAGGTTTTAATATTCCCACATTTTCCAGCATCCAACAGTGAAACTTGGCTGGCAGGCAGAATTAGCATATAATTACACCCCCTACTGTGAAGAGAAAATAGCGGGCTGGGAGGTTAATATTGCCTCTCATTAAGCCAACAGCTCTATAATGTTCCAACATGTCAATTAAACCACCGTGCTAGCGTATTAAAGTGGCAGCTACAGTGTTTGCATGAGTGTTACCCGTATGCATCAGTCACTGGGAAGCTGAAACACGTTCACATTTTATCATCACCCAGGTCAGTCATGCACTCCAGTTGCAGTATTAAACATAACTCAATAGTATTCTGGAAGTATCCACTAAGCAACAAAAATCAGAAACGGCTCAGGGGTGCAACGGATAATGTATTGCATTTGTGAATCAATTATTTTATTAATGCACACACTTAAATGACATATTTGCATATGCCGTCTCAGCTGTTGCTGCAGAGATTCACACTTTTCCTGCAGCAGCGGCAACTCTCCTCTCTGATCTGAACTCATCAGCTGCTCCTGACTCACTTACACCCCATCACGGTCTCCCGGCCTCCGCCACACACTCCCAGTTTGTGAGGAACATTCCTAACCGGACGCCCAGAGCCGGCCCTGGGCGTATCTATTTCTAAGAAGTGATTATTTCAAATGCCTCTTATAATATGCACAATGTTTTTTGGACAATGTTAAATTAATTTGTGCTTACTTTTGACTGTTTTCTTACATTTAGACTGGTCGACTAGTCCAAGTTTAAACTCCATAAACTCACTGAACTCTTTAATGAAATGTACAGGTCTGTGCGCCCTATGGAAAACATATCTGCAGTTCGTGTCGTAGCACATCAAAAACCTTTGGAAAGTGTGAGTTTCAGCTTGAACGCTTAAAAATGAATCTGTTAGCTAACCCTTCCTCATCTGTGAAGCCCGATAGCATGAGTGCATCGCATCATTATCATCATACAACTCTCTAGACTAGACAATCTGTGTGGATAAGATTGAGAGTGTGATGGCATTTCCACTTACTCGCTTTTTAAGAATGTTTGTTGTTGGTAAAATGGAACCTCGGTCAGGTTTGTGTATGAAAAAACATGACAGCTCATTGGTATCAGCATCATCCAAGTGTGTCCTCGCAGCTAAAAACAGTCCATCACACCCCAAAATAGACATATATATAATAAGTCACTTATGTTGTAAGAGACTGGCTCAGTCACGAACAAATATAACAGGCAGGTAAGAAGGTTTCCCAGAAAAAGCTCACTTTGGAGTTGGGCTACATTGTTGGTTGGGAGGAAACTCAGAGAAACAATAACTCTTCACAGACAGTCTATGGAAAGTTTTGGGGGTAAATTAATTCAGTGTGGCTGAGACGTCCCTGTTGCCACTAATACCTTGACTTAAATAAGCGGCTGTATAATGGATGGGTGGGTTAAAGGAGGGATTATGCAAAAGCCTGTGGAAGCGTAATTTGAGCAAGATATAGGGAAACCAGCAGAGATTGGCATTCAGTCTCTAGAAGACATGGTCGCTGATGGTAAATGTTCTCAGCACACGCACAGAAGGCAAAACAACAAAAAGGGAAAAGCAAAGCCAGCTGATGAACAACTGTGAGAACGAGCTCTGTCAAGAGAAGGCTCTTCTCATCAAACATGGCTGAAGTAACTCCAGATTATTGCTTTTTTTTCACTCCCTCAGCCAGTGAGCTCCAGCCCAGTCAGCACAAGCAAAGGGAATTAACTGTTATTATCAAGCCGCTGCCAAGGGCCAACATGACCTCATCACCTAATAAGGACCCTAAAAATAAAGTGAATTGAAACTGCATTAATCGAAAGAGAATAGTATCAGAGAACTCTGACCTTAACCGTAACCTTGAACACGCTTGATGGCGCACTACTAAATACCAATTGTGTAGGAAAAAAAGAAATGTTTTCTAGATGGATAGTTGTGTTTGCCCTGATTTTGAGATTTGACCCTGGGGCATCTTCCTCATCATAATCATCTCCTTTCAGAATCAGTGGCCCTGTTACTCTGGATGTTCCGAATAGCTCACTGTCAAGAGCTTTTACTATTTATTTAATACAAGTTGTTATACCAAACGGATACCCTGGAGGCAACGATACAGTATTAGTCTACACAACAACAAAAAAGAAAGAGCATTTTCTAATTGAGGCAGTTAAATTTACTGTTTTGTTTTTCAGAGCGTTCCACCAACAGTTCCTGTTGCCAACGTCCGGCAACATAACTAGCATTATGTTAAAATGCCTCTGTTAGCTGGAACTGTTTACAGAAGAAACAATAAGGAGATAGGTCGGCCAAGATTTAGACTACATTATGGCCCAGTTTCCTAAAAATATGCAGAGAAATCATTTGTGACTGCTTAATCTTTCACTTGACACTCAGCAATTTAACCATGTATTAACAGAAAACTTGAAGTTACATGCTTTAAATTGAAAATGGAGTCAGCTGTTTGCTGAGAGACACTACTCACTTGGGAAATATGGCTTCATCGATTTAATGAATGATGAAAAAATACCAAGCCGCTGTTGAAAGAAAAATGATATGAACACCACAATTGGTCTTTTTCCAAGGTTTGCTCCGTCAGAATAACTGGTATTTATTCCAACAGCTTTCAAACCAAACTCTCGTAAATAACAGATGCGATATTGACTAATGTGTCTTCTCTCTACCAACAATTTACACAAGACTTTGGAAAGCTTTGTCTCGTAGAAAATGTATTCTGCTTATGTTTATGAGCTGTACACATCATTCAATTAGTCACACCGAATTCAAGCAAATTAATAATTACAACCGTGCTCACTGGGCTGAAACGTGTATTTAAACAATGACACTAATTGAATATTCTGTGCTGTGTCACAATACTGTGACAGCTAGTACACAATAACCCTGCAAAGACAGTTGTGCAAAGGTTTTATTGCAGTTAGGAGGAAAAATCCTCTACCTGGATAAGCACCAAATTGCCATGTGGAACAAGTTTTCATAACCACTGTGTCCAAAGTAGAAAAAAAACAAAATCCCCCCCCCCCCCCAGAGATATTTCAGATTTATACAAAGCCCCAAAACACTCGTTCAAGATTTATCAAACAAATATTTAAAAATGTGCATTGTGCAAACCACTAAAGTGTCTCTTTCAAACGTGGTTGAATCCCGAGGCCGTCTGCCTGAGGAGGCATGATTGATGCATTATCTGATCTGCTCGGGGTCTAAATAATGACAAACTATACGAGCATCCTGTCAAAGCTAAAGTGCATGCTGGCTGGTCCAACCTGAGTGCTGACCCTCAAACTGCTTATTGTGTTGATTTTACTGCTTTAACCGGATGTTACAGCCAAAGTGGTGTAATGGCCAAAAATGCCCTCTTTAAGAAAGGTCACTTAAAAACCCACCGAGCATTGAACGAAACCAAGAAATCCCAAACTCAAGACTATAAACAGTGATGTTTGTTTAGACAACAGACCCCAAAAGCGTCCAACGGCTTTCAGCTACAGTAGAGAAGGGGAAAGGTGTGACCGTGGAGTTGGGCTGATGCGACAGATAACAGAGGGAAGCAGATAGGGTTTCATTCATGTGTCAGATTAGAGGGCTCATTGTTACCGCCAGAGACGGGAACGCATGCCTGGAGAGAGGGCACGGATCGCCCTCGCTCGCCCGACCACTTGTGTTATTGTGTGCAACTGAAGGGATGGTTTGTGGGTCTGTTGCATTCCTGTCGACATCATATGCCCATACTGCAGAGGAGGAACTAAAGGAGGGTGCCGTGTTGATCCTCAGGGTCGCAAGTCCAACGTTATTGCAGCAATTATTGATTTGAAATGCCACATTTTGCAATTGGCACACCTCAATCGCATAGGACGCATCCTTTCCTATGGTTTCCTGTTTCCTGTTAATGTCGTTTACGCTGAATTTTCAAAAACCTTTACTAAAACCATCTCCAGGGCTAGATAAGTGGAAAAAAATCTAATTGTATGGTCTTTCAAAAAAGGTCCATCAAAAATGACTTTATATAAAAACTTTTCTGAGACCATATCTCACAATAGCCATTCTAAGTTATTCTAGTTAGAAAAGGCAAAAATAACCTCTGCTGATCTGCCGATACCAAAAGCTAAGCTCGTAAAATCAATTTCACGATTTTAATACCTGGTGCATTATAAAGTCCAGTCACAGCTACTTTGCATGATTCGCCCCTGCAGCGGTGTGTAAGAATAAAGGTATTAAAAAAAAAAAAAGACTATTTTAAGAAACACAGTGAAGCTGCAGTTTAGAACAATTCATTTCACTTATGACAGCCAGCAACTCAAAAGGAGGATCCTCTGTGTCAACATCAGTATCAGAGATGATAAAGTGGTGACAACACACCATCATAGAGACCGTGCATGTTCCTAGAAAGAAAAAGACACCTTAAAATAATTCTGAACAAATATAATAAACCAGATCTTCTCTTTGACGCTTGTAGAAAGAAGGGTGGCTACTTTTTCTGTAGTTGCAACCTCCAAAGGAAACTGAATACAGACACATAGCATGCAATATTTACAGACCTGCAACATAAGAGGACCTTTATTCTATAGTTTCAGCCCAACATAGATTTTTTAAGGGCTGCAATGATTATTGTCATTGTCCATTAATCGGTTGATTATTTTCTTGTTTGATCACTCGTTGGGTACATAAAATGTGAGAAAAATGTTCCCAAAGGGCAGGATGCCATTAAACATGTTTTGATGAACAGTTAAGAAAAAGAAACCAGAAAATATTTACATTAAAGAAGCTGGAATCATTTCATTAGTGAAGCCCTGGGATATGGATTCATTAATTCATGTCTAGTCCCCAAAATTAATATATTAAATATGAAATGAATCTCAAAATACATAGATCACAATGACTTCAACATGTGGTTTCCCTTCGATACGGCCATGTGCCTTTGGCACTCTTAATATGCCGCATTTATTAAAAAGAAAATAAATATCACTTTAATGTAAAGTTTCGAATCCGTAACAACAACCGGTTACATGAACCGTGCGCCGATGCATTTGGTTTCCACTGCTAGCAGTCAACCACATGACCTTGACTTTCAGGTAAAGCCAAAGTTACATTCCACACAACAAAGTCACCCATCTCCTGTGTCGCCTAACAGAGGAGCCCCACAGCTTTCCTTCAGTCAATGGTTTACAGAGCAGTTTCTAGAATGCTCAGTGGAAGGCAGCGTGGTGGCGTTAAAGAGATCATTCACGTGATATTGGAGCATGTGTGCGTCAGGATGTTTGGTACATGGTAGGGTCTTTTTGTTGTTGACATGTGTTGATTGTTTGTTTTCAAAAAGAGGGTGAACTGATATAATGGGGCCCAATTAGTGTCAGCATATATGGATCATCCTACATAAGGAGATGTCATTATATATATATTTATTAACTGCCTGCTAGCTCAGCTGTGTCCTAGCTAAGCCAGTGTCGACTGAAAATGACATCAGCGTAGACGAATACGTCACTCAGCAGTATTTGCTGCAACCCGCCAGAGAAGCAACGCCACACTTTGCAGCTCCTAGCAGCTTTCGGTACATCGTTTTGGTTAGCTGGGAACCAAGAAAACTCAAATAGTGCTGCTAACTGTAAAACTGTGGTCTGCTACTTACAGCACAGGAGCTCACACTAAAGTGACTTTGACTACCTGGCAAAAAAAACAAGATGAAGAAAACAAGATGACTGGGAAAGGAAGTCAAAACATTAACAAACAAAGTTCAAGAGAGTTGGCAGAACAAACTAGGGCTAAAACACCAGTGACCATTGGACCATTTGGTCTTTGACGGGTAGCCAGAAAAAGGCCTCCAATGGCTTCTCTGGCTCACTAGATGTTCAACTGTGGTCACCGCTACCTTTGTGGGGTGCACGAAGCATCCTGCTCGATAGGTTCGTGTGATCTTGTGAGCTGCCAGCTGCAACCCGGTGTTTTATCTGAGCCAGTATGGTTTTGATTCGTTTTTTTTTCTGGTGCCACAAACTAAACGATTATAGAAAGCTTCATGGGGTTGTGAAGTAGGGCGTTGAGCCTCAGTGGAATTGGGAGCAACCCTTTCACATCCTTATTATTAGTCCTTTGTTTCAGTGCATATTGCTGCTTTAA